>CM046339.1:1836060-2436060 GCA_025403435.1 Artocarpus heterophyllus | reverse complement strand
CAATATTTGATTTCTTGATATTGTGGATGAATTTTCGTTTCTCTGCGTCTCGTTTTAGAAGTTTCGAGCAAAATGCAAAGGAACGTCTTGTTATCGTCGTCGTCGTCGAAGTTTCAATTAATCGTCGGACGCGAAACTTCAATTTCGCCCTTCACAGAGTTCGATTCCGATTATTCTTCGATCTCCGCCATTAATGGAAACCGCCTCTACGACTCTCATCTGGTTCACGACCGTCAGGAGCTGGTGAACCGCCACAGCCTATGTCTCCACAGCCTCCGCAGCGCCGCCGACGAAGCCACCTCTCTCCGTCTCGAGAACACGAGTCTTCGCTCCGTCAACGTCGAGCTGAACAAGAGGCTCCGTCTTCTGATCAAAGCCTCCGTACAGAATCGACTCGGTTCTTGGACGATGTTTTGCGGAGAAAAAGGGACTGAGAAGAACGACAGGCGGGCAAGGGGAGCCGAGAACGTTGAGGTCGAGAGATTCTCGCTGCCGAAGAGCATCTCCGTGAAGTCCGAGGAGTATTTAAAGAGAGCTCAGGCCATCGTCGACAATGGCGGATGGACTTGTCGTTCGTCGCAGTCACGAATCCTCGCTCTGCAGAATGTTAAGGTAATCATATATTTTTTATTTTTTGTGTTCATTGACAAATGATTTTGTTTCCCTAATTTTTCATTGACAGAAATTATGTATGTTTGTTATATTTCTATGGTTACTGTTCAGAGTGGTTTTGAAAAGAGTTAGAATAGAATAGAATTTTTGCTGATTTCATTAATTTGTTAATCCCTACGTCCTAAACGAGAAGGTAATGTTACTTTTTTTAAGGAAAAATTCCACTAAATCGAAGGATGAGCTCCAATATTACCAGTACTTTCTTAGCGGTGAAGTAAGGATCAATTCACATGTGCAATATATCATGTATCAAATAAATAGTGTATTCTATAAGCTTTTCTGGGATCAATTTAGATTGACATATTTCATTGCATATCAAAAATAATGGATAAATGGGCATGTTTCATCCGGGGTTGATTTTTGCTAGTTTTATCTGGGATTGATTAGTTAACATGTTTCAGTGATTCACGCATTACATGATGGACAAATGAAGGAACAAATCCTCTTTTTCTCCTCCTAGCAACATCCAAGACTTTAGTTTTTAATGTTCAGAAAAATGCTTTCATTCAAGGCCTTTTTGGATATTAGAATTTGAATTTTGGGATCCCCAATTTTCTTAAAACATTTTTTTAGTCAGCATCATTGTATCCTGATCCTCAACTGTTTGATAAAATTTTTAATTTAATCCATGATTGAATTGACTTAAATACAAGCTCTTACTATCAATGATCTTTTACTCTGTAATAACACAGCAAAAGGTGTACGTGACTGGCGGAAAGAACAATGATCATGAGCCAGTTGAAATAGAGGTGAACAGACAAGGCTCGTTCAAGACAGAGCTGTGCAACAAATGGCAGGAGTTGGGCAATTGTCCATATGGAGAGCAGTGCCAATTCGCTCACGGCGTCGAGGAGCTCCGTCCGGTCATCCGCCACCCGCGCTACAAGACCGAGGTCTGCCAAATGGTCCTTGCTGGCATTGCCTGTCCATACGGTCACCGCTGCCACTTTCTTCATGCCCTTGCTGACAGGGAACTGTCCAGTGGCTTGCTCAAGCCTAGGGTGGCCAAGCTAAACAGGTAAAAAAAAAAAACACACACACACACACATTGGACATCACCTTTACAAAGATGAATAAGGATGAGTCTATAACCGTGAACACAAGGACCTTTCTTTAAATAGGATTCCAATTCCATAACATGTTTATTATACTCGTTTTGAGTGATGAAAGTATATGTAAGTTACATGAGAATAATTATTGTTATGTGGGTTAAGATTTTCTGGGGGAAATTTAATTGTATTTGAGCAAGGCTTTGGAGCCTTGGGAAGTGAGGCTTAAGATATAACGAGCATTCCGTAACGATGTGAACTTTTGACCTTTTTCTCTATATGGCTATACCAATTGGTTATTGATGTAATTCTTTGAGTTTTTTTTTTTTTTTAATTCCTTTTCTAATCCTTTTGATCAAGAGATTCAATTTGCTGTTACTCTTAAAAATACACTCATAAGGCCTCTGCTGGTGTTGATGTAGCTTGAAAAAGATGATGGCTTTATCTGATTATGTACCTTAACAATGAGGGGTTGATGAGACATATGTTTTTTTTTATTTATAGAATTAAAATATGTCTATAGTTTATGATTTTTCTTTATATGTTCCAATGTATATGTATAAAGACATTAATGACCATAATAATGATATTGTTTGTTTTAATTTATTTTTTTAGAATAACTATAATTTACGTATTTAAGATTTCAAACGGATTATGATATCATTATATTTTAAAAAAAATCCATAAAATTAGGATATTTGTTGTTTAAATTCAAATTGGTATTTAAAATAACGATTTTAAAATTTTCTAAAAAGATGGAATTTTTTTATCGACAAGTTGGATTTACCAACAAATTGAAATTAGGGTGTTGTAATTAAATTAATGATACAGTTTTACTGACAAATTAAAATTAAGGTGTTGTAATTAAATTAATGATGCAGTATTATTAAGTCTTTTATGTATCTTACTAGTTATATAATTGATATATCATTAAGTTAATGATACGTAATGATAATAATACGCAATGACATTCATTTCTTAAGACTTCAAGCAAATGATATTTTCTCTTTTTTGCGATATATAATTAAATTAATGATATAGTATTTATTAAGTTGTGTTGTGTATCTTATAACTTATATAATTGTTATATCATTAAGTTAATGATAGATAATGATAATGATAATCAATGACATTCATTTCATTTTTTTAAGACTTCAAGTGATAACGATAATACATCAATGTAATATGTTAAAATAAAAAATATACGTGTATACTTGTTCCCTAATTTAACTATTCAAAAAATAAGAAAATTTATTATAAAAATTTAAATACATGATAATATTTTAGTTAGAGGGTAGTTTAGAGTTCTAAATATAAGAAATTTTAAAAAAAAGACATATAAGTGATATTTGTATAAAAAATAGATATTAATTCACTCTTTAAAAAATACACAGATCATGTAATTTTTGCTGATATGATAAATAATGATTTCATTACCCATTAATAAGCCATAATTATTACTGGGCCTTTTTATTGACCTTGCGGGCCTAAAACCTAGAATACAATAGTTCAGCCCAAAGATCTGCCGTCTGAACTGCGAGGAAGCCCAGAACATGAGAGTCAATCCCTATAAATGCCAGTCCGAAGCAAACCCTAGAACATGAGTGGAAAAGAGAAGTGGGATAAGGGAGATGGAGCTTGAGGAAGTTGTGGGATATGGGAGAATCGGTAAGGCAAAACACACCGTTCTTGAAACGTTTTTCAAGATCTCTTTTTCTTGCCGATTCCGCCCATTCCTATAGTTTCCTTCGGTTCCTCCCTTATCCTTTGTCTCTATTATTATTTCCAGATAAAACGACTTTTCTTAATTTCCTATCATCTTCTTCTTTCTTTCAGCTACTTTCTTGCCTCAATCCATACAAGCTCGCTTTGTGCAAGGTTTTGGTAAGACTATTTTGAATTTAGAGTTCAAACAATCTTTTTTCTTAGTTGGTTGAATTTTTCTTGGTTCTTTCACTTACGATTTTATATGCATATTTTATAATTGTTAATATGGAGACAAAAACTATGGGGTTTAATCGATTTGCTTTTTGCCTTGTCAAGTTAACTTGATTTTTCAAGTACCTTATCTGTCAGCCTCCGAAATGCTTTATGTGCTCTGCAAATCTCTTTGCGAAATTGAAGCATAATTTCCCTTAATAATTTCATTTCGATTAAAAAAAGAAGAAGAAGAAGAAAAAAACAGAATAAGTAATGAAGCGATATTTTTGGACTATGTGCTGGTCGTTTACCATGGATGTCACTGTACAACACTAACAAGAGAGGGTAGACAAATGAGTATTCATTTCTCTGTAATGTCGTTCGATTTGTAAATAGCATATCGTTTAAACGCAACAGAGATGTCGTTTTTAAAAATTGCTAAGTTGTAACCCGCATCATGCTTCCTTCGTAGCTTGAGTTTGAGTCTGAGTCGGCCGCAAACCGGAAAACCCATGCCCAAATCGACCAAATCGACCAAATCGACCAACCTGGCTGTTCAATTTCCTTTTTTTAGACGTCTTTTTGTCAAAGCCACTCGTTATCGACAGTAGTGAGAAATTTTTTTTTTTCCGTAATGCCACTTGCAATGGTCAATTTATTACCGATTTATTATTCTCATCAACCGACATACTCATTGATAGGGTGTTTGGTATGCGTATTAAAACTATTAGTTAAAACTGTAAATATTTTAGTATGTGAGTTTTATATTGTAACAATTTTTTTACTTTTACTGTAATATATAAGTGTTTTATATTGTTTCTAATTAAAAAGTTAGTTAGAATTAAATTAATATCAAACAAGTTATTAATCTATCCATATTTTACCGTACATGTTATGTTACATGATGTATTTACTCGTCTTATATTTAAAAAATATATATTATATTATTATTTATATTATATGTTAAATTGTGTTATAAATAAATATATATGTAGTAATTATAAAAAATAAATCTTAAAATCATTGTTTATGAAAACCCCCCAAGTAAAAATGGTATATCATTTCTTATGCTCTAAATGCTCTCGCTTTTATGCATTCACATAATTCGTCAATTTTTACAATAAACTTTAACGTAGTGTTAAATCAATGTTTCTAAAATTTAGTTTCGACTTTGTATAAAAAAATCGCTCTTTAATACAACGTTTCTTTAGATAGAGTTCGTGATCGGTTAGGGGAAAAATAATAATATATTTTTGGTCTTTTACTAAAAAAAATGACGTTAAGGAATAGAAAGATCACATGTATCAAAATAAAAATAAATATGATAAACATGAAGAATATTTAAAAAAATGTTATAAAAGAACTTTGGTCAATTAGTCGGTTTTGTAATTTAAAATGCCTAAACTGGCTAACTAAATTAATTAAAATTAGAACTTTTAGAACCTACCAAACCAAAGCTATTAAAAATGAATACCAAACTGATTTCGATAAGTTAAATATTCATAATCCACCTCTACGATAAAACCAACAGTTTAAGATTTGCACCGGAGCAACTAGTGGGTTGCATTATCTCCACTTAGGCGTGAAGCATACCATAATTTACCGTGATGTGAAGACCGGCAACATACTATTGGATGAGAAAACGTCAAAATGTGGGCAAGGTTTCTGATTTTGGGTTGTCAAGAATGGGCTCAACGACGTTCGAAAAGACCCATATCAGCACTATGGTTAAGAAAAGTTTCGAGTATGTTAATCCTAAATGCTGCAATCGTCAATAGCTAACGGTGGGACGCCTCTGCTAGGCATCCCACACTATCCGCCGAAGTTCGATGCCTCATACCCTGGTTGCAGGTCCCCCACTCTAGTTTCGATTGTTGATGCATTGGGTTTGGATGGCATGTGGAAGGGGGACCTCCAGGCCGATGGTGTGCGATCCTAGTCTTGGGACAGGACCCAAATGTTATCTTCTGTGGGCATTGGTAGCTACAGCTACTCATATGATGGGGCGCGTGATGTACAAAATTGATTTGGATAAGTTTAAATAGATACGATTAAGTCTATGTGATTTATATATGGGCCATTTATAAAAAAAAAAGAAAGATTTTATATATTATTTTGTCAGTTATTCAATAATATCTTTTTTATCTTTAAATAAAAAATTAAAAATTAAAAAGTAAAATAAAAAGTTTTAAAAATTTAATGTGATAAAATAATAACTTTTAAAATTTAAAAGATAAAATAAAAAGTTTTAAAAATTTAATAAATAAAATAATAACTTTTTAAAGTTTATAAAATAAAATAAAAAAATTTTAAAGTTTAAAAATTATTGGTATTAATAACTTAAATTATAAGATTGAAAAAAAAAAAAGTCCTGGAAATGATGACTTTAACATTAGCTTGTGTAATGATCTAATATTATAGCAAATTGATTTTGTGCTGAAAAACGAGAGTAATGTCTTGTCAAAGGGGGCCAGGCAGGCATTAATTGGGTTGCGTTAAATGAAAAGATGGCGTAAAAAGAAGTGACAGTTGAAGAATTTCAAGGCAACAGGTTCCCGGAAGACGCCAACTTTGAGCAATAAAAGAGAGAGCAGGGCCTAACCCCTTCTCCTCGATTTGTGTGAAGTGGGGCAACCAGCCAATTTTTTTTTTTCAAGGCCCTAGGTTCTACTTCTGACCGTGTTGGTTACTTTTCAATACACACCAAGGAGTTATTAAAAAAAAAGAAAAAAAAGAAAGAAAATTTTACTATTGTTATAAATAATTAATTATATTTGTCTATTAAAAATTAATATTTAAAATTAGATATGTATATTTATGGTGAAATAAACGTTGATGTCAACATATAGTACTATTACAATGATAGTTGTGGTTAATGTAGCTATGGTAGCTATAGTTATTGTAGCAATTACGGCTAAAATCTTCTTATAAATATCTCATTTTATTGTCATTTGTATGATAGAAAAATTAAGAGAGTTCAATAAACTTTCTCTCTCTATTTTCTTTCTATAAAATCTCTTATTTTGCTTTTATATTTCTTAATTTTATATAACGTTATTAGCACGGACACTCTTGTTCTAACTCAAATCCCTACCCCTTGTAAGTTAAGACAAAGGTATATCAATTCTTTCATTTATTTTATATTTGTATAATACCATCTCTATAAGGTGGAGGCTCTGCTGCCTAATTATAAGTGTGGTGTGATTATATAAAAAAAATTATTGTTATAAATTTCTCAAGCATATTTTGTATTTACACCCTTCGAAAGGTTTACCGAATAGATTGGCGTGTCCATTATGCATATTTTACATTACACTGTTGAGGGTAGCTCGGCACTCCCACCGAGGACATTAACTTTGATGGTCGGCAAATAAGTTCGGTAGAAATGGCTACCGCCCGACCCGACGAATTATGCTTCTTCCCGGGGAGCCTTCCACTGATCTAAGGGCACGCCCCAAGAAGGCTGCCACCTCGGGGGATGAACTGTAGCTCGGGCCGGGCCACGCTATTCATCATAACACATCACTACCCATCCTTGTTGGCCAACACCAGGCAGGCGTGCTGCCGTCCGATAGAGTCCAATCCATTGGACTATGGACGCGACACTTGTCACCTATTGCTTGATACACTTTGATGTGACACCTGGGTAATGGGCAAAACCCATCTTGCACCCGATCCATCTGGTGGCCTATAAATAGGATGCATTTATGACGTTTTAGAGAGAGAGACCTCTTCTCATTTAATCAGCTGCCGACCCCTGCCGAACAGTTCTTGCCTTGAGCATCGGAGAGCCCTTGTCTATTGGCTAACCCCATTTCTCCGAATCATCCCTCTCGCAGGTACTCAATCCCGACCAGGGGCAAGCTTAAGAGGAGGTCAGAAGGTGTTCAGTCACACTTGGGTGTTGATCCGACGCCGGACAGCGGTAAGCATCAACATTTTGGCGCTAGAAGGAGGGCCGGACGCGCCCCAATCCAAAGTTATTCTACCTCGAATTTCTGAAATGACAACACGAGGTAACGTAAGAGATAGTACCGCCCGACATCAGGAGTCGGGCGATGCCAGGCATAGGCAACCAGCTACAGAACGGCCCAGCAGTCGTCCTCGGACCGCCAGATCTCGGTCCGGAGGGCAAGGAAGCGCGGCAAGAGCTGAGTCGATGCAGGCCCGAGCTGCACATGACCCCATCCAGGAGCTCACAGATGCAGTTCAGATTTTAACTCGGCAGCTCGCGCAAGCTCGACAACAAGCTGCGCCAGAACCGCCACCCCCTGCCCAGGTTGACCAGGCAGAGGGTCGGCGTGAGCAGAGTGCCACTAACTGGGAGGACCGATCAGAGCAGTCTCCAGGATCCACCAGAGGGCCCCTGCTCGATAATCGACTGGTTCATGAACGACGGATGGGACGTCAACCACACCGTGTCCCCTCACCACAAGGTTCTAGAGCCTCAGTATTTGATCGG
The DNA here is from genome assembly GCA_025403435.1 of Artocarpus heterophyllus. NCBI lineage: Eukaryota > Viridiplantae > Streptophyta > Magnoliopsida > Rosales > Moraceae > Artocarpus > Artocarpus heterophyllus. The sequence continues at coordinate 2,427,957 of CM046339.1, read as the reverse complement.
CTCGGATACCGAGGGATTAATAGAAATCGCCAAGGCGAAGCTGAAGGCCGTGCTGAGGGTGGAGTACCTTATCGGGTCGAACTGCCCGAAGATACGAATAGTCGTCAATTTTGGGTGCTGCAGCGACAGATCGATGACATCCGCAATTGCAGGTTCGGTTCGGATGAGATCGGGGCGCAAGGTCCGCCCTTCCCGGATCATATAATGCGGGCACCCATGCCGCCAAAGTTCAAGGTCCCACAAATCAAGTCTTACGATGGGGCCACCGACGCGGATGAGCATGCTGAGCTCTTTCGCGGGCACATGCTGTTGCAGAATGCCAGTGACGCTGCAATGTGCAAAGCCTTCTCCCTCACCCTTACAGGCCCTGCTCGGCAGTGGTTCCGACGGCTCGAACCAAGGTCGATTTCTTCTTTTGGGCACTTAACTGACGCTTTCTCCGCTACATTCTCTACAACTAGGACGCAGAGGAAAGAAATAACTTCTCTGTACGCTGTCAAGCAGGGAGACGGCAGTGTCAGGGATTACGTCAACCGATTTACCCGGGCTGCCCTTGAGGTCAAGCACGTCGAAGACGAAACCCTCAAACATATTTTTGTAGGGGGCCTCCGAGACGAGAAGCTGACCTGGTCCCTGGCCTTCGAGCAGCCAAACACGTTTTCGTAAATGCTCGGCTATGCTCAAAGGCATGCAGACGCTGCCGAGTATATGAAAAGCCGCCGGGAGGAGGCTGGCCCGAGCGGGACGAAAAAGGAAAAGAAGCAGAAAAAAAGACCAGTGCAGGATAGTGCCGAGCATGCGAAGAAGCAGAAGAAGGAGAAATCTGACAGGCCGAAGGGGCCGACCGGCAAGTTCCAAAACTACACACCTCTGGTGGCAACCATTGATGAGGTGCTTGCCCAGGTCGACGACAAGAATCTGTTGACACCGCCGCCCAAGCTTCGAGGCTTTAGGGCGAAGCGTGACCAGTCAAAATTTTGCAAATTCCATCAGGATGTGGGTCATACAACCCGAGAATGCATCCAACTTAAGGACCAAATAGAAAGGCTGGTCCGAGAAGGTCTATTGCAGGATTTCGTGGAGAAGGCCATAAACCTGAGGGTGACCTCTGGAAGGAACGACTCGTCAGGCCGAGACGTACAAGGCCGACCCAGGACCGATAGTGTGAACGCCCCAAAACCCCCGAATATCGTACACACGATACTTGGCGGGCCTGTAGCCGGGGACACATCGAGTGGGCGGCGATCCTACGTCAGAGAAGCCCGGCGGGTCGAACGGGGTGATTTCATGAATGTCTCTGAGCATATCAATAAGATATGCCGCCAAGAAGACATCCCGATGACCTTCATTGAGGAGGAAGCAGACCGGCTGATGCATCCCCACAACGACGCCTTGGTTTGCGAACTGCCTATCGCCAACAACGTTGTACGACGTGTTTTAATTGACAATGGCAGTTCGGCGGACATTCTCTTTAAGCAGGCGTTCGACAGACTGAAGATCAGCAACGCGCCTTTAACCTCGGTTCGGACCCCACTTTTCGGCTTCACGGGTGAATGTGTCCGAGCAATCGGGAAGGTTAGTCTCCCGGTAACTTTTGGAGAAGGTGTTGCCAAGGTCACTCGGGTGGTCGACTTTTTGGTCGTCGATAAACCCTCTCAGTATAACATAATCATCGGCCGACCGACACTCAATGGATTAAAAGCCGTGGTCTCGACATATCACCTGGCAATGAAGTTCCCAACCGACGGTGGCGTTGGAGTAATCCGCTCGTCCCAGGTGGATTCCCGGGCTTGCTATGTAAATGCAGTCCGGGCAGCCTCAGCCTAGCAGCAGGGAATTCTGGCCGTGCACACAATCGACGAGATCGACCTCCCAACTGATCCGATGCCGAAGATGCTCGCGGACCTAGACCCCAGGTTTCCCGAGGAAGAAGTAAGGGGCACCCCGGTCGAAAACTTAGTGCCGTTCTCCCTGGACCCCAAAAGGCCAGAACGCGCAGTCCAACTCGGGTCTCAGTTACAACCTGAGATCCGGGCCGACCTGGAATCCCTTCTTTTCGAGTACCCGCGACGTTTTTGCATGGTCTCACGAAGACATGCCCGGCATAGATCCGAGCATCATCAGCCATCGGCTTAACGTTCGACCTGGTCACATGCCGGTGATACAAAGACGAAGAGCCTTCAACCCGGAGAGATATGCCGCCATTAATGATGAAGTCCAGAAACTATTGAAAGCTGGGTTCATTAGAGAGGTCAAATACCCCGAATGGTTGGCAAATGTCGTCCTTGTCAAAAAGGCGAATGGCAAGTGGCGGGTCTGCATCGATTATACCGATCTTAACAAGACCTACCCCAAGGACTACTTTTCGCTTCCTCGGATAGACCAGCTCGTTGACGCCACAGCCGGACACGAGCTCTTGAGCTTCATGGACGCGTACTCTGGATATAATCAGATAAGAATGGCCGAAGAGGACCAAATTAAAACCTCATTCGTTACTGACTAGGGTTTATATTGTTACGTTGTGATGCCGTTTGGTCTGAAGAACGCCGGAGCTACCTACCAACGGCTCGTTAACAAAATGTTCGCTCGGCTGATCGGGAAAACTATAGAGGTCTATGTGGACGACATGTTAGTAAAATCTATCGAAGCGATGGATCACATAGCCGACCTTCGAGCTAGCTTTGACATTCTCCGGGAATATGGGATGAAACTTAACCCGGCAAAATGCACGTTTGGCGTCGGCTCTGGCAAATTCCTCGGATTTTTGGTTAACCGACGAGGAATCGAGGTGAACCCGGCTAAGGCCCAGGTAATCATAGACATGCATTCTCCTAGGACTGTAAAAGACGTGCAAAGGCTTACCGGCATGGTGGCTGCCCTGTCAAGATTTGTCTCCCGGGCTACCGACAAGTGTCACCCCTTTTTCAAGGCACTTAAGGGGAGGTTTGAGTGGAGCAGGGAGTGTGAGGACGCTTTCCAAGGCTTAAAAACTTACCTAGCCACACCCCCGCTCCTGTCCAAACCTTCGCCCGACGAGGTGTTAACCGCCTATTTAGCCGTCTCGGAGAAGGCTGTCAGCTCGGTACTAGTCCGTGACAAAAACGGGGTCCAAAGGCCGGTTTACTATACCAGCCACGTGTTCCAAGGCGCCGAGGAGCGCTACTCATCATTGGAGAAGCTAGCCTTCGCATTATTGACATCAGCCCGGAAGCTGCGGCCGTATTACCAAGGCCATACCGTTAACATCCCGACCAAGTTTCCTCTCCGACAAGTTCTACAGAGCCCGAAAATATCAGGTCGGATGGCCAAGTGGTCGGTCGAGTTGGGCCAATACGATATCCATTTTGTGCCGAGAACGGCAATAAAGGCCCAAGTCCTGGCGGATTTCCTTGCTGAATTTATAGAAGCCGGGAAGGTCGCTCCTTCAGTTGAGAAATCACCCGTGGAGGAGCCAGATACAGCTAGCTGCAGTGAACAAGGCCTCTCCTCGGAGCTGAACTGGAAACTACACGTCGATGGCTCAACCTGCGTTGATGGGTCGGGGGCAGGCTTGATTTTAACAAGCCCCGACGGATATAAGGTCATTTACGCCCTTCGTTTCGACTTCAAGACCTCAAATAACGAAGCGGAATATGAAGCTCTGCTGGCCGGTCTACGAATTGCCCGGGACCTCGGAGTTGATCAGCTGGCCATCTATAGTGACTCAATGCTGGTGGTGCAGCAAGTCACAGGAGGATTCCAGGCCCGAGCAGAATCAATGACGGCATATTTAAAAGAAGCGAAACGGTTGCTTGGACAATTCAAGTCCTACACTTTTAAGCAAATCCCCTGATCCGAGAACGTGGAAGCCGATGTCCTCGCTCGACTAGCCTCCGGGATAGGCGGAGTAGACCCGATATCCGTTCCTGTTGAGATTCTCTCCGCACCAAGTATCAGTACGGAGGTCATGAGCCTGGCAGCCGAACCAAAATACACGTGGATGGACCCGATAATTCGGTATCTGACCTTAGCCGAATTACCCGATGACAGGGAAGAAGCACGTCGGATACGTAACAGCTCGGCCCAGTATTCAATGATTGGGCAAAAGCTATACTGACGCGACTACTCAACGCCATGCCTGAGGTGTTTGGGTCCCCAGGAGGCCGAGTACTTAATGAAAGAGATTCATGAGGGCCTGTGTGGCAATCACTCGGGTGGACGTTCCTTGACCCAAAAATGCATACGGCAGGGTTATTACTGGCCTAGTATGCAGCAAGACTACGTGAGCTTTGCTCAAAAATGCCTCAAATGCCAGCAATTTGCTCGGATGCTAGGTTCGCACGCCGAGCCTTTAAATCTGGTGACTTCAGCATGGCCATTTGCAAAATGGGCCATCGACTTGATCGGACCACTCCCTCCGGCTCGTTCGCAATTCAGATATTGTGTCGTCGCCATCGACTATCTGACAAAATGGATCGAAGTCGAGCCTTGCACCAACATGACTGAAGCTAAGTGCACCAACTTCGTATGAAAAAATATCGTCTGTCGGTTCGGAATCCCGCACACTATCGTGACCGACAATGCTAAGCAGTTTGACTCCTCAGGTTTACGGCATTTGTGTGAGAAGCTCGGCATTAAGAAAGTCTTCTCTTCTCCGAGCTATCCACAGAGTAACGGCCAAGTGGAGGCCGTAAACAAGACAATTAAAGACAACCTGAAAAAGAAGCTCGAAAGGCTCAAGGGTGCGTGGATCGACGAGCTGCCCCAAGTGCTCTGGGCATACTGAACAACCGCGCTAGCTGCAACTGGCGAGACACTGTTCTCCCTGGTCTATGGGGCAGAGGCCGTCATCCCAGCCGAGGTTGGATTGCCGACCTTAAGGGTTGAGCAATACGAAGAGAAACTTAATGAAAAGTTCATGATGACTGAGCTCGATCTACTTGAAGGAAAAAGGAACCGAGCATCCATCCGAAACGCAGCCCTGAATCAGGTTGTAGCCCGGTATTACAACAAACGGGTCCAGCCGAGGAGCTTTAAGGTTGGTGACTTAGTAATGAAGAAAGTCACGGTTCAGCAACCCAGTCTCGGGTCCTTTGGTCCGAAGTGGGAAGGACCTTTTAAAGTCGAAGGTGTCGTGCGAGCAGGCACCTACAAGCTAGTCGATTTGGAAGGGAATCAGCTCGGTCATCCTTGGAATGCCGAGCTGTTAAAAAGATTTTATTCCTGAAAAAGAAACAGGAAATCAGAGCCAGATTCCTTTTTTGACCTCTGGCCACAATTCTTTTGTAACTAGACCTGCTGAGCAGGACTGGAAAAGTCAATGTAAATATTACATTCATGGAACACAACTTCCCTAATCTCATTCCGCCTGAGCAATGTTTTTAAGGGAAGTGTTAGGCCAAGACGCCGGAACCCCAGCTCGAAAGATAGGATGTTGACTCCCAGCCAAGGGCGTCATCCTCGTCAAACTGGACAGGGGGGCTAGTCAATATATGTATCATGTCTGTCAGGCAGACACCCTTAAGTTGCTCGGCACATTTATGTGCCCGATCAGTCCTATACTTGTAAAGTTTCTTTGAAACTTCCACAAGTCTAAGGGGGGCGACGGGTAAGGGCAGCTGTACGCCGTTTACATCCTGCCCGACCGAGACCAGAAACCTAAACTTGCTTGGATAACTAAGCATAAGTGGATAACTACTCGGAACGACCGAGAACTGAAGTCCTCGGATCAACTGAGGACAGAGGTATTGGAATTAACCAAAACAATCGCACCATCCACCTCTACTCGGTCAATTGTCCCCCAGCCTGGGAATCTACCCGAGAAGTATCTAACCTTAAATGTTACGTGGGATGTAAAAAAAACTACACGTAAGCTAAAGTGGATACAAAACGGGAAAATATAAATCGTTTAAATTTCTTTATTAAGGAGGTACAAGAAAGTCGGGCACCTCCCAAGCCCAATCACAAAAAGCAAGAAACAGAGGATCAATAGGCCCGAGTCTCATCACCAGCTTGAGTCTCGTCCCCGGCCGTGCTGTCGTCTTGACCGCCCTCGGCAGCTTGCACATCCCCGTCGTCATCACCGTCTACAACGACGACCTCCTCAACATCCCGTTGTTGCTCGGCCTCACCCTGGTCCGGCTCGGCAATAACCGACCAGTCGAATGCAGCGGCCTCGGGATGCTTCTCTATCAGATGGTCGTTGAGATCCTCCATTCCATCGAAGTAGAGATCGGTGTACTCGGGGGACGTCTTGAACTCCTCGACCGCAGCGGCCAGCTGATCCGGAAGCCCGGCCATGAATCGGTGATGCTCGGCTTGTAGAGTTGCCAATCGTTCCTCTAGCCGAGCGGCTTTCTCCTCCTGCCGAGCGGCTATCTCCTCCTACCGAGCAGCCTTATCCTCTGCCTCCTTTAGCTGCCTCAACATGTCCTCGGCCTCAGACTTCGCCTTCTGAGCCTCCTCCTTGGCCCGACCTAATTCATCCTTCGTGTCTTTGAGCTCTCTGTCGGAGTCCAACTTCAGGAGGAGGGTCTTCTTGTGCCTTTCTTGCTCCTTGTGGATCTCCCTCACCCCGATGGAGTGCGCCATGTGCACAACGGCGCTCAGCTGTGAAAAGTACCAAGGGATAAGTTCTCGGCAACATTATAGGAAGTCCCTGCAACCATTAGTCGACTTGGATACTTACTGAGGCTGCCGTTCGGAGTGCCAGGTTGCACAAATCGGGGAAGTCCTCACCCCGAATCTCCATAAAGAAGTCATTCGAGGGAGCCACGTCCCCGATGCGTTCAAGGAGCATCCCGCGGTAGTTCGAGCGCCTTCTTTGTTGGTTCTCGGAAGAACCTCTGGATGCCTCGTCTACTCGGCCGACCTCTGAGGAGGTCCTTATTGGCAGTGGCGGTGGAGCTTGGACTGATGTGGAGGTCTGCCCGGTACGTGTCGGGGGCTCGGGTGCTGGCGTCCTCTTACGCTTCTTGCTGGCCTCGGCGGCCTTGCCCTTGCCCTTCCTCTGTGTTGTCATCTGGGCAAGCCTACCAGAGCGGGAGCTCGGTGCGGTCATTTCTGTACAAAGAAAATCCAAGTTAAGCAAAGGACGAAATAAAAGAGGACGGCGACTATAAATAAAATTCTGGGCTGACCTCCGATCTGGAGTTGGCCCGACGGGTACAGGAGCATAATCACGTCCTCGAGGTTCTCGTCGGCTACAGGTGGCCCCGCACCGAGGGAGCCACTGGACGAGTCCTCGGTACTGGACAATGAAGGCTCCCTCGTCGGCCACCCGGACCGGGAAGTGCTTGGCCCTGGAAGATCCTCATCACCCATATGGGCAACAGTAACCTGCCCGGTTTCCCGGGCAGAACGCCTAGCTCGGGGAAGACTGCTAGATTCCCCGAACCAACCGTATCTGGACAGGGTGTCCTTTCTCAGAAGAAAGGACTGTTGTCTGGACGACTCGGGCTTTTCGAACAGCTCGTCCACGGCCTCTATTACATGGCTCGGTGCCCAAGGGCGCTTAATCCAGACGTGCCCCAGCTCGAATGACCCCGGCACTTGTTCATCCTCGGGGACAACTTCACCGGCTCGGGCTAAAAAGTTCCCCCCGACGTAAAACCATTCGTACTTCCACAGCTTGTCCGAGTCGGGGTTGCCCAGAATAAAGTCCTTTCTGAAGCTGGTGAAGTAGTACCAACCGGACTGCCGAGGAAGCTTCTTCATCTTGAATACTTGCTTGAAGGCCTCCAGCGGCATCTCAGTACTCCGGTGGTACTTCCACAAAATATACATCCCGATTAACGACCTGTAGCTGTTCGGGTTTAATTGTGCCGGGCACACATTAAAGTCATTAAGCGCTCGGTGAAGGAAACGGTGCAGTGGCAGACGCAGCCCGTCCTTGAAGAACTCGGCGTAAAGTGTGATAAACCCCTCCGGTGCCTCTAAAGGTGAATCCCCCTCGCCGGGAACGACGAGATCCACATCGGCCGGAATACCATATTCGGCGCGCAGTGTCCCTAACCGCGACTCTGTAATCGCGCTCGTATATCCTGCCGCTGAGGTTTGCCCAGGACGGCTTATCCGATATGCTGTGACGCCCCGTACGCGGGTGGCCTGGACCTCCTGCTCCATATCTGGCTGTTCTGCCCCTGCCTCCTCGGCCGCATGCTCCTCATCGGAGGCATCAACCGTAATCACACCTGCAACTTGGACGGGGGCCTCGGCATTCTGACCAGAGGTGCTGGGAGCGTCCTCCTGGGTTTGAAACTCGGTCCTCTCCCTTGGAAAAACTTGGGAATGGCCCGCTGTTGCCACCCCAGTGTAAGGGTCTTGCTCCCTGGACGGCCTGATAAGTTTGTGCCCGCCCAGCAAATCTAAAAATTCTTGCTCGGGCACGGTCTGGGAATCGACCCTTAGGATCTGCTCCAGCCGCCTGGCCCCTTCCCGTCTTTGGGACGCCACCTCGGCGTCAGATTGAGTCGAAGAAGAGCTACTACTCTCCCCGCTGCTTTCCGACCATGAAACCTCTAGGTTTTGCGAGTCGGACAAATCACTCATTTTTCACTCGGGAATTACCTGCTCGGGTTCTTGGTTGCTCGGTTGATATAATCCTCGGCTAGTACTTGAGCTCGGCAGCTAAAATTTCTCGTTCGTAAATTTCTGAAAATGAAGTGCAAATTGCGGAGGGGAGGGGCCCTATTTATAGCCACTTTAAGCGGGAAATTCAAGCGCGAAAACCCAAAAGGTGCAATTAATACGCCTGACAGCCACACAGACGGCTGCGACGCGACACGCGTCCCCCGTCTGATCCGCCCGTCTTTTCACCTCACCCCGCTTCTAAGTGTCGCTTAGTCTTCTTCCTTTGAGCCGACCTCACCCACTCGGCATAGTCCACCCGGCCGAACACCGACCAGGTGCACTGGGGGGCTAATGTTGAGGGTAGCTCGGCACTCCCATCGAGGACATTAACTTTGGTGGTCGGCAAATAAGTTCGGCAGAAATGGCTACCGCCCGACCCGACGAATTATGCTTCTTCCCGGGGAGCCTTCCACTGATCTGAGGGCACGCCCCCAAGAAGGCTGCCACCTCGGGGGATGAACTGTAGCTCGGGCCGGGCCACGCTATTCATCATAACACGTCACTACCCATCCTTGTTGGCCAACACCAGGCAGGCGTGCTGCCGTCCGATAGAGTCCAATCCATTGGACTATGGACGCGACACTTGTCACCTATTGCTTGATACACTTTGATGTGACACCTGGGTAATGGGCAAAACCCATCTTGCACCCGATCCATCTGGTGGCCTATAAATAGGATGCATTTATGACGTTTTAGAGAGAGAGACCTCTTCTCATTTAATCAGCTGCCGACCCCTGCCGAACAGTTCTTGCCTTGAGCATCGGAGAGCCCTTGTCTATTGGCTAACCCCATTTCTCCGAATCATCCCTCTCGCAGGTACTCAATCCCGACCAGGGGCAAGCTTAAGAGGAGGTCAGAAGGTGTTCAGTCACACTTGGGTGTTGATCCGACGCCGGACAGCGGTAAGCATCAACATACACCATTCGAAAGGTTTACCGAGTAGATTAGCGTGTCCATTATAGATATTTTACAGTTACACTCTTCGAAAGGTTTACCTAGTAGATTGACGTGTCTATTATATATATTTTGCATTTACACCATTCGAAAGGTTTACCAAATAGATTGGCGTGTCCATTATACATATTTTGTATTTACACCATTTGAAAGGTTTATCTAGTAGATTGGTATGTTCATATTATTATTTCTACACACACACACATATATATATTTCTTTAACTCTTTATTGTTTATTCTTAAAATTTATAGTTGGTTATTGTTTATGTATTTGTTTATATGCTACCATTACCATTTATGGTTTTTGTATTTTTCTTAAAAATACCGAACAAAGGCAATGTTGTCTTTATACTGTTTCAACGGCTATAACAGTATTCCAACGGTAATAAAACGGCTAAATAACGGCTAGTTTTAGTTCTATAAATTGGTAAATTCTTAACTCTTACATATCACTCAATATTTTATCTCCTCTCTAGAAATTATCTATAGTTAGATTTTTCACAAAATGTTTAGCATAGTTACAATATTCTTATCATTGTTGTATTGTTCAAATCATCGTTCTTCTTATTTTAGATTTACCCCTAGCTGAATTTCAACTTTTTGTTGTAGCAATAATGTTTATAGTTATCCCTCTTTTAATAATTGCTATTTACTTTAACATGTAATATTTGTAGAACTTATGTTTTGAATTAATAAAGTCATGTTTCTAATCACTTTTATATTTCTTATAGTTACCACCATGTCAAACCTTGCAAAGCTCAAATTTATTGAATTGGATATCATGGGAAAAAATTACATGCCTTGGATTCTTAATGTAGAAATGCATCTTGTGTCAATGGGTCTCTTGGAGACAATCACAAAAGGCAATACCACATCATCGCAAGATAAGACAAAAGCGATGATTTTCCTTCGTAGACACCTTAATGAAGGTTTGAAATGTGAATATCTTACTGTTAAAGATCCAAGTGCATTATGGAAGGATCTTAAACAAAGATTTGATCATCAAAAGGAAGTTATACTTCCTACAACTCATGATGAATGGAACGCTCTGCGATTCCAAGTCTTTAAAAAAGTTAATGATTATAACTCTGTCATGTTCAGAATAGTTTCGCAGTTAAAGTTTTGTGGAGAGAAAATTACTGATGAAAAAATGTTGAAAAAGACTTACTTCACATTTCATGCATCCCACATAACTTTACAACAACAATACCGGTTGCGTGGTTTTAAGAAATATTCTGAACTAATTTCTTCTCTTTTAGTAGCAGAGAAAAACAATGAGCTTTTGATAAAAAATCATCAGTCACGTCTTCCAGGTTCAGCAGCATTTCTAGAAGCAAATGCTACAAGTATTGAAAATTTTGAACGAAATCACGGTCATGGCCGTGGCCGTGGTCATGGCTGTGGTCGGGGACGCGGTCAAGGTAATGTTTACCCAACACAAAATCACATAATAAAAAAGAAGCATCATGAAGGAAAACATGATAAAGGGAAAAATGCTCGTGAAAATTCTTCCAAGAATTCTGAAGATTCATGCTATAGATGTGGTACCAAAGGGCATTGGTCCCGAGTTTGTCGAGCACCAGAGCATTTATGTAAGCTTTATAAGGCATCCCTAATAGGGAAAGGAAAGGAAGTAAATTTTGGTGAATATGTAGATCCTTTAGATGATTCAATACACTTTGATGCTTTAGATTTTACTGATGATTTTATTGACAAGGATCATGGTGACAACTAGTCAGTAAATATAAAACTATGTTATATTTTACTTGTAATTTTGGGATGTATTAATGTTATGTTTCGTTGAATAAAATGTTCCTTAAATAATTTGTTTGAAACTTTATTCTTATTAAATTGTCTATTTTATTTGAAGCTTGATATGGATTGCACTAATGAAGGAGCAAATTTCAATATTAAGGATGGGGATATTTGTATACCAGATAGTGGTTCAACGCACACTATCCTTAAAAGTAAAAGGTACTTCTCAGAACTAAAACCAACAAAGGCAATTGTAAATACAATATCAGGTTCTGCAGACTTGATTGAAGGAATTGGTAAAGCTAGTTTCATATTGCCAAAAGGAACAAAGTTTTTCATCAATGATGCTTTGTTTTCACTAAAATCCAAAAGGAATTTGTTGAGTTTTAATGACATATACCTTCACAGATATGATACTCAGTCTGGGACTGAAGATAATAAAAAATATATGTATATTACTAACGAGATTTCTGGAAAGAAGTACATATTAGAAAAACTACCAAAGCTTTCCTCGGGGTTGCATTACATATATTTAAACATGATTGAATCACATGTGGTAGTTAAGGAAGATCCTTAGATATTAAATTTATGGCATGACCGCTTAGGTTGTCCCGATTCATCAATGATGTGAAGAATTATTGAAAATTCACATGGACATGTGACACCTATTATTCTCTTAAAGAGTATTAAGGTAATTAAATTAATTTTTAATGTGCCAATCAAAAATTTATTTTATTTAAAATCTATTTTATAATATTTATTTTTATCTATTTTTAAATTTTCTAAAATTCTCCTATACTTATTTAGTATGTTTACTGAAAGGCCTTGGAACTTCTAATAAATTTTGAAAATATCATTTAGGCATTATGTGGGCTAAATTTTCTAGAGGAGACATGAGGATATCTTTCCCAACTACTCTTGACCCTCATGTTCTTTATTTCTTCCGTGACATGCTCTAACATGTCTCCTCCATAATTTCTTCTATCACTCTCTTCAAAGACTTCATCTTTTCTTCATTTTTCTTCCACGGTTCCCACACTCTTCTTCTCATTTCCTTGCTGAAGCAAAATACTTAGAGAATTTCTTCAAGGCAGCCATAAAAATCAGTCATACCGAAGTCAAGGAACCTGTTTTGAAGCCATTTCAAGCTTCCAACTAGTCATAATCCGAGGTTAGAATCTTATGAACAAATTTAGTCTTTCATTTATAATTTTTTTATATACTCAAAGATTATTCAAATTTACGTTCTCAAACCTGAGTATATGTTTTGTTGCTATTTTAGAACATATGTATAAAGCCTAAGTGTATATGCCGTAGATAGAAAATTTATATTGTTAAATTTTATAATACCTCTATGGGCAGTGGCTCTTTCTTGAAATTTTAGGATTAAATAAAAATAAATTTTGTAAATTAGTTTGTATATTTAAAAAGTAGACATCCTAAGCTTTCTAACGAGCTATCATAAGCCTAAATCGGAGTTGTATTTTATTTTCTATGAATTTTTTAATTTTTGGATTAGAAACTAGTAAACCTACCAGTGGCAATATACCATCCGTTTACGTTAAGTTAACCACCTGTTAACTCATGTGATGATTGTAGATAGTGAACCTATCCTTTTTGCAAAAGTATACTGTCAGTTTGTCATGATATACCAGCTGCTAACATGAATCAAGAACCCATCTTTGCTCACCACCTAATTCCTTAATGTCTTGCAACCTTTCCAATATTATCTTAAGTGATTGATGAATCTTATTAGGGACTAAAATATATAAATTACTTGTATACATTTTATATCGTGTTAAGACAAAGATTGTTTACTGTGGTATTCAAAAGATATTTGCATAAAAGCTTTAATGGCACACTAGTAAGATGGATTTTCACATGATTTATTTATGAATGTGGTTGTATGTTGTGCTTAAGTTTTAATTATCCTTATGCACGCCTTAGGATCAAAGGAGTGTGGAGCTAACGTTAATTGATTTCGGGATTAAAAGATTGGTGATAAGCTTGGCAGGTAGGGATTCTATTACTCATCTTTTGTGAGGTTTTTATGGAATTAAAATTGATTGTTATGCCGCAAGATATATATATCTTTGTTGAACTACTATTATATGAGTATCACATATGAAACTATGACATGGACTCGTCTTATATTGTACGGCGAGGAACATAATGAATTGACACATGTTATAAATTGAGAAGCATGGTTAGGAAAAACTGACTCTATAAATAATGATTGAATATAGAGAAATGGTGAGACGTAAAGAGGGCGACGTTACATCTTTGGGCACGAATACCCTAAAAGGTAAAATAGGGGGAAGGTGATGACGCTTCATTGGGTTGAAAGTCCCAGAACACACTATACAGGAATCGACTTGGTAATGACTCGAGACTTGATGTCCTCTCACCGAAACACCCTTGGAATGTTTAGAGGGTGATAAAGCGTGCCTATTTAGGTTTCGATGAGTTGAGTGATACTTTATTGAATGTGGGTACCTAGGAATAATGATGAACTGTAACATTTGTATATATGTATATGTATGAAACTCGGTAATGATTAACTATGGTATCCACATAATATGATTATAATAAATCTCATAATCTGGATAATGATAAGTATTAACTAACCATGCAGGTTTTAATGTGGTAATGATAAAAACCTAAAGGTGAGTAATGGTTTTCTCTACTGAGCATAGTATAGCTCCTTCCCTTATATTTTTATCTTTTTAGGACTCACTAAGTGTGAGGTAGCTACGAGAAAAATAATTGAGGAAGCTATGTAGCTATATATGTTGGGACTGCTTCAATTACTAAGAATGTTCTTCATGATAATATAAGCATCAATTGCTACTTTCTGTGACTGTATTAAAATACGTTGAGGGTTAAAATAATGATGACGACAGTTTATATTATTAAATATAAGGTGCTACATTAAACCGGGGTTTAATTGTCGTTTATATTTTTATTTTTGATTTGAGAGTTCCTATTTAAGCCCCGGAGAACTTTATTTTTGAGGTTTTATTTATTTATTTTAATTTATTAAAAACTGTTAACCCCCATATAGGGGCGTTACAGGACATCCATGGAAGGGCCAGAAGTTCCTTCAAACAAGTAAAAGTCCTTGTGCGCCTTGTTCTCTTGGAAAACTAATTTTGAAACCATCACAAGTTAAAATTAATAGGGAATCACCTATGTTTCTTGAACGTATTTAAGGTGATATATGTGGGCCTATTCACCCACCGTGTGGACCATTCAGATATTTTATGGTATTGATAGATGCCTCTAGTAGATGGTCACACCTTTGTTTATTATCAACTCGTAATGTGGCGTTTGTGAGATTTCTAGCTCACATAATCAGGTTACGAGCACAATTTCCTAATTATACAATCAAGAAAGTTAGACTTGATAATGCTAGTAAATTTACATCCCAAGCTTTCAATGATTATTGTATGTCTATTGGGATTATTGTTGAGCATCCTGTTGCTTATGTACATACACAAAATGGTTTGGCTGAATCATTGATTAAGCGTCTTTAGCTTATTGCTAGACCATTAATAATGAGAACACGGCTTCTTATTTCTGTATGGGGTCATGCAATTTTACATGCTGCGGCATTAATTCGCATTAGACCAAGTGCTTATCATAAATACTCCCCATTACAACTAACATTTGGTCAAGAACTAAATATTTCCCATCTAAGAAATTTTTTGTTGTGCGGTATATATACCAATTGCTCCACCACAACGCACAAAGATGAGCCCCCAGAGAAGATTGGGAATATATGTTAGCTATGAATCCCCTTCCATCATCAGATATCTTAAGCCTCAAACTGGAGATGTTTTTACGGCACATTTTGCCGATTGTCATTTTAATGAGGCAGTTTTCCCGACATTAGGGGGAGATAAGAAACAGCTAGAAAAAGAAATTACATGGTGTGAACCATCTCTATTGCATCTTGATCCTTACACAAAACAATGTGAATTAAAAGTGCAAAAGATTATGCACTTACAAAATATAGCAAACCAAATTCCAGATGCATTCACAGATACAAAACGAGTGACTAAATCATATATATCAACTACTAATGTGTAATGACAGAGGAAACGTCATCAATGAAACATAATATTTAATTAGGTTTAATTAATGAATTTATTCTTAAAAATGTGAAATTTTGTAAAAATAGTAATTTTTGTGAAAATTACAATAAAATATAAATGAGCGGCATTGATTGCAAATTTTATGGCATATGTAAGCAATGGTGGATATTGTAAAATACAAATTTTATGAGTTTGATGACTCAGAGATTTGTGCATAATATCCATAAAATGAATTTTATGTCACAATTAATTGTTAAATTGTGATATAAACGAATGGATGATTAGAATGTAAATAGGATATAGAGGTTGTCCTAACCCTAACTGGGGGTAGAAAGGAGGCCAGAGCAGTATAAGAATACTGCTAAATGAAAATGCAGATATGAAAAATGTTATGATTGGCCTCCAAAAGTAAACGAAAAGTAAGTTAAATATTTTTATACAATCTAAGGATAGAAAGTACACTGAATTGACCAGAGTAGTATAGGAAAAATACTGTGTGGTGAAAAATTACACAGTATAAATTTTTAACTCCACAAAGTGGACACTCCTTGATTTTCTATTGGGCCACATGTCAAGAAAAGTGGCCCAATCACCTTGTGACACCTAGTGGTATACTCATGGGTTACCATGAGTCACCAAATGTGATAAGGATGCATTTATGGCAAGTTTATCACAATTTTTCTTTTCTTTCCTTTCCTTCCAAGCTCCGGCAGCCATAACCAAGAGTTCTAAAAAAATTTCTCAGCCCCCAAACTTTGCAAAAATATCCCCAAACAAGTTTTACAAGCAAGTACAAGGATTTCCCACAAGTTTTAAGGTAAAATCCTAAACTTTTTAATGAGTTTTCAAGGGATTTTTCATGGGTAAAGGGCAAAAATTAATCCATGGTATTTTTGCATGGAAAGGAAGCCTAGGAGGGAGTTTAAAGGAACTTTGAAGGCTAGAAATGAAAAATAGAGCTATTTGGGTAAGTTTTAAAGTTCAAAGTTTTGAATTTTGTTTTCATTTTTATTTCTTAAAACCCATGTGAGTTCTTGAGCACATATTTGATGGAATTTCATGTATATGTGATGAATGGCAAGTTTAAGTTGTGAAACTTTGGTTTATAGTGCAAAACGGTAATTTTTGCAAAGAGTGTTATTTTTGTAATTTTGATTTTAGACTTTGCAAAAGTGATGTTTGAGCTTGAGAATCTTTTGATTAAGGCATGGAATGGTATCTGCAGGGGTAGAATTGCAAGTTTGAAACAAATTTTTGTAAAAATGCCATAGGGACTAAATTGAAAGAGAAAGTTCCTTCTCGGCAGATTTAAAAAATAGTCAAAACCGCCCCTTTATAGTGAGATTTTGGGAAAATTTAAAACATTAAAGTGGTAGATCTCGATGAAACTATTAGGTCACGCAGACGGTTTGTCTAAAAACTCAATCGTTTGTGAGTTTTGGTTTTTCAAGAAAATGTTAAAAGTGAAAAAAGTGTTAAATGGTAAAAATATCATTTTTTAGAATGATTTTAGGTATGGTACCTTAAGTAAAAATGATCCTTGAAAAAAATAGGAAATTTTGATGCGAAGAAATAAATTTTAGTCTCGGGGGTAAAATTGTCAAAATTTTCAGTTCAGGAACTAAACTACAAAGTTTTATAAAAATGGGGTATAATTGAGAAATAAAGAGATTTGACCCACTAGGGTGTTATTTTGAAATTAGTATGTGATTATTTTTATAAGAATAATGAAATCAAGCTCGGGTAGGTTAGTGGACCCACGAAGGGCAAAATCGTCATTTTTGTCCAAATAACCCGAACCGCTTTGAAATGTTTTCAACGGGATAAGAAAACGACTAAAAAGGTTCCCGCCCTTTGTTAGAAACGATAGGGTAAAGTTAGATAGAAATAAGAAAAACAAGTGGTTTTTAGAGTTGTACATAGTAATACAACTCAATTTATTAACTAACGGATGTTTCGTATCGAAACATAGTAGAATTTGGCTAATGGCTTTGTAATTGGCCAACAGGATCCTAGGAGTCTAGGAGAAGGGAAATCGAGGTTAAGTTGCCCGACATTCGCATCAAGTAAGTACCCTTACCATCTACAGTATGAAATGTTGGTTTAGAAAGAAATGTATGTATATGTATACCTGTGCGTATAATTAAATGTAAACTTGTATGTTTGCCATGATATGAATACCTAGGGGTATACTCATGTATGAATAATTGTGAACATATTAATGTGTACTAGTGTGTACAAGATGTTATGTACCTGTGTGTACAATAATAAAAATGAGCATGTGTATCACGATTTTGTACCAGTGTGTATAACATGTTATGTACCTGTGTGTACAATAATGAAAATGAGTATGTGTATCATGATTTCATACCTGTGTGTACAATGATAAATACTTGAGTATGTATAAAGTAGGTATCTGTGTGTATATTTTATGTTAAGTACTTGTGAGTACATTATGCTATATATCTGTGCGTATATTAATGTATACCAGTGTGTATGTTTTATGTTAACTACCTCTGAGTACATTATGCTATATACTTATGCGTATATTAATGTATACCTGTGTGTATATTTTATGTTAAGTACCTGTGAGTACATTATGTTATATACCTGTGCGTATATTAATGTGTACTAGTGTGTATATTCTATGTTAAGTACCTGTGAGTACATTATACTATATATACCTGTGCGTATATTAATGTATACAATTGTGTATATTTTATGTTAAGTACCTATGAGTACATTATGCTATATATACCTGTGCGTATATTAATGTGTACCAGTGTGTATATTTTATGTTAAGTATCTGTGAATACATTATGTTACATACCAGTGTATATAATAATGTGTACCAGTGTTGTATAAGAGCATTTATGTTATGTATATCATATGATCATCACTTCATGCATGACATGATAACCATAATAAGTGAATTGGTAAACGAATCACCAAAAGTTAAGAAAAGTGCCGTACCGGCTCCTAACTCAATGGGAGTTTAAAGGATATGTTACGGTCACGATGTTACGTAGACCTAAATGAAATTGCGCAATGGTACGAACACTTGGGCCCTAGTAAAGATAAGAAACGATGAGGATAAAGAAAGTTTATAAGACAGCAAAATTGATTCATGCATTCATATGAATATCCATGTGGGATTTATGGGACTTACTGGGCGTTAGCTCGCTAAGTATTTCATGTTGTAGGTATTCCGACGAGAAGGTCAGAATAAGTTCAAATGGTGAGCTGGCGGAGGGATGGATGGTGTGCAAATTGGGTATGGAGTCCGCTGCTGTAATGTTTTCTGCTACGTATGTTTAAAGTTATTTTGATATGAAATGTTTAAAAGAAAGATGTTATGAAAGTAAAAGTATTAATTATGTAAATACAAGTATGTGAAAGTATTTTAGGAGTTATCAAATTTAATGTAAGTAAATTATTTATTTTCGTTTTAAAAAAAAAAATTTCCTAAATTTTTGCCCTAAAGTAAGTAAGAAAGAGTTTTATCACAGCCCGAAAAGGCGGGTTGTGACAGTTGGTATCAGAGGGGAAATCTTGCCATCCTACTGCACATCGTCGTTTGCTCCATTGCCATAGCTCAAGTAAGATAGTTTGATTTTAAGTATAAGAATGTTCAATACTACTTATATGACACTGTTATGTTAATTACGAAAATAAATATAATATATGGCGGAGCCGCATCGTGATCGTGATATGGAAGCTGATCGAAGAGCCAGCATTACTTTTCAAGATGAGATGCCACCGCGGTATTATCGGAGTCGGCAGCCTATGGTGCATACCGAATGGCTTAGTTGAAGTGATTTTTTACGCTTGTCATATGCCATCGTATCTCCAAGTTTTATTGGCCTTAGGATTGTTGATGAGGGAAGCCTTAGTATGATGGTTAAGGATTGAACCTGACAAGCAACTATGAGATTGGTAAAGTTTTAGAGGACAAATTCTAGCTTAGTTGCACCCATACCACCAGCAAACGTTATTCCAATCTAGGTGATTCCGATGTTATGGGCGGATGGAAGACATCGATTGTACCTGCAAGTAGAATCGATATGGGGAAGATACGTAGGCGAACCGATAGATCATTACATTCTTAAATTTTGCCGTACTAAGGTACCACTGATTTCGCCACAATTACCCTTATGGTGCATTTACGATTTGGTTTTGAGAGATCTTCCCAATGTGGTCCAGTAGCAAATGCAGTATCCAAAAAATTACCTTAGTATCCATGATTCTCTTATGGTGGCATTACATGCAGACCAGAATGTAGTCGCGCCATTAGAAGATCCTCCAATAGGTATGGATGATGATGATGATGATGATGATGCTGATGATGACAATAATGATAACATTGATGAAGAGCCTGTGCCTCTAGAGCCTATAATCGCAAGTGATAATAAGTCGACTGATTCGGATATGGAGGAAGAAGAGGAATCCTAAGGAGGATTCCGAATATAGTGACATGTCTAAAGTCGAGTCCGACAAAAAAATTCATTCGTAAGAAAATCTTTGTGTATTATGACGTACATCAATGAGATATTAGTATAGTTTTGGGCTTTGATGCCTTTGTATATGCATGTATGTTCGACTAGTGGTGTCCTTCTCGGTAAGAAGGTATATGTAGCCAGAAGTGATAATTGCTCCCGGAGATGATATGAATAGTTATGTATAGAAGGAAAGTATGCATGTATGTATGTATGTTAGTTATGCATGCAATGTTATGAAGAATGTAAAAAGGAAATGAAAGAGGTTTATGAAATGAAATGCATGAAAGTGAATGAAATGAAATGTACGAAAGGAAATGAAATGAAATGTATGAATGCTTATGAAATGAAATGTACGAAAGGAAAGAAAATGAAATGTATGAATGCTAATGAAATGAAATGTATGTAGCAAGATATTGAGTTCATGTAATTGTGTATGTTGCATGTATTTATGTTGTTTGAATACATGCAGTTATTGATTTGATACTATTAAGTTAATAGTATGTACTAACATAGTAACGAAAATACACGATAGATATATAACGATTGATAACAATGGCGGATATACCCAGAGGACCGAGGAATCCAGATTTGATGGCCATGATTATGGAATTGCAATAGAAGCTCCAAGCTCAGGAGCGAAAAATACAAGGTTTACGGGAACAGTTAGTTAACCAAAATCCCATATCATCAGTATGTATAGATACGCCACCCCCAGTACCGCCGCCACAGCAAGCAGAACTAGTAGTCCTAGCTGTTCCGGTAGCATCCACTATTGAATTTTATGAAAGATTTCGGAGAATGAAGGCCCCGGAATTTGATGGATCTATAGACCCCTTAGAGGCCAACGATTGGCTTACAGGCATAGAAAGGGTTCTGAAATTTATAGGACTTAGCGACTATGAAAAAGTCCTATGCGCTTTGTTTTCTCTCACTAAAGATGCTAGGAGATGGTGAGAGTCGGCAGAGCATAGAAGGAATGTAGACAAAATGACAATGCCAGATTTCGTTGAAGAATTTGGCAGGGCTTATTTTAATGTAGAAATCATGGCAGCCCAACAAGAAGAATTTAATAATTTTAAGCAAGGGAATATGTCCGTAGCTGACGCTGTAAAGAGGTTTAATCAGCTAGCAAGACTTTGTCCCGAGTTAGTACCCGCTGATCAGGAACGAATAAGACGGTTAATGAGAATGTTCAAAACCGACATTGCCCTTGTGGTTGATATTGAAGGGCAAGCTCCCAAGGATGTAGAGGATTGCATCAAACGGGCGACCAGAGCTGAGTTTAGAATCGCTCGTGATAAGGAGGAAAGAGCAAGGATTTTCAAAGCATAGAAGGAGGAGAAAGCTTTGGCCAAGGAAAGTCAAGCTGTACAAGTAAAAGGACAAGGAAGAAGTTGGAAAATGGATGTACCGGTTACTTGGTGAATTTAATAAGAAAAGATAAAGAAGCTTAGTTAGGACCAGAGAAGGTCCCTATAGTAAAGGAATTTATTGATGTGTTTCCAGACGAGTTGCCAGATTTACCCCCGGAACGAAAAATTTTGTTTGAAATCGAATTGATGCCCGAAACAGCCACGATTTTTAAGGCGCCATATCAAATGACTCTAGGGAAACTCAAGGAATTTTAGGTGCAACTAAAAGAACTATTGGACAAGGGGTTCATCCAACCAAGTTATTCCCCATGGGGAGCACCTATTCTATTTGTTAAGAAGAAGGATGGAATGTTACGAATGTGTATTGATTATCGGGAACTAAACAAGGTCACTATTAAAAACAAGTATCCACTCCCAAGGATCGATGATTTGTTTGACTAACTTAAAGGAGCGTCAGTATTCTCAAAGATTGATATACGCTCAGGGCATCATCAACTTCGAGTTAAAGTAGAAGATATACCAAAGACGGCGTTCCAAACACGTTATGGGTATTATAAGTTCTACGTCATGTCTTTTAGACTGACCAATGCCCTAGCAGCTTTCATGGATCTCATGAATCGAAGAATACCTCGATAAGTTCGTTATTGTCTTCATCGACAATATTTTCATATACTCAAGAACGCCAGAGGTACATGAAAAGCAGCGAAGTATGAATAGACTAAGGAATGAGAAGAAAGTTTCCAAGGATTAAAAATGGCGACTTATAAGTACACTAGTACTAACAATACCAGATCCGAACCATGGAACGTTCGTGATCTCTAGTGATGCATCAAAAACAGGATTAGGAACCGTATTGATGCAAAATGGAAAAGTGGTTGCTTATGCATCCCAACAGTTAAAGGATTATGAAAAGAATTATCCGACGTATGACTTAGAGTTAGTGGCAGTTGTATTTGTGTTAAAAAAAAAAAAGAAAAATGGTGTCACTGTCTGTATGGAGTTAAGTACGAAATTTATACAGACCATCAAAGTCCAAAGTATATCTTCATGCAGAAAAAACTCAACATGAGGCAGCAAAGGTGGCTAGAGTTAGTTAAAGACTACGACTGTGAAATTTTGTATCACCCAGGAAAGGCTAATCAGGTAGCCAATACCCTTAGTCGTAGAACAACGTCCTTGCTAGTAACGGTATAGATGATACCAAAACCTCTCCAAAAGGATTTGATGAAAGCAGGAATATAGCTAGTCACTAGAAGATTAGCTAATTTGTCCTTTCAATTAACGATCTTAGAGAACTTAAAAGAGCAACAAGAAGCAGATCCGTCGCTACTTAAAGTTAGGAATGAAGTTCATGAAAACAAAGAAATCAAATTTAGCATCTTAGAAGATAGTATTCTCCCTTATAAGGGTAGAATCTACATCCCTAATGATAAAGAATTAAAGAAGCACGTATTAGAAGAAACTCATGAAGCACCATATGTGGCTCATCCAGGAGCTACTAAAATGTACCAAGATTTGAAAGAACATTATTGGTGGAATGGAATGAAAAATGACGTCGCGAGATTCGTCAGCAAATGCCTTACATGCCAGAAGGTGAAAGCTGAGCATCAACGGCCAGTAGGCGAATTACAAAAATTGATATCCCAGAGTGGAAATAGAATCAGATAACTATGGACCTGGTAACCGGGCTACCCAGTACTACAAATGGACATGACGCTATATGAGTAATTGTTGATAGATTGACTAAATCAACTTATATTCTACCCATTAAACTCAGCAGTTCTGTAGAATGACTAGTTGAACTATACATAACTCAAATAGTTTGATACCATTGAGTTTCGAAGTCTATCATTTTTTATCGTAATGGTAGATTCACGTCCAAGTTTTGGAGAAGTGTTCATCAAGTGATGGGAACAAAGCTGACGTTCAGCATAGCCTTCCACCTATAAATGGACGGTTAATCAGAAAGGACCATCCAGACTTTAGAAGATATGTTAAGAGCATGTGTACTAGATTTCAAGAGAGGATGGGATAAAAAGCTTCCTCTGATCGAATTTGTATACAACAATAGTTATCGAAGCTCCATTGATATGGCTCCATATGAAGCTCTTTATGGAAGGAGATGTAGACCACCTTTACATTGGTACGAAACCCAAGAAAAGGCGTTGTCGACCATAGATTTTGTTCATAGAACAACAGAAGATGTAAAGTTAATTTGTCAACGAATGAAAATGGCTTTTAGTCGGCAAAAGAGTTATGTTAATCGACGACGGAAACCTTTAAAGTTTCAAGTAGGAGACTTGGTCTTTTTGAAGATAATGCCCATGAAAAGAAATTGTAAGATTTGGGAAGAAAGGAAAGCTCGGTCTAAGGTATATTGGACCATTTGAGATCTTGAAATGGATAGGCAGTATAGTTTATAAGTTTGCCAAACCCTCTAATCCAGCATTG
The DNA here is from genome assembly GCA_025403435.1 of Artocarpus heterophyllus. Taxonomy (NCBI): domain Eukaryota; kingdom Viridiplantae; phylum Streptophyta; class Magnoliopsida; order Rosales; family Moraceae; genus Artocarpus; species Artocarpus heterophyllus. Next base: position 2,404,218 of record CM046339.1, on the reverse strand, counting down.
GTACACAATGTATTCCATGTGTCCATTCTAAAGAAGTATGTGCCAGACCCTTCACATGCTCTTCAGTGGGAGGAAATTGACATACAGGAGAATCTGTCTTATGAAGAAAAACCAGTTCAAATCCTAGCACGAGAAGATAAGAAAAGTTAAGGAACAAGAAGATACCTCTCATCAAAGTTTTATGGCGCAACCAACAAGTATAAAAGGCAACGTGGGAATGAGAAAATGAAATAAGAAAAGACTACCCCGAATTATTTTGATTTTCGAGGACGAAAATTCTTAAGGGGGTAGATTGTAATGACCGAGGAAACGTCATCAATGAAACACAATATTTAATTAGGTTTAATTAATGAATTTATTCTTAAAAATATGAAATTTTGTAAAAATAGTAATTTTTGTGAAAATTACAATAAAATATGAATGAGCGACATTGATTGCAAATTTTATGGCATATGTAATGCAATGGTGGATATTGTAAAATACAAATTTTATGAGTTTGATGACTCAGAGATTTGTGCATAATATCCATAAAATGAATTTTATGTCACAATTAATTGTTAAATTGTGATATAAACGAATGGATGATTAGAATGTAAATAGGACATAGAGGTTGTCCTAACCCTAACCGGGGGTAGAAAGGAGGCCAGAGCAGTATAAGAATACTGCTAAATGAAAACGCAGATACGAAAAATGTTATGATTGGCCTCCAAAAGTAAACGAAAAGTAAGTTAAATATTTTTATACAGTCTAAGGATAGAAAGTACACTAAATTGACCACGGCAGTATAGGAAAAATACTGTATGGTGAAAAATTACACAGTATAAATTTTTAACTCCACAAAGTGGACACTCCTTGATTTTCTATTGGGCCACATATCAAGAAAAGTAGCCCAATCACCTTGTGACACCTAGTGGTATACTCATGGGTTACCATGAGTCACCAAATGTGATAAGGATGCATTTATGGCAAGTTTATCACAATTTTTCTTTTCTTTCCTTTCCTTCCAAGCTCCGACAGCCATAACCAAGAGCTCTAAAAAAATTTCTCAGCCCCCAAACTTTGCAAAAATATCCCCAAACAAGTTTTACAAGCAAGTACAAGGATTTCCCATAAGTTTTAAGGTAAAATCCTAAACTTTTTAATGAGTTTTCAAGGGATTTTTCATGGGTAAAGGGCAAAAATTAATCCATGGTATTTTTGCATGGAAAGGAAGCCTAGGAGGGAGTTTAAAGGAACTTTGAAGGCTAGAAATGAAAAATAGAGCTATTTGGGTAAGTTTTAAAGTTCAAAGTTTTGAATTTTGTTTTCATTTTTATTTCTTAAAACCCATGTGAGTTCTTGAGCACATATTTGATGGAATTTCATGTATATGTGATGAATGGCAAGTTTAAGTTGTGAAACTTTGGTTTATAGTGCAAAACGGCAATTTTTGCAAAGAGTGTTATTTTTATAATTTTGATGTTAGACTTTGCAAAAGTGATGTTTGAGCTTGAGAATCTTTTGATTAAGGCATGGAATGGTATCTGCAGAGGTAGAATTGCAAGTTTGAAATGGATTTTTGTAAAAATGCCATTGGGACTAAATTGAAAGAAAAAGTTCCTTCTCGGCAGATTTGAAAAATAGTCAAAAACGCCCCTTTATAGTTAGATTTTGGGAAAAGTTAAAACATGAAAGTGGTAGATCTCGATGAAACTGTTAGGTCTCGCAGATGGTTTGTCAAAAAACTCAATCGTTTGTGAGTTTTTGGTTTTTCAAGAATATGTTAAAAGTGAAAAAAGTGTTAAATGGTAAAAATATCATTTTTCAAAATGATTTAAGGTATGGTACCTTAAGTAAAAATGATCCTTGAAAAAAATAGGAAATTTTGATGCGAAGAAGTAAATTTTAGTCTCGGGAGTAAAATCGTCAAAATTTTCAGTTCAGGAACTAAACCACAAAGTTTTATGAAAATGGGGCATAATTGAGAAATAAAGAGATTTGACCCACTAGGGTGTTATTTTGAAATTAATATGTGGTTATTTTTATAAGAATAACGAAATCAAGCTCGGGTAGGTTAGTGGACCCACGAAGGGCAAAATCGTCATTTTTGTCCAAATAACCCAAACCGCTTTGAAATGTTTCCAACGGGATAAGAAAACGACTAGAAAGGTTCTTGCCCTTCGTTAGAAACGATAGGGTAAAGTTAGATAGAAATAAGAAAAACAAGTGGTTTTTAGAGTTGTACATAGTAATACAACTCAATTTATTAACTAACGGATGTTTCGTATCGAAACATAGTAGAATTTGGCTAATGGCTTTGTAATTGGCCAACAGGATCCTAGGAGTCTAGGAGTCTAGGAGAAGGGAAATCGAGGTTAAGTTGCCCGACATTCGCATCAAGTAAGTACTCTTACCATCTACAGTATGAAATGTAGGTTTAGAAAGAAATGTATGTATATGTATACCTGTGCGTATAATTAAATGTAAACTTGTATGTTTGCCATGATATGAATACCTTGGGGTATACTCATGTATGAATAATTGTGAACATATTAATGTGTACCAGTGTGTACAAGATGTTATGTACCTGTGTGTACAATAATGAAAATGAGTATGTGTATCATGATTTCATACCTGTGTGTACAATGATAAATACTTGAGTATGTATAAAGTAGGTATCTGTGTGTATATTTTATGTTAAGTACCTGTGAGTACATTATGCTATATACCTGTGCGTATATTAATGTATACCAGTGTGTATATTTTATGTTAAGTACCTGTGAGTACATTATGCTATATACTTATGCGTATATTAATGTATACCTGTGTGTATATTTTATGTTAAGTACCTGTGAGTACATTATGTTATATACCTGTGCGTATATTAATGTGTACTAGTGTGTATATTCTATGTTAAGTACCTGTGAGTACATTATACTATATATACCTGTGCGTATATTAATGTATACAATTGTGTATATTTTATGTTAAGTACCTATGAGTACATTATGCTATATATACCTGTGCGTATATTAATGTGTACCAGTGTGTATATTTTATGTTAAGTATCTGTGAATACATTATGTTACATACCAGTGTGTATAATAATGTGTACCAGTGTTGTACAAGAGCATTTATATTATGTATAACATATGATCATCACTTAATGCATGGTATGATAACCATAATAAGTGAATTGGTTAACGAATCACCAAAAGTTAAGAAAAATGTCGTACCGACTCCTAACTCAATGGGAGTTTAAAGGATATGTTACGGTCACGGTGTTACGTAGACCTAAATGAAATTGCGCAATGGTACGAACACTTGGGCCCTAGTAAAGATAAGAAACGATGAGGATAAAGAAAGTTTATAAGAAAGCATAATTGATTCATGCATTCATATGAATATCCATGTGGGATTTCTGGGACTTACTGGGCGTTAGCTCATTAAGTATTTCATGCTGTAGGTATTCCGACGAGAATGTCAGAATAAGTTCAAATGGTGAGCTGGCGGAGGGATGGATGGTGTGCAGATTGGGTATGGAGTCCGCTGCTGTAATGTTTTCCGCTACGTATGTTTAAAGTTATTTTGATATGAAATGTTTAAAAGAAAGATGTTATGAAAGTAAAAGTATTAATTATGTAAATACAAGTATGTGAAAGTATTTTGGGAGTTATCAAAGTTAATATAAGTAAATTATTTATTTTCGTTTTAAAAAAAAAATTTCCTAAATTTTTGCCCTAAAGTAAGTAAGAAAGAGTTTTATCACAGCCCAAAAAGGCGGGTTGTGACATAATGCTCCTGCTGGAATTGAAGTCCCAAAAGGACAAATTGAAAATGTAGTCACTCATGAGTCTACGGCACGCCTGAAGCGTGGTAGGCCAATCGGTTCCAAAGATAAAAATCCTCAGAAGGGAAAAGGAGCTAAAAAACATGATGACCGCAATGTAGATGAATGTGTTCTAGAAGAAACACAAAATGAGATAAATTAAGAGACTTTTGATGTCGACCAGAACCCGAAAAGTTTAGAAAATCATGAGATCTCTATTGATTATGTAAATACAAGAGGATTGTGGAATCAAAATAAAATATATGATGTTAATGAATATTTTCTTACTCAGTGGCGTGTGTCATTGAAAATGAGGATCTTGAACCAAGATCTATTACTAACTGTAAAAATAGTCACAATTGGTCTAAATGAAAAGATGCTATGCAGGCTGAATTAAATTCGCTTAATAAGCATAAAGTTTTTGGACCTATTGTTCTCACACCTGAAGCTGTGAGGCCTATAGGATATAAATGGGTCTTTATGCAGAAGCGAAATGAGAAAAATGAGATTGTAAGATACGAAGCTCGACTTGTTGCACAAGGTTTTTCACAAAGACCTGGAATTGATTATGAAGAAACGTATTCTCCAGTAATGGATTCAATTACGTTTAGATATTTAATCAGCCTAGCAGTTTTCAAAAATTTAGAAATACGTCTTATGGATGTTGTTATAGCGTACTTGTATGGATCACTTGATAGTGATATTTATATGAAAATCCCTGAGGGATTTAAAATGCCTGAAGCATCAAGTTCAAAACCCAAAGAAATGTACTCGATCAAGTTATAAAAATCATTGTATGGGTTGAAGCAATCTGGACGCATATGGTATAATCGTTTATGTGAATACTTATTAAAGAAAGGATATGAAAATAATCCTATTTGCCCATGTGTTTTTATTAAGAAAACAACATATGGATATGTGATTATTGCTATCTATGTTGATGATTTAAACATCATTGGAACTCATAAAGAAATTCTTGAGACAGTAATATACTTAAAGGAGGAATTTGAAATGAAAGACCTTGGAAAAACCAAGTATTGTCTTGGTCTACATATTGAGCATTTACAAAGTGGAATACTTTTGCATAAATCAAATTATACCGAAAAGGTCTTAAAATGTTTTAATATGGACAAAGCAAATCCTTTAAGTACCCTAATGGTAAATAGATCACTCAATGTGGAAACAGATCCATTAAGTCCTTATGAAGATAATGAAGAGGGTATTGGTCCAGAAGTACCACACCTAAGTGCAATTGGAACTCTTATGTATCTTGCTAATTGTACAAGACCATATATTGCTTTTACTGTTAACTTATTAGCAAGATTTAGTTCAACTCCTACAAGGAGACATTGGAATGGAATTAAGCATATATTTCGTTATCTTCGAGGAACAATTGACTTGGGATTATTTTATCCCAAAAGATCAAAACAAGGACTAATTGGTTATGCAGATGCAGGTTATTTGTCAGATCCACATAAAGCTAAATCTCAGACTGGATATGCATTCACATATGGAGATACGGGGATTTCTTGGCGTTCACAAAAGCAAACGCTAGTTGCTACTTCATCAAATCATGTTGAAGTCATTGCACTCCATGAAGCGAGTCGAGAATGTGTATGGTTGAGGTCCATGACTCAACATATCCAAACCACTTGTGGATTGCCAATTGATAAGGATCCAACAGTATTGTTTGAAGACAACAACGCATGTGTCACTTAGATAAAGGAATGATACATCAAAAGTGGCAGAACGAAACATATACCTCCAAAAATGTTTTTATTCACCCAAAAGCTTGAGAAGAATAAAGATATTGATGTTCAATGCACTCGCTCAAGCGACAATGTTGCAGATCTTTTCACAAAGGCACTTCCTACATCAACTTTTAGATGACATGTACACAATATCGGGATGCGTCATCTGTGAGATTTGTAAATAACAACTAGTGTCAACTTGAGGGGGAGTCTACACTAGCTGTACTCTTTTTCCCTTGCTATAGTTTTGTCCCACAGGGTTTTCTTAGTAAGGTTTTTAACGAGGCAGCATGGAGTATCTTTATAAAAATGATGTACTCTTTTTCCCTTCGCTATGGTTTTTATCCCAATAAGTTTTCCTAGCAAAGGTTTTTAATGAGGCATCATAAAATGGTGGACATTCAAAGGGGAGTGTTATGAATAATCAACTGTATCTGTCCACCAAGAATCAGTGTTCAAAATTAAATCTGTATATTCATGATGAAATAAGCGTTGACATCAGCATATGGCACTGTTGCAATGGTGGCTGTGGTTACTGTAGCTATAGTGGCTATGGTTACTGTAGCAATTACGGCTAAAATCTTCTTATAAATACCCCATTCTATTGCCATTTGTATGATAGAAAAATTAAGAGAGTTCAATAAACTTTCTCTCTCTATTTTCTCTCTATCAAATCTCTTACTTTGCCTTTATAATTCTTAGTTTTATATAACAACTATAGGATTTTTTAGAAGTTTTCAACACTAAGAGTGTTTGGAACGGTAGTTTTTATCATTTTTTAGTTATAAATAGTATAAAATTTTTACCGGTAATAATAAAAAAAATCACTACAGTATAAAAGTTTCACATGCTACAATAAAAGTAGTTTTAACCAACGATTCCTACCACATTTCCAAACACCCTTTAATACTCATTTTATATCCACTAGATTAAAATCAAATGGTTAAAAATTATTAAGCTCATCATAAATTAAATGAGTTCATTTATACTAGACTTAACAAAGTCCCAAAAGTTAAAAAATCCCCGGCTAAAAAAAAGAGTTCAAAAATAAAAATCTCATACAACTGTACACCCTACATGCCAAAAATTTTCCGACGCCCATCGCCGAAGAACGTCATTGCTCTGAGCTACCATCAAATCTGTGACACCCGTTATTCTCCTAACGGGTATTGAGGTAATTAAATTAATTTTTAATGTATAAAAAAAATTGCTTCATTTAAATTTATTTTATAATATTTATTTTTATCTATTTTTAAATTTTCTAAAATTCTCGTATATTTATTTAGTATGATTACTAAAAAGCCTTAGAACTTCTAATAAATCTCAAAAATGTCATATTGGCATTATGTGTGTTAAAGTCTTTAGATGAGACATAAGGATATCTTTTCCAACTACTCTTGACCCTCATTTTCTTTATTTCCTCCGTGACATGCTTCAACATGTCTCCTCTATAATTGTTTCTATCACTTCTCTTCAAAGACTTCATCTTTTCTTCCTTTCTCTTCCACGGTTCCCACACTCTTCTTCTTATTTCTTTGCTGAAGCAAAATACTTAGAGAACTTCTTCAAGGCAGCCATAAAAATCAGCCACCATCACCTCCATTTGAGCAAGAATTTCAGTCATACCGAAGTAAAGGAACCTGTTTTGAAGCCATTTCAAGCTTCCAACTAACCATAATCCGAGGTTAGAATCTTATGAACAAATTTAGTCTTTCATTTATAAATTTTCTTTTATACTAAAGGATTATTCAAATTTGCGTTCTTAAACCTAAGTATATGTTTGTTGCTATTTTGGAGCATATGTATGAAGTCTAAGTGTATATGCCCTAGACAGAAAATTTATATTGTTAAACTTTATAATACCTCTATGGGCAGTGGTTATTTCTTGAAATTCTAAGATTAAATTAAAATAAATTTTATGAATGTAGTTGTATGTTGTGCTTTAGTTTTAATTGTCCTTATGCACGCCTTAGGATCAAGGGAGTATGGAGCTAACGTTAATTGATTCCAGGATTAAGAGACTGTTGATAAGCTTAAAAGGTAGGGATTCTATTACTCATTTTTGTGAGGTTTTTATAGAATTAAAATTGATTGTTTTGCCGCAATATATATATATCTATGTTGAACTGATATTATATGAGTATCACATATGAAACTATGACATGGACTCGTCTTGTATTGTACGGCGAGGAACATAATGAATTGACATATGTTATAAATTGAGAAGCATGGTTAGGAAAACTGACTCTATTAATAATGATTTAATATAGAGAAATGGTGAGACATGAAGAGGGCGGCGGTTACGTCCTTGGGCATGAATACCCAAAAAGGTAAAATAGGGGGAAGGTGATGACGCTTCCTTGGGTTGAAAGTCCCAGAACACACTGTACAGGAATTGATTTGGTGAGGACTCGGGGCTTGATGTCCCCTCACCGGAACACCCTTGGAATGTTTATAGGGTGATCAAGTGCGCCCATTTGGGTTTCGATGAGTTGAGTGATACTCAATTTAACATGGATACCTAGGAACAATGATGATTGGTAATATTTGTATAAATGTGTAATTATGACACTTGGTAATGATTAACTACGGTATCCATAAGATGTGATCATAATAAACCTCATAATCTGGAATATGATGTAACCTATTAACCATGCAGGTTTTAATGTGGTAATGATAAAAACCTAAAGGTGAGTAATGGCTTTCTCTACTGAGCATAGTGTTGCTCATTCCCTTATGTTTATATCTTTTCAGGACTCACTAAGTGTGAGGTGGCTACGAGAAATATAGTTGAGGAAGTGATGTAACTATATTACATTGGGACTGCTCAATTGTAAAGAATGTTCTTCATGATAATGTAAGCATCAATTGTTACTTTCTGTGACTGTATTACAATGTGTTGAGGGTTAAAATGATGATGACAACAGTTTATATTATTAAATTTAAGGTGCTACATTAAAACTGTGGTTTATTTGTCGTTTATATTTTTATTTTTGAGTTGAGAGTTTTTATTTAAGTCCCGGGCAAATTTTATTTTTAAGGTTTTACTTTTATTATTTATTTTTATTTTATCTCATTAAAAACTGTTAACCCCCATATAGGGGCGTTACAGAATTTTTGGTATCAGAGCCTAGGTTCGGTTAACCTAGGGAGTGTAGCACCACTTTAAAAAATATATTTTTGAGATGGTTTTGAAGCTGAATTTTCATTGTCATCATCAAAATGAACCTTCACATTGATTTATACAGTCTAGAAGGATGTAACATGGAAAGGCCATAGAATGAAAATACTTATGGTTATATGAGTACAATAATTATATAGAAGGAAAGTATTAATAGTTATGAGGGAATGATAATTATATGGAATGAGTTTATAAGTAGAATGCTTATGAGAGATTCGTATAATATTAGGATCTATAAGCATATCTAATTCGTATAAACGATGAGAAATTCGTGTAGATACGAGGATTTAAGAGCCTTTTGTCTCGTGAAAAACAATAAGAAATATGAGGCTTGATTTATTGATTTTAAAGTTTGACATAGATATGCCAAATTTTTCGTAATCTATTCAAACCTAAGTAATGATTATGTGTGGATTCGATGGAGCACATAAGTGTCAATATCTTTTCTTAAAAGTTCTATATATTTGAGGAATATGATATAAGTTGGGAATCATGGTATTGAATCATGAGAGAGATAAATGTTAGACTTTTGGTCTGTTGAGACTGTGTAAAGTCTAGAATGCATGAATCTCAAAATTGGAATATTTTGTTACGTACATTGTATTTAAGTGTATCAGTGAATCTTTTGGTTACCTAAGGTTTTGTTATATGAGGAAATTATATATTGTATGAGTAGAATTGTGGGGATTGTAGATGTTCTTAAGTAGTAACATCTAGTGTCTTTGTTCATTGATATGGTCTACGTTGGAAGACGTAAATCGTATTGATTTCAAGGTTAGTCGCATTCTAAACCCTTGGTAGTAATGATGATGAATCCATTGATAGACGTTGAGTATTATCAATAACATATGGGTGTATGCATTGTTCAATAAGGTTTTGATTAAAACAAAATTATTTGAGTTGCTGGAAGATTATGTTGTTATGAAATGATTTTAAATATCATTCAGGAAGATCCTTGTTGTCGTTAAATTAGATTTGTTGTTTATAGTCAACTTTATCTATAGTGGGCTTTGAATTGGGTTTAAGATTCATACGAATTGGTTTTCAATTTTATGTTTGTTATTTAACTCGTTCTAAATGTGTTAAGGCCCGAAACAACCTGACCATTTTCAACTAAGAACATTTGGGCCTAGTTTAAATCCTAAATCAGTTTGATTCACACTGTCTCTCTCACGTGATCTCTATACGTGTCATATACAGTGGTTTAATCATTGTTTACATATACGTTTACTGTGCATAGGAGCTTATTTCTCCGAGTTCACTTTTTCTCTCTTAATTTGTTATTTTCTCTCTAAATCGCAAATCCTCTTCTTTTTCATTAGAAATTCTTCTTTTCCTCTAAAAGAAGAAGGAATTCTAGGATTCTGCAATTTACTATCTTAATTTTTCCTTTCTATTTACTCTTCTTTCATCTCATCATGGACCCAAAATACCAACACCTGAGAAAGTATTTCCCATCACTCTCCCAAAAGATTCTTAGAAAGAAATACAAGGCTAGAATTACTCGGTTGTGGATTCTTATGCGTTTTGGCATCCCTTGTGATGTGAGAATGTTAATAGAGGGGAAAATCCGTCCGAGTGACTTTAGTCAAGATGTCGGTTTACCAGGAACAGGTACCAGTCGTAGTGCAATGAAAAGAAGAGCTCGTGCCATCGTGGTCACTTGTAACAAATGTGGAAGACAAAATTGTAACGGTAAATGTACTTCACCTGGTTATATGTCTACGAATAGAGAGGATAAAATAAGGTTTTGTAGGGATGGACTTTCAAAGGAGAACTTGGATAGCATTCATCCTCCTCTCCACGGTCACCCTAGTGGATATGTTCAAGGAGCTATTTTTAAACTCTGGCCTAAATTTTATACAGAAAGACAACGCCTCAGGAATATGGTATTTCTAGATCCTGTTTGCCAAGCCATAAGAAAACTGGATGGGGAATAAGTTATCGCTCTATAAAGGTTATTTAGTCTTTACTTATTTGAAGCAGTTTTAGCTGATGTTCAACAGTTTGTGTTTTTCTTTTACTCAAAATATTTGCTTTTGTGTTTGAAATAATTGTGATTATTAGATTGATACAGTAAGTGTTAATATCTTATTTAATTTATGATTTTCTTAAATATATATATAATAAAATATATTATCTTATCAGACACGTTACATACGGTACAGTAATATGTTTGAATTTTGAAAAGCTTATCCAGATATTTCAAGATTTGTGTCTCAAATTTCAAAAGTTCTACAGTATTTGTCGTTTATATTAAATTTCTAGACTTGGTGTATATTTGTCAAAAAGTCTACAGTTGTGTCATGAGGGTCTTCTGTCGAATTGTTCTCAATTGTCAAAAGTTATACAATTAGAGTCTAATCTTTTTCAAAAAGTGAATCAGATTTTCTGTAAACTATCAATCACCTTATCTTACTTTCTTATCCGCACAAGATTTTGTTTAAATCTTTGGATTACTTTTTCATTACCTACTTGTCTATCTCTTTAGCCCTTTTTGTATATTTCTCATCTTTAAAATCTCATGTAGAACCCGAAGTCTAAGTGGAGCAGACATTAAGCAACCACTTCTATAAACCAAATATGTCTACCTCCCAGTCCACGAAGAAAATAAAGAATGTCTGTGTCTTTTGTGGTTCCAGCCTTGGAAAAGATAAAGCTTATTTAGAAGCTGCAAATCACTTAGGGCAAGTCCTAGCACACAAGAAGATTAACATAATCTATGGGGGTGGTAGTATAAAAATGATGGTAAATATGGCACTAGCAGCTAGGTCTAGCGACGCTACTGATGTAAGAATTTGGCCTCATATTCCAGTTGAAGGAAACCTTTGTAAGGAAGCCATAGGTAAGGGAGAAGGAGTCAGGAGTATCCCTAAAAATTTTAAAGACATAATCTATAATTTCGATGCTTTTATAGCATTACCTGGTGGTCTAGGTACTCTTGAGGAAATATTTATAGTTGCTTGTGGGCAATTGTTGGGCTTTTATTCCAAACCTTTGGGACTGCTGAACGTAAAGGGTTTTTATGACGGTCTTTTGAAATTTCTAGATTACGCTGTGGAAGAAAACATCACTACAGAATCGGAGAGACAAATCTTTGTCACTGCTTCAACAGCTGAGGAATTGATAGATAAAATGCAAATCATACATCCAGAATCCGACACTGCAACATCCAAGCTTGAATGGGAAAGGGAAAGCCGGGAGCGGCCAATTGATTTGAATCTCCATCTGTAATCTTTTTGTTTTATCTTTGGCATGTAGGCATGTGTGTCCGTATTTCGTGTGTTACGAATAACCGTTTGCCTTGTATTCTGTGTTTCTTGTGGTACGTCGTTGTTAAATCTTTTAGATTCATTGAGCCTAATGCCGGGATGGCTGGATACGGAGTACTTGATGCTCTCGAAACGCATCCTTCTTAAGGTCCGATCTTTTGTTTATCGATGTTTTTGTATCCTCTAAGCATGCATGATATGGATAGCTGGTATACGGAGTGCCTTGTACTCTCGAAACGTATCCGTATCATGTTTGTAATGTGTAATATTCTGTTAATATTATGTGGAAGTACCAGAGTCAGTTATGAGGATATTCCATATGAAATATGAGTATATTATTTGGATTGAATGTTTGTGTCATGAGAATAGCTGTTTAATGAAAAATATGTCGGGTTTGTCTGCAACTCTGAGATTCCGTTTAATATCTCTATGAGTAAGTTTAATGTATAGTTTTGAATAAAAGTGTTTGTGATATATGTTTTATGATTATGTTTTAGTTTATTAGTTGAGGTATGAAATCAAATATATTTGACTTTTCCTTACTCAAAAAGGAAAAGGAACCTAAAGATGAAGTATATAAAATTTCTCTGGCAATCTCCTTAAATGTGATTGTAAATCACAGTCCATGGACAATGAAGGACTGGAATCATGATATGGTCAATATGTATGCCTGATCAGATTCTTAGACTATTATACGGTGTTACAAGTTGAAACTTGTCAAAAATACTCTCATTGAGGGATTTAGGAGTAAGATTTATTATGCAAGTAAATAAGTGGAGATACGATGACTTAAATTTGGAGGACAAACAACATTAACGGTTTAGACTCGGAATTGGAATCATAGTGGAATCATAATTTTTACTAGTATTGCTAGAATTGAAATTTCGAGGACGAAATTTCTTTAAGGGGGGTAGAGCTGTGACACCCGTTATTCTCCTAACGGGTATTGAGGTAATTAAATTAATTTTTAATGTATAAAAAAAATTGCTTCATTTAAATTTATTTTATAATATTTATTTTTATCTATTTTTAAATTTTCTAAAATTCTCGTATATTTATTTAGTATGATTACTAAAAAGCCTTAGAACTTCTAATAAATCTCAAAAATGTCATATTGGCATTATGTGTGTTAAAGTCTTTAGATGAGACATAAGGATATCTTTTCCAACTACTCTTGACCCTCATTTTCTTTATTTCCTCCGTGACATGCTTCAACATGTCTCCTCTATAATTGTTTCTATCACTTCTCTTCAAAGACTTCATCTTTTCTTCCTTTCTCTTCCACGGTTCCCACACTCTTCTTCTTATTTCTTTGCTGAAGCAAAATACTTAGAGAACTTCTTCAAGGCAGCCATAAAAATCAGCCACCATCACCTCCATTTGAGCAAGAATTTCAGTCATACCGAAGTAAAGGAACCTGTTTTGAAGCCATTTCAAGCTTCCAACTAACCATAATCCGAGGTTAGAATCTTATGAACAAATTTAGTCTTTCATTTATAAATTTTCTTTTATACTAAAGGATTATTCAAATTTGCGTTCTTAAACCTAAGTATATGTTTGTTGCTATTTTGGAGCATATGTATGAAGTCTAAGTGTATATGCCCTAGACAGAAAATTTATATTGTTAAACTTTATAATACCTCTATGGGCAGTGGTTATTTCTTGAAATTCTAAGATTAAATTAAAATAAATTTTATGAATGTAGTTGTATGTTGTGCTTTAGTTTTAATTGTCCTTATGCACGCCTTAGGATCAAGGGAGTATGGAGCTAACGTTAATTGATTCCAGGATTAAGAGACTGTTGATAAGCTTAAAAGGTAGGGATTCTATTACTCATTTTTGTGAGGTTTTTATAGAATTAAAATTGATTGTTTTGCCGCAATATATATATATCTATGTTGAACTGATATTATATGAGTATCACATATGAAACTATGACATGGACTCGTCTTGTATTGTACGGCGAGGAACATAATGAATTGACATATGTTATAAATTGAGAAGCATGGTTAGGAAAACTGACTCTATTAATAATGATTTAATATAGAGAAATGGTGAGACATGAAGAGGGCGGCGGTTACGTCCTTGGGCATGAATACCCAAAAAGGTAAAATAGGGGGAAGGTGATGACGCTTCCTTGGGTTGAAAGTCCCAGAACACACTGTACAGGAATTGATTTGGTGAGGACTCGGGGCTTGATGTCCCCTCACCGGAACACCCTTGGAATGTTTATAGGGTGATCAAGTGCGCCCATTTGGGTTTCGATGAGTTGAGTGATACTCAATTTAACATGGATACCTAGGAACAATGATGATTGGTAATATTTGTATAAATGTGTAATTATGACACTTGGTAATGATTAACTACGGTATCCATAAGATGTGATCATAATAAACCTCATAATCTGGAATATGATGTAACCTATTAACCATGCAGGTTTTAATGTGGTAATGATAAAAACCTAAAGGTGAGTAATGGCTTTCTCTACTGAGCATAGTGTTGCTCATTCCCTTATGTTTATATCTTTTCAGGACTCACTAAGTGTGAGGTGGCTACGAGAAATATAGTTGAGGAAGTGATGTAACTATATTACATTGGGACTGCTCAATTGTAAAGAATGTTCTTCATGATAATGTAAGCATCAATTGTTACTTTCTGTGACTGTATTACAATGTGTTGAGGGTTAAAATGATGATGACAACAGTTTATATTATTAAATTTAAGGTGCTACATTAAAACTGTGGTTTATTTGTCGTTTATATTTTTATTTTTGAGTTGAGAGTTTTTATTTAAGTCCCGGGCAAATTTTATTTTTAAGGTTTTACTTTTATTATTTATTTTTATTTTATCTCATTAAAAACTGTTAACCCCCATATAGGGGCGTTACAAAATCTCTGTAGAAGACCCCAACCTATAGCTCTGTGGATGTTGCTAAACATTCCCACATTGGTAATTCGTTGAGCACGACTCTAGAGCCCAAAACCCTATCGTCGCCCTCAAACACTCCCTCTACCAGATCATCGCCGCCCGTGTCCCCTCTCCCTCAAATCATCATTGCCCTGCGCCCTGATTACGTCGCTACAGTGGTCGTGAACCATGCAAGAGATAGATCTGTCCCATCCCGACAAACCCTCGCCATCGACGGCCATTAAAGTTCGCGACTTGGAAGAACCACGACAGTTTCCATCGTGACACGTGATGTACCCACCGTGATCTTGCGGTTTCCTGGTCGTGAGGCGAAATCACGACAATGGCTAGCGAGGTGGTGGCGATGGAATTGGCCGCTATAGAAGGAGAGGAATCCATAGCCGTCGTTTTTTTTTCTTTTCTTTTGTTTATAAAAAATTTCGACAATTTTGATTTTTTTTCAATTGTAATTTTGATTTTACTTGTGTAAGGGAGACCTCATAAAAAGTAGGTACAGTTTAAATTTTTAAGCTATTGGATTAAATCCAACGTCTTAAAAAAAGGTCTTACAGAGCAAATTTAGAGATTCTTATCATAGTCATGCTCATAAAAAAATAAATATTTATCTTTTTTATAATTTTTGTTGGAGATTAATTTAAAAACTATATTTTTGTTTTATATCTTGTTGAATATATATCATCATATTTGATTTAATACATAGATTTATACTTTAATTCAATCAATAGTTAATTTTAACATTTAAAATGACTAAATTATTCTTAAGTAAAAAAAAATAATAAGAAATTAAAAAAAAAACACAAAACACCTATATTTTTAAAGGTATTCTATATATTTTTAGCATAAAAAAAACTTTAAAATATATATTTTTTGAGTTTTTAAAAGTCCTTTTATTTTTTAACTTAAAGATATTTAAGCCAATTTTTAAGTTAAAGCTGAAAATGACAAGATATGAATTGCGCATCACATTTAATAACCGAAGCAACGATATTTAAATAAACCCAAGAAAAAAAGAACTTGATAGTTGAATTGAAAAGTCAGATTGTATATATATCTCATCCAGTTTTCAGATATGTGTTTTTTAAATAATATTTTTATATCTTCTCTGGCCCCACCTCAACTTTTTTTTTTTTAAACTATCCTACCTTCTTGAAAAGCTACATGTTGCCTGAGAGAGAGGTCATCTACGGATGGGTCAAATTGTCTATGTCCTAGTAGATCTGAGGATGGCTTGACGTCAAATAGAAAGTGTTTGAGGCCAAAATAAGACATTTACATATATCCAAATACGATTTATGAAAAGACGCCTTTTTATGTTCTTTTCTCTTACGAATTTTATGATAGGGTAAAAGATGTAAAATTACCCTTCTATTTTTTTTTTTTTCATTTAGATGTCTCATTATTTTTCTCTCTCCAAAATCAATCCTTGCTTTTTTCCCCCTCTCCTTCTTTATTGGATTTTATTCTAAAATGGAACTTAAAATTGAGATATTTTGACAAAATTATAGTGCTCCATTTTCATCACAACTCGAGTGATATTATCTAGAATTGCGGTAAAAGATGATTACAAAGAAAAACGCTTATTGTATTAAGAATACATTTGGACTAGACTGTAAGGAAAAAACAATTTTCTTGAAATTTATGTTTTATTATATTTTTTATAACTATTTATGAGACGACATTATGACCAAGTGACATGAGAATTTATATTTTTGGATTATACATTTTCATTTTTCAATGAGTGAAGTCGAGTGAGGTCAAGTGACCGACCAAGAACTCGCTATCTTGAAAATATAATTTTAGTTGGAAATATTTATTATAGATATGCTGACCACAACTTCATAAACCTGGTAATAATATGACCATAAATAGTTTTCTGAGTCTTGAATAATTTAGATATCAAGCTTATTCAATATAGTTGCCATCAAATACGAAAATTTAAATATGTTGTCAGTAACACCTTTTCATGAATTACCAAATCGGCGGCATCAATGACCCCAACTTGAAACAAGCATACCTCTCCTCCATTCCAGAACCACTTGGCGAAGAAACAACCCGCCTCCTTGCCCAGTCTGGCAAGAACCTTCAAAACACCACCCTCGGAGAACTCTACCAATTAACGATCCGAGCCCTCGATAAAATGTGCTCACAAAACAAATTTTTCCAAGAATATCTAAAACATTCAAAGCATCTTGACCATGTCTGCAATAAAAAAGACTTGCTGATCAAATGCCCAAAAACCAGACATGTTTCTGTCATCCTCAAAAAGCTTACAAGGCCTATCAAAGAAAAGTCTTTCCCAAGGATTCCAGGCGTACTTTTCGACGGAAAAAGAAGCGGTTTGTCAAATTCCTCCGGAAGAAACAGAACTTCGGCAAAACAACAGACAAATGCTACAAATGTGGAAAAAAATTTCATTTTGCTAAACAATGTCCTCATGGCAAGACTGCCAAGTTGATAACCCACATTGAAGACATCACCGGACTCTCTCTCTCTGACAATGATATTGAATCTGTATTCTCCCTTGATGATGAGCCCTCAACAGACTCTATCTGTGCTTTTGAGCAACTCAAGGAATTATCCTCCCACTATCAAATAGGCTCGGCCAACTTGGCCCAACCTGTTCCAATAGTCCCAATGCGGATCTTTCCTTCCAAATACGCTAGACCAATCAAGGTCGCTGCATTTTTTGACACAGGCGTCTCTTACTCAATGATGAACCCCGACATCCTTTCGACGGAGTACTGGCGACCAAAGCAGTAGTTTTTCCATGCTGCTAACAGTGCAATCTTCAAAACAGACCTAATCAGTAAGCCTATACGACTTGAATTCTTCCCAGGATGTTCCATACGGCATCAAGTCATTGGATCTAAGCTTCCAGGAAAAGATCTTATTATAGGTTTTGACATCTACGCAAAGATGCAAGGATTGTGAATCCTACCTACAGGCCTCGCCTACAAGGCTCACTTCAGAAATTGAGAATCCACTCCAAATTTCTTTCAATTCACTACAGATGATTTCCAATCAATCAAAGACTGCCTAATTCAAAAGTCCTGTGCAACCTCTCACACGGAATTCCTTACCAAGTGTCCTCATCCTCTGTGGACCTGAAAAGAATTTTTTGTTTGTCTTCCATTCAGGCAAAATGAAGACATTAATCCAACCAAGGCGAGTCACCCAGGAATGAATCCGAAGCACCAACAAATGGCAATTCAGGAATGCCTAGAACTCCAACAACAGGGCCTAATCGAACCAACATCATCCCCTTGGGCATGTCATGCTTTTTACGTTAATAAACGTTCAAAGCAAATCAGAGGAAAGCAAAGGTTAGTTATCAACTACAAGCCATTAAACCATTTCTTGGTAGACGAGAAGTTTCCTCTTCCCAATCGAAACACCTTGTTTTTGAACCTTACCAATGCCAGAGTCTTTTCTAAGTTTGACCTAAAAGCAGGATTTTGGCAACTCGGTATCAAACCAGAAGACCGGCCCAAAACCACGTTCTCCATTCCAAACCACCACTTTCAGTGGACCGTTTTGTCTTTTGGGCTTAAGACTGCTCCCTCCCTTTTCCAAAAAACCATGACCCAGATCTATGGTCCAATTCTCCACCAAGCCCTAATATACATTGATGATATCCTTCTCTTCTCTCCCGATCACCAATCTCATTTGGACTTATTAGCCCAATTTGCTCAAATCATAGAAGCTCATGGAATTATGCTTTCTGAAAAGAAAATGGTCATTGGATAGCCCAAAATTGATTTTCTCGGCATGACCCTTTGCGAAGGAACTTATGAGGCCCAACCCTACATTTCCCAAGAGCTACTCAAATTTCCTAAGAAGGACTTCACAAAAGTCCAACTTCAACAATTTTTGGGGATTATCAATTATCTCAGAGATTTCGTGCCAAAAATATCAAAACTGACCAGTCCTCTCACACAGCTTTTGAGGAAAGATGCTCCACCATGGAATGTCGAGCATACCACAACTGTAAAGGATCTCAAACGAGTGATTTAGACTTTGCCACCATTATCCATACCATCAGATGGCAAAAGAATCCTTCAGACAGATGCCAGCAATACTCACTGGGGGGCCGTCCTTCTTGAGGAAGGAACGAATAAAGCAAGAAAGATATGTGGATACAAAAGTGGATCCTTTAAAGATTCACAAAAGCATTATCACTCCACGTTTAAAGAGTTGCTTGCTATCAAACATGGAATCTCGAAGTTTGAGTTCCACCTCATTGGCCACCACTTTTTGGTTGAGACTGACTCAGCAGTAGCAGCAGGAATGATCAAAATCAAGACCAACAAAACCATTAACGCCCAGTTAATCAGATTAACTGTATGGTTTGATCAATTTTCTTTTGATATTAAATACATCAAAGGAAAAGACAATGTCATCCCTAACTACCTATCTCGACCACCTATAAAAGGCAATCACCAGCATTCAGAAAAGCTCATCCACATCCCATACTTTTCTATGATGGCTTTCTCTTCTTAGTCTCAGTAGATGTTTCCCAGAGATGCCCAAGTTATTCTGCAAGGGAAAAACACTAAAGAAAAGGCCACCAAACGAGCAATTTTCATTCAAAATCAATTGATCAAAAAATACGGCCCAACCATATATTATGACCTTGGCCTACATCCTGACTTTCCCTTTTCCAAAGTCATCCCCTTCAAAGACGCATTATTCATGCCACGACCTTTGGTGCACCTTTTTTGGTACCTAACAAGTGTCTACACAATTGCCATTGAAGTTCAGGCCATTGGACTCAGGACCAGAATCTGTGCCTACCTGGATAAAGACAACTTTGAGAAGGCATACCAGACCCAAGTACAGGTACTACAATGGTTCACTCCTCTATAGTATTAGGATCAACTCCTCATTGCAGAATGGGAAAAGCTTAAGGGTCCCGACAAGCATTTTTATATCCTTACGAACCAAAGGATCCCTAAGCCATTATCCCCGTCCACTGTTATGTCATTATGTTCGTCACCCTTTCTACTAAACTCAACCATGACAGAAGTATTACCACCAATCCATCTGTTGAAATCTTCAGTGCCAAAGAAGAACCCCTTGTAGGGCCAGACAAAACTCAAAGGGAAATACAAAAGATATTATTCAAAAAAAACCAGACAATCCCTGACCAACTTTGGCCCACACCGGATGAAGATGCCCCATGGGAAAAGTTTCCTCCAGTCTACAGCGAAAAAATCGAGAAGGCACTAAAAATATTTGCTGGTACCACAACCGATAAGGACGACCCCACACAGCTCAACAAAAGGTTGTACACTCCAACCGACACTGAAGGAGTGCTCTACTACAACAACCCAGCCTTTCAAGATTCACAGGATCCTTATCTTAGTGATCCTTATCTTTTTAACACCCTGCATTCTACTCACTCCTCTTCACAACAACTTTTATGGTCCTGCTATGACGCGTGTCCACCCATGGACGAAGATGAGGTAGACGAAGCACTACATGAGTTGGCTCGAGAAGCACTACATGAGATAAAGACCCCGAGGAACTCCTCCCGAGTATTTCTCGAGCCAACTCACGTAGTGCTTCGTCTACCTCATCTTCGTCCATGGGTGGACACGCGTCATAGCAGGACCATAAAAGTTGTTGTGAAGAGGAGTGAGTGGAAGGCAGGGTGTTAAAAAGATAAGGATCACTAAGATAAGGATCCTGCGAATCTTGAAAGGCTGGGTTGTTGTAGTAGAGCACTCCTTTAGTGTCGGTTGGACTGTACAACCTTTTGCTGAGCTGTGTGGGGTTGTCTTTATCAGTTGTGGTACCAACGAATATTTTTAGTGCCTTCTCGATTTTTTCGCTATAGACTGGAGGAAACTTTTCCCATGGGGCATCTTCATCCGGTGTGAGCCAAAGTTGGTCAGGGATTGTCTGGTTTTTTTCGAATAATATCTTTTGTATTTCCCTTTGAGTTTTGTCTGGCCCTGCAAGGGGTTCTTCTTTGGTAATGAAAATTTCAACAAATGGATTGGTGGTAATACTTCCGTCATGGTTGAGTTTAGCAGAAAGGGTGACGAACAGAATGACATAACAGTGGAGGGGGATAATGGCTTGGGGATCCTTTGGTTCGTAAGGATATAAAAATGCTTGTCTGGGTCTCTTAAGCTTTTCCCATTCTGCAGTGAGGAGTTGATCCCAATACTGTAGAGGAGCGAACCATTGTAGTACCTGTACTTGGGTCTGGTATGCCTTCTCAAAGTCGTCTTTATCCAGGTAGGCACGGATTGTGGTCTTGAGTCCAATGGCCTGAACTGCAATGGCAATTGTGTAGACACTTGTTAGGTACCAAAAAAGGTGCGCCAAAGGTCGTGGCATGAATAATGTGTCTTTGAAGGGGATGACTTTGGAAAAGGAAAAGTCAGGATGTAGGCCAAGGTCATGATATATGGTTGGGCCGTATTTTTTGATCAATTGATTTTGCATGAAAATGGCTCTTTTGGTGGCCTTTTCTTTAGTGTTTTTCCCTTGCAGAATAACTTGGGCATCTCTGGGAAACATCTACTGGGACTGAGAAGAGGAAGCCATCATAGAAAAGTATGGGATGTGGATGAGCTTTTCTGAATGCTGGTGATTGCCTTTTATAGGTGGTCGAGATAGGTAGTCAGGGATGACATGGTCTTTTCCTTTGATGTGTTTAATATAAAAAAAAATTGATCAAACCATACAGCTAGTCTGATTAACTGGGCGTTAATGGTTTTGTTGGTCTTGATTTTGATCATTCCTGCTGCTACTGCTGAGTCAGTTTCAACCAAAAAGTGGTGGCCAATGAGGTGGAACTCAAACTTTGAGATTCCATGTTTGATAGCAGGCAACTCTTTAAACGTGGAGTGATAATGCTTTGGCGAATCTTTAAAGGATTTGCTTTTGTATCCACATATCTTTCTTGCTTTATTCATTCCTTCCTCAAGAAGGACGGCCCCCCAGTGAGTATTGCTGGCATCTGTCTGAAGGATTCTTTTGCCATCTGATGGTATGGATAATGGTGGCAAAATCTGCATCACTCGTTTGAGATCCTTTAAAGCTGTGGTATGCTCGACATTCCATGGTGGAGCATCTTTCCTCAAAAGCTGTGTGAGAGGACTGGTCAGTTTTGATATTTTTGGCACGAAGTCTCTGAGATAATTGATAATCCCCAAAAATTGTTGAAGTTGGACTTTTGTGAAGTCCTTCTCAGGAAATTTGAGTAGCTCTTGGGCAATGTGGGGTTGGGCCTGGTAAGTTCCTTTGCAAAGGGTCATGCTGAGAAAATCAATTTTGGGTTGTCCAATGACCATTTTCTTTTCAAAAAGCATAATTCCATGGGCTTCTGTGATTTGAGCAAATTGGGCTAATAAGTCCAAATGAGATTGGTGATCGGGAGAGAAGAGAAGGATATCATCAATGTATATTAGGGCTTGGTGGAGAATTGGACCATAGATCTGAGTCATGGTTTTTTGAAAAAGGGAGGGAGCAGTCTTAAGCCCAAAAGACAAAATGGTCCACTGAAAGTGGTGGTTTGGAATGGAGAACGCGGTTTTGGGCCGGTCTTCTGGTTTGATACCGAGTTCCCAAAATCCTGCTTTTAGGTCAAACTTAGAAAAGACTCTGGCATTGGTAAGGTTCTAAAACAAGGTGTTTCGGTTGATAAGAGGAAACTTGTCGTCTACCAAGAAATGGTTTAATGGCTTGTAGTTGATAACTAACCTTTGCTTTCCTCTGATTTGCTCTGAACGTTTATTAACGTAAAAAGCATGACATGCCCAAGGGGACGATGTTGGTTCGATTAGGCCCTGTTGTTGGAGTTCTAGGCATTCCTGAATTGCCATTTGTTGGTGCCCTGGATTCATTCTTGGGTGACTCGCCTTGGTTGGATTAATGTCTTCATTTTTCTTGAATTGAAGAGAAACAAAGAATTCTTTTTGGGTTCACAGAGGATGAGGACACTTGGTAAGGAATTCCGTGTGAGAGGTTGCACAGGACTTTTGAATTAGGCGGTCTTTGATTGATTGGAAATCATCTGTAGTGAATTGAAAGAATTTGGAGTGGATTCCCAATTTCTGAAGTGAGCCTTGTAGGCGAGGCCTGTAGGTAGGATTCGCAATCCTTGCATCTTTGTGTAGATGTCAAAACCTATAATAAGATCTTTTCCTGGAAGCTTAGATCCAATGACTTGATGCCGTATGGAACATCCTGGGAAGAATTCAAGTCGTATAGGCTTACTGATTAGGTCTGTTTTGAAGATTGCACTGTTAGCTGCATGGAAAAACTACTGCTTTGGTCGCCAGTACTCCGTCGGAAGGATGTCGAGGTTCATCATTGAGTAAGAGGCGCCTGTGTCAAAAAATGCAGCGACCTTGATTGGTCTAGCATATTTGGAAGGAAAGATCTGCATTGGGACTATTGGAACAGGTTGGGCCAAGTTGGCCGAGCCTATCTGATAGTGGGAGGATAATTCCTTGAGTTGCTCAAAAGCACAGATAGAGTCTGTTGAGGGCTCATCATCAAGGGAGAATACAGATTCAATATCATTGTCGGAGAGAGAGAGTCCGGTGATGTCTTTAATGTGGGTTATTATCTTGGCAGTCTTGCCATGAGGACATTGTTTAGCAAAATGACCTTTTTTTTCCACATTTGTAGCATTTGTCTGTTGTTTTGTCGAAGTTCCGTTTCTTCCGGAGGAATTTGACAAACCGTTTCTTTTTTCATCAGAAAGTATGCCTGGAATCCTTGGGAAAGACTTTTCTTTGATAGGCCTTGTAAGCTTTTCGAGGATGACTGGAACATGTCTGGTTTTCTGGGCATTTAATCAACAAGTCTTTTTTATTGCAGACACGATCAAGATGCTTTGACTGTTTTAGATATTCTTGGAGAAATTTGTTTTGTGAGCACATTTTATCGAGGGCTCGGATCGTTAATTGGTAGAGTTCTCCGAAGGTAGTGTTTTGAAGGTTCTTGCTAGACTGGGCAAGGAGGCAGGTTGTTTCTTTGCCAAGTGGTTCTGGAATGGAGGAGAGGTATGCTTGTTTCAAGTTAGGGTCATTGATGCCGCCGATTTGGTAAAATCGTTGGGAAATTCTTTTGAAGTGTTTCTCCAAATCTTTTTTATCCATGGAACAACATTTCATTTTGAAGAACATAGCACGCAACTTTTCTGTTGTCTGAGTATCTTGTCCACAGAATTCATTGTAGACTATAGAGAGTGCTTCTTCAATATTCTCAAGTTGGAGAAATTGGACTTGACGATAATCCCCTAGACTTTTCCACCATTCTTGGAGTATACCCGTAAATCGGGAAGCAAATCTTAGGAGGACAGTCTTGGTCTGCATACGTGGCTTTTGTGTTTCAATTAGAAGCCATGCTTTGACTTCCTGGAACCTGGTATGCCATTGGTAAGGAGGAATGTCATCGAGAGTAAAAGTGTAAAACTTTGAAGATTTTACACCGTGATCACCTTGGTGAACTTCTTCTTGTTCTTCGACTTGATAGTCTTGAGAGGTTTCAGGTTATTCTTCTTTAGTGCCTTGGGTCATTAGGTGCAATGGGTCTTTACCATTACTGGAGGATTCATTATATGAGAATTCTTTCAGAGTGGAGGAACTAGAACAGTCAGATTCAGCTTCAGAGAGATCCGATGAGTCTGGTTCTTGCAGGGGAACAGTCGATGAAGAAGGTGTCTCCTGGTGCTGGTATAAAACGTGAGACAATGGATTTTTTGGGTGTTGCACCATCAACTGTTGTGTAGCAGATTGTGCCGCCAAATCTGTTGTCTTGGCTTTGGCCCTCTTTTGTTTTAGTTGATCTTGTTCATCTAATATTTGCTTCAGACGCATCATAGAAGAGAACGTTGACTTGGGTTTTACCAAAGGCTGTGGATCCTTTGGCATGGTAGTGAAACGCCATGGGGTTGTTTCTGCAATGGCAGTAGCTGCTTTTAAACTTTCTTGGCATTGGAGATCTTCATATTATAGCCTGATATTTTTCATCTCTGCTTCCTTTTCAGTGAAGATACTCATAGGGATTGCCGAGGATTTGATCAGCATCATAAGTTCTTCATGGACTTGTTGAATTTTGGCCGACAGCTTTTGAATGATAAAGTGCTGGGATTCTTGGACATCGATAGTCAATTGTGTTGTGCGTGTGTCAAGCTTTTGTGGCATCTTATTTTGAGAGATCATATTTTTGGATTGCCAATTAAGAGTGGCTTCAGCTGGAGAGACTCATTTAGTAGATCCATCAGCTTCTCTTGTGGTGGGATTTGCAATCTTTGGCTGATGTGCAATGGTACCATCCTGAGTTTGGTATGACCGAATAGGTGGGAAATCCTCATCATATGTAGAGGAGGAGGATGATAGAGATCTCATTATATAGACTGGAATAGGGGTCTGGTCAGGAGGCAAAGGAGGTTCAGGCTTATGGTTTTCTCTGTTCCAACCAGTGGGGTTTGGAGCAGGTTTGCCAAAATGGTCAGGGACAGAGTAAGTGACTAAATAGTCAAACTTTCTAGAAGGTTGTCCAAGGGGTCCTATGGACTGATCGCCTTGGAGGTACTTTTGTTTAAGCCTTTTCCCCGAGCTTCGCTTCTTAGGGCGAGGTGTTTCATTGCTTTCTTCAGGTTTAGAACAATCAGGGCAATCACAGATATCCCAATAACAATGGCCATTATGGGACTGGAAAGAATAGATTGGATTACCGTGGTTGTTAAAGGAGGGGACTTCAGCCGTCAAAGGAGGGTGAGAAACACGAGTCATCATGTACTGAGTAGTGAAAAATCAATGAGAGGAGCTCTCACTTCTGTCGAAGATTATTTTTGTGTTTCCATCAGCAAGAGTCTTGTACTGTGGTTCCTTGAGATGAATGAGAGGAGGAACCTGTTGAGCCTTTTCATAATTTGTAATCCAAGAGCTGGGTAGTAACTTTTGAAGTTCTTCTGTAGTAATCTGCCTTGGAATGTGAGTACAAATTGAAACTTGATCCGAGTCAACCTTAATCATCAACGCATCTGTTGAGGCAATATGCTACACAACAGTTGATGATGCAACACCCAAAAAATCCATTGTCTCATGTTTTATACTAGCACCAGGAGACACCTTCTTTATCGACTGTTCCCCTGTAAGAACCAGACTCATCGGATCTCTCTGAAGCTGAATCTGACTGTTCTAGTTCCTCCACTCTAGAAGAATTCTCATCTGATGAATCCTCCAGTAATGGTGAAGACCCATTGCACCTAATGGCCCAAGGCACTAAAGAAGAACAACTTGAAACCTCTCAAGACTATCAAGTCGAAGAACAAGAAGAAGTTCACCAAGGTGATCACAGTGCAAAATCTTCAAAGTTTCACACTTTTACTCTCAATGACATTCCTCCTCACCAATGGCATACCAGGTTCTAGGAATTCAAAGCATGGCTTCTAATTGATACACAAAAGCCACTTATGCAGACCAAGACTGTCCTCCTAGGATTTGCTTCCCGATTTACGGGTATACTCCAAGAATGGTGGCAAAGTCTGCATCACTCGTTTGAGATCCTTTACAGCTGTGGTATGCTCGACATTCCATGGTGAAGCATCTTTCCTCAAAAGCTGTGTGAGAGGACTGGTCAGTTTTGATATTTTTGTGGCACGAAGTCTCTGAGATAATTGATAAGTGTGTGTTGAGTATGGTAATATATTATCCTGGTGTTGTCATGTCATTATTCTCAAGTCTTAAATATAAAGATTTGCCCTACAAGTTTTTTACTGACTTTAAAATGTTTAAAATCATGCCAATGTTATTAGTGCTAATTTATTTAGTTGGATACATGGCACATGGGGTTCAAAGGATAAGATTTTGCAGAAACATTCATGTTACCGTCTACAAAGCACTTTTTGATAACGTCTAGTACATATTGTAA
The DNA here is from genome assembly GCA_025403435.1 of Artocarpus heterophyllus. Classification (NCBI taxonomy): domain Eukaryota; kingdom Viridiplantae; phylum Streptophyta; class Magnoliopsida; order Rosales; family Moraceae; genus Artocarpus; species Artocarpus heterophyllus. Next base: position 2,377,377 of record CM046339.1, on the reverse strand, counting down.
TGCTAGAAATATCCTTATGGACTTTCTATTATTATTATTATTATTATTAGAGCAAAACTATGGTAAGACCCACTAAAAAGATTTCACCATAAGACCTGTTTTTTAATCATATGATTTTCAACCGATGGTTAAAATTAAATAAGCTCACTATTAGTCTAATGAGTTCAAACGCATCAAATTTTAAAAAAAAAAACTCAAAAAATATAAGAAGATAAATTAAAGATGTTAATTAAGTATCATACCAGCCTGTTTGATGTAAGGTATACAAGTTATGATAAAGTTATGATCACGTTGTTTGACGGTCTTAAGCTTTCCACATGGGAAGCATCATGTTATGTTAAAGTCACGATCTCATGATTGATGATGTTAGTACGAACGTTAAAGACTGCAAGATAAAGTAAGATAATAATGATACTAAAAGTTCACATTAGTTATGAATGATCATAAGAAGTTTGTAAAAGGTGGTTCATAAATGAGCATAAATGAAATCATGCATAATGACCTTGCTTGCGTTCCTTTCTATGATATGTTTATGAGATATGTTTATGAAAAACATTTTGAGACATGTTTTACGAGAAATGTTCATTAAGAACATTTTATGGTAAATGTTATTAAGAAAATATTTATGAAGAAAGTTTTATAAGAAAGGTCTCATAGCAATATTTAAGTAGAAAGCTTTATGAATATTAATTTGTGAGATTACATTTGAACTTACTGAGCGAAAGCTCATTATAAGTTTCTTTATGCTGTAGGTAATTCTATAAAAAACCAGTATGACTGGTTGACTAGCTTAGTGTTACGATGGACAGATGTAATAAATGGGTATGGATACCACTGCAGTTTGTTTTCGCTGCTTAAAAAAAAAAGTTTTTCACTATTTGAAATAGTATTTTAAAAGTTTTAAGAAAGTCAATATTTAATGAAATATTTTATAAGAAATGTTTTATGAAAAGTATCTTAAAAAATATTTTATGAAATGTTTTCAAAAATTATTTTAATGAGTTTTAAGGAAATAAATGTTTACACAAAATGTATTTATAAGGTGTCAAGTTTTATACTTATGTTTAAATTTACATTGTAATAGATGTTGCAATAGTTTTCAGTATATGTTAAAATATATTATCAAGAAACAAATTTACTCAGTATTTTTCTTATTAGAAAGTAAGATTAAGTATAAGAAATGATGTTCAAACATATTAAGTGATGGTTCAATAAGACAGGTCATTACATTTTTAATCTGGCAATATAGCTATCTTTGGGTTGGCCATTATTCCTGTAAGGCTTGTATAGTGGTTTAGTAGATAAGTTAGTGTCATGCCCCGGAGTACGGGAGGTGACATGGCGGAATATTTAGATTAATTAAAAGAGAATTTAATTAAAAATCGAGAGTTTGAGAATCAAATTAAATAAAAATTAAGAAGATTTTCTACCACATTTTATAAAGGATTTATAAAAATTAAGTAGGTAATAAAAATTAAATAAAAACCGCGAATATGGGTTCCACAACCCACAACTTGTGCACACACATGGTTCTGACAATATCACAAATACAATTACAGTCCAAGTACAAATGAAGTTAAGTCTTACATGCCTTGATTAAATAATACAAAATGTAAATAAACTCTCCTATTGCTCCTGAGTTCGGTCCGAAGAATCTTCTCCAAACCTAAATGGGAAACCACCTAGAAGGGGGGAAAATTTAAAACAGATAAAATGTGAGCGAAAGGCTCAGTAGGACTAGGTTTTATAAAAATAGTTTAACGCAAAGGAACATAGCATTATTAGAAGTTATCCATAGGAAACTTAAATAAATAAACAATTTGAGTAGAACCGTCCTGACACAGAACAGTCTACTCGTCAAATCAAAACACCAATTTACTTTTACCTAGGCAAACCATGATATCACCACCGTAGTGGCCCAGCTGGGTTTCGGGACCTGCCCCCAAGGTCGATCGCTACACGACCCGATCTCTGATATGGCATCATGCCTTAGTGTTTATTATCATTATCATTCAAAACCCAATTACCGAGTGTTGTCAATTACATTCATTATGAAATTCATATCATAATCACGGTATATTAAAATATAACCGATAAATCCATTTTCAAACAACCGTTGAAAACATTTTTGATAGAAATCCTTTTCAAAGCCAAATCATTTCAAAACCAGGCTACCAAAGAAATAGGATAGAAGTCCTACCTCAATACTCGTGCCGGTACCCCACACCGCAATCCCGGTCCGCTCTACGTTAGCTCCACGGAACCACGAATGATCCTAGATACAAACTAAGTCGATCAATATCTAGTTCGAGACATTCTATGTTACTAAATCATTTCATGATGTCCTAGTGTGCCATTTGTACCTTTAAAATCATCCTATAAGGTTGAGATTTAAATCAGGGTTTAGAACAGTGAAAACGGGTAAAAATCACAAAATTTTCCATGCCTCGGTCGGCCTGCCGGACGCCCTGCTTCGGCCTGTCGAACTGCACAGTTCGGCCTGCCGGAAGCAAAGTTCGGTCGGCCGAACATTTCCCCAGATTCGGCCTGCCGGTCGGAAGAACACCGGCCTGCCGATCATCACTCCGGCCTGCCGAACATGAACTTCGGCCTGCCAAACTGGAAAAACCCAGAAATCCCAGCCACGGGTTTCTCGATCCCCAAAATCCAAATCTGGATTCCAACCTGTTTTTCTCAAATCTCAGGCATGAAAAACAATTATACTTGATAGAAAAACATTCTAAAACTTGTTTAGACTCATTTAAACAAGATTTTGAACTCGAAATCCTCAAAAATCTGAAAATGAGAAAATGAGAGAAAAATGAGAAATCTTGAATTCAATCTGTTTCTCTTCAATCTAAGCTTAGATTCTAGTTGTTCTAAGTTCATTTAACACAAATCCAAGGTTTTCTAAGCTTAAACAAACTTAGATTTCAAAAACACACAAAATTGAAAATTTTGTAAAAAGTTTAGAAATTTCGAATCTAACCTCGAATCGAAGCTTCAATCCGCGTTCTTGGTTGCCGAATCACGTCCCCGAGCTTCCTCCTTGCTATCCCGAAGCTTGGATTCGAATTTGTTTTCAAAAATTTTGAGAGAGAATTTGAGAGAGAGGGAGACTCACGGTGAAGGAGAGAAGAGAGAGAGAGAGAGAGAACCGGAGAGTGAGGAGAGAGAGAGGAAGGAAGGAAATAAATAGAGAAAATCGGTGGGCGGTTTTACTGTGCGAAAACCATGTGCCGCCCACGGTTTTACAAAACAGAGTATTTTTAACATTTTACAAATTGTTGTGTTTTAAAACTCAAAACATCATTTTAAATCAATAAGAAATCATTTGAATGCATCAATTTAACAAAACAACCAAAAACTCAAAATCCAACCAAATAATCTAATTAAAGTTAAAACTTTAATTATGGCACACTAATTCATCATTTACATTACATTAACATTAAATAAATTTCGAGACGTTACAGTTAGGGTCTAAATGTGAATATGAAGGCAACATGCTTCTGCTTTATCTAGGATAAATTTCTTCACTTCTTTAGGAAGATTAGAAATTTTGCTTATCTTAATTCTTTTTCATCTTCAAAGAAAGTAGGAAAAGTAGAACCAAGGGTCGACCGAATAGATAAAGAGTTGGTCGGTTTTGTGGCGATCGGTTTCGGTCAATTTTTGACTAGAATAACTAACCAGGATACTAAAAGTAATCCAACAGTTAAAGCAACAACTTGGATTTTATTTAGTCTATACTAATGTATTTGGTAGTGAAAACAAAAAATAATGTTACATAGAATACCTACTAAAATCTACATAAGGCAAAAAAAGTTCCATTAGAAGCACTAATTTTGTCGATTTTAATATTATATGTAATGTATATACTATATTATATATTATACTAGTTTGGAAGTTGGAAGACTACCAGAGGCAAATATTGTTTTCGAAAACCGACTGCCAAAAATTCATGGTCGGTTATTTTTCGACCGATGATGGTCGGTTTTACATTATAACTAATTTTTTTTGGTTTTCTTCAATCGATTTGGCAGTTAATTTCAGTTTTCTAGTTTTTTTTTTTTTTAACAGCCCTAGAGTAGAGAAAGGTAATCTTATAAGGTGGCTAGAAAATGACAAGAAAAAATGAGAGGAAAGAGTCGAGGAGAATAAAAAAGCAAAAGGCGAAGATCGATACAATGAAGACTATCCTATCTATGTGTTTGATTTTCACTTCAATATGTTAGGAATTTGATAATGCAATTAGTATGAGAGTATAAAGAGAATATATCAATCATGCAACATTTGGTTATACGAACTTATTGCTAGTGCCACATTAACTCTTCCATATTGCATTATCAAATTCTCGACATGTTGAAGTGAAAGTCAAGGTGGCTAGATAAAGTGAGAAATGAGTTAAGTGACAGAGAAAGAGAGAAGACGAAATGAGCTCTCAAATGGAGATATAAAGCATTTTCCTCTCTGCTCGTTGGGTTTTAATTGGTGTATAAAGTATAAGTCATTTATTTGTTGTACAGAGAATTGGGCAAACAATTTGAACAAGGATCCAAGTTTCTACTTACTATAATAAAAGCAATTTACTTTTTTGCTTCTGTCTCTACCAACTCAAGCTCAAATCTCCCTTTGTATTGTTGCAACTTTCTCTCACAATAAAGTCTATATCAGGACTATATTGTGAGAGAAAGAAAAAAAAAGAAAAAATAAATTGATGGTGTTAGTTACAATCATAACACTAGAAAATACTTGGCACGCCTTATCTTAAAAAAATAGTAAATTATGACAAATATTCAAGAGCCCCTTAAATCACAAACGACAAGGCAGAAGCATAAATTTAGGGCAATACCATTGACCTAAAATAGGAGAAAATATTTACTATTTAGCTTGAGATTAATACGCAGTTAAGCGTATTGGTTAGAACTGGTATCACCTAATTATAGTGTAAAATAAAAAAATATAATATAAAACTCTTACATGTCATAAAAATTTAAATTTATTTTTTTCAATTCAAATTATTTATCAAACACCTTAAATTGAAATGTCTATCCTTTTAATATATTCATTTATGAGCACTTATATTAAATTCTCCCTTCTTTTCTATGGACAATTTTAATTTTAAGTAAGTACACGTAGTAAGAGTTTTTCAAGGAAAAAAAAAATATTTAAAAGATTTACCTTACTCTGAGTAGAACACAAGACACATCAAGGTTAAGATAAATTTAGATAGTAGAAGAAAAGGCTAGAAGTGATTGGAATGGGAGGTGTCGGTGAGAATTATCCGAAAAAAATATAGCGCATAACACTTACCGAACCTCCCACACCCATAACTTCTAGCCAGCCATACTACTTTTCTCAGCTGTCACCTTCCCTTTCTCTTCCTCACTCGCCAAACAAATATATATGGGGCTTTCATTGAGTTGGTTTTGCTGAATTTTTGGCTGAGAAAATTGATCGGAAAGGAGTGAATAGCAGGGGAGAAAGATTGAAGTTACCCACAAAAGTCTTCACTTCTCACCCCAAAATTTTTTCCTAGAGTGACAAGGGATGAGAATGAGATAACCTTTACGCACATGTAATAAGCTAATGAGCTAGTATTCTAGTTTTCTTTACTTTTCTTTCTTTCTTTCTTTCTTTCTTTGTCCTTTTTTTTTTTTTGCCCCCTTTCTAGCTTCTTTACCTAGTGGGACCTTGCCCTTATCACATATTAAAAAAGAAGGAAGAAAAAAAGAAAAGCAAAGTAGAGTGAAGTTACGTGTAGCTAAGGCCTATTTTGCAAAAGATTCTCCTTGACGTGGATACGCTTCAGAACGTACGGCCCAGGCTTGGGTTGAGCCCCACATGTGTCCCATCTGATGAGGCTCACCCTTGTGGGGGCCCGGGCCTTAGCCCGGCTGAATAGAGCTGTTCAGTAAGTTTGGAAATGGAATCTCCGTATCTGGTAAAAATTTGTCGTTTGAATTAAGGATGTAAGTTCTCTCTCGAAACCTGATGTTTTACTAAGCGAACATATTGAGAAGAGGATTTGAAAATATTGGCAAAGTGGGAGCCCTCTTTTATTTCTTGTTGCTAGTCAAGTAGAAATTTTGCCTTTAAAAAAAAAAAAATGGAACTATAGTTATATTTTTCCTCTCATTTTAAATTAAGAATTGTTGTTCAAACTTGTGAAGCAAAATGATATTTGTTTCTTTTTTTTTTTTTAGAAAATTCTGCATTTTTTTAGGAGTAACAAAGATTCTTAGAGTTGCCACTTGGTAAAAAAAAGAAAAGTTAAAAAATTGGGAAAGACTATAGTGAGACCCTTCTAAAAGGTCTTATCTGTGAGAGCCATTTTTTGTAGCCATTGGATTATGGTTTAAAAAACTAAACTCAACCAAATAACAATAGGGTCTCCCATAAATGATCAAAAATTAAATTAAAATTAAAATTAAAAAACCTAATAATTAACAACAAAATAAATAAATTACAAAAAATCCTGCCTATAGTGTTTGATCACAAAATCCTATGCCACTAAGGCAACCAACGATGGTTGCGACCTTGGCGATAGACTATGATACATGTTATTACGGGCCAAGTGCTATGCCTACTACTTATGTTACCATGTGGGTTCATTCCATTTGTCGACAAAGCGAAATGTATATTTCTTAGATCTACACTAAAATCAGGATGATCGGCTTCAAAAGTCTTTATATTGTGGTGAATCCGTTAGGTGTCTAAGCATACTATCGTCCACCTGTTTGTCATGATGCCATGTCGAATTCTTGGTATGTTCTGGGTTATCGAATAAATGCCTCAAACGTGGTGCTAGTGGAATGTACCATAACACTTTCTTTAGCACTCTATTCTTACCGTCTTTTGGCTCATTTCCTTTCTTACACTTTGCTTGTTGACAAACCGGACAATAATTCTCATCCTCGTATTCATTCTTATAAAAAACACAATCTTTTTCACAAGCATGAATTTTCTCATAATCTATTCCCAAAGTGCTTAAAGTCTTCTTAGCCTCATAAATACTAGTTGGTAATTTATTACCCTCTGGTAGAAACCTTCTTAAAAATTCTAGAAGCATTATGAAACTAGAATTTGACCATTCACCCGATGCTTTCAAATTCCATCATCCAACTAAAGTGGTTAACTTGGTGAAATTGGTACACCCCCATACACGAGTGTCTTTCTATCATGCATCATTATCTTAAATAAATCCAAACAATGCACGAAGTGTTCTTGCAAATCATTAACTACGTCAACCATATTGTCGGGATCATCCATATTATCCACCTTAATAGCTTCCTTTTCTTTACTTACTAAAGTTGGATTGAAATTAAATTCGCCATGAAAATGCCAAGTTTGATGACAACTTATAATTCCATTTCGAAATAAATGTCCTTTAACAATCGGAATTGGATGCAATCTATGGTTTCCATATTGAACACAAGGATCCCAAATTTTATCACCATTGGCATGATTTTTGACAAAATCCAAGAACTCTTCCACACCATTCACATATTCTCTAGACAATCGAAAATCCCACATCCATTTCCTATCCATTTTGCAAGTCCTAAATCAAGATTATAAATAGCAAACATTCAATTAAAATTAATTTCACAAATTATATACATACCCACCTATATATATTCTAATCATAAAACAAAAACATCACCCATCATAAAACAAATTACACATACCCATTATAAAATAAATAAATCATACCCATGATCCACAATACAATAATAATGAAATAAACAACAAAATCAACAACAATTTATCAATTTCAGATTAATTAAATAACAAAATCAACAAGAATTTATCAATTTCCAAGTTAAGGAAAGAAAATGCAACACATATGCTTAGTTCCAAGTTAAGCAAGTTAAATTAGCTTTGTTTATTTACCCAGAGTTTTACCCCATTACCTCAGTGAAATGAAATTAAAAGGACATTAAAGGTTAAGAGCAACAAATATAAGAAATAAGCATGAACTTAAATCAAAAGGAATTACAAAGTAATAATGAGTACCAAATATAAGAAATTAGCATAAACTTGAATTAAAACAAATTACAAACAAAGAACTTAACATCAAGAGTATATGAGAACATAAGAGAGAAACTAAGAGAATAATCTTGATTTATCATTAAGATGCCTTACAAGCTTCATTTTAAGGGTTGTTTATAGAAAATTTGAGGTGTTAAATTTGAAAAAACGAGGCCTTAGGCAGATTAAAGATGGGGTAAAATGGGAGACACATTAGGTAAATGTTGGAAAACTTTTTACAATAAAACAAGTGTCAAATTGTGCTCCAATTTTACCAAAAAATTGATAATGGATGCTGACAAAACACAAAATAGCAACGCTATAACCTTATCTCTTAAGAATCCAATGCAACTAAAACAAAAAGCATTTTTGTTTCTAGAGATATGCCCAAAATATCATGGTACGTGGGGTTGGCTGTTAGTTGGAATCCAACTTTGTTAACCTGAAATTGTAAAGCCAGTTAGACTATGATACACGCCAACTCTAAAGATGGTCAAAACAGGAAAGTTATAGACATTTTTTCTCTCATCTAAATCCTCCTAGAATTTGTATAAACTGGCCAAAGTTATGCCCGTTGAGGGATAGATAAGACTTAAAACTATACATATTTATATTATCATTTTACACTTTTAGCATCGTTAATTTAACTAATCAAAGCATTTGTGTGTTCTTAGGTTTGAAAAATAAAATTGCTCTTATGTTGTGACAAATAAGCTTTTTTTCCAAGGTTGGTAAAACAATCCTAACTTGTACTATACTTGGCCAAATTGAGGAAATTTTATATGCATTTGGATGAAATGAAAAAGATCCACATTCTAATGTTTTGACCATTTTTAGATTCTCCATGCATCACCACCACATTTGCTGTATAGACCAGAGTAACAAAGTTCGATTGCTTTTAGAGCCCAGCTCAACATACTTCAGTATTTTGGGCGTATCTCTCAAAACAGTTTCTAGTTGTATTGGAGGTTAAATTGGGGACTCTAATTTTTAGACCCTAACAAATTATTGCCCTTCGCAGATGATCGTGGGGATCACCGCAACCGTGGAAAGGCAGCACCACAGTTCTAGAATTTTGGAGAACCGAGTCCTCGGCTGGTAGCAAGTCAGCACCAACTAGCTAGAGTCGTGGTGTTGGGTTGAGATTTTCTTAAACGAGGAGCAAGGTTTGGCGTCGCAACATTGGGAGGCCGTGGCCACGATGCCTGTGTCAAGTTCTTTTTGGAAACTAACCTTTTATTTTGTATAGTCCTATAAATATGAAATATTAGGGCTTATTTGTGTAACTTAGAAAATATATAGAGAGAGTGTGTCTATGAGTGGTGTAATTTTTCTCTTGTAAACTTCTTATTCATCATAGTAAATATTTGTAGTGACTAAAAGTGTACATAACTCTCATATCGAGGGTAAACCATTATAAATTTTCTGTTTTTTTTTGTAATTTAGCTCTCGGTAAAATTAGGTGTCTAATCTACAATGCTTGATTATTAAGAGATAAGTGTGACTTTTCAGTTTTGAGTTTTGTGAGAATCTAACTCCATCTTTATCAAAATTTCAGTGCAAGTTGGTGCACAATTTGACAATTGTTTTGTAATGAAAAGTCTTCAAACATTTACTTAATGTGTCTCCCATATTCCCTCACCTTGAATCTGCCAAATACCTCCTTTGTTGACATTCAACTCTCCAAATGTTCTATAAATGAACTTCTAAGGTGTCGTGGCGATAGATCAAGATAATTCTCTAGGTTTCTCTCCTATGTTCTCATATTCTCTTTTTGTTTAAGTCCATGCTTTCTAAGTACTTTCGATTTAAGTTTCTGCTTTTTTCTTATAACTGTTGCTCTTAGTCTTTAGTATGAATTAATTTTATTTTGCCAATGTGATAGAGTGAAACTCTTAGTAAATAGATAGGGCTAAACCAACTCCCTTAACTTGTGACCAATATTTATAATCTCTTGTTGTAACCGGTAAATGTATATCCTATTTATAAAGTATGAGTTTTGATTCATTGTAGACATTAATTGACGCAACAAATACTTAGAGAAACTTAATTTGTTGTAAGCAAAAAAAATAACAAATCAATACTTGAACCCATTTACTATAGTGTTTAACGACCTTGTTTAGAACATTTTTAGCATATAAAAGCTTTATATTGCAGTACAATTTTACTTTATACTGTTTGAGTTCAAACCATAGTCTGAACCAAGTTTCCTAATTACCTTACAAGGTTTGACGTTATAAAGTTATGGATAAAATATTATGTACTACATTAATGAGTTGTAATTGTTAAATCTTCCTATTGGTACCTCCTTTATGTATGGATTCCGATTCTAGGCACTGACGACCTTTCAGTAGGTGGGCATCACCGTCGCCAAAGCCAAATCTCAACGAAAGTTGAGCCACAGGTTCCCATGAGCTGATGAGGAGCAGTTTTTGTAAGCTCTGGGTCTGATTCTAGGCCTCTAGGTTGACGATGCACGTAGCCATTGTGGGACGCGATTCTCATGTTGTCACGCCTGTTGCTCCATCTCCTAGTTGCCAAGATTCTGCTCCACTGGAGGATCTCGAGGTCAACGAGATTGAGCGATATTAGCCCAAGGGCTAGCCCTAACATAATCTTGGTGAAGAAGACGAGCATGCACGACACGCCAATGTAGACGATCCACCATGGCTAGTCGAACTCGATGTCCTCTGCCTCGAAATCGCCGATGCCGAAGTGGGAGCTCAGGCTAGTCTGTTCCTCACCCGGTACCCCTTTTGCCGAAAAGCTTACCCCTTGCGATTGAGACCCCCTACCCCTAGTAGAGTTTTTTTCTTTTTCTTTTTTTCTTTTTTTCTATTTTTTGATTTGTTTTTATGATTTTTTTAGGTTTTTTTATTATTTGTTATTTTTAAAATGAAAAAGTGACGGGTGAATGTGTATTTATTTTTGTTTTATGAAATTTAGAATTTGAAGTATTAGAACTATTAGATTTTAATCTAATGGATAAAAAAAAAGATCTCATTTATAAGACTTTTTTAGTGGATCTTACCATAGCATCTTTCTTATTATTATCATCATCATTATTATTATATATATTTTTTAAAGGAAGAAGCTCTTATGTACAACATGTATTTTGGCTATGGGTCTTATTGTTTTAATCCGATTGATTTTTTAACAATTTAATATATAATTGTTCACATTAAAAGCCACAACATATTAAATAAATTATTTTTAATCATAAATCAAACTCTTAATAAACTTTGACCGATAGTGAAAATAGCGTAACGTAGTAAAAGGGTCGAAATATTTTCTTATTAAAATAAGGTATTTGATACAATTGATTAAAAATATTATAAAACATAAAAGTTTTTTTATGAGAGAACTTTTGACCGAAACATCAAAACAGATAATGTCAAATACACGGCAAGTTTTGTAAAGAAGAAAGAGACAGAGAGAGAGAGAGAGAGTGCCGAGTACTCTGTCATCTGCATTATTTTCCTCAGTGTGGGTCCCTATTTGGATGCAGAGATTCTCTTGCGTGTCCTTCACTCTTTAATTGGGCTTGAAACCGACACATCAACGCGTATTCTGATGGCCCCATCACTTTTCATTTTTAATTTTGTTTATTTATTCCTTTTTCTGAGTTTCCAATGCATGTATTTGGATATAAAAAGCATACATTACCCTCTCATTGGACCCTCAGACTCAGTTTTCACTTTCACCTCTCCACAAGAGAAACGAGAGAAGAGGGAAAGAGAGATTTGAGCTAGAGGAAGTTTTTGGCTATGGAAGGATTGGCAAGAAGAAAAACGGTGAGGATTTTTTTCTCAATTTTTTCCTGCCTATTCCTCCCATGCCAAGGATTTCCTATAGTTCCTCTCTTTCCCTTCTTCTTCTAGCAATCCCATAATATTTTCCAAAAAAAATAAGAGAGAATTTTGGGAGAAAGGCTGCATACTTATATATATATATATATATATATATATATATATAAAGACATGCATATATATATATATGTTACATACACAATAAACATATATCAGTGTAAGTGTTCTTTCCATGATTTCTAGCTATTTCAATCTTCTCTCTTTTGTTTGTTAGTGTACACTGGTAAGTATTTATTATTTTGTTCATCAATTCCTTATGGTTGATCAGATGCTTCTCTTCTCCCCGTTGTGGAATTAGAACTTTGGAAAGAAATGTCATGTATTAAATTATCTGTGTTGTAATTTCGTGGAAAACTTCTGGTTTATCCCCTTGCTAACAATTACTTGGTCTCTCAACAAGGATCTAAGTTCCACAAATTGGCTAAGAATAAGAAAACAAAGGAACAAACTATGGAGTTCCAAAGGTTGCCAAGTCTTTAAATTCCTTTTTAATCGCTAACTGTATGGTTTTAACAGATTTTCCACACAACCCCTTTACGGTTAATCAGAGAAAAAAAAAAAAAGAAAAACAACCCACTTCACAGTTGACATAATAAAGTGTAGCGTTTACTTCATGTAACAAATGTGTAGGCCATATTTTTGTGTTCTTGCCCTTTTTTTATGCACTATATTGAGAAATATGAAATTCTACCAGGAAAATCGTGTTTTGCTGGGCTCATGTTTGGAACCGTGATTTTGAAACAACATATAACAACGTTTGATTAGATGCCCAACAATAATACTTGTGGATTAACATAACCCAGCTTTTGACAGTCCAATACCGAACAAAAGTAGACAGGAATATGCCCAACCGGCAAAAGTGGTGAAGAAAGAAGAGAAAAAGAAAGAGGAAAAGGAAAGGAAAAAAGCAAGCCAGTCTTTTTAAGCAGAATATACAGACATAAAGTTATAAATATGAACTTTAACGATGATTGTATTTTTCTTCTTTAGATAAGGAGGTGTTTGGTTAAGGTTACAAATTACATATGAGAATGGAATAGCTATTCTCCATGCCAATGTTTGGTAGGTTTTTCAAGCAAGCAATTGTCTTATATTTCGTCAATTTGGTGTAATGGATTTTCCTGAAGAACATAGAGGAAAAGGCCAAGGAAACGAGAGCCTAGCCCTCGCCCACACGCAGCAAGCCCACACCTTCTTGTGTAGAGTTACAATTTTGAATATTTTTTTTTTCTTAAAGAAATGTATTAAACAATTTGAAAATTACTTTATGATTTAATCCAAAGACAGAAGGCGTTTGGTTGAATCGAATAAATAATTATGTTTCAGGATAGAATTACAATGTCTCAACCAAACAACAAAATTACTCTATTTTTCTATTTAACAACATGTTTGAATTATTCAGTGGTAAAACATTTTAGTGTTTGATGGAGAAATGGTTATATATTTGAATTATTGAGTGAGGACACAATTAAAGTTTTTTAATAAATTGGAGGACAACAATGTATCTCAATTATTTAATTATAATTTGGTTTTTGTACAGTAAGAATACAACAAAGTAAAATTTTTGAAAACATTTATCAACGAAATCAGGCTTTTAAAAATTGAATGAAGGCATGTGCCTGACTTCATGCTTGAAATCAATTATCTTTCAAATAGATCCTTAAAATAAAAGACAAGGCATAGATATATAAGAAGTAATGGTACAAATAAAATGATGTTGAAGTGTTAAAACAACTTGATCAAATATAAATTTTCTTTGTTTTATGTTTCAGATTACAAATAATTTTTTTTTTAGTTTTCCGGAGCACAGTTATAGCGTTGTAGCTAAACAATTTTTTTTTTCAAACATTCACTTCAAAAATAAAAAAAAAAATTAGAAATAATTATGTGTTATGTTATATTTTAAAAAATGTAATACCAAAAAAAAATTGTTTACTCACACCATATATATTAAAGAAAGAAAAAACTTGCCTCACATTACTGTTTGTTACTTTTTAACTGGTTGGGTAAGAACTACAGTTTTTACCATAAATTCAATTATAAATAGTATAAAATTTTTTTATATTAAAATAATAATAAAAAAATTATTATAATATAAAATTTACATGTCACAATAAAAATAATTTTATTTAATAATTTTTATCATCTTTTTAAACACCACATTAAATAGTTAATATGAGTTGTCTGACTTTTTTTTTCCTCCCTTCACAACAAATTTAAATAAAGAAAACCTAACACTCACTTAACTCTCTCGCCTTCTTTCTCTCCCATTTATGAGAATATTTTTTAATGATATAATAAATTCAAAACGTATATAGCATCTATAAAATATAATAAATTTAAAAAATAACATTTATAAAAAGCCTTCTTAAAATTAATAGTTTCAAAAAGAAAAAAGAAAAAGCAATGCACATTCCAATACGTTTTAATTTTCCCAGGCGCCCTAACCAAACCACAAGAACCACGTGGGTCCACTATCAATTGTCCTTGTCTTTATCCTTTTATTTAAAAAAAAAAGATAGCACAGTATTTAAAAAGCCGTACTTTAATCAATTTACCCATTCTTAATGCTACTAAAGAAGAGCAGAAAATATCTGTTCATCTGGACTCATAAACAATGTACAAAAAGCTGTGTTTTCTGCTTTTTACCCATTGGTGTTTTCCTTTCTTTTTGCTTTTTCAAGCGACTTTTTTGTTATTTTGGTTTATTTAGTAAATAAATTTAAATTAATAATTTAATATAAATTAATATTTAAGTTAGTGATTTAAATCGTTATTTAAATTAATATTTAGATGTACATTTAAATTTTAATTTGAGTTTTAATTTGATCGTTATCTTTTTTTTCCTTTTTCAAGCGGCTTTTTAGTTATGTCGGTTAGTTTGGTAAAGGAATTCAAATTAATAATTTGATTTGAATTAAGATTTGAGTTAGTGATTTGAATCGTTATTTGAATTAACATTTAGATGTACATTTAAGTTTTAATCTGAGTGCGGAATAAAATTAGAATTTGCATTTGGAGAGATAGTGAAAATAGTTTTTAATTTATCAATAAATCTAATAAAATCTTAATGTTAATATAATGACAAAGGAAAAATTCATTAATAAAATTGAATATTTAATTATATTTGATTAATGAATTTACCATCATAAATTTTTTTTTTGTAAAAAAAAAAAATTACGATAAAATATAGAATACAGTGTTAATAAGAAGTTCTATTGTAAATTTGTTACGATGCTGGATATTAACAAATACAGATTTTGTGAGTTTAAATATTTAGAAATTTGTAAATAATATCCATAAAATGAATTTTATATCACAACTAATTGTAGAATTGTGATATAAATTGATAGGTAATTAAGGTATAACTAAGATAAAAAATCTGTCAAAACCTTAAATCAATGCAAAAGGGGGGTCCGATGCAGTATAGGTATACTGTTAAGAAAAAACACGAATATAAGAAATGCTATGTTTGGCTTTCAAAAGTAAACCAAAGGCAAAGTAGAATATCTTCTACAGTCTAAGAATACGTTTTCACCGGTTTTACTACGACAGTATAAGAAAAATACTGTATGGTGAAAAATTATACTGTGTAAAGTTTTGAGGTCCACCAAGTGGACACCCATTGGAACCTTATTGGGCCACCATACAATTAGCCACCTTAGTAAACCACTTGATTTTTTGATGAGTCACCATAATAAGATAAGCTTGGTTAAAAGCTTAAACAAGTCAAAAAAATTTTTCATTTTCTTCTCCCTCATCCCACGGCCATAGAAGCATTTCCTCAAAAATTTTCCAACTTCAAATCTTTGCAAAATTGACCCAATTGAGTTCAAGAAGCAAAGTTCAACGGATTTTATCAACTTTTGAGGTAAAAATCTATTTTTTTTTTTAAAGTTCTCCTAGGGTTTTTTCTTGGGTTAAGAGGAGAATTTGATTCAAGGTATTCTCATGTGAAAAATGCTGAGAAAAAGTTTCAAAGGAGCCCTTGGAGGACTAAGAATTCCAAGTTTTCCTTTTGGGTAAGTTTTAATTCCCAAACTTAAAGTTTATTTGTTTTTCTTTTTTAATTTTGATTATTTCAAAAGGCATGTGGGTATTTAAGCAAGAGAATGGTTGAACTTCTTGAGTATGTGGTTTATGATGCGATGGTGTTGTGAAAATTGGGGGTTAAATGTGAAAATTGGAGGTTTATGTAAAAGTACGTAGTTTTGTAATTTTGATGTTAGTTTTGAAAAGAATAGTGATTTGGCATGAAAATGATTTTAGAAAATGTTGAATCTGCCTTCACAGTGGTTGGAATGCTGTTTTAGAGTTGATTTTTTTAAAAAATGACCCAGGGACTAAATTGCAAAAAAAATGTTTTTTTCGACAGATTTGAAAAATGACCAAAAACACCCATGTACAGTGAAAATTTTAAAAAAGTTAAAACACAAAAGTTATAAATTTCGTCAAAACTGTTAAAATTGCGAATGGTTCATTGAAAATCGCCTTCGTTTGCGAGTTTTTAATTTTACAAAATTTGTTAAAATTGAAAAAAATTTTAAAGGGCAAAAACATCGTTTTCCAAAAGGATTTTGGGTATGGTATTTTGAGCAAATATGATTCTTATGAAAAATAGAAAATTATGGTTTAAAGATATTAATTTTAGTTCCAGGGATAGAATTGTCAAAATTTTCAAATATGGATCAAAATTGTAAAGTTTTATTAAAATAGGGCGTTGATGTAAAATAAGGAAACCCGACACCCTAGGGTATTGTTTTAAAATTAGTAAACAACAATTTTCGCTAAAATAGCAAAATTGAGCTTGGGAAATTTAGGAAGGCCCATTAAGGGCAAAATCATCATTTTTCCACGAATAACCCGAACTGCTCCGAAATGTTTCAAATAGGAAAAGGGATTGCTAATAAGATTTTCACCTTTCGTTAGAAACAACGAGGTAGAATCGTTAGAAACAACAAGGTAGAATAAGATAAGGGAAAGAAAATCCGAGATAACTAGAGCGATGGATGGGTATATAACCAGTCTATTGATTAAAGAATGCTTTTTATAGATGCACAAGACAAAATAGTAGAAATGTGGCTAATAGTATTATAATTGACCAAACAAGATCGAAGAAGATTAGGAAAAGGGGACTGAGATCGGCTAGCATAGCAATCTAGACAATTAAGTACCAATCCACCTACAGTATGGAATTGTAGGTATAAAATATGATATATATGTATCTATATAATATATGTACTTCTGTGTATATTATGATGCATACCTGTGTGTATATTAATACGTGTACCTGTCAGTATATAAAATAAGTACATGTACGTATATTATGCCATATGCCTATGTGTATATTGATGTATACCTATGAGTACATAAAATATGTACCTGTGTGTATTATATACTAGAAGAGTATTTATGTTTTGTATATAATATGTGAATATGACCTTGTGCATGGTATGATAACTATAATAATTGAACTATAAATACACCACCAGAAATAAGAAGAGTATCGTATCGACTCTTGACTCAAGGGGAG
This sequence comes from Artocarpus heterophyllus, assembly GCA_025403435.1. Lineage (NCBI taxonomy): Eukaryota > Viridiplantae > Streptophyta > Magnoliopsida > Rosales > Moraceae > Artocarpus > Artocarpus heterophyllus. The sequence goes on along the minus strand of CM046339.1, from coordinate 2,359,944 downwards.
TTCAAGGTTATAGTATGGTCTCAGTGTCACGTAGACCTATGTGGGCAATGGTATGAACACTTGGGCTCTAGCTACAGATAAGACATGATAAGGATAAAGAATGTTTATAAGAAAACATAATTGAATCATGCATTTAGTGAATGTTGCATGTGGGTTGTGTTTGAGACTTACTGGGCACAAGCTCACTTAGTATTTTATGTTGTAGGTATGCCTACCAAAAGGTTAGAGTAACTTCACTGATGAGTTGGTGGTGATGGAATATGAACAATGTACAAAACCGGGTATAGATGCCGCCATAGACGTGTTTCCGCGGTTATGTATTTTAAGTTATTTTGAAACGGGTTGTATAAAAGCTGTAATATGGTTAAGTAAGATGAAACCTCTTTTGAGACATATTATACATATTATGTGGTAAAAAGAAAGTTTTCTCTTGTATATATATAATTACAAAAGATGTTTAAGTATGAATGTGTAAAATTCTAGGAAAAAAAAGTATTTCTCAGATTTTCATTATTACGTAAGTAAGGGAAAGTGATAAAGCACAACCCGATAAAGGCAGGTTGTGACAGTTAATGATTCTAAAAAATATGTAATATGGATCTTAATTTTTTGCTCTCTTTACTAGGAATACAATGAAAAAAATATCATCTCAATTGGATAACAAATGAAGAAGTTATGATTTTTTTCTCAAATAAAGAAAGAAAATTTTAGTTTTTACTGTAGCAGAAATATCCTAGTATCAAAAGTTTACGGGGAGTCAAAACTCTGAAAACTTAAGGCCCGTTTGTTTTGAGAATTTTTTGAATTCTTTGGACTCAAATTTAGATTCGAGTATCAAAAATCCTTTAGATAAGTGTTTGTTTTATCCAAAATCTGAATCCTTTGAATATTAAGAATTCAAGTTTTTAGAGTTCTGATTCCCCTTAAACTTTTGATACTCGAATATTTTTACTACAGTAAAAACTAAAATTCTATTTTTTATATTTGAGGAAAAAAGTCATAACTTCTTCATTTGTTATCCAATTGAGATGATTCTTTTTTCATTCTGTTTCTAGTGAAGAGAGGAATAAATTAAGATCTATATTCCATTTTTTTAGAATCATTAACATTAAGATTTTATTATATTTGTTGATAAATCAAAAACTATTTTTACTATCTCTCCAAACACAAATATTAATTTTATTCCATACTCAGATTAAAACTTAAATACACATCTAAACGTCAATTCGGATAATAACTCAAATCACTAACTCAAATCCTAATTCAAATCACACTAACTCAAATTAAACCACTAATTCTAATCTATTTACCAAATGGACCCTTAGATTTTTGATAGGATTCAGTTTTTGGGGAAATAAACAAGTACCTAATGGATTCTTTATACTCGAATATAAATTTAAGTCTAAATAATCCAAAGTATTCTCGAAACAAATGGGCCCTTTAGTCTTTTTTTGTCAAGTCCCGATTCTACCCTTAGTTCACTCTTCCTTTCTATTTTCTTTGTATTGGGTTTTATGTCATTTCGCTTTTTCTGCTATACTCACAGAGTGAAGATAAATAATGCCATAGTCAATAACGTGGCGGCCCACTTTCTTTGAAATTGAGCAGTCAGTGGGGCCCGATAATCTGCATCCTGGTAGCCTTGGCCTTATATATATATATATATATATGTACATATATATATATCACACAAAGCATGCGTACAATAATACTGTTTGAATTATTTGGCATTGGCAATTCACATCAAATAATTTGCCAAATCTAAATACGATAACCGTGATATATATACTGAAGGAGAGGCTGAAATACTATGTAGAGCATGTTTGTAATACAATCAACGTATTGAATTACTTTTTTACCCTTGATTTTTCCCCCGTTTTAATCCCATTTGCTCTGCCTTTTTTTGACATTTCAATGAGTAAAACCCTAATCCCTTGTGAAATTATTTTTTTTTTCCCGACCGGGCTGCATGTATAGCGTTGCTCATCCCTTGCACACTGCCAGCAGCTTTCTCCTTTAATTATTATTATTATTATTATTTTAACTTTCTGTTTCCTTATTTCTTCTTCGGGCTCTGCTTTCTTCTTCTTACAGGGGAAAAAACCCTCAAAATCTCAAAGCTTAATCTGCCTCTCTCCTATGAACGCCACCCGCCATGCCGTCGCTTCCACAGACAACGGCGAGCCACTGTCATATGCCAGCCCTCTGCTTCCCCACATGACGGTGAGATCCAGCGGCAATGTCTTCCCTTTTCACAGATCTCTCTTTGGTCGTTCCACCGTATGCCACTGCTGCCATTGTTGCATGCTTATGCAACTCTTGAGGTACTCTGATCTGTCTGCTAGATTAATCATAGATATTTCTCTACTCTCATTGTCTCTCATCATTTAATAAAGAGTGTGTGGTGTTTGTGCATATTTTATTTTCATCATCCGTAAATTGTGCTGATGGAATGAAGTGCATCTCTAGGGTTGCTTCGTTGTTGGGTCGTGAAGTGCAAACTATGCTAGAGATCATCAAATTCTGTAGTTTGTCATCTCAGTTCAAGCTGGAGCACGCAAACACTAAGGACCGCAAACATTATGTAAAAGAACAAAATGGAAGTCATATCTGTAGCTCAATAATTGCTCACCTAGCACGGATTTTTTTAAATTATCATTTTTTGCAGGTAAAAGCAAGATGTTAAAGCCAAGACCTTTTCATTTTTTATATTGCTTTTCTCACATGCTTTCTATTTCTTTGTGTATTCCTTTTTTTAGGTGGGAAAATTGTGTTACGTTAGGAAACTGAGCTTAGCTTCTAAACATATTGGGCTCCTCAAGATGTTACAGCCGCCTTAGATGATCTTTTTGTTAGTTGCTGAGACATTTATAACAACCATAAATTATAGAAAATGGAAGCGTATTGGATCGAATTTATTACCTCCAGCCATTGTCGTTTAATTGCTCTGTTTTCCACGATTTTGCACACTGTGATTAATGAATACTTGGTTTTTCTGGGCACTCTCAATTCTACACTTGATGGTGTAATTTTGATGTATGAATTATGTGCTCAGGGACCCAAACATTTAAAACTGTGACCATCACACGGTTGTAACGGTTGGTACCAACCGTTACACATGAGGTAGTTGAGACGAGAACTACATCACGTGGGCCAAAATTGAAACGGCCAAATGAGTTTCAACATTCTCCCACTTGGCCCACGTATTACATCAACTGCTATAATGAGAAACAAAACACATGAATCATGGTGACAGGTCCTCTAAATAACGAGTATTATCTTTCATGCATCACAATATATCTTGTCACTTAAGATTTACCCTTATATCTTAATGAACAAACCCTATGTTTATTCTAGGTCCAAAACTTTAGTGATATTTCTCAGAAATAAAGTTGCGCACTTAATTGTAGCTGAAAAGAGAAAATATCATAAATATAGAGTTTCACAACAAAGTACGACAAAATTACATAAGGGAACCAAGTCTCATTCTATCCACATGATCCCTAAATTTTACTGGTGGCATGCCTTTAGTCAAGGGATCGACAATCATCAATTCAGTGCTTATGTGTTCAATGACCACTGCTTTATCTTTAACACACTCTCTTATGGCTAGATACTTAATGTCGATGTGTTTGCTTCGACTACCGCTCTTGTTGTTTCTAGCCATAAAAACAACAGCTGAATTATTACAGAATATCTTCAATGGCCTAGAGATAGAATCCACAATCCTAAGCCCAGAAATGAAACTCTTGATCCATACACCATGTGAGGTAGCCTCAAAACAGGATACGAACTCGGCCTCCATAGTGGAAGTAGCAGTCAAGGTTTGTTTGGCGCTCCTCCATGAAATAGCTCCACTAGCTAGCATGAAAATGTATCCGAAAGTTGATTTCCGTGAATCAATGCAGCCAGCAAAGTCAGAATCAGAGTAGCCAATGACTTCCAAGTTGTCAGTCCATCTATACATAAGCATGTAGTCTTTGGTTCCTTGTAGGTACCTCATCACCTTCTTTGCAGCCTTCCAGTGGTCTAATCCTAGATCACTCTGATATCTGCCCAACATTCCGACAGCAAATGCAATGTCAGGTCTTGTGCAAACCTGAGCATACATAAGACTTCTAACAGCTGAAGCATATGGAATGTTGTGCATCTGTTCTCTTTCAAGGTCATTTTTTGGGCATTGATTCAAATTGAATCTGTCACCCTTCACAATGGGAGCTATACTCGGTGAACAATTTTTCATTCGAAATCTCTCCAAAACTTTGTTGATATAGGCCTCTTGAGACAGACCCAAAGTGCCTTTATATCTGTCTCTGTGTATCTTAATGCCTATAACGAAGGATGCATCACCCATATCCTTCATGTCAAAGTTTTTACAGAGGAATTGTTTTACCTCATGTAGCATACCATTGTCGTTGGTTGCAAGTAAAATGTCATCCACATATAGAACCAGGAAATAAATTTTACTCCCACTGACCTTCTGGTATATACATTGATCCATGATGTTTGCTACAAATCCAAATGAAGAGATGACATCATGAAATTTTAAATACCACTGACGGGAGGCCTGCTTTAACCCATATATGGATTTCTTAAGCTTACATACCAACTGCTCACCATTACTAGAGGAGAATCCTTCTGGTTGTTTCATATAAACCTCTTCCTCTAGTTCACCATTGAGAAATGCCGTTTTCACATCCATCTGTTGCAACTCTAAGTCAAAATGAGCAACAAGTGCCAAGATAATGCGAAGAGAATCTTTCTTGGATACAGGAGAAAAGGTCTCCTTGTAGTCGATTCCTTCTTTCTAAGTGAATCCTTTGGCGACGAGTCTTGCCTTATATCTTTCGATGTTGCCCAATGAGTCTTTCTTTGTTTTGTAGACCCATTTACACCCTATGGCTTTTGCACCATCATGCAACTCGACAAGATCCCAGACTCCATTGGATGCCATAGAATCCATCTCATCCTTCATTGCATCGTACCAAAGTTTCGATTCTTGGCAACTTATGGCTTGTGAAAATGTTTCGGGATCATTTTTGGCTCCAATGTTGTAGTCCGATTCTTGTAGATACACAACATAATCACTAGAAATTGTCGATTTCCTTTCTCTAGTAGATCTCCTTAATGTTGGTTCAAAATTTTCCAGAGGAATCTGTTGTCCAACTTGTTGCTCGATTGTTTCCGTTGGTTCTTAAGCAACTTGACCTTCTAGATTATTATCAACAATTTGTGGAACCTCAATGATCGGTTGCATAACACTCGGTTGAACTATAGGAGTGCTATGAACTATGATCAACCTGTCACTTGATATAGATGGTTGAGCTTCAGTATGATCTCCTTTAGAAACTATGTTCCGAAATTGATCGCTCCCACTAATCAAGTCATTCTCAAGAAACTTTGCGTTCCTTGATTCCACAAATCTAGTGCTATGAGTTGGACTGTGACACCCGTTATTCCCCTAAGGGTATTAAGGTAATTAGATTAATTTTTAGTATATATATATAAAAAAAAATCAGAAAATATCACAAAACTCGAGACTTTCTCTCTCCTCTTTCTCTCTCTGGAATTTTCTCTCTCCCCTCAAATATTGTCTGAGATTTCGGCATCCGTTTTCGACACCTCCCACACCAATGGGAAGCTCTCGTCAAGACGAGTCCAACGGTGTGCCGAGCAGCCCAAAACACTGCCGGAGGAGGACACACGCGCCGGTTGAAGCCGCGAAAACACAATACTTTTCCAACGTGATTTCTTCACCGTTCGAGCACCGATCAACATGATCTTGGTGTCTATAGACTCAGCTCAATGAGTAGAACAAAATGCAGCAGGTGATGCCCCTCGATTTTGGCCGGAGAAGCCTCATCGGAGTCGCTTCTTGCCGCCGTTGCACCACCCTCGATCCCGCCGCCTCCGACGACGGTGATCGACACCGCCCCCATCGTTCGACTTAGACGGCGACGAGGAGTGAGAAGCACCTTCCAATTTCACGCCACAGCCGCCGCCCGTTGGAGTTTGAAGACCGACGCCTTCCACCGCCGCAGCAACCACCGTCGCCACCGTTCCCGACCTTCTTCCCCAAAATTGACTGAGGCAAAACACTCAGTGATGCACGGTGAAGCTTTCCCAACCCTCAATTTCATGAGAACTCCGCCGGAGGACCATGATCGGCCTCTGCCTTTGTGCGCCGCCGTGAGGAGCTTCGGGCTGCCGTTCTACGCAGCGGTGTGGTGCACCACCGCCACCAACATGCTCAGACAGCCACGGAGAAAGAAATGCCCAAGCCAATTTGGGCCAAACGCTGGCGAAGATCCACCGCCCGAGCCACCGGTTTTGGCCGAGGATCCGCTCTTCGATTTGTGCTGATGGAGGCAAAATTGAATGAAATTGACGTCACCATTGAACTCAGAAGGGTCGACTTAGGGGGGGTAGGCTCGAGCTCAGCCCTCAACGGAGCCAACCGCCGCCGGTCAACGTCGGTCAACGGCCAGTCAAAGGCTAAATTGGAATTTTGTGATCCGGACCTCCGATCGAAGATCCGAGACCGCCTCCTGACTCGTTTCGATGCTCTGGATGCAATGGTGACCTCCGTTTGAGCAAATTCCACTCCGATGAAAATCATCCGGTACCAACTGCACGCGAATCGAGGCGATTCAAACAGCAGTATCGGAGTCCAGAATGACGTTTTCAAGAATGTATGATCTCCAGGAAGCATTCCTAGCCATTCATAGTCGCTCGAGGAGCACTACAGAGGATACTTCGTAGATACAGCGAGATACAACTGGATCTGTTTTGCTTGGAGTTCAAGATCAAGGGAGTAAGGAGCTAACGTTAATTGATTCCAGGATTAAGAGACTGTTGATAAGCTTGAAAGGTAGGGATTCTATTACTCATCTTTTGTGAGGTTTTTATAGAATTAAAATTGATTGTTTTGCCGCAATATATATATATATCTATGTTGAACTAATATTATATGAGTATCACATATGAAACTATGACATGGACTCGTCTTGTATTGTACGGCGAGGAACATAATGAATTGACACATGTTATAAATTGAGAAGCATGGTTAGGAAAACTAACTCTATTAATAATGATTCAATATAGAGAAATTGTGAGACATGAAAAGGGCGACGGTTACGTCCTTGGGCATGAATACCCTAAAAGGTAAAGTAGGGGGAAGGCGATGACGCTTCCTTGGGTTGAAAGTCCCAGAACACACTGTACAGGAATCGACTTGGTGAGGACTCGGGGCTTGATGTCTCCTCACCGGAACACCCTTGGAATGTTTATAGGGTGATCAAGTGCGCCCACTTAGGTTTCGATGAGTTGAGTGATACTCAATTTAACATGGATACCTAGGAACAATGATGATTGATAATATTTGTATAAATGTGTAATTATGACACTTGGTAATGATTAACTACGGTATCCATAAGATGTGATCATAATAAACCTCATAATCTGGAATATGATGTAACCTACTAACCATGCAGGTTTTAATGTGGTAATGATAAAAACCTAAAGGTGAGTAATGGCTTTCTCTACTGAGCATAGTGTCGCTCATTCCCTTATATTTTTATCTTTTCAGGACTCACTAAGTGTGAGGTGGCTACGAGAAATATAGTTGAGGAAGCGATGTAACTATATTACATTGGGACTGCTCAATTGTAAAGAATGTTCTTCATGATAATGTAAGCATCAATTGTTACTTTCTGTGACTGTATTATAATGTGTTGAGGGTTAAAATGATGATGACAACAGTTTATATTATTAAATTTAAGGTGCTACATTTAAAACTGTGGTTTATTTGTCGTTTATATTTTTATTTTTGAGTTGAGAGTTTTTATTTAAGTCCCGGGCAAATTTTATTTTTAAGGTTTTACTTTTATTATTTATTTTTATTTTATCTCATTAAAAACTGTTAACCCCCATATAGGGGCGTTACAGAATTTTTGGTATCAGAGCCTAGGTTCGGTTAACCTAGGGAGTGTAGCACCACTTTAAAAAAATATATTTTTGAGATGGTTTTGAAGCTGAATTTTCATTGTCATCATCAAAATGAACCTTCACATTGATTTATACAGTCTAGAAGGATGTAACATGGAAAGGTCATAGAATGAAAATATCAATAGTTATATGAGTACAATAATTATATAGAAGGAAAGTATTAATAGTTATAAGGGAATGATAATTATATGGAATGAGTTTATAAGTAGAATGCTTATGAGAGATTCGTATAATATTTGGATCTATAAGCATATTAATTCGTATAAACGATGAGAAATTCGTATAGATACGAGGATTTAAAAGCCTTTTGTCTCGTGAAAAACAATAAGAAATATAAGGCTTGATTTATTGATTTTAAAGTTTGACATAGATATGCCAAATTTTTCGCAATTGATTCAAACCTAAGTAATGATTATGTGTGGATTCGATGGAGCACATAAGTGTCAATGTCTTTTCTTAAAAGTTCTATATATTTGAGGAATATGATATAAGTTGAAAATCATGGTATTGAATCATGAGAGAGATAAATGTTAGACTTTTGGTCTGTTGAGACTGTGTAAAGTCTAGAATGCATGAATCTCAAAATTGGAATATTTTGTTACGTACATTGTATTTAAGTGTATCAGTGAATCTTTATATATAGATGCAATAGAGAAAAAAAATGATCAATAGGAGTTTCCTTAAGTAAATCATAATACTTAAGGCACTTATAATAATTTTGGATAATTACGATAAAATGTTTAAGTTTTAGATGTTTAGATGTGAATCTTTTGGTTACCTAAGGTTTTGTTATATGAGGAAATTATATATTGTATAAGTAGAATTGTGGGGATTGTAGATGTTCTTAAGTAGTAACATCAAGTGTCTTTGTTCATTGATATGGTCTACGTTGAAAGACGTAAATCGTATTGATTTCAAGGTTAGTCACATTCTAAACCCTTGGTAGCAATGATGATGAATCCATTGATAGATGTTGAGTATTAGGAATAACATATGGGTGTATGCATTGTTCAATAAGGTTTTGATTAAAACAAAATTATTTGAGTTGCTGGATCATTCAGGAAGATCCTTGTTGTCGTTAAATTAGATTTGTTGTTCATAGTTAACTTATCTATAGTGGACTTTGAATTGGGTTTAAGATTTATACAAATTGGTTTTCAATTTTATGTTTGTTATTTAACTCGTTCCAAATGTGTTAAGGCCCGAAACAACCTGACCATTTTCAACTTAGAACATTTGGGCCTAGTTTAAATCTTAAATCAGTTTGATTCACACTGTCTCTCCCACGTGGTCTCTATACGTGTCATATACAGTGGTTTAATCATTGTTTACATATACGTTTACTGTGCATAGGAGCTTATTTCTCTGAGTTCACTTTTTCTCTCTTAATTTGTTATTTTCTCTCTAAATCGCAAATCCTCTTCTTTTTCACTAGAAATTCTTCTTTCCCTCTAAAAAGAAGAAGGAATTCTAGGATTCTGCAATTTACTATCTTAATTTTTCCTTTCTATTTACTCTTCTTTCATCTCATCATGGACCCAAAGTACCAACACATGAGAAAGTATTTCCCATCACTCTCCCAAAAGATTCTCAAAAAGAAATACAAAGCTAGAATTACTCGGTTGTGGATTCTTATGCGTTTTGGCATCCCTTGTGATGTGAGAATGTTGATAGAGGGGAAGATCCGTCCGAGTGACTTCAGTCAAGATGTCGGTTTACCAGGAACAGGTACCAGTCGTAGTGCAATGAAAAGAAGAGCTCGTGCCATCGTGGTCACTTGTAAAAAAATGTGGAAGACAAAATTGTAACGGTAAATGTACTTCACCTGGTTATATGTCAACGAATAGAGAGGATAAAATAAGGTTTTGTAGGGATGGACTTTCAAAGGAGAACTTGGATAGCATCCATCCTCCTCTTCACGGTCACCCTAGTGGATATGTTCAAGGAGCTATTTTTAAACTCTGGCCCAAAATTTTATGTAGAAAGACAACGCCTCAGGAATATGGTATTTTTAGATCATGTTTGCCAAGCCATAAGAAAACTGGATGGGGAATAAGTCATCGCTCTATAAAGGTTATTTAGTCTTTACTTATTTGAAGCAGTTTTAGCTGATGTTCAACAGTTTGTGTTTTTCTTTTACTCAGAATATTTGCTTTTGTGTTTGAAATAATTGTGATTATTAGATTGATACAGTAAGTGTTAATATCTTATTTAATTTATGATTTTCTTAAATATATATATATAATAAAATATATTATCTTATCAGACACGTCACATTCGGTACAGTAATATGTTTGAATTTTGAAAAGCTTATCCAGATATTTCAAGATTTGTGTCTCAAATTTCAAAAGTTCTACAGTATTTGTCGTTTATATTAAATTTCTAGACTTGGTGTATATTTGTCAAAAATTCTACAGTTGTGTTAAGAGGGTCTTCTGTCAAATTGTTCTCAATTGTCAAAAGTTATACAATTAGAGTCTAATCTTTTTCAAAAAGTGAATCAGATTTTCTGTAAACTATCAATCACCTTATCTTACTTTCTTATCCGCACAAGATTTTGTTTAAATCTTTGGATTACCTTTTCATTACCTACTCGTCCATTTGCTTTAGCACTTTTTGTGCATTTCTCATCTTTAAAAACTCATGTAGAACCCGAAGTCTAAGGGGAGCAGACATTAAGCAACCACTTCTATAAACCAAATATGTCTACCTCCTAGTCCACGAAGAAAATAAAGAATGTCTGTGTCTTTTGTGGTTCCAGCCTTGGAAAAGATAAAGCTTATTTAGAAGCTGCAAATCACTTAGGGTAAGTCCTAGCACGCAAGAAGATTAACATAATCTATGGGGGTGGTAGTATAAAAATGATGGTAAATATGGCACTAGCAGCTAGGTCTAGCGACGCTACTGATGTAAGAATTTGGCCTCATATTCCAGTTGAAGGAAACCTTTATAAGGAAGCCATAGGTAAGGGAGAAGGAGTCAGGAGTATCCCTAAAAATTTTAAAGACATAATCTATAATTCTGATGCTTTTATAGCATTACCTGGTGGTCTAGGTACTCTTGAGGAAATATTTGTAGTTGCTTGTGGGCAATTGTTGGGCTTTTATTCCAAACCTTTGGGACTGCTGAATGTAAATGGGTTTTATGACGGTCTTTTGAAATTTCTAGATTACGCTGTGGAAGAAAACATCACTACAGAATCGGAGAGACAAATCTTTGTTACTGCTTCAACAGTTGAGGAATTGATAGATAAAATGCAAATCATACATCCAGAATCCGACACTGCAACATCCAAGCTTGAATGGGAAAGGGAAAGCCGGGAGCGGCCAATTGATTTGAATCTCCATCTGTAATCTTTTTGTTTTATCTTTGGCATATAGGCATGTGTGTTCGTATTTCGTGTGTTACGAATAACCGGTTGCCCTGTATTCTGTGTTTCTTGTGGTACGTTGTTGTTCAATCTTTTAGATTCATTGAGCCTAATGCCGGGATGGCTGGATACGGAGTACTTGATGCTCTTGAAACGCATCCTTCTTAAGGTCCGATCTTTTGTTTATCGATGTTTTTGTATCCTCTAAGCATGCATGATATGGATAGCTGGTATACGGAGTGCCTTGTACTCTCGAAACGTATCCGTATCATGTTTGTAATATGTAATATTTTGTTAATATTATGTGGAAGTACCAGAGTCAGTTATGAGGATATTCCATATGAAATATGAGTATATTATTTGGGTTGAATGTTTGTGTCATGAGGATAGCTGTTTAATGAAAAATATGTCGGGTATGTTTGCAACCAGAGATTCCGTTTAATATCTCTATGAATAAGTTTAATGTATGGTTTTGAATAGAAGTGTTTGTGATATATGTTTTATGATTATGTTTTAGTTTATTAGTAGAGGTATGAAATCAAATATATTTGACTTTTCCTTACTTAAAAAGGAAAAGGAACCTAAAGATGAAGTATATAAAATTTCTCTAGCAATCTCCTTAAATGTGATTGTAAATCATAGTCCATGGACAATGAAGGACTGGAATCATGGTATGGTCAATATATATGCCTGACCAGATTCTTAGACTATTATACGGTGTTATAAGTTGAAACTTGTCAGAAATACTCTCATTGAGGGATTTAGAATTTAGAGTAAGATTTATTATGCAAGTAAATAAGTGGAGATACGATAACTTAAATTTGGAAGATAAACAACATTAATGGTTTAGACTCGAAATTGGAATCATAATGGAATCATAATTTTTACTAGTATTACTAGAATTGAAATTTCGAGGACGAAATTTCTTTAAGGGGGGTAGAGCTGTGACACTCGTTATTCCCCTAAGGGTATTAAGGTAATTAGATTAATTTTAGTATATATATATAAAAAAAAATCAGAAAATATCACAAAACTCGAGACTTTCTCTCTCCTCTTTCTCTCTCTAGAATTTTCTCTCTCCCCTCAAATATTGTCTGAGATTTCGGCATCCGTTTTCGACACCTCCCACACCAATGGGAAGCTCTCGTCAAGACGAGTCCAACGGTGTGCCGAGCAGCCCAAAACACTGCCGGAGGAGGACACACGCGCCGGTTGAAGCCGCGGAAACACAGTACTTTTCCAACGTGATTTCTTCACCGTCCGAGCACCGATCAACACGATCTTGGTGTCTATAGACTCAGCTCAATGAGTAGAACAAAATGCAGCAGGTGATGCCCCTCGATTTTGGCCGGAGAAGCCTCGTCGGAGTCGCTTCTTGCCGTCGTTGCACCACCCTCGATCCCGCCGCCTCCTACGACGGTGATCGACACCGCCCCCACCGTTCGACTCAGACGGCGACGAGGAGTGAGAAGCACCTTCCAATTTCACGCCACAGCCGCCGCCCGCTGGAGTTTGAAGACCGACGCCGTCCACCGCCGTAGCAACCACCGTCGCCACCGTTCCCGACCTTCTTCCCCAAAATTGACTGAGGCAAAACACTCAGTGATGCACGGTAAAGCTTTCCCAACCCTCAATTTCATGAGAACTCCGCCGGAGGACCACGATCGGCCTCCGCCTTTGTGCACCGCCGTGAGGAGCTTCGGGCTGCCGTTCTACGCAGCGGTGTGGTGCACCACTGCCACCAACATGCTCAGACAGCTACGGAGAAAGAAATACCCAAGCCAATTTGGGCCAAACGCTGGCGAAGATCCACCGCCCGAGCCACCGGTTTTGGCCGAGGATCCGTTCTTCGATTTGTGCTGATGGAGGCAAAATTGAATGAAATTGACGTCACCATTGAACTCAGAAGGGTCGACTTAGGGGGGGTAGGCTCGAGCTCAGCCCTCAACGGAGCCAACCGCCGCCGGTCAACGTCGGTCAACGGCTAGTCAAAGGCTAAATTGGAATTTTGTGATCCGGACCTCCGATCGAAGATCCGAGACCGTCTCCTGACTCGTTTCGATGCTCTGGATGCAATGGTGACCTCCGTTCGAGCAAATTCCACTCCGATGAAAATCATCTGGTACCGACTGCACGCAAATCGAGGCGATTCAAACAGCAGTATCGGAGTCCAGAATGACGTTTTCAAGAATGTATGATCTCCAGGAAGCATTCCTAGCCATTCATAGTCGCTCGAGGAGCACTACAGAGGATGCTTCGTAGATACAGCGAGATACAACTGGATCTGTTTTGCTTGGAGTTCAAGATCAAGGGAGTAAGGAGCTAACGTTAATTGATTCCAGGATTAAGAGACTGTTGATAAGCTTGAAAGGTAGGGATTCTATTACTCATCTTTTGTGAGGTTTTTATAGAATTAAAATTGATTGTTTTGCCGCAATATATATATATCTATGTTGAACTGATATTATATGAGTATCACATATGAAACTATGACATGGACTCGTCTTGTATTGTACGGCGAGGAACATAATGAATTGACACATGTTATAAATTGAGAAGCATGGTTAGGAAAACTAACTCTATTAATAATGATTCAATATAGAGAAATTGTGAGACATGAAAAGGGCGACGGTTACGTCCTTGGGCATGAATACCCTAAAAGGTAAAATAGGGGGAAGACGATGACGCTTCCTTGGGTTGAAAGTCCCAGAACACACTGTACAGGAATCGACTTGGTGAGGACTCGGGGCTTGATGTCCCTTCACCGGAACACCTTGGAATGTTTATAGGGTGATCAAGTGCGCCAACTTGGGTTTCGATGAGTTGAGTGATACTCAATTTAACATGGATACCTAGGAACAATGATGATTGATAATATTTGTATAAATGTGTAATTATGACACTTGGTAATGATTAACTACGGTATCCATAAGATGTGATCATAATAAACCTCATAATCTGGAATATGATGTAACCTACTAACCATGCAGGTTTTAATGTGGTAATGATAAAAACCTAAAGGTGAGTAATGGCTTTCTCTACTGAGCATAGTGTCGCTCATTCCCTTATATTTTTATCTTTTCAGGACTCACTAAGTGTGAGGTGGCTACGAGAAATATAGTTGAGGAAGCGATGTAACTATATTACATTGGGACTGCTCAATTGTAAAGAATGTTCTTCATGATAATGTAAGCATCAATTGTTACTTTCTGTGACTGTATTATAATGTGTTGAGGGTTAAAATGATGATGACAACAGTTTATATTATTAAATTTAAGGTGCTACATTTAAAACTGTGGTTTATTTGTCGTTTATATTTTTATTTTTGAGTTGAGAGTTTTCATTTAAGTCCCGGGCAAATTTTATTTTTAAGGTTTTACTTTTATTATTTATTTTTATTTTATCTCATTAAAAACTGTTAACCCCCATATAGGGGCGTTACATGGACAGTAGAATCTATATCCTTTGGACCTTTCGGCATATCCAACGAAATATCCGCTAATGGTCCTCGGATCTAGCTTCTTCTCTTGTGGATTGTATACTCTTACTTCAGACGGACATCCCCAAACGCGTATATGTCGCAAATTCGGTTTCCAACCTTTCCATAACTTAAATGGCATCTTTGGGACAGCCTTAGTCGGAACCCGGTTTAATATATACATAGCCGTCTTAAGAGCTTCAGTCCACAAGGACTTAGGCAGGTTGGAGTTACTCTGCATGCTCCTCACCATGTCCATTAATGTTCGGTTTCTTCTTTCTGCTACACCATTCTGATCCGGAGAACCAGGCATGGTGTATTGGGCAACTATCCCATGTTCTTGAAGAAAACTCGCAAATGGACCTTGAGCTGTCCATCCTCAGTGTATCTGCCATAATATTCTCCACCTCTATCTGTCCTCACAATCTTTATTTGCTTTCCACATTGTTTCTCTACTTCAATCTTGAAAACTTTAAAGGCGTCTAATGCTTCATCCTTTGTATGAAGCAAGTAGAGATACATGTACCGTGAGTAATCATCTATGAAAGAGATGAAGTATCTCAGACCATATGAGTCCATTACTGGACTACAAATATCTGAATGTATGATTTCTAATATTTCTGAACTCCTCTTGGCACCTTTCTTAGACTTGTTGGTTAGCTTTCCCTTAATGCAACCCACACAAGTCTCGAAGTCAGTAAAATCCAAAGTACTAAGTACTCTGTCAGTCACTAACCTCTTGATTCTCTCAATGGAGATATGTCCTAATCTCTGATGCCACAACATAGAGGAATCCTCATTTATAACACAACGTTTAATGCCAGATTGAACATGCATAGCAATATGATGTGGTTCATTTTGCAAGTTAATTGAGAAAAGACCATCAGACAAAATACCATTCCCAACAAGATCATATTTATAAAATAAACTGAAACATTTGTCTGAAAAAGTAAAGGAATATCCCAAATGTACAAGTCTGGAAACAGAAATTAAGTTCCTAAAAAAGTTTGGAACATAAAATGTCTTATCCAATTTCAAAGTAAAACCACTACTTAAAACTAAGGTGCATGTTCCGATGGCTTCCACATGTGAACGCATCTTGTTTCCTGAAGAGATGCTTAGCTCACTTCCCACTGGCTTCCTTAGTTTTCGCATACCCTGCAAGGTATTCGAAACATGGATTGTAGATCCAGAATCAATCCACCATGTGTTATAAACAATATCAACCATATTAGATTCATAACAAACCAATGAGATTGGATTCCCTTTCTTCTCAAGCCAACTCTGAAATTTTGTGCAATCCTTCTTCATGTGTCCCTTCTTTTTACAGAAGAAACACTTGGATTCCTTCTTAATGACAGCTTTGGGAGGTATTTTACTCTTCCCTTTGTCCTTGGCCTGATATTGGTCTTGATTCTGATTCTTTCCTCTCGTGGTTGTTAGCGCAGTTTCACCCATTTCCATTACAAGCCGCCCCTCTTCCTGAGTACACATGGTCAGAAGTTCATTTATTGACCATTTGTCTTTATGTGTATTGTAGGAAATCTTAAAGGGCCCATATTGTTTTGGAAGGGTGTTCAGAATGTAGTGCACCAAGAAATATTCAGACATATCCACCTCAAGGTTCTTTAGTTGAGCCGCTATGTCCCTCATCTCCATGATGTGCTCATACACACCTCTCACACTGGTGAGCCTTAAGGATGAGAACCTCATGATTAGAGTGCTGGCAAGTGCCTTATCTGAAGTTTCAAATTGCTCATCAATGGCCTTCAGTAATGCCTGGATCTTGTCATACTGTTCGACGGAACCACGTATACCAGCAGAGATTTTAGTCTTTATGAACATGACCCTAAGGCGATTAGATCGCTCCCAACGTTCATAAAGAGCAATCTCATCCTGAGTGCTGGTGCCAGTAATTACGGGCTCGTCTTTCCTTATAGCATAATCAATGTCCATCCACCCCAAATGAAGGAGAATTCTCTCATTCCAGACCTTATAGTTATCCCCTTTCAGCTCAGGGATATCACATCGAACATCAGAGAAATTCACAGGTTGTATGACTGTATAATTAAAATAAACATGTTATGATCCAAAATATTGAGGCTAATAAACATAAATCATGCTTTACCAATGTAAATCATGCATAATATCATGAATCTATGACATAAAACTTGCCTGTGGGCTAAAGTTCTAATTCAATTAGATTCATTTAATTGTATGATAAAACTATCAAATTATTTTCCCTTTTCTAATCCCTATGGGTAAATCAGAAAATATAATTTGATATTTTATCCCAATTAGTCATACCAATATAATAAAAATTCCTGTGGGATAAAATTTATTATATTAAGTACAACTAATTACAATAAATATTCTTTAACCAAATGTGATCCTAAACCAATTAATATATAATTTTATATAATTAGAGTTGCTGTGGCTAAGCTCCAATTATTTAAAATTATATGGATCACTTAGACATTTAATTTTGTTCACAAATTATTCATGAAAATTGCATGTTCTATAGGCAATATAATAATTATGAACAAAATCTTAATTTGTGCTAAATAGGTTAATTAAATTAATAACATGCATAATAAAACTCAAAACAATGCATATAACAATAATTAGCACAACAATTACCACAATATGTTTTTCAATAAAACATTCATTAATATAGAACATTTTCTAAATGATATGCATAATTAATTTATGCATAAAAAGTATTTCCAAAATTATGTACATAACAACAACAATAAAATTATGCACATAAAACAAATACTTGGCACATAATGTATAAATTGAATTTCCCATGAAATTATTGCAAAAATTATGTGCATATCCAAAAATCAAAATTAAATAAAAACAGTAACTTTTTTTTTATTTTTGGATTTTTTATTATTATTTATTTATTTATTATTTTTTTGGAGCAAAACGGCGTCGTTTAACTTAATAGGGGGGGGTGGGTGTCCCCCAAAAAACGGCGTCGTTTGACTTAAGGGGGGGTCCCTAAAACGGCGTCGTTCAGCTTTGAGAGAGTCTCGCGTTAGCTAAAAACGACGGGTCGTTTTGCTGCTTGAATGCAAAACGACCTGTCGTATGGATCGTCTTCAACCTCCAGCCAGGTCGTTCTGACCCGGTTGCGACCCTCGAGACCCGACGAAAAACTCGACGGTTTCTCCTCCCTCCGACGTCTATTTCAGGCGTTCCAAATCCCAAAATGCTCAGAAATCAATAATGTGATGATTTATGAATTCAAAATACATAATTAACCAAGAATTCATATTAATCAAGATTTGTTTTTCACAGCCACAAAGCCGGCATGCACAGACTGTAGAAATTTGTCGAATTTCTCAGTTTTTCATCATAAAACATTAAGAAAACATTAACTTAATGGTTTTATAGCAGTAACAATGAAAAAATACCAGAGAAAAACAAAACCCAAATCACGATTCTCTGTCGTGAAAAACATGATTTTTTTCGTTCAAAATTAAAACCAAGACAGAGGTATGGAGGCTCGGATACCAAATGTTAGTTGTTGAGACATTTATAACAACCATAAATCATAGAAAACGGAAGCGTATTGGATCGAATTTATTACCTCCAGCCATTGTCGTTTAATTGCTCTGTTTTCCACGATTTTGCACACTGTGATTAATGAATACTTGGTTTTTCTGGGCACTCTCAATTCTACACTTGATGGTGTAATTTTGATGTATGAATTGTGTGCTCAAGGACCCAAACATTTAAAACCGTGACCATCACATGGTTGTAACGGTTGGTACGTGAGGCAGTTGAGACGAGAACTACATCACGTGGGCCAAAATTGAAACGGCCAAATGAGTTTCAACACTTTTAAGGAATGGCGTATGGTACAAATGTCAAGTTTCACTCCCCAAAACTACGAGAGCCAGTGTCTTCCTCTACTTTTCTGCCTGGGTTAGTATTTTTTTTACTTTTTATCCTTCCATCGTTAAAATCTTCTATTTACTTGATCTTTCTGAATTCTGTGTAGTCTTTTTGATTCAACTGAAATAGATAAACAAGTATCCTAAAGATTTGCCACTTACTATAAAAATCAAAATATGGGTGCATTTACTCTCGAAACGCATTCTATATCTACATTTATATTTTGGTTTCTTTGAAAATCACTGTTTTTTCCCCTGTTATTGGTATGTATATTTTGCTTGTTTTTTATTTCATTTTATTTTTGAACTGTGACGAATTTACGTAAAACTTAATTGTTTACTCTGCTTTTTCGCTTTATTTCATAGCTTTCTCTTCACTTGAAAGAAATGTTTTGATTAGTTTCTGTATGATTTCTTTTAATAGAGATGAAAGTGTGGTTTTTTCCCCTTTTAATCTGATATTTGCTTTATATTGATGATATTGATGATCATGTTGATTATTCATGCTATCATATTGCAATTTCTTACGCCTTTGGTGAAAAAAGAGTAAAAGCTTAATCAGTTTAGGTTGATTTTTTACTTATTTACAGTGATGATTTATCACACCTTTTGCAAATGTATTTAATACGTTAATGATATTGTGATTATTTTCATGCGTTTTAAGGAAAAGAGTTTTGTTATATTCAGTTGAAGCTTTGTTATATATGGTTGGTTTTGTAGTCCATAATGTTTTCTTAAAACTCTTTTTGTTTAATACTCATTTCACTGTTTTCCATGTGTAAAAATTATATTCTTTTGTGATATATATGTTTATAGTTGACTTTTTTTTTTCTCTTCCCTCTTTCAATGCAGTGGATTTATGATGTTATTTAATTTTATGCATTATTCTTATTCATCCTCCTGTTATTCCCAAATATGATATCCTAATCATGTTTTTATAGGAATATAGCGAAATCAAATTCTAATACTGTGAAGAAATCTCCAGACATTGAGTTGAATAGCAAAAAGATTTGCTTGGTCCAATGTTTTCCTTTATTTATTTATTTATTTATTTCCAAATTTTATAGATGATTTATTCTTTTATATATTGCAGCCGTTTCCAAAAGAGGGGACCTGGTTGAGGAGCTACGCAATGCCAGAGCCCCTTAAGGTGAACAATTCTTTCTCAAAGGATGCACTCTAAATCCTCACAGTACTTTTGTGTCCGGACTATATCCTTTTCATATCTCAAATGAGAAGCTGTTTTTTGCTGCTATAACGTTAACAAATTAAAAAGACTGATTCAGTCGGATTTTGCTTTGAGTTTGGCCACCTAGAGTAACATGTCCACTTTAGACTATTGATACTCTAAATAATCACTTTAACACCATGTATCTTTCAATTGAATTTTATTCCGCTGAGTCATTTGTCAAGGTAAAAAAAAAAAAATTTGAAAACAAAAGAGCTACTATGTTTAGAGATTAACCTCAATTTCTTTTTATACACTAACAAGGCGACCAGTCCTAGGAATTGTCTTAATTGCTCTGCTCCTTGAGGTTTTTTTTATGTGATGTTCGGTTCTGTGCTATTTTTTCTCACTATATAATATCTATATATTATTATATTTTTAAAACTATTTAAAATCATTTGTGCACTTCTTTCAGCAAGCTTATTACTTCGTCGGCCAACAGCTCAACGAACTTCTCAATCAAAGAAGTAAGAAACGCCTCTGCTATTTCTCCCTCTCCTTTGGTATCAGTGATCTATATTTGTTCCTCATTGACTAGAAAAATATTTCATATCTGAACAATGTTGTTGACTATACTTGAGCCACCTTGCCCTCAAATAATTCATATTAATTGGAATCTTATCCTTGGCTGAGTTATCATTTTGGAAACGGGACAAAGCATGAAAATGACGCATGGAATGGACTAATATAAATGGACTAGAAAAGTCGAGACTTTTGTGAAAGCTTGAAATTAGCGTTTGTTTTGGTGTTAGGCATTAGATTATTATCTTAATCCTTTACTTCTTTTAAACTTTTATATTACCAAAAACATTATGTTATATGTATATCACGAAAAAGTCATGTAATAATAATAATAATAGTAAAAGAAAATGGGAGACAGTGTGGGGAGTGGGTTGGAGGGGTAAGCATGTTTGTGGTGATAATGTCAACCAATAAACAAAGCACTCATATTTAAAAAAAAGTTTTATTTTTTCAATTTTTCTTCCGTTATTTTTTTTTCTAATGTATAGATCTGGGCTTTTTTCCCACTGTTCAATTTCTAGGTATATTATCGTTGATGGAAAGAAGTGCATCTTTAGAAATAGCTTATATTATGTTATTTCCTTTTATCGGAAGATTGTTTCTTCTTTGTTTTTTTTTTTTTTTTTTGCATTTGTTTATTTTTTGTCGATATGTACTGCTCTTAAAAAACAGGGTTTGAATATACATATGTCATTGTTTTGTTAATGACAGCGTGTTGGGTTGATTTTTTTGGATAAACATTCCGTTCTGACGTTTATATTACCAAATGAATTTGATTACTACAGACGAAGACAAAGAATGATAGTAATGATAACAACAACAACAATAATAGTTAAAAGAAAGGAAAACTTTTTTTTTTTTTCCATCGAGCTGTAGTCCGGTCCTCTCAATGGGATAGGCTTTATCTGATGGATCTCGTTGAGAGGATTAGGTCACAGTTTGATTGGGATGTATAGCAATACCTTAAAGGAAACGGGAGAGTGTTGATGTTTATAGAGTAGGTTGACGTGTGAGTTGATATTTATATTAACTAATAAATAAATAAATAAAAACGAAAAGCATTTCAAAAGTTTAGATAAAAAATAAAAAATGTCACAGTTTAGCTTTCGTAGATTCTTTAACCCTTTCTCATCTGGTCCCATTGAACACAGCTCTTTTTGAAAATTTTCACCACTAATTCATAAATTTTAAAGTTAGTAGATCATATCTAGAATATAGACAAGAGATTCTTTGAAAAAAAAAAAAATGGACACGAGAGGGATTTCAAACAGATAAAAAAATATTGTGTATGATTTCCCAACAATTCAACAACCGTTTGCTTTTTTGTTTGATTGGTCAAGATAACGCAGGTGTGTTGCAAAACAAATTTTACTAAAACAACAAAAACAAAAACTTAAATATATATATATATATATATATATATAGATATGTTGTAAAAAGTTTCAGACGTGAGACAGCAACTAAAGTAAGAAAAGAATAAAAATTATATATATATATATATATATATATGTAAGAAAACGTTCCAGCGTGAAACTGGAGCCAATGTTAAAAAAATGAACTCCTCTTTTCTTGATTAGAAGCTACACGTCTCTTATGTAGACATGACAACAATAATAAAATACTAAAAAACAAAAGAAGACGAATTAGAAAACCTACTACACGAGCAGGGGAAGAAATTCAGGTGAGCTTTTTTGCTAACTGACATCCAGCTTTTTTATTTTATTATTTCTTTGGAAAGAGCAGCAAAAGAGAACCATAGGATAACGAACTCCCTGGGCAAAGGGAAGGAAATTTGGCACTGACTAAGCACTAACGCAGCGACAACTGGCAAATCGGAGAACACCATATGGCCGTTAACTCCTAACTGGGCATTGCTAGAAGTGCTTAGAAACGCATGTTTTGGCCCCGGTTTTCAGACCTCTTTGTATTTTTGCACATGTTCGCCGCAGAATAAAAGATAAATAAATTGTGTGGCCTGTATAGAGTTATTTTAATTAGATATGCTTCTCTGGGGCAACCCCTTTTGTTCAAATATGTCACTTCGCCCAAAAAAACTCACCATTGACTAGTACTTCATATACCACAACTACATGACTTTTCATAAAAGAACCAAATAGTGTCAAATTAATATTAAATTTTTACATACAAAGTATGATGAAAATCAAAAAACAAAAAACAGTGGGAGTCAATAATATTATTGATTGCGTAAAGATACAATATATTTGGGGGAGCATATTCTAGCCACAAGACTTTTTATATGAATAAATAGTGTAAGCCACTTTAAGCGGCATGAAATTTCATGGATGGAAATGTGTGCACACACACCAATATAATATTCAGCAAAATGTCTGCAATTAAAAATAGAGATATAGATAATGGAAATGTACCTTCTTGGTGTGTTCTCAAATTATCATGGTTTCTTATTGTAGGGTCACATGCATATGTCACGTTTTATTCTTCCACGTTCTTAAATTATCATGGTTTCCTCTTGTAGGGTTCACATGAATAAACATCATGGTTTTCTAGCTGTTAAACCCATTGCAACAGGATACACTTGTGTTATATAAAAAATTAGTAATTGTTGCAATATAAAAGTAGTTTATATATGTACTCTTGTAAAATTATATTAAAATGTACATTTTTGTAGTAGTATTGATTTATTAAATTTATTTACTATATCAAATGTTTCTAAATATTAATTCAAAGAAATGTACCTTCGTTGAATTAATATTTATTCTCTCTCTTTATAACTTTATTTTACTAATTATTTTATTATGTTATTGATAAATTTAATTAATTTTTATTAAATCTTACTATATTGTAATTCTTTTTTCTTTTTACTCCTTTTAAATTAACAATGATTAATATAATTAAAAGAAGGATTTGTGAAGCTCAAACTATGTTTAACTTCGATTTTGTTTTTGGATTTTTTCTACAAACATCTTTTTTTTACCTTTATCTCATAATCACCTCAATTATATTTAGAAACATTTGAAATCTTTATTTACAAAAAAAAATAATAATAAAGACATTAATTACTTTTCAAAACTCACAATTGGTTCAACACAATATAAATTTAATAATTATTAAGCAAAAAACATACAATTAATAAAAGACTCTTAATATATATGATAAAATATATTACACATACAAATTCAACAACAAAATTAAAACATCATACCTCATAATCTGAATATATTATCAAGCTTTAAGTAGGATGCGTTTCGAGAATAATAAGTACTTCGTAATATTAGCCTACTAAATCTTAAAGTTTTAAGGACAACATGTCGCAAAACAAAAAACAAAGACATTAAACATAAAACAAAAACCAACATCACATAAACGAAAGCGGTTATTTAAAACACAAAAACATAAACAATGAACATGCTTTAAATAAAACAAAAGATCACAGACGGAGGTACAAATCTAATAATTGCTTCGTACTATCTTTATCCTAATCTAGCTTTGACATTATAGTGTCACACTCTGGATGAATAACAAACATTTTGTCTAACACTTCTTCAGCAGTTAAAGCAACAACAATAATTTGTCTCCCCCTGTTGAATAAAATTCGCTTCCACTGCATGATCTAAAAACTTCAACAAACCATCATAAAAACCATTAACATTCAAAAGCCTTAATGTTTTTAAATGAGTACCCAATAGTTTCCCACTAGCAGCTACAAACATTTCTTCAAGGTTGCCTATACCCCCAGGCAAAACAATAAAAGTATTAGATATATTAATCATAGCTTCTATACGTTTACAAATATGACCAACTTTTTTCTCGACACCTATAGCCTTACTACAAATATTACCGTGAGTGTAACGACTGAACCTTACGTGGCTGTTACTTAATTTCATAATCTTATTACTTAAACATATTTTAATATGAGGTTCTTAAATTTGTGGAATATTTTTTTTAAACGTAAACACAATAATTCCTTTTTTAAACAAATGTTAAAGTGTAATATAATTTCTTAAAACTTAATCTTTTAAAACTAAAATAATAATAACTTATTAAGAATTAATCCTTTAAAACTAGCATAATAAATTTTTCTAAAAATTATTCTTTTAAATACTTTTCTTGATTTAAATACTTTCTTTAATTCAAAATGATACTTTAAAAACATTTTTAAAACCATTTACTTCTATAATTTCTTACTAGAAAAATTATATGCATTCGTTGTATTCTCCATTGCAACATATATATATATATATATATATATATATATATATATATATGTATATTGTACAACTCTAAATGGCAGAAAACTGTTCTTTGGCTGTCTACAAGTACAGTTTTGATACTTTCGCCATTGAAATGTCTATTTTGAACAATTTTAATAACATGGAGTCATATGAGTAGTTTGTAAAAAAAGAAAATGTAGGAAGACAATGAGGATGCAGAGTTTTTTGAGTAAAGGAGAAGTCCATATTTAGGATTAGAACAAGGAAAATTTTGGGAGAAAGAAAGAACCATACCAAATTTATAGATAAATAAAAATTAATAGGCTAAGTGTAAAACAAAATTAATAAATAGGCCAAAAAAATAGAAATGCAAATTTATTGGCCAAGTTAAATTACAAAAGTATTCCCACTTAAATATCAACAATTGCATATTCTAAAAGAACCTTAATTTGAAAGATCCTACATGTATGCTCCTTCCTCCCTTTCCCTACAACTCCCCCCCCCCTCTCTCGGATGAGGACAACACCTTTGACAAAGCGGTGGTGATGATGGCGACTTCGTGGCGGAGTGGTGAGACTTCGTCATGACAAGAGCTTCCCTTCGCGGGGCTTGGGACGAGGACAGACAGTGTCATCTCCGTCGAACAGCTCCCAAGGGAAATGGTCAGACTAATCACAATAAAGGACAACGATTATCTCTGGCCTCATGACGGTTTTCGATGGGTAGACAAACGGATTGGCGGCGAGCTCTTTGGAATCTCAGCGTGGTTGGATAGATTGCCGCCGTCTGATGTTGGAGAGGGGGCGATGTCTCGCGGTGCTGGAGGTTAGAGATGTTGGGGAAAAAAAAAAGGCAAAAAAAGGAAAAAAATTTAAACCTAAGGCTAATATGGGTAAAGGAAATACTTTAAAAATTGAAACCCTGTTATCTTCAATAGTTTGTAAATACGCTATTTACTTTACGAAACTTTAAAATTTGGTCTATTTTACGTAATTTCCCGAAAAGTTTTTGGAGAAATTTTAAAATTTGAAAGTCCACTTTTTGGTTTTTTTAAGCACTTATGTGAAAAAAAGTTCAAAATCAACACGTCAATAACCAAACAAAAAAAAAAAAAAAAGGTTTTGTGCTATTTTGTGTTATAGAGCGCAAAATGAGGGATTCTCTATTACACGGGTTTAAATTTGAATTTTATATATTTTTATGTATTTTATGTTAGTAAGAGAATAAAAAACTGAATTTTAGCTATTATTTAAATTTTTTAACAGTTTGCTTTATAGATAGATGTCATTATGTATCACACGTTATAAATTCTTAATGTAGATAGTCATAGATCATTTTTATTTTTATTATATTAGAAGAACCAATAGGCAAATTGCCTATTGGTTGACATTTGTGGGGAACATATATATTTACTTCTTTTTTTTTTTTTTGCATTTTCTTCCCTATTTTGGTTTTTACTTCTTTTTCATCTTTTTTTTTCTTCTCAAATCCTTTTTATTTTATCATCCTTTTACACACTATGCGTAGATATTTTGTATTTTTTTTATATAATGATTTAAAATTTCTTCTTCTTTTTTTTTTAATATAAAAACCTAAAGTACCGAAAATACAAATGCAAAAAGTAAAGAGGATGAAAAACAAAGGAAACGAAATTAATAAAAGCCAAACCACAATCTAAAAGAATAGTTTCTTGGGGTGAAAAAAGATATAGGATGTTGGGAATGCAATTTGAACTATTTCTTTGTTGTTCAAACCATTTTTATTTAAATTTTATGAGAAAAATATTATAATAAAAGTGGTTTTTATGGTTGTAACTGTGTCCCTAAACATTCAAATTATTTTTAAGGTAAAAATTTTCATATTTTAAACTCAAAGGGCTCGTTTGGTACAAGCATTCAAGTAAAAAATTCAAATTCAAGTCCAAATGTAAGTTTGAATCAGTAGTTTGGTATACCCATAATTTGAATTTCGAGCAAAACTCATAGGGTGTTTGAAAAGTGAGTTAGAACTGAAAATATTGTAGTATACGAGAGCTTTATACTATAGTATGTTTTTATTTTATACTGTAGCATATGAGAGTTTTACAGTATTTGAGTTAAAACTGATAAGTTAAAATTGAGTTTACTAAACACTTTACCAAATTGAAGTTTGAGTGCATTATTCAAGTTTTGCCCCCCCTCCAAAAAAAAAAAATCACTAGATTTAAATTCAAATGACGGCTACTCCAAGATTTATTTATTTATTTTTTCTATTTTCTCTCTCCTATACTTTTAGTTAAAAAAATCATAATTTCTCTGTTTTGTATTTGATTAAGACGATTATTATTTCATTTTATTCATAGCGAAAAAAAGAATAATTTAAGATCTATATTGCCAATTAAAATATGTCATGAACATTAAGAGCTTGTTGGGAACCCGGTTTCAATTAAAAACTCTTGTTTGGTTGTGACACCCGTTATTCTCCTAACGGGTATTGAGGTAATTAAATTAATTTTTAGTGTATAAAAAAAATTGCTTCATTTAAATTTATTTTATAATATTTATTTTTATCTATTTTTAAGTTTTCTAAAATTCTCCTATATTTATTTAGTATGATTACTAAAAAGCCTTAGAACTTCTAATAAATCTCAAAAATGTCATATTGGCATTATGTGTGTTAAAGTCTTTAGATGAGACATAAGGATATCTTTTCCAACTACTCTTGACCCTCATTTTCTTTATTTCCTCCGTGACATGCTGAAGCATGTCTCCTCTATAATTGTTTCTATCACTTCTTTTCAAAGACTTCATCTTTTCTTCCTTTCTCTTCCACGGTTCCCACACTCTTCTTCTCATTTCTTTGCTGAAGCAAAATACTTAGAGAACTTCTTCAAGGCAGCCATAAAAATCAGCCACCATCACCTCCATTTGAGCAAGAATTTCAGTCATACCGAAGTAAAGGAACCTGTTTTGAAGCCATTTCAAGCTTCCAACTAACCATAATCCGAGGTTAGAATCTTATGAACAAATTTAGTCTTTCATTTATAAATTTTCTTTTATACTAAAGGATTATTCAAATTTGCGTTCTTAAACCTAAGTATATGTTTGTTGCTATTTTGGAGCATATGTATGAAGTCTAAGTGCATATGCCCTAGACAGAAAATTTATATTGTTAAACTTTGTAATACCTCTATGGGCAGTGGTTATTTCTTGAAATTCTAAGATTAAATTAAAATGAATTTTATGAATTGGTTTGCATATTTGAAAAGTAGCATCCTAGGCTTTCTAACGAGCTATCATAAACCTAAATCGGAGTTGTATTTTATTTTCTAAGAATTATTTAATTTTTGTATTGGAAACTAGTAAATCTGCCAGTTTGTTATGGTATACCAGTTGCTAACCTGAACCAAGAACCCATCTTTGCTCACCACCTAATTCTTTAATGTCTTGCAACCTTTCCAATATTATCCTAAGTGATTGATGAATCTTATTAGGGACTAAAACAATATAGATTACTTGTTCACATTTTATATTGTGTTAAGACAAAAATTGTTTACTGTGGTATTCAAAAGAGATTTATATAAAAGCTTTAATGGCATACTAGTAAGATAGGTTTACACATGATTTATTTATGAATGTAGTTGTATGTTGTGCTTTAGTTTTAATTGTCCTTATGCACGCCTTAGGATCAAGGGAGTATGGAGCTAACGTTAACTGATTCCAGGATTAAAAGATTGTTGATAAGCTTGAAAGGTAGGGATTCTATTACTCATCTTTTGTGAGGTTTTTATAGAATTAAAATTGATTGTTTTGCCGCAATATATATATATCTATGTTGAACTGATATTATATGATTATCACATATGAAACTATGACATGGACTCGTCTTGTATTGTACGGCGAGGAACATAATGAATTGACACATGTTATAAATTGAGAAGCATGGTTAGGAAAACTAACTCTATTGATAATGATTCAATATAGAGAAATTGTGAGACATGAAGAGGGCGACGGTTACGTCCTTGGGCATGAAAACCCTAAAAGGTAAAATAGGGGGAAGGCGATGACGCTTCCTTGGGTTGAAAGTCCCAGAACACACTGTACAGGAATCGATTTGGTGAGGACTCGGGGCTTGATGTCCCCTCACCGGAACACCCTTGGAATGTTTATAGGGTGATCAAGTGCGCCCATTTGGGTTTCGATGAGTTGAGTGATACTCAATTTAACATGGATACCTAGGAACAATGATGATTGGTAATATTTGTATAAATGTGTAATTATGACACTTGGTAATGATTAACTACGGTATCCATAAGATGTGATCATAATAAACCTCATAATCTGGAATATGATGTAACTTATTAACCATGCAGATTTTAATGTGGTAATGATAAAAACCTAAAGGTGAGTAATGGCTTTCTCTACTGAGCATAGTGTTGCTCATTCCCTTATGTTTATATCTTTTCAGGACTCACTAAGTGTGAGGTGGCTACGAGAAATATAG
Organism: Artocarpus heterophyllus; assembly: GCA_025403435.1. Lineage (NCBI taxonomy): Eukaryota > Viridiplantae > Streptophyta > Magnoliopsida > Rosales > Moraceae > Artocarpus > Artocarpus heterophyllus. The sequence goes on along the minus strand of CM046339.1, from coordinate 2,330,762 downwards.
TTGAGGAAGTGATGTAACTATATTACATTGGGACTGCTTCAATCGTTGAGAATGTTCTTCATGATAATGTAAGCATCAATTGTTACTTTCTGTGACTGTATAACAATGTGTTGAGGGTTAAAATGATGATGACAACAGTTTATATTATTAAATTTAAGGTGCTACATTAAACTGTGGTTTATTTGTCGTTTATATTTTTATTTTTGAGTTGAGAGTTTTCATTTAAGTCCCGGGCAAATTTTATTTTTAAGGTTTTACTTTTATTATTTATTTTTATTTTATCTCATTAAAAACTGTTAACCCCCATATAGGGGCGTTACAGAATTTTTGGTATCAGAGCCTAGGTTCGGTTAACCTAGGGAGTGTAGCACCACTTTAAAAAATATATTTTTGAGATGGTTTTGAAGCTGAATTTTCAGTGTCATCATCAAAATGAACCTTCACATTGATTTATACAGTTTAGAAGGATGTAACATGGAAAGGCCATAGAATGAAAATACTAATGGTTATATGAGTACAATAATTATATAGAAGGAAAGTATTAATAGTTATGAGGGAATGATAATTATATGAAATGAGTTTATAAGTAGAATGCTTATGAGAGATTCGTATAATATTAGGATCTATAAGCATATTTAATTCGTATAAACGATGAGAAATTCGTATAGATACGAGGATTTAAAAGCCTTTTTGTCTCGTGAAAAACAATAAGAAATATAAGGCTTGATTTATTGATTTTAAAGTTTGACATAGATATGCCAAATTTTTCGTAATTGATTCAAACCTAAGTAATGATTATGTGTGGATTCGATGGAGCACATAAGTGTCAATGTCTTTTCTTAAAAGTTCTATATATTTGAGGAATATGATATAAGTTGGGAATCATGGTATTGAATCTTGAGAGAGATAAATGTTAGACTTTTGGTCTGTTGAGACTGTACAGTCTAGAATGCATGAATCTCAAAATTGGAATATTTCGTTACGTACATTGTATTTAAGTGTATCAGTGAATCTTTTGGTGACCTAAGGTTTTGTTTTATGAGGAAATTATATATTGTATGAGTAGAATTGTGGGGATTGTAGATGTTCTTAAATAGTAACATCAAGTGTCTTTGTTCGTTGATATGGTCTACGTTGAAAGACGTAAATCGTATTGATTTCAAGGTTAGTCACATTCTAAACCCTTGGTAGTAATGATGATGAATCCATTGATAGATGTTGAGTATTAGGAATAACATATGGGTGTATGCATTGTTCAATAAGGTTTTGATTAAAACAAAATTATTTGAGTTGCTGGAAGATTATGTTGTTATGAAATGATTTTAAATATCATTCAGGAAGATCCTTGTTGTCGTTAAATTAGATTTGTTGTTCATAGTTAACTTTATCTATAGTGGGCTTTAAATTGGGTTTAAGATTTATACAAATTGGTTTTCAATTTTATGTTTGTTATTTAACTCGTTCTAAATGTGTTAAGGCCCGAAACAACCTGACCATTTTCAACTAAGAACATTTGGGCCTAGTTTAAATCCTAAATCAGTTTGATTCACACTGTCTCTCCCACGTGGTCTCTATACGTGTCATATACAGTGGTTTAATTAATGTTTACAAATACGGTTACTGTGCATAGGAGCTTATTTCTCCGAGTTTACTTTTCCTCCAAAAGAAGAAGGAATTCTAGGATTCTGCAATTTACTATCTTAATTTTTCCTTTCTATTTACTCTTCTTTCATCTCATCATGGACCCAAAGTACCAACACCTGAGAAAGTATTTCCCATCACTCTCCCAAAAGATTCTCAAAAAGAAATACAAGGCTAGAATTACTCGGTTGTGGATTCTTATGCGTTTTGGTATCCCTTGTGATGTGAGAATGTTAATAGAGGGGAAAATCCGTCCGAGTGACTTTAGTCAAGATGTCGGTTTACCAGGAACAGGTACCAGTCGTAGTGCAATGAAAAGAAGAGCTCGTGCCATCGTGGTCACTTGTAACAAATGTGGAAGACAAAATTGTAACGGTAAATGTACTTCACCTGGTTATATGTCTACGAATAGAGAGGATAAAATAAGGTTTTGTAGGGATGGACTTTCAAAGGAGAACTTGGATAGCATCCATCCTCCTCTCCACGGTCACCCTAGTGGATATGTTCAAGGAGCTATTTTTAAACTCTGGCCTAAATTTTATACAGAAAGACAACGCCTCAGGAATATGGTATTTCTAGATCCTGTTTGCCAAGCCATAAGAAAACTGGATGGGGAATAAGTCATCGCACTATAAAGGTTATTTAGTCTTTGCTTATTTGAAGCAGTTTTAGCTGATGTTCAACAGTTTGTGTTTTTCTTTTACTCAGAATATTTGCTTTTGTGTTTGAAATAATTGTGATTATTAGATTGATACAGTAAGTGTTAATATCTTATTTAATTTATGATTTTCTTAAATATATATATAATAAAATATATTATCTTATCAGACACGTTACATACGGTACAGTAATATGTTTGAATTTTGAAAAGCTTATCCAGATATTTCAAGATTTGTGTCTCAAATTTCAAAAGTTCTACAGTATTTGTCGTTTATATTAAATTTCTAGACTTGGTGTATATTTGTCAAAAAGTCTACAGTTGTGTCATGAGGGTCTTCTGTCGAATTGCTCTCAATTGTCAAAAGTTATACAATTAGAGTCTAATCTTTTTCAAAAAGTGAATCAAATTTTCTGTAAACTATCAATCACCTTATCTTACTTTCTTATCCGCACAAGATTTTGTTTAAATCTTTGGATTACTTTTTCATTACCTACTCGTCTATCTCTTTAGCCCTTTTTGTATATTTCTCATCTTTAAAATCTCATGTAGAACCCGAAGTCTAAGTGGAGCAGACATTAAGCAACCACTTCTATAAACCAAATATGTCTACCTCCCAGTCCACGAAGAAAATAAAGAATGTCTGTGTCTTTTGTGGTTCCAGCCTTGGAAAAGATAAAGCTTATTTAGAAGCTGCAAATCACTTAGGGCAAGTCCTAGCACGCAAGAAGATTAACATAATCTATGGGGGTGGTAGTATAAAAATGATGGTAAATATAGCACTAGCAGCTAGGTCTAGCGACGCTACTGATGTAAGAATTTGGCCTCATATTCCAGTTGAAGGAAACCTTTGTAAGGAAGCCATAGGTAAGGGAGAAGGAGTCAGGAGTATCCCTAAAAATTTTAAAGACATAATCTATAATTCTGATGCTTTTATAGCATTACCTGGTGGTCTAGGTACTCTTGAGGAAATATTTATAGTTGCTTGTGGGCAATTGTTGGGCTTTTATTCCAAACCTTTGGGACTGCTGAACGTAAAGGGTTTTTATGACGGTCTTTTGAAATTTCTAGATTACGCTGTGGAAGAAAACATCACTACAGAATCGGAGAGACAAATCTTTGTCACTGCTTCAACAGCTGAGGAATTGATAGATAAAATGCAAATCATACATCCAGAATCCGACACTGCAACATCCAAGCTTGAATGGGAAAGGGAAAGCCGGGAGCGGCCAATTGATTTGAATCTCCATCTGTAATCTTTTTGTTTTATCTTTGGCATGTAGGCATGTGTGTCCGTATTTCGTGTGTTACGAATAACCGTTTGCCTTGTATTCTGTGTTTCTTGTGGTACGTTGTTGTTCAATCTTTTAGATTCATTGAGCCTAATGCCGGGATGGCTGGATACGGAGTACTTGATGCTCTCGAAACGCATCCTTCTTAAGGTCCGATCTTTTGTTTATCGATGTTTTTGTATCCTCTAAGCATGCATGATATGGATAGCTGGTATACGGAGTGCCTTGTACTCTCAAAACGTATCCGTATTATGTTTGTAATGTGTAATATTCTGTTAATATTATGTGGAAGTACCAGAGTCAGTTATGGGGATATTCCATATGAAATATGAGTATATTATTTGGGTTGAATGTTTGTGTCATGAGGATAGCTGTTTAATGAAAAATATGTCGGGTATGTTTGCAACTCTGAGATTCCGTTTAATATCTCTATGAATAAGTTTAATGTATAGTTTTGAATAAAAGTGTTTGTGATATATGTTTTATGATTATGTTTTAGTTTATTAGTTGAGGTATGAAATCAAATATATTTGACTTTTCCTTACTCAAAAAGGAAAAGGAACCTAAAGATGAAGTATATAAAATTTCTCTGGCAATCTCCTTAAATGTGATTGTAAATCACAGTCCATGGACAATGAAGGACTGGAATCATGATATGGTCAATATGTATGCCTGATCAGATTCTTAGACTATTATATGGTGTTATAAGTTGAAACTCGTCAGAAATACTCTCATTGAGGGATTTAGGAGTAAGATTTATTATGCAAGTAAATGAGTGGAGATACGATAACTTAAATTTGGAGGACAAACAACATTAACGGTTTAGACTCGGAATTGGAATCATAATGGAATTAAAATTTTTACTAGTATTGCTAGAATTGAAATTTCGAGGACGAAATTTCTTTAAGGGGGGTAGAGCTGTGACACCCGTTATTCTCCTAACGGGTATTGAGGTAATTAAATTAATTTTTAGTGTATAAAAAAAATTGCTTCATTTAAATTTATTTTATAATATTTATTTTTATCTATTTTTAAGTTTTCTAAAATTCTCCTATATTTATTTAGTATGATTACTAAAAAGCCTTAGAACTTCTAATAAATCTCAAAAATGTCATATTGGCATTATGTGTGTTAAAGTCTTTAGATGAGACATAAGGATATCTTTTCCAACTACTCTTGACCCTCATTTTCTTTATTTCCTCCGTGACATGCTGAAGCATGTCTCCTGTATAATTGTTTCTATCACTTCTTTTCAAAGACTTCATCTTTTCTTCCTTTCTCTTCCACGGTTCCCACACTCTTCTTCTCATTTCTTTGCTGAAGCAAAATACTTAGAGAACTTCTTCAAGGCAGCCATAAAAATCAGCCACCATCACCTCCATTTGAGCAAGAATTTCAGTCATACCGAAGTAAAGGAACCTGTTTTGAAGCCATTTCAAGCTTCCAACTAACCATAATCCGAGGTTAGAATCTTATGAACAAATTTAGTCTTTCATTTATAAATTTTCTTTTATACTAAAGGATTATTCAAATTTGCGTTCTTAAACCTAAGTATATGTTTGTTGCTATTTTGGAGCATATGTATGAAGTCTAAGTGCATATGCCCTAGACAGAAAATTTATATTGTTAAACTTTGTAATACCTCTATGGGCAGTGGTTATTTCTTGAAATTCTAAGATTAAATTAAAATGAATTTTATGAATTGGTTTGCATATTTGAAAAGTAGCATCCTAGGCTTTCTAACGAGCTATCATAAACCTAAATCGGAGTTGTATTTTATTTTCTAAGAATTATTTAATTTTTGTATTGGAAACTAGTAAATCTGCCAGTTTGTTATGGTATACCAGTTGCTAACCTGAACCAAGAACCCATCTTTGCTCACCACCTAATTCTTTAATGTCTTGCAACCTTTCCAATATTATCCTAAGTGATTGATGAATCTTATTAGGGACTAAAACAATATAGATTACTTGTTCACATTTTATATTGTGTTAAGACAAAAATTGTTTACTGTGGTATTCAAAAGAGATTTATATAAAAGCTTTAATGGCATACTAGTAAGATAGGTTTACACATGATTTATTTATGAATGTAGTTGTATGTTGTGCTTTAGTTTTAATTGTCCTTATGCACGCCTTAGGATCAAGGGAGTATGGAGCTAACGTTAACTGATTCCAGGATTAAAAGATTGTTGATAAGCTTGAAAGGTAGGGATTCTATTACTCATCTTTTGTGAGGTTTTTATAGAATTAAAATTGATTGTTTTGCCGCAATATATATATATCTATGTTGAACTGATATTATATGATTATCACATATGAAACTATGACATGGACTCGTCTTGTATTGTACGGCGAGGAACATAATGAATTGACACATGTTATAAATTGAGAAGCATGGTTAGGAAAACTAACTCTATTGATAATGATTCAATATAGAGAAATTGTGAGACATGAAGAGGGCGACGGTTACGTCCTTGGGCATGAATACCCTAAAAGGTAAAATAGGGGGAAGGCGATGACGCTTCCTTGGGTTGAAAGTCCCAGAACACACTGTACAGGAATCGATTTGGTGAGGACTCGGGGCTTGATGTCCCCTCACCGGAACACCCTTGGAATGTTTATAGGGTGATCAAGTGCGCCCATTTGGGTTTCGATGAGTTGAGTGATACTCAATTTAACATGGATACCTAGGAACAATGATGATTGGTAATATTTGTATAAATGTGTAATTATGACACTTGGTAATGATTAACTACGGTATCCATAAGATGTGATCATAATAAACCTCATAATCTGGAATATGATGTAACTTATTAACCATGCAGATTTTAATGTGGTAATGATAAAAACCTAAAGGTGAGTAATGGCTTTCTCTACTGAGCATAGTGTTGCTCATTCCCTTATGTTTATATCTTTTCAGGACTCACTAAGTGTGAGGTGGCTACGAGAAATATAGTTGAGGAAGTGATGTAACTATATTACATTGGGACTGCTTCAATCGTTGAGAATGTTCTTCATGATAATGTAAGCATCAATTGTTACTTTCTGTGACTGTATAACAATGTGTTGAGGGTTAAAATGATGATGACAACAGTTTATATTATTAAATTTAAGGTGCTACATTAAACTGTGGTTTATTTGTCGTTTATATTTTTATTTTTGAGTTGAGAGTTTTCATTTAAGTCCCGGGCAAATTTTATTTTTAAGGTTTTACTTTTATTATTTATTTTTATTTTATCTCATTAAAAACTGTTAACCCCCATATAGGGGCGTTACATTGGTCCTATAGCGAGGTGGAAAAGAGGCTTAGTAGTTAGAATTATTTTTGATTCCAACTGAAATAGTAATTAGAACTATTTTTAGTTCAAAATAACATTTTGACAAATTTTCAAAACATAAGTTCTAATAATAAATTGTGGTTCTAACTTTTTTTTTTATTTTTTTATTTTAACTACTATTGGTTTTAATCAATTAATTCAAACTGGGCTCCTAAATAGATACTAAGATTTTGTTAGATTTGTTAACAAATCAATTAGTTTTTTTGCTATTTATTTAAATATAAATATAAATTTTATTCTTAATTTACATTAATATTTTAACTGTACATCAAAACGTCAAAACGAATAATAATTTAAAGAGAAAAATTTTGGTTGGGAATGAAAACATGGATCGTTGGATTATCATGCAATGCCTGTTAGGAGATAAGCCTATAGTTAAATACATAGTCGTGAATGCAGAGAATTAACAAGATAGATTAACCTATACCATTGACTGAATAAACTTTTAATCTTGACCTATATCCAAACAAAACCCGAACTCTAACATCTCAAACTCCATATCTCCACGCATTGTCGTCGTCGAAAGCTCTACCACCTTCCTGTATCTCCATCGTCGAAAGGGTCAACCCAAGAACATTTTGAACATATGAGAGCTATACCAAACTCAAAATATCATTCTTCAATCTGCCGCACAACAATCTTATACAAGTTTTATACTTGAATATGGATACAACAAGTTCAATATTGCTAACATAAATTGTAAAAATGATTTACCGGAAATATGTTTTTTTTTTTTTTTTTAAATGGACGCCATTTTCAACCAAATTTAATGAATTCACAATAACAGGTCAAAATTCCAAATAATTCAAAATTCCAATAATCAAAAACAGAAAATCCCTAGGCAAAACCCAAATTTCAGATCCAATACTCCAAACCAAAAAATCCATACCTTTGATAACATACCAGAGGATAAGAAAATATAAACAAGAATATAGCATTAAGGAACAAAAGCCCTGTTCAGCTGTAGAAGACAAAGCTGCGAAACGCTTTTTTTTTTTTTTTTTTTTAACTAAAAAAGAGAGGAGGAGATGGGCTTCAGGCTTTTTTTGAAGGGGAGATGGGCTCTGGTGGCAAATCTTCGAAAACGAAAATGTAGACGAGCAGAAATAGAGCCACAGTGGTTGGTCGTCGGAGCTGGGGGGTGATGGAGCTAGGCTTGCAGGTGGGTGGAAGCCCGAGGCTGGGCTCTCTGGTTGGTGGCTGGGCTGGGCTCGCCGGTGGAGAAGGGAAGAGGAGGATGAAGGTTCTCAGATCTAGATTTTTTTTTTTTGGATCAAATGTGTAATAATCATGTGGAGGAGGTTTTATTTTTGATTTGGTACACCTTCCGTGTTCACCATTGATCTAAAATTAGAAGTCATTCTCCACCGGTGGAGATTTATTTCTGTTGTAATTTTTCTAACGCAAGTGCATGTATCGTCAACAAGTAATAAAGTGAGAGTGAATATCATTCTCTCTAGGACTAATTCTCATTAAGCACTTAATTAATTTAACTCTAATTCTATTTCAACAATTAAATAATAGAAAACAATTGAATAATGAAATGGAAAAAAAAAAAGACAAACTAAATTAATGAAAATGATAACATACAAATTCAACATATGAAAATTTGATATATTAAGACATCGAGGGTTTTTGACTTACTGTATTAATCCTATCTAATTTAATTAACCGATGTTTACTCCTATGCTGATAATGAATTTCGCCTAGGTAATCACTAATCTTTCTCAAGTATTAATAATTTATCCTAGTTAGCAATTTTCTTACATCTCTGTAGAAATTCTAAACTTATCATGATTTATCAAGAACATGAAATTCAAAACGTTACACAAATATCATAGATATCTCTATGCTATGATAATCTCATGGCATTCAATCATGGTCTAATTTAATTATCGCTTCTCATCTTCAAATAAAATCACAATCATACAAAAGATGCATAAACTTTTGCAAGCATTAAGATCAGACTAAACACTTAGCATGGATAATGAATAAACATAGAATTAAATCAAGAGGGTGTTTGGAAGGGTGGTGGAAACCATTAATTAGAACTACTTTTACTGTAGCATACGAGAGCTTTACACTGTAGCAATTTTTTTATTATTACCATAGCATGTGAGAGCTTTACGCTGTTTATAACTGAAAAAGTTGTAGGAACCACTTTTGTCAAATAGGAGGTAAATTAAATAAAAGTAAATATTAATAATCTGGCTATATCATTGTAACACCCGTCGTTTCTATTGTAATGATAGTAATAACGACGTTATGTAATTTTTATGAAATAATGTTATTAACTATGTATTTGAGAATAATGACAGGTGACGGTCACGTGAAATTGATATGCTCGAGATGTTCATGTCATTTATAATGTAAATATAATAAATAATGTAATGTTTTATACATGTATTAAAAGAATATGGCATTTCCTCAAGTTGAATTTTTGGTTTGACAGGATGAATTGTGCTGCTTGGTTTTATAGGCTAATGGATTTCATCGACAGGCCGATCTTGAATGACCAGCAGGCTGAAATCTGCTGACGAGTAGTCAGTAATCAAAGACAAAGAAAAAATATAACTGTTGACTGAATAATGTGTTGTCTAATTTTAACTTATTGGCCTATTATCATTTATTTCTTTTGGCTCCTTGTGAGGAAAGGATTTCTTTTTTATTTTTATTTTAGACTTTCCACCTAATGAGACAAATAATTTAAACAAGTGGGGTATACAATGTTGGAATACAATGCTTCTGGGATGAAGGGATCCGGTTCATGCATTTGAAATTCAAAATTATTTTGCTTATTTTATTATTTCTTTGGTGGTGATTGATTGAATAATTGGAAAATCATCACATGCTTAGGTAAGGTGTTATCATTGTGTTCCCCATTTAGTCCTAGACTTCTTCTCCTAATTTTTCTCTATCTTCCAACGGGTCACTCTCCATTTCTATAAGAAAAATTTGGTTTCCAATAGAGAAAAGTTGCACAACTTCATATAAATTACTCCTTTATTCACATCTCTCTCAAAACTCTTCCTACTCATTTTGTTCCACATCTCTTTCTTCTATTTCTCTTTCCTCATTTTACTGCACAAACGTGGAAGAGCACCAAGAAACCCCAAGTTTCTCTTAGCTAAATTCAAAGGAAAATAGAGAAAGCTCCACAGACGAATAAGCATTTTATTCTAGGTTTAACTTGTGTTCATATTATTTCTTAGAATCTGACTTCTATAACTTTGTCCACAAGTTTTCATTTTCTACGAAATTTTAGTATGATGTTCATGTATATGTTTTATGATTATGCTCAAAGTTTCAAGTCATTTGGAAACTTCTATGTCATGATATGAAATTTTCATCCTCTGCCACTCATGGTTAAATCACTATTTATCAGTAAAGTTTTACAAAAAGGCAGTCTATGTTCAAGGGGCAAATGAATTTTGATTTCTATGAAATATGTGGAAATATTCATGGATATGCTAGGTTGTGATCTAGAAAGTTCCGTAGTAAATCTATGTGTATGTTATGAGTTATTTAATTTTCTTTAAACTAGGTTTTTGTAGCTGTTAAAATGGTAAATTTTTACTCATTGTTTTAATGATTTGATTTTATAGCTAAATGAGTTTATTTGATCACGATTTTTTTTGGTAATGTATTTGTATGTACAAAGATTGTCATAAAAAATTTGGAGTCAAAGTAAATTTATTTTATTTTTTTTGAAAATGTTTACTAAAGGATGCTCATTGCTTTTCACACCTAAAGCTAGTTTTACCCCTAAGTTCAAATGTATGTAATGATTTATTCCGATTTTATTTGAAGCCAAATTTTTGATAACTTATAACTTTATGTGTCTAATATAAGTAATAATTTTTATAAATTATTTTATGGCTCAAATAATTTAATACATAATCTAAGATAGTGACTGCTCACTGTTCAGTTATTACTGGTAGATTTTATGTTGTAGAGTATGTGATTTATTTTAATTATCAAATGTAATTTTTATGACCAACGAAAAATCAAGGTATTATATATATATAATAACTTTGTCCCTGAAAAGTTTCACGTTTTAATTGTATGTGAATTGAAAGTTATTGAGTTTTGAATCGCTAATGGTTAGGCAGATTTTCTATTAGCAGTTTTGTTTAAATGTTTTAGAAGTTGTTAAAATGTATTTTGAAGTAATATTTCAAGGGAAGAACGCATGAATGATGTAATGCGTTATTAAATGATATTATGATGTTGGAAATTAATTTCATGTGTATATGAATGATTGACATGAACATTCCAAGAAGCAAGCATATCGAGAACTACGACAACGTCATCTAAATTAAGGTTTAGTAAGCAAGCAAGTACATTCTCACCTACAACATGATGAAAGTTTATGAAAGTTTTGATATTATGTTTCACGATGATTTTTAAGTTTTTTTTACATGATGTTTTACTATGCAAGCTTTTGATATTACAAGAAGGTTTAATGTATGTTTTGATGATGAGATATGACCAAGTTTAAGAGTGTATAAATATATATCACTTAATTAAGTGTTACACATCCAATATTAATGTTAATATTTTTGATGTTGTCCAAAGTTGAACTTGTTATGTTTAGTTTGGGATTAGCTACCCCTCTGCTCTCATGACGGCGAGTCTATGATGATGATGCTATGGTGCAACACTTAGGCCCCAAAGATAAAATGAATGAAGTTTTAATACAGATGTTTTTAAAGAAAAGATATGTTCAATATGAACTTGTGCCAAGTGCACTATTATGATGATGATGATGATGATTACGATGTTATGAAATGATTTTTATGAAATGTTTTATGTTGTGAGATAAGAGAGTGTACTTACTAAGTTTTTGCTTATTAATTTTACATCATGTTACGGACAACAATAAAGGAGTTTTGGGATTAAGAGGAGGACGAGGACGGGCGTGTATGCTAAGAAGGATGGATTGGAAAACGAAAATACACTAAGAGAAAAAGTTATTTTTGGAATAATGTCTAGCATTTGTATGTTAATATTTTCTGCACTATGTTATATTAAGATTTGTTTTAAGTATCTTTAAATTTTTTTTAAGCAGATCGGCCTACAGGCCATTTATGGTCGGTATGTCGATAATTTGATCGGCCTGCTGATCTATTGATTTAAAACCTTGTTTTTGCAGAGCTTCTGACGGCATGCTGATGGTTAAAGTTCGGATTGCCCGTCAAGTTCGACTTGCCGAATTGACAAGGCAGATTTTAAAGGCTATTTAATATTTATTTAAAATTATGATTCCATTATATTCGTATTGATAAACTATTTAAATATACTTAAGTACTTTTAACATTATTTCATAAAATATTTTTTAAAAAATATATGCATGGATCCTAGGTTATATATAACTAATTATACATTATTTGAATAGTTTGTCTTAAAATAATAATTAAAAGGGGAAAGCAACGATATCTGGACGTCCATAAGGGGGCGTAACAATCGTAGCCTTAGAATAAAAAAATTTAGTTCATAATAAAACTAAAAACAATCTTAAATAATGTCTTAAACATGATAATTGAGGGAAAAGAACTGTGTTTAGATGCGAAGATGGTTTTCGTCTCCAGGTTGTACCATTTTTCTTCTCCTAAGAAGTGAGTTCTCTCCCGTTGTCTGTAGTTTTTCTCTAAAAAAACCATCCTTTAACCCTTTGTAATGTTCTATTTATAAGCTAAGATTTGAAAGGGCAATTTTGAGACCAAATTAAACTCAGAGCTGAATAAAAATTGCATCGATGCCTAGGCTTTACAACTTGCGAGTGTGCATTTTTTCCTCGAAACTTACAGAAAAAGCATAAAAAACTATCAAATTCCTAAAAATTACTCAAAACTAACAAAATATTAAATTAAAATTACTTAATTAATTATCTTAAAATTAACTTAATTAATTAACTTAAAACTATCTTATCAACTTCGTTCTCCGCAATAGACGTTATTTAATTTAAATCACATAGTTTAAAAGTTTGTTTAGTTCGAGTATTTGAACAGAGTATTTGAATGAGAATTTAAATTTTTATAAGAAAAAATATTATAGTAAAATTATTCAAATCATGATTCAAACCATGAAACAAACTGCCTCTAAACTTCTCAATTTAAATAAAAAACGTTGAATAAATCATCACAAAGGTCCAAAAGTTTATCGTGAACCACTTATTAAAGCTTTTCCATGTGGCTTCTGACAACGCGTTTCTTTTTTCCACAAATTTCATTTCTTTCCACGCTGCTTCCGTCCACTTTCCTCAACGACGACCCACCTCATCATTATAACTTCTTTAAGCACTTTATATATTTGCCCTCTATACCACTACCGCTTCAACAAAAGTAAAAAAAACTATCCCTCTGAGAGAAAGGGATAGAGGGTTTTAGCTTGATGAAGTTCTCGGCATGGGAGGTTTGGTAGGAGTAGTAACTATATTATATTATGATATTTGTATATGTATTAATTTTTCTACCAAATCCACCCATGCCCACAATTTCCTCAGGCTTCTCTCTTTCCCTTCTTAATCTCAGTCAACTCATGGTAATCTCAAAAGTTCTAATATTTATGTTCTTGTGGCGTGATCTGTGCTTGAAGTAACAAGGAGAGCGACGAAGGAACAAGAGGGAAAGGGAAAGAGTTTGCTGGAAGTTATGGGTGTGGGGGGTTTGGGCAAAATTGTAAATATGTATTTCTTAATAATTTTATTTGGGAATATATTATTTTCAGAATTTTCCCAACACCTCCCATACCATTGATTTCCAGCTCTTCTTCCCTTTCCCTATCTTGTTTCTATTAAATTTTTGGCTTGGAATTAAAGTCCTTATTCAATCAGGTAATGGTCTGCTTATTTGTTAATTCTTGTTTCATTTTCCTTTTTTCCCCTTGTTATTTTTTTCATTTGACCCTTTTTTTTTTCCACATGTTTGTCATTTGCTATTAAAAAAGAGGATGTAAAAGATAAGCAAATAGCTGGAAACGAAATTTAGAGAAATTTTAAGACGAGGGGGAAAAAAAAAAGACACTTCTATATTCTGGATCTGAAGTATAAGAAGGAAACAAATATATTAGTGTGGGAATTATTGTTAAATATCCCAAATCCTAAGCACCTTAATAGTATTTTCAAAAGTTAATGTGGTGGATTCGTTGTCCCTGTGTGTGATGCATGCTTTTGTAAGGGAAAAAAAGCCCAAGGAAAAGCTCAAATTTACAGCACTAACAAGCTGTCTCGATCTGCACGATATTGTAATTTTTTAAATAGCAAAGAGCCATCTATTGCACGGATCGAATTACACAATTCATGCCTTTTTGTTAAGAGTATTTTTTTTTTGCATAAAAGTTTAATATTATGTTTAAATTTTCTGTTGAAACCTACGAACCAAACAAGGCAAAGGTAATTTCTTTTTGCTTCTGGATAGCATGCTCTTTAGCCTGTGTTCTTTATCTTAGTAGCTTAGAGTTTACTGTTTTACTTAGTAAGGGGTTGGTTACATTGAAATTTAACTGGGGCAATAAGAAAAAAAACCTTCTATTTTATGACGAGAAGAGCAATCCTAACAATCCTAACAAAGCAACACCGTCTAAAAATTATAGTAAATACTAAAATGAAGTTTATAGTTTTACGAGTAATAAGGATATAAACTTACTAAGTCTACGGGAATGAAAAAGATTTTTACGAGGAGAATAAAAACAACATCAATTTTGTAATATCTCTTATTAAAAGTTAGCATTGGTGGCTCTAAGTGTTGATGTTTAGCCCTTGTTTATCAAAAATGTTTTTTAACTGTTTTTTTTTTTATGGTGTTAACTAGTTTTATTATAGTGTTTTTTCTTTTTCAAAATTTTAAAAAAAGGTTTCAACAATAAAAGAGTTTCCAACCATATGTCCAAACAGACTATGGAGAAATCTTTTTTGGTATACATGAAATGAGTAAGGAATGAGTCATTTTTAGCAAAACTCAATTTCTATCTACGGTATTATTTGCAGATACTATTAAAAGGTAATGCTCACTGCTTATGTTATCATTTAGGTTAGCAAGAGATAGATAAATTTAACTCCTAGTGGACAGCCATTAATAGTTGGTTGTAAGCCTCTCCACTTCACTACAGGTTGAAAGTTTGAGTCATATTTAGCCTCATTTAAAAATAGGTGGTATTCTTCCTTCACTTATATCAAAATAATAATTAAAAAAAAACAAAAGGGACTCCGCTTTTGTTCTCATCATAAATACAAAATACCAAATCTAATTCTATTCAAATTTTATCAGTTTAAACTCTTGAATCAAACGGACCATTATTATAGCGGAATTTATTTCTATCTTAGACGTCATGTTTCTTTTCTTTCTAGCTGTTTGGTCTTATATGTATGAACACCTAGACCAGGCAACCTGCCCATCAACTGGTTCAAGCCAAAGGTGCTACTCCTCCAATACAAGTCACAACTAGTGATCCAATAAGCTCAGTAAACTTTAGTCCCAAGTTAAGAGGGTGAGATTACGTTGGCCTTATTTATTTACCAAGAGTTTTCAACTTATCACCTCAGCAAAATAATATTAAAAAGACATACTAAAAGATTAAGAGCAACAATTATATGAAAACACATAAATTTGAATGAAAAGAATTAAAAAAAAAAAAAACTGAACAACAAGAGAATATGAGAACAGAAGAGAGAAATTAATGATCTTGATATTTTACCAAGATATCCTACAAGCTCATCTAAATGTCGGCTTATAGTAAACTGAAAGAGCTAAATGTCAACAAAGATGGCAATTGGCGGATTAAAGGTGGAGTAAAGTGGGTGACACGTTAAGTAAACGTTGGAAAACTTTTCACTACAAAACACCTATGAATTGCATTCCAATTTTCATATAAATCAAATTTGATAATAATGGAATCAAATTTGGACAAAGCTCAAAATAGAAAAGCTGCAGCCTTGTACAAGAATCATTAAAAAAATATAGACTAATAGCATGTTTACTTGCCAGAAATGGGAATCGGAGTCGATCCTTTATTTATTTGCTCCTTTTTTTTTTAAAAAAAAAAATCTTGGAATGAGAGTGAAAATGGTAGATCTTGCAGAAATTTGGGATTAAAGAATGGGATTAGCAATCCCATGCCCACGTTCGGATTGCGACTCTTGTCCTTGATATTAATATCAAATCACTATTTTACCCTTATTTTACTCATAAATTTTGAGTTAAAAAATACAAAAAATTCTATTATGACCTACATTTATGATTTTATTTACCGAGCATTATAACGTTAGCCTAATTATTTAACTCTATTGTAGTAAATATATAATCTATTGTTTATTAAAATGAAAAAATATATATATTTTAATTTTTAATTTTTTATTTTTAAATAATCTTCTCTTAATTGCCAACTTCTCCCACAAAATTCAAAATGGCCTGAAACTTTTACCAAGTATAATAAACATCTATATATATCATTAGATTTAATTTCTTATAATTGGATCACTATAAGTCATTATTTTATGTTTCACGAGTTATAATACTGTTGCTGAAAATATAATTCGGGTAGTATAATAGTAAATGAATTTTATAAAAATTACAAAAATTCTATTGGTTTTGAAATTTTTATAGGATATATTAGACATCCAAACATACCACCTGATTTAATTTTATTTTATTTGGATAACAATAATTATTTTTATTACGTCCTACAAGTGATGAAACTCTAGTATACTAGAGGTAGATTTTTTAGTTTTCAACTGAAATATTGGAAATTCATATAGAATAAAATACAACTTCGATTTAGGCTCATGATAGCTTGTTGGATAGCTTTGGATGTCAACTTTTCAGATATATTAACAAATCTATAAAATTCATTTTCAATAAAACCAGAAATATAAGAAAAAGTCACTGCACCAGGAGATGCAATTTAAGTTTCTAACACTTCAAGTTTTTTTTTTTTAACCAAATCATGTTATCATTTTACGTAATCTCAAAACTAATCTCATGCATGTTAACATAAACCATATCTTGAATTAAACAACATTTTGTTTTCATGTTCATAATACTCAAAAACAATAATAAAGATCATCCTTTACAAAACTCAAGAACATGAAGTCTTAAAACTCTAACACGTTCATCACACAAATTTAACAACATCTAGCATAAAATCAAAATATTTACTTCATGAAATATTCAAACATATAAACAAACATTTTAAGGAAAAGTTTTAGATTAAGAAAGGCTACCTCTTTGATGCCCAAAACTTGAAAATGCTAACTCTTGAATCTTAGTGTTAGAAGAAGGCAAAGAAGGAAGAATAAAGGAAAAGCACACGATAGTTGTTGGGAGAATTATGGCTGTTTGGAAAAGTTTATCATCAATTGTCATTAAAAGTGACTTGGACAAGTTTACATGAGTTTAGATAATATTTCTAGCAGATGACATTTTAAATAATTCATCAAAGTAAACCATTTTATCAATGGATAACAATAATCATACACTAGCACACCATGCTATTATAATTGAGGCTCAAACCTTCATGCTATAAAATAGGACACTTTGTAAACATTTTATTAGTCAATAATAATGATCATAATAATAATAACAATGATAACAATACTAGAGAGCTCAGGAAAGTAGTTCAAAAATTATTCATTTATGTATTTTGTGACAATAAATTATATCTAGAAAATTTTGGACATTACAATAATAGTGAGCTCATGATTGTAAAAAAACAAAGAAATTCATTTATGTAACAATAAATTACATTTAGTGGATGTCAATAAATATTGACAATTTCTTTGATGAAAGTTTTGTGACGAAATCATTCTCCCGAGGAAGCTACTTGGGAACGAGAAGATGAAATTTGAATGAAATATCTTAAGTCATTTAATAAATTGCGAGGATGCAATTCCTATAAGTTGTGGGGATTGTAATGCCGAAAAATTTCTAAATATAATTTATTGTCACAAAGTACATAAATGATTTTTTTTTTTTTACAATCATGAGCTCACTATTATTATAATGCCTAAAATTTTCTAGATATAATTTATTGTCACAAAATCCATAAATGAACAATTTTTGAATTATTTTCATGAGCTCTCTATTATTGTTATTATTATTATTGTTATGAGCATTATTATTGACTAATAAATTTTACAAAGCATCTTAATTTACAACGAGAAGGTTCGAGGCTCAATTATAAAGGCATAGTGTGTTAGTGTTTGATTAATGTTTGTAAAATAGCTTATTTTGATGAATTATTTGAAATATTATCTTCTTGAAATATCATCTACACTTATGTAAGCTTGTTCAAATCACTTTTAATGACAATTGAGGATAAACTTTTCAAACACCCATAATTCTCCCAACAACTACCGTGTGCTTTTCCTTTCTTCTTCCTTATTTTTTTGTTCTTTTCTTCTTTTTCTTCTTCTTTCTTTTCTTTCTCTTTTCCATGCTTCTTCTTCTTCCTTCTTTGTCTTCTTCTCCTAAGTCTCCTTTGGTACACTATAAGCAACTATTTCCAGCCATCTAAAATCATTTCTTTCCCCTCCTAAAAATCCTAACGGTATCTCGTAAGATTCTCAAATCAATAGAGCATAATTTCCTAAAAAAAAAAAGTCATCCCAAAACTTTTTTTTTAATCTAATCAAGCACAATTTATGCCTATGGATTAATTATTCAAATGTCAATCCTTTTGTTTGTTGACTTCCTTAAAAAAAAAGTGTCTATTCGTGAAGAGATAAAACCAATCGTGAGCTTTGAGAAAAATAAATTAAGAAAATCCAAGTACACTATTCATCAAAATATAGCATGAATCTATTATTAATATCTCAGTTTATAGTTTTCTTCTAAGTAACTCTCTATTAATTAAAGACAAATCCAACCATAGACCTTCAGGAACATAACCAAAGAAAATCCAATTACATTAATTCCTCAAAATATAGCACATGTAAAATATTAAATTCTTAGTTTATAGTCTTCCCCAAACAAGTTTCTATTCATAAAAAAATGTCAACCATAGACCTTAAGAAATGTAACCAAGAAAAATTTAATTATGCTAGTTCCTCAAGATGTATCATAGACCATTAGTCTCGTAAGACTAAATTTCACTCTTTATCATCTTAAACCAAGGTTTCACAATGAGGCTTGTAGAAATGCAACCCCAGTCCAAAAATATATTCTCCTTAAGGTTTCATAACAATGTACCAATCAGTAATCATCCACTAATTTCACTTCTTTATCATCTAAACCCACACTTTCATGATAAGAATTGTAAGTATATAAGCTTTAAAAACGTTGTATTATTATCCATAAACATCAAAGCAATTTTTTATGTTAAAATACAAATTTAAATCAAAGTTTTAGTTAAAAAAAATATAACCTCAAGACTGTAGCAAATCATGACTCTGCTTGCAAAGTCCTTAGTCGTTGTTTTATGATTACGAGGAATGGTCATCTATATAATGGGATATGGTCATCTTTGTAATCATCTTAGAAGGCTTAGTGGATGATTATTGATTGGTACATTGTTGCGAAACGAATATACTTTTGGACTTGGGTTGTATTTCTACAAGCTTCATTGTGAAACCTTGGTTTTAGATAATAAAGAGTGAAATTCGGTGTTACAAGACTAATGGTCTATGATACATCTTGAAGAACTAGCATAATTAAAATTTTTTTCGTTACATTTCTTAAGGTTTATGGTCAACATTTTTTTTAATGAATAGAGAGTTGTTTGGGGAAGGCTATAAACTAAGAAGTTAATATTTTACATGTGCTATATTTTGAGGAATTAGTATAATTGGATTTTCTTTGGTTATGTTCCTGAAGATCTATGGTTGAATTTGTCTTTAATTACTAGAGAGTTGCTTGGAAGAAGACTATAAACTGAGAAATTAATAATAGATTTATACTGTATTTTGATGAATAGTATACTTGGATTTTCTTTAGTTATGTTTCTCAAAGCTTGCGATTGGCTTTATCTCTTCACGAATAGACTTATTTTTAATTTTTTTTTAGGAAGTCAACAAACAAAGGATTGACATTTGAATAATTAACGTATAGGCATAAATTGTCCTTGATGAGATAAAAAAAATATTAGTTTTGGGATGACTTTTTTTTTTAATGGGAATTATTCTCTATCAATTTGAGAATCTTATGAGATATCGTCAAGATTTATATTTGAATGACCAACGTATATGCAAGAATATGGTTGGATGAAATGTTGACAAAAAAAAAACCTAGAGTTTAGGTTGACTAAACGTGGTTTTAATGGAGATTCATGTCATAAAAGTTTGAAGATATGTGATATCATTAGGAGTTGAATGAGGAATGTATAGTATTCTAGAGGCTTAGTCTTCGTGTTAAAAAAAAATTGTTAACAATTTGATGATTATAGAATAATATTTTAAACGCATATCCTTTGATTAAAGGTTAGTTCGTTGTAAATTTGGTGATTAGTGGTACATAGTTGTCTAAAAGAATTGTAATTTATTCTAAACCTTATTTTTTTTCCAACTTGAAGAACTTTTAGTTGAAATTTGAGTTATTTGAAATGTTGAGATGGAGCTCCGGTAGCTTAAGATATGCAATTACAAGTTTAGTAGGAGTTGAAAAGTCAATTTCCTTTGGACAGTCCCTATTTAACCTAAATTTGGGATTTGAATGAATATAAATTTTTCTAAAGAATTGATTGAAAATTTGGAGACTATATGAGAAGCTATATTTATTCTAGTAAATTGCGAGGACGTAATTTCTATATATTGTAGGGATTGTAATGTCCAAAAAAATTTTAAATGTAATTTATTGTCACAAAGTACATAAATGAATGTTTTTTTTTTTTTTTTTTTAACTATCATGAGCTCACTATTATTGTAATGCCCAAAATTTTCTACATATAATTTTTTTTCACAAAATACATAAATGCATACTTTTTGAATTACTCTCATGAGCTCTCTATTCTTGTCATTATTATTATTATGATCATTACTATTGACTAATAAAATTTTACAAAGTGTCTCAATTTGCAGCGTGAAGGTTTGAGCCTTAATTATAAAGGTATGGTGTGCTCGTGTTTGGTTATTGTTATCCATTCATAAAATGGTTTATTTTGATGAATTATTTGAAATATTATCTGCTTGAAATATCATCAACAATTATGTAAACTTATCCAAATCACTTTTTATGGCACTTGAGGATAAACTTTTCAAACACTTATAATTGTCCCAACAACTACCGCTTGCTTTTTCCTTTCTTCTTTCTTATTTTTTTTTCTTTTTCTTCTTCTTACTTTTCTTTCTCTTCTCTGTGCTTCTTCTTCTTTCTTCTTTCTTCTTTGTTTTCTTCTTCCAATTCTCCTTTAGTAGATGTGGTGTGATGCCCCGGGGAGCGGGTCAGTAAGTTTTGGGTAAAAAAGATAAAAATAAGGTAAATTTAAAGAAGTAAACGAGGTAAATAAAGAAAAGTAAATAAATATATGTAGAAAGTAAATAAATATAATCGGCGGTCATCGTCACGTGAATGCCACGAAGGGGCCAAGATCATATCCTCATTCACCATCACATGGATGTTTACCACAAAGGTGGATATGTAGATAAATAGCAAATCATAATATTAATAATGCAAAATCATTGAAAATCATCGTCTTTGAAATTAAACAAGTGGTGGGCTTAACAAAGACGAAAATGACATTGTAAAATACGGATTATGATAATAATAACAAAATCACTGTGAATCATTATTTAAAGAATATATCAAAGTATGCATTTAAAATAAACGACGACATCGGGACTAGTAGTACAGTACACGTATCATAGTACAGTTTCAAGAAAATACCATTTCAATCCAAAAAGACAGGTTTCAATCCTAGGCCCATCCTTCCTCCTCAAACTTGGAAGGGGGATTAAAAAAAATAGAAAAATGTGAGTAAAAGGCTCAGTAGGATAATTATTTGAAAACAAGTTATTTAAAAATAGTAGTAAAAAATAGAGAATTGTTCACAATTCATTCTAATTGAAATAATTCTCAAATTTTTAACAAATCAATAAAAACACTTACTTGAAAGCAACTTAATAAAAATCACCGTACGGGTTTCAAAAATCTAAAAGAAATATCGGAATACAATTCTTCAAAATCAAGACAGAAATCATTCTTAAAAGGAAATATTTAAGAAATAAACTTTGACTAAAACAATTTAAAAGGGCTTGCCAAAGAAAGGAGATAGAAATATATGTATATCCTACCTTAATTTGAAATTCCAATACCGTAAGCTCTAAATAAAATCCAACGTAAGCTCCAATCAATATTTAAGAGCTTAAAAACTGTATTTAAAATTAGAAATTACTTTCAGCAAATATTATTATGTCAGTTTAATTATCAGTGTACCTTTTGACTCAAAATAATCATAACCTAAAATTATAATCCTTTTTGAAACATTTCGGAATCATTAAACATTGAAAACCGAAAGAAAAATATAATTTTCAAAGTTCACAATCGGCCTGCTGAATATCCTGGTCCAGCCTGCCGAACCTGCATAGTTTGCCCTACTGAACATCCAGACCGGCCTGTTGAACTGCTACAGTTCGGCCTACTGAAGATATGAATCTGGCCTACCAAACTTCTTAAATTTAGCATATCGAAGATCAAGTTCGGCCTGTCAAACTGGCAAAATTTAGGGACCTGAGACTTCGAGCCTCGACCTCCCTAAGCTCAAAATTTCAAATTAAAACCTATTTTCTCAATCCCAGAGCATGAAAATCATATAGAAAGCATAGAAAATCATAGTAGAATAAATTTAAATCATTTTTTTTCAAATTTAAATTCAATTTCACAATGAATTTGAAAATCTAAGAAAAATATCAAAATTTGATTAAATCAATTTTTGTTCAAGTAAAGCTTAGGTTCATTGTAAAACAAGTACCACAAACTCAAATGGAACATTATTTAAGTTCATCAAAGTTCATATTGCAAAATGCATAAAAAATCAAAACGAAAATCAAAATTTTGGAGAGAAAAAGGGCTAACCTCAAATCAACGTTTTTGAAAAGGATTTTTGGCTTGAATCTTCATCTCTTAGATTCAAATCAACGGGTTTAAAGCTTGGGAATGAAATTTTATAGAGGAAAATGGGAGAGAGGAACAGAGACGAGAATGAGAGAAAGAGAGAGACGAGCGAGAGGGTTGAGAGAAAAAGAGAGAGAGTGTGGAAGAAAAGAAAAAGGAAAGGGAAAAGAAAAAGAAAAGCCCCAAGGGTGTTTTCGTAAATATGGAAAAAATGTGGGATAAAAATGTCATTTAGTATTTTAAAACTAAAATCAAATTTTTAAATATGACAAATGCGATAAAATTTTAAATAATTAAAAAATAACATAAAAATTACACTGGCACACTTAATAATTAAACTTAACATAACTAATTCTATTCGAAAAATTCAGGGGCGTTACAATCCACCTTCCTTAAAATAAATTTTATCCTCAAAATTTTTAAATATTTAAAGTTTAAATAATAAATAACACTGTATACTCAAACGTAAATGTAACGACAACTGTTCTGACATAAAACTTGAAAACTGAAGACAAAACAGTGAAAATGTCACAGGTTCAGTTCCTGAAAGATCTAAAGCCTATGCTCTGATACGATTCTGTGACGCCTCAGGGAGGGATTCAGTAAGCTTTGGGTAAAAAAAGATGAAAATAAGGTAAATTTAAAGAAGTAAACGAGGTAAATAAAGAAAAGTAAATAAATATATGTATAAATATCATCGACGGTTACCGTCACGTGAATGCCAAAAAGGTGGGCCGAGATCATATCTTCATTCACTATCACATAGATGCTTACCACAAAGGTGGGTAGGTAGATAAATAGTAAATCATAATATTAATAATGCAAAATCATTGAAAATCATCGTCTTTGAAATTAAACAAGTGGTGGGTCTCACAAAGACGAAAATGATATCGTAAAATATGGATTACGATAATAATAATGAAATCACTGTGAATCATTATTTGCAAAATATATCAAAGTATGTATTTAATATAAACGACGACATTGGGACTAGTCGTACAGTACACTTATCATACTATAGTTACGAGAAAATACAATTTCAATCCAAAGAGCCAGGTTTCAATCCTAGGCCCATCCTTCCTCCTCAAACCTGGAAGGGGGATTTTAAAAAAACACGAAAACATGAGCGAAAGGCTCAGTAGGATAATTATTTAAAAACAAGTTATTTAAAAATAGTGGTCAAAAATAGAGAATTGTTCACAATTCGTTCTAATTAAAATAAATTTCAAATTCTTAACAAATCAATAAAAACACTTACTTGAAAGCAACTTGATAAAAGATCACCGTACGGGCTTTGAAAATCTAAAAGAAATATCAAAATACAACTCTTCAAAATCAAGACAGAAATCATTCTTAAAAGAAAACATTTAAGAAATAAACTTCGGTCAAAATAATTTAAAAAGGGCTACCAAAGAAAGGGGATAGAAATATATGTAAATCCTACCTTAATTTGAAATTCCAATACCGTAAGCTCTAAATAAAATCTAACGTAAGCTCCAATCAATATTCAAGAGCTTAAAAACTGTATATAAAATTAGAAATTACTTTCAACAAATATTATTATGTTAGTTTAATTATCAGTATGCCTTTTGACTCAAAATAATCATAACCCAAAATCAAAATCATTTTTGAAACATTTTGGAATCATCAAACATTGAAAACCGGAAGAAAAATACAATTTTCAAAGTTCATAGTTTGCCTGTCGAATATCTTGGTCCAGCCTGTCGAACCTGCACAGTTCGACCTACCGAACATCCAGACTGGCCTATCGAACTACTACAGTTTGGCCTGCCGAAGATATGAATCTAGCTTGCCGAACTTCTTGAATCCAGCATGCCGAAGATCAAGTTCGGCCTGTCGAACTGGCAAAATCTAGGGACCTGAAACTTCGAGCCTGTGACACCCGTTATTCTCCTAACGGGTATTGAGGTAATTAAATTAATTTTTAATGTATAAAAAAAAAATTGCTTCATTTAAATTTATTTTATAATATTTATTTTTATCTATTTTTAAATTTTCTAAAATTCTCGTATATTTATTTAGTATGATTACTAAAAAGCCTTAGAACTTCTAATAAATCTCAAAAATGTCATATTGGCATTATGTGTGTTAAAGTCTTTAGATGAGACATAAGGATATCTTTTCCAACTACTCTTGACCCTCATTTTCTTTATTTCCTCCGTGACATGCTTCAACATGTCTCCTCTATAATTGTTTCTATCACTTCTTTTCAAAGACTTCATCTTTTCTTCCTTTTTCTTCCACGGTTCCCACACTCTTCTTCTCATTTCTTTGCTGAAGCAAAATACTTAGAGAACTTCTTCAAGGCAGCCATAAAAATCAGCCACCATCACCTCCATTTGAGCAAGAATTTCAGTCATACCGAACTAAAGGAACCTGTTTTGAAGCCATTTCAAGCTTCCAACTAACCATAATCCGAGGTTAGAATCTTATGAACAAATTTAGTCTTTCATTTATAAATTTTCTTTTATACTAAAGGATTATTCAAATTTGCGTTCTTAAACCTAAGTATATGTTTGTTGCTATTTTGGAGCATATGTATGAAGTCTAAGTGTATATGCCCTAGACAGAAAATTTATATTGTTAAACTTTATAATACCTCTATGGGCAGTGGTTATTTCTTGAAATTCTAAGATTAAATTAAAATAAATTTTATGAATGTAGTTGTATGTTGTGCTTTAGTTTTAATTGTCCTTATGCACGCCTTAGGATCAAGGGAGTATGGAGCTAACGTTAATTGATTCCAGGATTAAGAGACTGTTGATAAGCTTAAAAGGTAGGGATTCTATTACTCATCTTTTGTGAGGTTTTTATAGAATTAAAATTGATTGTTTTGCCGCAATATATATATATCTATGTTGAACTGATATTATATGTGTATCACATATGAAACTATGACATGGACTCGTCTTGTATTGTACGGCGAGGAACATAATGAATTGACACATGTTATAAATTGAGAAGCATGGTTAGGAAAATTAACTCTATTAATAATGATTTAATATAGAGAAATTGTGAGACATGAAAAGGGCGACGGTTACGTCCTTGGGCATGAATACCCTAAAAGGTAAAATAGGGGGAAGGTGATGACGCTTCCTTGGGTTGAAAGTCCCAGAACACACTGTACAGGAATCGATTTGGTGAGGACTCGGGGCTTGATGTCCCCTCACCGGAACACCCTTGGAATGTTTATAGGGTGATCAAGTGCGCCCATTTGGGTTTCGATGAGTTGAGTGATACTCAATTTAACATGGATACCTAGGAACAATGATAATTGGTAATATTTGTATAAATGTGTAATTATGACACTTGGTAATGATTAACTACGGTATCCATAAGATGTGATCATAATAAACCTCATAATCTGGAATATGATGTAACTTATTAACCATGCAGGTTTTAATGTGGTAATGATAAAAACCTAAAGGTGAGTAATGGTTTTCTCTACTGAGCATAGTGTTGCTCATTCCCTTATGTTTATATCTTTTCAGGACTCACTAAGTGTGAGGTGGCTACGAAAAATATAGTTGAGGAAGTGATGTAGCTATATTACATTGGGACTGCTTCAATTGTTGAGAATGTTCTTCATGATAATGTAAGCATCAATTGTTACTTTCTGTGGCTGTATTACAATGTGTTGAGGGATAAAATGATGATGACAACAGTTTATATTATTAAATTTAAGGTGCTACATTAAAACTGTGGTTTATTTGTCGTTTATATTTTTATTTTTGAGTTGAGAGTTTTCATTTAAGTCCCGGGCAAATTTTATTTTTAAGGTTTTACTTTTATTATTTATTTTTATTTTATCTCATTAAAAACTGTTAACCCCTATATAGGGGCGTTACAGAATTTTTGGTATCAGAGCCTAGGTTCGGTTAACCTAGGGAGTGTAGCACCACTTTAAAAAAATATATTTTTGAGATGGTTTTGAAGCTGAATTTTTATTGTCATCATCAAAATGAACCTTCACATTGATTTATACAGTCTAGAAGGATGTAACATGGAAAGGCCATAGAATGAAAATATTAATAGTTATATGAGTACAATAATTATATAGAAGGAAAGTATTAATAGTTATGAGGGAATGATAATTATATGGAATGAGTTTATAAGTAGAATGCTTATGAGAGATTCGTATAATATTTGGATCTATAAGCATATCTAATTCGTATAAACGATGAGAAATTCGTATAGATACGAGGATTTAAGAGCCTTTTGTCTCGTGAAAAACAATAAGAAATATAAGGCTTGATTTATTGATTTTAAAGTTTGACATAGATATGCCAAATTTTTCGTAATTGATTCAAACCTAAGTAATGATTATGTGTGGATTCGATGGAGCACATAAGTGTCAATAACTTTTCTTAAAAGTTCTATTTATTTGAGGAATATGATATAAGTTGGAAATCATGGTATTGAATCATGAGAGAGATAAATGTTAGACTTTTGGTCTGTTGAGACTGTGTAAAGTCTAGAATGCATGAATCTCAAAATTGAAATATTTCGTTACGTACATTGTATTTAAGTGTATCAGTGAATCTTTTGGTTACCTAAGGTTTTGTTATATGAGAAAATTATATATTGTATGAGTAGAATTGTGGGGATTATAGATGTTCTTAAGTAGTAACATCAAGTGTCTTTGTTCATTGATATGGTCTACGTTGAAAGACGTAAATCGTATTGATTTCAAGGTTAGTCGCATTCTAAACCCTTGGTAGTAATGATGATGAATCCATTGATAGATGTTGAGTATTAGGAATAACATATGGGTGTATGCATTGTTCAATAAGGTTTTGATTAAAACAAAATTATTTGAGTTGCTGGAAGATTATGTTGTTATGAAATGATTTTAAATATCATTCAGGAAGATCCTTGTTGTCGTTAAATTAGATTTGTTGTTCATAGTTAACTTTATCTATAGTGGGCTTTAAATTGGGTTTAAGATTTATACAAATTGGTTTTCAATTTTATGTTTGTTATTTAACTCGTTCCAAATGTGTTAAGGCCTGAAACAACTTGACCATTTTCAACTAAGAACATTTGGGCCTAGTTCAAATCTTAAATCAGTTTGATTCACACTGTCTCTCCCACGTGGTCTCTATACGTGTCATATACAGTGGTTTAATCATTGTTTACATATACGTTTACTGTGCATAGGAGCTTATTTCTCCGAGTTCACTTTTTCTCTCTTAATTTGTTATTTTCTCTCTAAATCGCAAATCCTCTTCTTTTTCATTAGAAATTCTTCTTTTCCTCTAAAAGAAGAAGGAATTCTAGGATTCTGCAATTTACTATCTTAATTTTTCCTTTCTATTTACTCTTCTTTCATCTCATCATGGACCCAAAGTACCAACACCTGAGAAAGTATTTCCCATCACTCTCCCAAAAGATTCTCAGAAAGAAATATAAGGCTAGAATTACTCGGTT
Source organism: Artocarpus heterophyllus (assembly GCA_025403435.1). Classification (NCBI taxonomy): domain Eukaryota; kingdom Viridiplantae; phylum Streptophyta; class Magnoliopsida; order Rosales; family Moraceae; genus Artocarpus; species Artocarpus heterophyllus. The sequence continues at coordinate 2,302,340 of CM046339.1, read as the reverse complement.
GTGGATTCTTATGCGTTTTGGTATCCCTTGTGATGTGAGAATGTTGATAGAGGGGAAAATCCGTCCGAGTGACTTTAGTCAAGATTTGTGTCTCAAATTTCAAAAGTTCTACAGTATTTGTCGTTTATGTTAAATTTCTAGACTTGGTGTATATTTGTCAAAAAGTCTACAGTTGTGTCATGAGGGTCTTCTGTCGAATTGTTCTCAATTGTCAAAAGTTATACAATTAGAGTCTAATCTTTTTCAAAAAGTGAATCAGATTTTCTATAAACTATCAATCACCTTATCTTACTTTCTTATCCGCACAAGATTTTGTTTAAATCTTTGGATTACTTTTTCATTACCTACTCGTCTATCTCTTTAGCCCTCTTTGTATATTTCTCATCTTTAAAAACTTATGTAGAACCCGAAGTCTAAGTGGAGCAGACATTAAGCAACCACTTCTATAAACCAAATATGTCTACCTCCCAGTCCACGAAGAAAATAAAGAATGTCTGTGTCTTTTGTGGTTCCAGCCTTGGAAAAGATAAAGCTTATTTAGAAGCTGCAAATCACTTAGGGCAAGTCCTAGCACACAAGAAGATTAACATAATCTATGGGGGTGGTAGTATAAAAATGATGGTAAATATGGCACTAGCAGCTAGGTCTAGCGACGCTACTGATGTAAAAATTTGGCCTCATATTCCAGTTGAAGGAAACCTTTGTAAGGAAGCCATAGGTAAGGGAGAAGGAGTCAGGAGTATCCCTAAAAATTTTAAAGACATAATCTATAATTCTGATGCTTTTATAGCATTACCTGGTGGTCTAGGTACTCTTGAGGAAATATTTATAGTTGCTTGTGGGCAATTGTTGGGCTTTTATTCCAAACCTTTGGGACTGCTGAACGTAAAGGGTTTTTATGACGGTCTTTTGAAATTTCTAGATTACGCTGTGGAAGAAAACATCACTACAGAATCGGAGAGACAAATCTTTGTCACTGCTTCAACAGCTGAGGAATTGATAGATAAAATGCAAATCATACATCCAGAATCCGACACTGCAACATCCAAGCTTGAATGGGAAAGAGAAAGCCGGGAGCGGCCAATTGATTTGAATCTCCATCTGTAATCTTTTTGTTTTATCTTTGGCATGTAGGCATGTGTGTCCGTATTTCGTGTGTTACGAATAACCGTTTGCCTTGTATTATGTGTTTCTTGTGGTACGTCGTTGTTAAATCTTTTAGATTCATTGAGCCTAATGCCGGGATGGCTGGATACGGAGTACTTGATGCTCTCGAAACGCATCCTTCTTAAGGTCCGATCTTTTGTTTATCGATGTTTTTGTATCCTCTAAGCATGCATGATATGGATAGCTGGTATACGGAGTGCCTTGTACTCTCGAAACGTATCCGTATTATGTTTGTAATGTGTAATATTCTGTTAATATTATGTGGAAGTACCAGAGTCAGTTATGGGGATATTCCATATGAAATATGAGTATATTATTTGGATTGAATGTTTGTGTCATGAGGATAGTTGTTTAATGAAAAATATGCTGGGTATGTTTGCAACTCTGAGATTCCGTTTAATATCTCTATGAGTAAGTTTAATGTATAGTTTTGAATAAAAGTGTTTGTGATATATGTTTTATGATTATGTTTTAGTTTATTAGTTGAGGTATGAAATCAAATATATTTGACTTTTCCTTACTCAAAAAGGAAAAGGAACCTAAAGATGAAGTATATAAAATTTCTCTGGCAATCTCCTTAAATGTGATTGTAAATCACAGTCCATGGACAATGAAGGACTGGAATCATGATATGGTCAATATGTATGCCTGATCAGATTCTTAGACTATTATATGGTGTTATAAGTTGAAACTCGTCAGAAATACTCTCATTGAGGGATTTAGGAGTAAGATTTATTATGCAAGTAAATAAGTGGAGATACGATGACTTAAATTTGGAGGACAAACAACATTAACGGTTTAGACTCGGAATTGGAATCATAATGGAATTAAAATTTTTACTAGTATTGCTAGAATTGAAATTTCGAGGACGAAATTTCTTTAAGGGGGGTAGAGCTGTGACACCCGTTATTCTCCTAACGGGTATTGAGGTAATTAAATTAATTTTTAATGTATAAAAAAAAAATTGCTTCATTTAAATTTATTTTATAATATTTATTTTTATCTATTTTTAAATTTTCTAAAATTCTCGTATATTTATTTAGTATGATTACTAAAAAGCCTTAGAACTTCTAATAAATCTCAAAAATGTCATATTGGCATTATGTGTGTTAAAGTCTTTAGATGAGACATAAGGATATCTTTTCCAACTACTCTTGACCCTCATTTTCTTTATTTCCTCCGTGACATGCTTCAACATGTCTCCTCTATAATTGTTTCTATCACTTCTTTTCAAAGACTTCATCTTTTCTTCCTTTTTCTTCCACGGTTCCCACACTCTTCTTCTCATTTCTTTGCTGAAGCAAAATACTTAGAGAACTTCTTCAAGGCAGCCATAAAAATCAGCCACCATCACCTCCATTTGAGCAAGAATTTCAGTCATACCGAACTAAAGGAACCTGTTTTGAAGCCATTTCAAGCTTCCAACTAACCATAATCCGAGGTTAGAATCTTATGAACAAATTTAGTCTTTCATTTATAAATTTTCTTTTATACTAAAGGATTATTCAAATTTGCGTTCTTAAACCTAAGTATATGTTTGTTGCTATTTTGGAGCATATGTATGAAGTCTAAGTGTATATGCCCTAGACAGAAAATTTATATTGTTAAACTTTATAATACCTCTATGGGCAGTGGTTATTTCTTGAAATTCTAAGATTAAATTAAAATAAATTTTATGAATGTAGTTGTATGTTGTGCTTTAGTTTTAATTGTCCTTATGCACGCCTTAGGATCAAGGGAGTATGGAGCTAACGTTAATTGATTCCAGGATTAAGAGACTGTTGATAAGCTTAAAAGGTAGGGATTCTATTACTCATCTTTTGTGAGGTTTTTATAGAATTAAAATTGATTGTTTTGCCGCAATATATATATATCTATGTTGAACTGATATTATATGTGTATCACATATGAAACTATGACATGGACTCGTCTTGTATTGTACGGCGAGGAACATAATGAATTGACACATGTTATAAATTGAGAAGCATGGTTAGGAAAATTAACTCTATTAATAATGATTTAATATAGAGAAATTGTGAGACATGAAAAGGGCGACGGTTACGTCCTTGGGCATGAATACCCTAAAAGGTAAAATAGGGGGAAGGTGATGACGCTTCCTTGGGTTGAAAGTCCCAGAACACACTGTACAGGAATCGATTTGGTGAGGACTCGGGGCTTGATGTCCCCTCACCGGAACACCCTTGGAATGTTTATAGGGTGATCAAGTGCGCCCATTTGGGTTTCGATGAGTTGAGTGATACTCAATTTAACATGGATACCTAGGAACAATGATAATTGGTAATATTTGTATAAATGTGTAATTATGACACTTGGTAATGATTAACTACGGTATCCATAAGATGTGATCATAATAAACCTCATAATCTGGAATATGATGTAACTTATTAACCATGCAGGTTTTAATGTGGTAATGATAAAAACCTAAAGGTGAGTAATGGTTTTCTCTACTGAGCATAGTGTTGCTCATTCCCTTATGTTTATATCTTTTCAGGACTCACTAAGTGTGAGGTGGCTACGAAAAATATAGTTGAGGAAGTGATGTAGCTATATTACATTGGGACTGCTTCAATTGTTGAGAATGTTCTTCATGATAATGTAAGCATCAATTGTTACTTTCTGTGGCTGTATTACAATGTGTTGAGGGATAAAATGATGATGACAACAGTTTATATTATTAAATTTAAGGTGCTACATTAAAACTGTGGTTTATTTGTCGTTTATATTTTTATTTTTGAGTTGAGAGTTTTCATTTAAGTCCCGGGCAAATTTTATTTTTAAGGTTTTACTTTTATTATTTATTTTTATTTTATCTCATTAAAAACTGTTAACCCCCATATAGGGGCGTTACAGAGCCTCAACCTCCTCAAGCTCAAAATTTCAAATTAAAACCTTTTTTTTTTCAATCCTAGAGCATGAAAATCATATAGAAAGCATAAAAAATCATAGTAGAACAAATTTAAATCATTTTTCATAAATTTAAACTCAATTTCACAATAGATTTGAAAATCTAAGAAAAATATCAAAACTTGATTAAATCAATTTTTGTTCAAATAAAGCTTAGATTCATTGTAAAACAAGTACAAAAAACTCAAATTGAGCATTATTTAAGCTCATCAAAGTTTGGATTGCAAAATGCATAAAAATTCAAAAGGAAAATTAAAATTTTGGAGAGAAAAAGGGCTAACCTCAAATCAATGTTTTTGAAGATGATTTTTGGCTTGAATCCCCATCTCTTAGCTTCAAATCAACGGTTTAAAGCTTGGGAATGAAATTTTATAGAGAAAAATGGGAGAGAGGAAGAGAGGGCATGGAAGAAAAGGAAAGGGAAAAGAAAAAGAAAAGCCCCAAGGGTGTTTTCGTAAATATAGGAAAATGTGGGGTGAAAATGTCATTTGGTATTTTAAAACAAAAAATCAAATTTTTAAATATGACAAATGCAACAAAATTTTAATAACTAAAAATTAACATAAAAAATTACACTGGTATACTTAATAAATAAACTTAACATAATAATTCTATTCGAAAAATTCAGGGGCGTTACATGTGGTGCACAAATGTGTCACCAAGAGTAAAAAAAAGAGAAAAGAAAAGTCAAGGATGGCAGCCCCAAATTAGAAGCAGCCATTGTGGAAAGAATTAAAGCAGCCTCTGTAGAAAATAGGGGAAAAAATGTTGTTAACTATATTATACCACCCTCTTTTCACACGTATACTCCCTGCTTTCTTTTTCTTTCTCACACACATTGTTTCTTCTTGTTTTTCTTCTCCAACGTGAAACACATATAGCAACCTACAATGCTCAAAATTCTCCAACTTCAATTGGTTTCCATTTCTTCCTTTTTTTTTCCTTTCATTTACAAGACTATACTATAAGCAACCATTTCTAGCCATCTAAATAATTTCTTTCCCCTCTTAAAAGCTGTCTAAATACCTCTCAAGTCATAATTTATCCAAAGAAAATAAATAAATTCTAGCACTAGGATTCAAGAGTTAGCATTTTCAAGTTTTGGTCATCAAAGAGGTAGGCTTTCTTAATCTAAAATTTTTCCTTGAAATGTTTGTTTATATGTTTGAATATTTCATGCAGTAAATATTTTGATCTCTAGGCTAGGTGTTGTTAAATTTGTATGATGAACATGTTAGAGTTTTAAGATTTCATGATCTTGAGTTTTATAAAGGATGATCTTTATTATTGTTTTTGGGTATTATGAACAAAAAAAAAATGTTTTTTAATTCAAGTTATGGTTTATGTTAACATGCATGAGATGAGTTTTGAGCTTATGTAAGACCACAACATGATTTGGTTTTTTTTAAAAAAAAACTTGAAGTATGGGAAACTTAAATTACATCACCTGGAGCATGACTTTTTCTTATATTTCTGCATTTTACTAAAAATTTTATAGATTTGTTAATATATCTGGAAAGTTAACATCCTAAGCTTTCCAATAAGCTATTATGAGCCTAAATTGGAGTTGTATTCTATTCTCTATGAATTTCCAAAGTTTCCGTTGAAAACTAGAAAATCTGCATGTAGTATACTACGGCTTCATGACTTGTAGAACATAATAAAAATACGTATTGTTATCCAAATAAAATAAAATTAAATTTGATCGTATGTTTAGATGTCTAGTATATCTTAGAATTTTTATGATTTTTATAAAATTCATTTACTATGTACTGCTCTAGCTATATTTGCAGCAAAATTATTATAATTTGTGAAACATGAAATAATGAATTATAGTGATCCAATGTAATGAAATTAAATCTGGTGATATATGTAGATGTTTATAATACTTGATAAAAATTTCAGACTATTTTGAAATTTGTGTGAATTTTAAAAAGTCATGGAATATTGGCTGTCTGTGTTTTGTTTTCCAAAAACGGTGTGGTATATTTGAAAATATAAAAATAGTACTTACAATAATCAAAAAATTATGAAATTTAATCTAGTGAAATCTATGGATGTTAGGAATACTGTATAAAAATGTCAAAGTCATTGGAATTTTGTGTAATTTTAAAAAATTCGTTGATTGATGGCTGCCAGTGAAAAATGGGTGAACCTGTCCAAGTTTAGAAATTTGCAGTATAAGTGATATTTTGCAATTTCATAATATGATTGTACAATTCATTTGTGATTACCTTAAATCATTGCAATGAATTTGTAATACTAAATAATAAAATAATAATATTAGGAATTAAAGCACACCATCACCTCGCGAAAAGGCCGACCTTTCCATGTTTGCTATTTCAGATAATTTGTAAGTAAAGTGCTCTCTTGTAACACATAACGGTATTGTATATGTTTTCAATATTTTGGATATTTGAAGCATGATTTATCCTCTATATATTTCTAATGATTTTGGATATTGGAGAAATGATATATTCATATGTGAAAACGCATGATATTCTTATTGTGAAAGTTATATTTGAATACATGACGTTTTCACATGGCTTAGTGTTGTGGTTTATATGGCACCAGGCACGGGGTGATTAGTACCCCTTATTTTATTATTTGAGAGATTAGTTCCCATAGGGTGATTAGTACCCTTATTTTTCTATTCGGGAGATTAGTTCCTGTAGAGTGATTAGTGCCCTTATATAATTTTGCCCAAAAAAAATAAATGATAATAAAGCCCACACTAAAGCCCAGGACTGAAGAAATATTGTATTATTAAAAATACTTTCACGTGGTCATAAAACTTTAATTAATTATTTTATGAGCTAAAAGCTTTACTTACTGATTTTTTCACTCATATTATTAAGTTATGTGTTACCGAAACTTCAAATGGAGAGTCTAGCTCATATGTTGAGTGAAGACATGATTGTGGCTGCTTTGGGACTGTGTGTGCATATGGACCGACCTGTGTTATTTGTTTTAAGTTATCATCGTATGTTTACAAATTAAATAATTTCCAAACTTCAGACAAAACCAATATATATATATATATATATATTTTTATTGGGTTGTTATCGAAACTTAAGAATTGTTATGCATTTAATAATCCAAGATAATTTTTGCATAATTGATAATATTGAATCATTCTCATTTGAAGATTTCAAATAATTTTTGTTTTTACTTCGAAGTTTAAATTGTTTTCAAATTTTTTTTTGTAAATTTCATTAATTATATTTTTGTATTTTAAATTATTTGGGAAGTCACGATCGGGGTCGTGATAGAGAATGTATCAGAGCTGTTGGCTTTTAAAAGCATTTCTATATACAAAACCATGTGCACATTCAAACAACACAGTCTCGAATTCACCAGTAAGTTTTTATAATTCATTTATAATATCTGTTAAGTTGTATTATGGAATAATTTATAATCAAATTCATTTATAGTAGTACTTGTAACAACAAGTTGTAAGGCTTTATGAAAGAAATTATTCGAAACAATCTTCTCGAAATAATAATGTCCCCAAATAATCCATGAACCTTCACCCCATAATCAAGTTAAGCCTTGACTTAATAAGAATTATGAATATATCCCTAATAGGAATTTAACAAAATGTCAAGGCTCGAAACAACCTAACCTATTTCAGCCCAGAACTTTTAGGCCTAGTTCAAATTCTAGCCCAGCTCAGTTTAATCTTCGCATGTGGCTTTCACATGTGTCAAGTATAATGCTCCATTCTTTGTCTATTTATATGGTTATTGTGCATAAGAGTTTATTTCTCCAAGCTCACACTCTCTCTAAATTTTTCATTCTCTCTCTAACTCTCAGATTCTCTCATTCTCTCTAGATCTTCTTTTCTTTCTCTAAAACATTTTTAGAACTCTCCAACCTTCTACCTCGATTCTTTTCTTTATATTTCTTTTTTTACCATGGACCCAAGGTACCAACACCTAAGAAAGTATTTCCCTTCACTTTCCTAGAAAGTCCTCAGGAAGAAATATAAGACGAGGGTCACTCGATTGTGGATTCTCATGAATTGTGGCATCCCTAGTGATGTAAGGACGCTGATAGAAGGGAAGATTCATTCGAGTAACTTCGATCAAAACACTGGTCTACCAGGTATGGGCACTAGTCGTAGTGCAATAAAAAGAAGGGCTCGTGCCATCGCCATCACATGTAATAAATATGGACAACGAAATTGTAATGGTAAGTGTACTTTACTTCGATGTGTGTCGGTAAATAGAGAGGATAAAATAAATTTCTATAAGGGTAGACTTTCTAATGAGAACTTGGATGACCTTCATGCTTCTCTTTAGAACCATCCTAGTGGATATATCTAAGGTGCAATTTCTAAACTTTGGCCCAAATTCCAAGCAGAGAGACAACGTCTCAGGAACATGGTAATTCAAGATCCTATTTGCCAGATGCTAAGAAAGCTAGATGAAGAATAAATCGTTGCTCTTTAGAGGCCATCTTAGTGTTTGTTTGTTTAAAATTATTATAGTAGGTGTTTAATAATACGTGTTTTTTGTCCTGTAAAAAAAAACTGCTTTGAATTCAGAATATTTGTTGTTTTTTAGGTTGTTATAGTAAGTGTTGAATAATTAGTGTTTTTATTTTATTATTTTCTTTGATATATATATGTGTATATATATATATCATCTTGTTAAGTACATCACATGTTGCATTGTACCATGTTTGAATTTTCAAAAACCTTATCTAGACTATTCAAAATTTCTACAACAGCTCGTTGTTTGTATCGATTCTCTAGATTCGGTGTATATTTGTCAAAAAGTATACAGTCGTGTTAAAATATCTTTTGTCGAATTGCCTTTAATTGTCAAAAGTTATATAGTCCGAAACTCACTTTTTCAAAAGTTAACCTGATTTTTCATAACTTGTCTATGTCTTTTTCTCACGTTCTTACCTACCTAATATTTTGCTTAGATCATTAGATTACCTGCTTGTTACCTACTTGTCTGTCTCCTTAGTCCTTTTACGTTTTCATCATCTTTAAAATCCCATTCAAGGCTCAGGGTTTAGATAGAGCAGGCTTAAAACAAAAAAAAAAAAAAAAACAAAAAAAAAGAGAGTCAACCAATCATACAAACCAAACATGTCTACCTCCTATTCATCGAGAAAAATAAGAAATGTTTGTGTCTTTTGTGGTTCTAGCCTTGGGAAAGATAAACTCTACCTAGAAGCTGTAAAACACTTAGGACAAGGATTAGCACGTAAAAAGATTAACTTGATTTATCGGGGTGGAAGTTTAGGATTAATGGGGAGTGTAGCGATAGCAGCTAAGTCTAATGGTGCCAAAGTCATAGGGATTATCCCTCGTCTCTTAGTTGAAATGAACCTATGTGGGAAAACCAAAGGTAAGGAAAAAAAGAGTTTTAGACATCCCTAAGCGTCTTAAAACCATGATCAACAAGTCTGACGCCTTTAAAACATTACCTTGTGGCTTAGGCATCCTTGAGGAGATATTTGTAGTTGCTAGTAAGAATTTATTAAGTATTTACATCAAACCCTTAGGTATCTTGAATGTAAATGGCTTTTTGATAGTCTTTTAAAAATTTTATATTATGCTGTGGAACAAAACTTTATTATAAAGTCAGGAGACAAATCTTTGTTACTGCTTCAACAGGCGAGGAACTATTGGATAAGATGCAAATTATCCATTTGGAGTCCGACACTGCAACATCCAAGCTTGATTGGGAGAAGGAAAGCCAGAAGCGACCATTGGATTTGAAGCTTCACCTGTAATCTTTTGGTTTTACCCACAGCATAAACGTCCATATTTATTATATCCCGAATAACCGCTCTCTCCTCATCCTGTATTTCTTATGGAATATTTTTGTCAAAACCTTTAGATTCCTTAACTCTAATGTTGGGATGGCTGGTGTTGTGGAGTATCTAGTACTCTCGAAACGCATCCCATTTAAGATTCAAACTTTTGTTTATCAAAGCTATAGTACTCTCTATGCATGCATGATTTGGATAGCTGATTATACGGAGTGCTTTGTACTCTCGAAACGTATCCATGTCATATTTGTAATTGTTGATATGCTTTGTAAAATATATATATATATATATATATATGTATGTATGTATGTTATTTGCTTTGAGTATTTGTATTATGAGAAAGATTGACTATTTGCAGGAGAGTTTGTGTGCTTGCCTATAGTTACGGGTTCCTTCTGAATTCCTTATGTATTAAGTTAATGTGTGTTTTTAATATAAATACATGTGTTATCCATTTTGTTGGGATCGTGATGCAAGACAAGATACACAAATGTTTCTCTAACAATATCCTCATCTAATTATAAACAACAATAAAAAAAAAAAAAATAAAGGGCTGAAAATGGCATGATCAACTTATGCACTTCACTAACCATATTCCAAAATCTCAATATGGCGTACAAATTGGGAACCTAATACTAGCACTCTTATCGAGAAATTAAGCATTTAGAGTAAGTTTGAAATCTCAAGTAAATGAATAGAGATATGGCAACCCACATTGGAAACAAATAACATTGATAATGTAGAGTTGTCATAGGGAATATAATGGATTATGATTTTTACTACCATCGATTTGGAAATTTGCGGATGTGACAACCATTATTATTAATAGGTATAAATGTGAATAAATTAATTATTTGTGTCCCAATTAAAATTTTTGCGAAATTTTTGTTTAATTTTTGCAAAATTAAGCTACTCTTGCAAGCAAACTTCTCTTATAAGGAGAAGAAGTCTTAATCTAGGACAAAGCTTCTTCAAGAAAGTGTAGAAAGCTTCTCCTAGAAGGGAAACAATCCTAGCATCTATAAATATGTGTTTAAAGAAGGAAATGATGGCATTTTAATTCTCCTACATAATTTTAGAGAGAGAATCCCTAGAAAAAAGTGTTCTCCATAACCACTCTACTCTCTCATGTGTTGACGCCTACACTTCTAAGTGATTAAGTTATTGACCATATCGGACAATGGTAAATTTTTGTTCGTTTATATATTAATTGTATACTAAATAATATAACTATAGAGTATGGCCAAAAGTTTTTTACATATTTTTGTTATTTTCATATTGAGAGCAAGGGGTGATTATTTGCTCTCCTTAAGCACCTAGTATAGATGCTAGGATTGTTTCCCTTCTAGAAGAAGCTTTATGCTCCTTCTTGGAGAAGCTTTCTTCTAGGAGAGCCTTTCTACTCCTTATAGGAGAAGTTTGCTTCTAAGAGAATCTTTCTACTACTTTTAATATAAGTTTTCTGATTATATCCTATTTTAAGTTTTAAATTTTCAAGTTTTGCAAATATATCCTATTTTAAGTTTAAATATTTATAAAATATTTAAATTTATAACAGAAGATAATTAGAGAACTTATCTAGAAGGAGTAGAAAGCTTCTCCTAGACAAACTTCTCTTAGAAGGAGTAGAAGGCTTCTCCTCGAAAGCGTAGAAAGCTTTTTTTTTAAAAGGGAAGCAATCCTAGCATCTATAAAGTGCTTAAGGAGAGCCAATGATGGATTTCTAGTTCTCCTATACAATTTTAGTTAGAGAAAGATTAGGGAGAAGTGTACTTCATAACCACCATTTACTCTCTCATAAGTTGAGAACATGGCGAGTTCCCTAAACTGTGAGTGTGTGATTCATTCCTAAAATCTTAATAACTACACATCCATTCATACAATCCAGAGATTAGACATGTAAGAGTTGTGGAATCAAATAAGAATAATTTTTCGAGTGATCAAATTATTGACTTAATCGAACAAAGGTAAAAATCTTGTTCGTTTATATATTAATTGTATATAGATTATTATATATATGGAGCATGACTAAAAGCTTTAAGAAACTTTTTTATTCATGGCTGAACTGTTTTCGTTATTTTCACTGATTTTAGCTTATGAAACCAACTAAAGGGTATATAAATAACTTTGCAACAACTCATTCCAATTCTAAGTCTAAGTAAACACATGACTAAGATTTGGAGTAATTCTAATTCTGAATCCTATAACTAGGCAAACTACTTATTCAGGCTTTGATTCCTTACCATCGAATCCTACCTAATCCGAATATGAATAAGTAAACACACTATAAAGTATGTTGGATTGAATTCTGAAGGAGTCCAACTTTGTTAGTTCGAAATTGTACAACAAACGTGGTGATGAGGCATTGAAAATCTAAAGATGGTCAAAACATGAAAAATGTATATTGTTTTCTTTTCATCCAAATGGAATTAAAATTTTCTCAATTTGGTCAACTAGATTACAAGTTATGCATGTTTTTGTTGAGCCTGCAACACAAAAATATTTGTTGGTCATAATATAAGGGTTATTAGGTAAATTTACAACACTCAAAGTGTAAAATGATAATATAAATTCTTATTAAACGTACACTTTTAAGTGTTTATCACAACTAGACCAGGCATAACTTACACTATAGATGGTCAAAATGCACAAATTTTATGTAGATTTGGATGAGAAGAAAAAGATCTGCAATTTGCATGATTTGACCATCTTTGAACTTGACCTATACCATCATCGAAACTGCGGTACAAGTTCGGGTTGCAACTAGATCCCGACATACTTTGGTATTTTGGTCATATCTCTCAAAATAAAATAACTTTTTGAATGATTTTAATTGCTTTGGATTCTTAAATGATAACACTACAACATTGCTGATTGAGTTTTGTCAAAATCCCACTAACATTATCAACTTTTCGGCACAAGTTGGAGCACAATAGCGACAAGCGTTCCAATATTTACCTAATGTGTCGTCCACTTTACCTTATCTTTGATCCATCCATGACCTTGTTTTTTTATTGGAATATTTTTTTTATACCCTTGTTCTTAGGTTTATTTAAAAACTGCATCTTCTGTTTTTGATCTCATCGAATATATACTTTTATATTAAATTTTATACGCAACTTTATACCTTATCTCGGTCATAGTTAATTTTGACCTTTAAAATGACCAAATGATCTTTAAATAAAAGGGTAAAGATTAAAACTTGTAAAAAATAAGAAGAAAACAAAATAAACTACATACAAAACACCTATTTTTGAAGGTATGTTATACATTTTTGAATAAAGTTTTTTTTTAAGTTTTTAAAGTTCTCTTATTTTTCAATTTGAGGGCATTTTGGGCAATATATTAGGTCAAAATTGAAAATTGATTAAGAAAAAGTATAAATTTATGTATTAAATCTAATGTGAAGTATACATTCAATGTGAAAATAATTGAAGGTATAGTGTTTGACTAAATCTAAAAATTTAGGGCATAGAAAAGTAAATAACCCTTTTTAAATTTAACTTTGGGAAAAGGCGCCAATTAGCAAATATGGGAAAATATTAGTAAATTATGTTATACATTTCCAAGATGTATAATAAATAGCATGTAATAAAAAATTGAGATTTATCTCATAAGAAATTGAGATTAAAAACTCCATAATGCCCTAACCTCTTTCTCTTCCTCTTCATCTTTCTCTCCTCCTTCGTGGGTACAAATAGAGGTTGAAAAATATAGTATTTCACGATAAATATAAATATTTACCGGTGATGTCGCTAGAAATAATTGGCACTGATAAAGTCGTTGGTGATAGAGAATTACATTATTTAAGTGGAAATACAATATTTTCTAATAGATAAAAAAATTACCGATGACGTCGTCGATGGCCGGAAAAATATTGTTTGTTTGAAAATAAGTATTTTTTTCGAGAAGTACAAAATTTTTCTAGCAAGGAGTGTAAGTTAATTTAACGAGGGGTGTAAGTTCGAATCATCACTCAAGAAATAAAAAGGTTAATTATATTATACCATTACATGGGTTTTGGTAATCGGGGGTAGATAACATGTTGAGCACAGGCGGCCCAAATATTGATAATAGCATTATCTACCATATCTGGGTCTTGGTTCAGTTCTTGAACGACCTAGATCATGTGATTAAGATCATTAAGGTTAGTCATTGTTTTGAAAGGTTAAGTTGTATCTGTTCATTAAGAATTGCCATGTGTATACAAAAACCAATTATTAGCCACTGATTAAGACGATCTAAGCACTTACATTATCGATGAATAGTAATCGTAAATAGTATTTATCAGAATCTAATATGAATAGTGACCGTAAATAATGTTGTAATTTTCCTATAAACACCCCTCCCTTGTATGTTATGAAGATGGAGTACGTGAAATGAGTAAAGGGGAGGTGTATTTATAGGAAAAATTACAACACTATTTACAGTTATTATTCATATTATATTTTAATGTGTACCATTCACGATTACTCTTCGTCGAAAATATAACCGTTAAGGTCAGACTTATGTTATATACACATTAGACACCAACTCTAGGTGGTCAAACACAATTTGACCTTTCACAACACAATGTGCCTATTGCCTTTCTTGTTGTTCACTATATCATATTGGAGTGACCTCATCTTTGTAATACTTGTTATGTTTGGGTCTCTCATTATAATAGGAAAGGGGAATTCTCAAGGTGTAAACGGAGAACCGTGCAGAGGGGTGTCGTTCGGAGTCCGGTTTGATACACCTTGGTAGAAGAAACTATGGTCTCCTAGTGTGCCGAATAAAGTCAAGATCCACGTTTGGAGAGCTTTACATGATGCATGTTAGGGATATGCTTGGCACCCTTTTTTCAAAGAGCACTTTTCGGCTATCCAACCATCTTATTCAGATAAGAGTCATTTTTGATGTCCATACAACTGCTTGTTGATCGGCACCTTTTCTGGAGGTGATCCCTAAGGCCTCAACTGGCTGCAACATAAGATGTCATCTCCTTGAAAAAAACACGTGCTCAGGACGGATGGTGTAGCTTGTAGCTAGACAACAACTCGTTTCCAAGGCCGACACATAGCCTAATCATAGCCTTTAAAAAAGGGGTGTCTAACTTTTGGGATCGTGACACTTGTCACCTATCCCTTGACACAACTAGATGGAGCAACTTCGTCAAGGGTTAAACCAATCTCATACCTGGTTCAAATAGTGGCCTATAAATAAAAAGCATTTACTCTACCTCAAAAGTAAATGGACTTTCTCTTACCTGACCATACTCTCACTCTCGGCCGAACAAGTATCTAATTTGAGCGTCAGAGAGTCCTTAGCTGGCACCACATTGATGTCCCCTTGAGCTCCGAAGTTTCCCTCTTCTTGTTGCAGGTTCCTCTTGGGAAACTGAGACGAATAGGACAGATAGTTTGATCACCGTGCGTAGCCACACGTAGTATTGATCATCAACATTTTACCACCGTACGTAGCCGCATGTGGTGCTGATCATCAACAATGCACTTCTGACTCGAACTTGGTTATGGAGTAAAGGCATTGATTGTAGTGGTAGGTGTCCAAGGTGTGGACTTGCTGATGAGGATCCCACTTATGCCTTATGGAGTTGTGATTGGGCCCAAGGGGTGTAGTACAATAGTACGTTGTGGCCTCTTCTCAATGAATGACTTTCGACATGGTCCTTTTGCGGCTCTTTGCATGAGAATTTGCAAAACGGGAAGTGATGATGATATTACCATCTTTTGCATATGTTAACATGGGGGATTTGGATCCACAGAAAAATTGGTGTTCGAGAATCGCCCTTGTGAGCCTAAGGATTCTGTGTTGAGTATCTCTCTACCTGGCAGGTTGAGAAACGGCGGGGTGCTGCAGGCCAAACCAAGACGATTAAATGGCAACCTTCCCCTTGGTATAGAAGGGTATGAACAAGGTTGGGGTTGGCAGCGTCATTGTCAATCTGGACAGCGGAGGGCGCCCAGGTGGCTATTGGGGCTCTTCACTCCCCATTTGGCGGAGTGCATGACAGTCCGTGAAGGCGTGGAATTGGCAGGATATACTTGAATCAGATGCCGTCAATGTTGTGCGGGCGGTCCAACAAAGTTCGCCTCGATCTCCAGAAGCAAATATCATTGATGATATTAAAAGAATTAGTTCATCTGCACTTGGTGGCTCTTTCAGCTATGTTTCTCGAGAAGGAAACAAAGTTGCCCACTATCTGGCAAATTATGTATTTACATTATCCCATTCTGTAGTTTGGTCTGATGCAGTTCCTATGTGTATCAGCCAGTTTGCTTTGGCTGACAGTTTGCATATTCTATAAAATTTCAAAACTTTACCCTCAAAAAAAAAAAAAAAAAAACCTTGTTATGAAAGTCAATAATGGTGGTTGTCCACTAAGAATCGGTATTCAATAAGAGTTTCTCGCTATACTTTTAAGTTTTAGTGTACATGAAATAAGCAAGGAAAGGATTATTTATCGCAAAACTCAAGTACTATTCATTTGCAAATTCTATTCACGATACATTCATTGCTTCTGTCATGGCATCGGTTAGCGAGAATAGACCCAACTCTTGGTAGATGTACACACATTTAATACCGATTCTTAATGGATGGTCATCAATACCAACTTTTCATAACATGTGTTAGATAGTTATGCCGCTTTTATTGTCATTATTAATACAAAATACTAAATCCAATTCAATCTAGATTTTATCAATCTCGACATTTGAATTAAACGGGTCATTATTTTGTGGAATTTATTTCTATTACGAAGCATCCCTTTTCTTTTCTTCCCAACAGGTTGGTCTCCAACGCATGAACACGTAGACTTGGCGACCTACAATACAAGTGATTACCTAAAGATGTTATGCCTACAATACAAGTGATAACTAGTGAGCCAATAACCTCTGTATGTGGATGTTTGTCTCCAATGCATAACATACCAAATAAATGGATATGCTCTTACTCTAATGTATTTCAAAATGTCCTTCCATAAAGATCTTTTCGTTCTTCTTAATTAGGGTCCACGAAAAAATTTTGCTACCGACATCTTTTAATATTTTTTTTCATAAACTTTTGAGTAATAACTCTTGGTGTTGAAATAGGTGGGAATAACCATTGGATTTGATCAAAATTACTTTTTTTTTTTTTTTTGTAAATCTGATTAAAAAAAAAACTACTTGCTGGTAGGTTACTTTATCGGAGAACAAACGCTTGCCTATCTCAGATAAGGCCTTACCCTTACAAATCACCCCTATTAATTAAAACATCTTTTTATTCTTGCTTCAAATAATGTCTTGTTAATATGCTTTCATAAAATTTATTTCTCTCAGTGTAAAATAATACAAGACATAAAATTAAAAATAAACATATGAGTAGATAAAGCATGACATAAAACATATAGATGCGTACCTTGTCTCGGTCGTTTTGCTAGAAGTTTAAATCCTAACAAAAGAACACTACCACAATACCATATGAGTACAATTCCAGACTTAAGTAATGCAGATATAGAAACCCAAATGTATGGTGCCTTTGGTTTTATTTTGTAATTTTTTTAAAACGTTTAGGTTCACAAATTTGCCCAGCCATATCCTGCCTTTTGGTCTAGTCTTTCTGGTATTCATTATAAGACGTTGTAGTTTTGTTTAATAGGTTATAAGATGAGGTAAGATTTATAGGCCGTTTAGAAAAAATGTTGGAACCAACAATTTTGGTTTAAAACTTGTAGCATTGGAGAGTTTTACACTGTAACTTTTTACTATAACGTGTGAAGGCTTTACACTATTTATAGTTGTAACTGACGGTTAAAACTACTCTTTCTAACAACCTATTAAATTATAATTCGTTTAATCCATTATACATGTGGCACTGGACTTGGTTAGGGGATCCGTTAAAATATACAGGATATTAAATAAAGAACAGAAAATTAAAGTGTGGAATTAAATAAAAAAAGTACTAAAATTAAGCAAGTGTTGAAGTTAGGGGATTTACTCTTGGTCATTAATGTTAATTTCCATCTCTTTTTATTGTTATTATTTTTTTTACTTCGATTGAAATACACCCATGAAAGAGGTTTAAATCGGAGGATTTAACTATTAAATCCCCAAAAAAATTCTCTATAAAATTGTTTTCGCTTATAATGCCAACACTTGTTCAAGTATTTATTGTGCGAATCTAAGTCTACAACGAACCAAGGTTCTCACTTTAGAACAACCGAATCCTCGCACAAACTTCTAATGAAACCTACTATTTGTTGTGCCAGTTGTTGTCTACAATGAATCAAGATTTCGACTTTACAAGGTGGGCATAGAAGAAAATAAATGCAACACATATACTGACAATAATACATTATTGTAAGTGTTAGTTTTAAGTTAAGATTATTAGATTAGTCTTTACTTTTACCAAGAGTTTTACACCACAACTTAGTACAACTCTTAGGTTGCAAACTAAATGCAGGTTATTTCAAAGTAAAAAAAATTCGAGAGTGCGAGATCGATCCACAAGAAATCTAATAAAAGATTATAAGATCATAAATATTGAAAAAAAAAGGAAGATAATCACTATGAGAAATGAAGATGTAAATATTAAATAGAGAAATTTTTTTTTTAAGTGCTGAAATATACAGTGCAATATTATTAAGTGCGGAGTAAAATAAAAAGAGTAGATAAATTAATAGGTGTTGAGTTTAGGGATCCACTATTTCATTATTGCTTAATCGGAATCCATACATAAAAAAGGTACCAATAGGAAGATTTAACAATCACAGCTCATTAATGTAGTACATAATATTTTATCCATGACTTTATAAGGCCAAATCTTGCAAAAGGTATTTAGGAAACTTGGTTTTAAATTATGGTTTGAACTCAAACGGTGTAAAGCAAATTTGTACTACAATGTAAAGCTTTGACATGCTAACAATGTTCTAAACCAAGGTCGTTAAACACTCTAATAAATGGGCTCAACTATTCATTTGTTATTTTTTGCTTACAACAAATTAGGGTTCCCTAAGTATTTATTGTGTTAATTAATGTCTACAATGAATCAAAACTCGTATTTTATAGATAGGGTATACATTTACTGATAACAACAAAACATTATAATTATTGGTCTCAAGTTAAGGGAGTGGGGTTAACTGTAACATCTAGAAATTTAATTAAGGATGATTAGTGTGTCAAATGGTAAATTAGTATGCTTTAATGTAATTTGAACTTAATTTAATTATTTTACAGTATTTTCAAATTGATCTCACTTTTAATTATTTTTATTTGTTATTTTAAATTTTCAAGCAAAACGATTTGTTAAATACCCAACACGTCCTTCCCTTTTTAAAACCATGTGCTGGACATGGTATTCTACAAAACCATCTAACTCTCCTTTATTTAAACTCTCCTCCTCTCTCATTTTCCTCACTCTTTCTTACTCTTTGCTCTCTCTCTCTTTTCTTTTCTCTTTCGCTGTCTCTCTCTTTCTTTCTTTTCTCTCAATTTCGTTCCAAAATTTGAGCAAAAGTCTTTGATTCTAAACGGGTTGGAAGCCTAGGATCACGATTAAGCCTCCACAACTTGATTTAAAGCTCAAATTCAAGATTAGTTTACTTTTTTCAAATTTTAAACTTTTGCCCCAAAAATTTTCAATTCTCTTTTTATGTTGGAATCTGAGTTTCTTTTAGCTTAGAAACCTTCCAATTTAAGTTCGTAGAACACAAATCATCTTGAATCTAAGCTCGATTGGACAAAATTAAGCTAAATCAAGTTTTTTTATTTTTCTTTATTTTTGGAATAATTTGAAAATCTATGAAAAACTTGTTTAAAAGTGTTTAAAAGTGTTCCAATATGTTTCTATAATTTATGAACATTTTGCATGCTCTGGGAACTGAAAAACAGGTTTAAAATGAGATTTTAAGCTCAGGGAAGCTGAGGCTCGAAATCTAGAATTTTTCAGATTTTGACAAATCGACAGGCCGAATTTGGACTTCGATAGGCTAGATTCATAAGTTCCGTAGGTCGGATTCATGTCTTTGGCAGGCCGAACTCAAGCGAGTTCGGTAGGCCGAACTCAGATGGTTAGTAGGCTGAACAAAGCTGTTTGATAGGTCGGACCAAGGAATTCGACAGGCCAGCCAAACTTTAGAAAAATTACTGATTTTCACCGGTTTTCGCTATTTAAAGCATAGATAGCGACTTTAAACTTATGGCATGATTTTGTGAATATAAATGGCACACTAAGACATCATGAGTTAGTGTAGTATTGTAGAATACTCTAAGTTAGATATTGATAGGTTTAGTTCATATCTAAGGTTGTTCGTGGTTCTATGGAGCTAACGTCTAGCAGGTCGGGACTGCAATGCTTGTATTCTTATGCGGGATAACGAGGTAGGACTCTAGACCTCTTTCTTTGGTAGCCATGTTTTA
This sequence comes from Artocarpus heterophyllus, assembly GCA_025403435.1. Lineage (NCBI taxonomy): Eukaryota > Viridiplantae > Streptophyta > Magnoliopsida > Rosales > Moraceae > Artocarpus > Artocarpus heterophyllus. Next base: position 2,282,058 of record CM046339.1, on the reverse strand, counting down.
AAAGGGGTTTGGCCACAAAATGATTTCTTTTGAAATGTTTTCAAGAGATGAATTTATTGGTTATTTTTAATAACTGTTGAATAATGAATGATCATAATGAACAGAATAAGGAATGTAAATGAGAATACTTAGCAAGATGAGACTTAAATAATGATATAATACTAGATGTGTTGTATGCACCGTTGGGAATGATATACCTATGGGCATGATGTCATACTTAGAGATCGGGTCGTGTAAAGAGCGACATTAGGGGCAGGTCTTGAAATCTAGCTGGGCCACTACGGTGGTGATACTATTGGTTTGCCCAAGACAAAATATTATGACTGTTTCTAGATGAATAATTGAACTAAATGGTAAGAATGAATCTAATAAATTTTATTTACTTTGATTTATAATTCTTATGCCATGCTTGATTCTTATATTCAAAGTAAATATTTTTCAAAGCTCTAATCCTACTAAGCCTTCCGCTTATAGTTTTATTTGTTTTAAAATTTCCTCCCCCCCTATTAGGTGGATTCCAACATAGAGTTGATTAGGACTTATACTGGACAGACTCGTGAGCTGTAAGAATTTTGTTTAGGTCATTTGTTTATTTAATCAATGCATGTAATATTTTAATTCTACTTTTCTCGCATTGGCCTGTGGTTGTAAATTATTTGTTGTCGACACTATGTGTGTGCACTTATATGGGTCCGGTGTGGCCGGCTCGTATTTATTAGTTTTTATTATTTTATTTTATTTGCTTTAATTCATAAGTAATTATCTAAAGGTTTTAAATTGTCACATTTTTATAATAACTCAGATATTTAATTAGCAATTTTAATTAAGATTGGTTTTAATTAACTTAATTAATCAGCTATGTCACTACCTAGATTAGGGTACGTGACAAAATGGTATCAGAGCCCTAGGTTTTGAACCATGGGAATTGTGCACACATAGGTACGACAATAAGAAACCAGTGATAGTGCCATTTTATTTTCAAAACTGAGAGAATGCACCTAGGCGTTGCCCAGCTACTGTTGATGCAAACCCTGCAAATGACAAAGGCATGATGAGAGCTATGTTTGCTGCTTTCTAGTAGATGGCAGTTAGGGCTAGGCCTGAGGACTTTGAGGCGAATTGCCAACATGAGTATTTTAGGGATTCCCAATGTGCATCTATTCTGACCTTTGACAAAAATGGCAATCCGCAGGTAGCTGAATATTGGTTAGACTTGGTGGTAAAGCATTTGGATACCTTTAATGTAACAGCAGAATATCGAGTAGAATTCGTGGCCTATAAATTAGAAGGAAGTGCTAACACTTAGTGGAAACAGGCAAAACATATGGAAAACAGCAGGAATATTGATTGGAACAAATTTGAATAGTTATTCTATGAGCGATATTTTTCACAAGGATACAAGGACCAATAGATTGCTGAATTTTACAGATTAGAACATGGTAATATGACGGTTTGGAAGTATGAGGCAAAATTCACTAAATTGGCTAGGTTTGCTCCATCCACGATGGCGTTTGAGCTAGAAAAGTGCATTAAGTTTCAAGAGGGACTTAAGGGATCTATTCGATGACAATTGGTAGCATTAAGGATTTGAAATTATGGTGAGTTGGTATCATCGGCCTTATTAGTGGAGAGCGATTACAACACCTACTATGAGAATCGAGCGAGGACTTCTGGGGGACCTCAAAGGAGCAATAGGAGAGGTAATAACAACTGTCAAGCTCAGGGGAGAAATCAACAGGGTAACGCTAACAGTGGGAGAAGTAGTTCATCAGGTAGTCGATGCAGTAATCCTTACAACTTTCATTGTCACTGCTGCCAACAATCGGGACACATCAAGAGCAATTGCCCAATAAGGAATGCTTGGCATGGATCTTAGACCGGAGAGGGTGCAAGCCGTTAGCCCCAACCTCAGTCTTTCACTCAACCTCAGCCTTAACAAATTCCGCAACTACAGTTCCACTAGTTTACTCCACAGTAGATGCCCTATCCAGCACTATGTTATCAACCATAGAATTTTCAAAGGAATGTCTCGTACTATAGAGCACCCAGTACAGCGAGTGTGCAGTCTCCTCCACCACAACAGTATCGGCTAACAAACCTTGGACCTAGCAACACCAATAAGCAAAAAGGAAAAGCTTCAACTCAAGTTCACACCATGACTTCAGGGAGCTCAGATACTTAGACCAGTAACGCGGTAGTTGACGATATGGTTATGGTTTCCCAATTCCTAGCTCATGTTTTATTTGATAATGGTGCCACTCATTCTCTCATTTTGGGCTCATTTGTACATGGTTTAGGATTAAAAATAGAGGAATTGGATTAGCCTTTGATAATTACCTCACCCTTGGGGTGAGTATATGTAAACTGTATATGTAAGTCTTGTAAGATAATGATTGGGGGTGAGATTTTGAAAAGTGATTCGATTGTAATCCCCATGAGTTCCTATGATGTGATCTTAGGAATGGATAATACCTTAGTATATTGTCACCTTAGAAAAGTAACCCTAGTGACCAATAGGGGAACACCGATCACTTACCAGGTGGTAATGATCGAGTGATGAGTGAGCGACTCATGAAGACATGTCATAGATGAGGAAGAAATTTGGCTTGTTATATGCTCCTTTTGAATCTAGAAGAAGAATCTAATACAACAGGAAAAGACACAATGATACCGGTGGTTGATGAGTTCGATGATGTTTTCCTCGATGATTTACCCAGATTACTATCACACTAGGAGACTGAGTTCAGTATTGAGTTACTCCCTCAGACTGCATCGATTTCCAGAGCATCGTACTGAATGGCGTTAACAGAAATGAAGGAACTGAGGAAGCAACTTTAAGAACTCACAGATAAGGGGTATATTCGAAACAGTACGTTACCGTGGGGATGTGCCAGTTTTGTTTGCCAAGAAACATAATGGTATTCTCCGACTATGTATTGATTATCGATGGCTGAATCAGGTCACAGTGAAGAATAAGTATTCGTTGTCAAGAATTGATGAGTTATTTGATCAATTAGGAGGTTTTCGATATTTCTCAAAAGTAGATTTGTGATCCGGGCATTATTAGCTTGGAATCAAGGAAGAAAATATTCCCAAGATAGCTTTTAAGACCTAGTATGGACATTTCGAGTTTTTGGTGATGCTGTTTGGATTGACGAATGCTCTTGTAGCTTTCATGGATTTAATAAGTAGGATTTTTAGGCCTTATTTAGATTAGTTTGTGATCGTGTTTATCGATGACATGTTGATCTATTCTAAGATCATGCTTCAGACTTTGCAAGAACACCAGTTGTATGCCAAAAAGGAAAAGTGTGAATTTTGGTTGACCGATGTTAAGTTTTTTGGACACGTCATCTTAGAGCAAGGTATCTCAATGGACCCTTCTAAGATCGAGGCATAGTGCAATGGAACGACTGAGGAATGTGGCCGAGATCCTTAGCTTCTTAGGACTTGTGGAGTACTGCAGGAAATTCATGTGAGATTTCTAAAAGATAGCGGCTCCATTGACACGATTGATCAAGAAGAATGTTCGGTTTGAATGGGATGTAGAATGTGAGTATGCATTTCAGGAATTGAAGAACCAATTGATGACCGCACTAGTGCTAATCATACCGAGTAGTGATGAGACATACGAAGTCTACACCGACGTCTCAGGACGCGGACTCGGATGCATGTTAATACAACATGGACGGGTTGTGGCATAAGGATTGCGACAGCTAAGGCCTCATGAGTAGAACTACCCCACCCATGATTTGAAGATTGCAGCAGTACTTCATGCGTTGAAGATTTGGAGGTGTTATTGATACGGAGCAACCTTCTAGATTTTCTCGGATCACAAGAGTTTAAGTATTTGTTCACTCAGAAAGATCTAAAGTTGAGGCAGCAGGGATGGATGGAATATATGGAAGACTACGATTTCATGGTACGGTATCATCCTAGAAAAGGCAACGTGCTTGTAGACACACTCAGCAGGAAGTCTTCAGGAATTCTCGCTTGTTTAGCACTAGAGGATTGGAAAAGAGATGCTACGGTAAGTGAATATGGGCTATGGTATCATAAAGATTTCAATCAGATTTTGGTGTACCGTATGGAGTCTACCCCAGTGCTTATTCAAATGGTGAAGCATAATCAATGACAGCATCTGTTGGAAAAACAGTACGCAATGAATATTTTAAAAATTTTAATCAGAGTATTTTTCAAAACACAAGTTTGATACGCTATATGCATAAATTAACCAAATCTTACTAACTTTTTTTTGCTAAAGAACTCCTGTAATCCTTGAAAAGAAGAATGTTTCAAAAGTGCCTCATCCACCTGGTCTTTTTTGCCATTATCTATCCACGATCGGAGTGTGTATAGGCGCATGTTGTACAGCTTTTCCCCAATGACTCTCCGTCCAATCATTGGAGAAAACCCATAATTAAGGTTCATGATTTGTGAACAATAGCTCTCATGGGAGTTTCAGAGGTTCACAGAATATAGTGCTCACTCTTGATCTCTCAACTGATCTAAATAACTTATGAGTCTCACTCCCTATTTATGGAGGTTGGGCCCAAGGGTTAGTCTTTATCAGATAAGGCCTCAAAAATTTGAATCTAGATCAATATCTGATAAAGATCGCATAAAAATACGTGATCAGATTATCGTTCGGTTGGCCGGTTGAATTAGCAGATCGGTTTACCGAACTTACTCCATCGGTAGGCCGAACCTGAAGACCAACTTGCTAAACATACGATAAATGATCCTTGCGAATCTTTTATTTCCCACCCTAGATTCTTAGGACAAAGCTTCAATTTTAATTCAAATAACCCAATACAGAAGTTATCTGATTAAAACAACTTCATCTATATAATCTCAAGGAAAATAAATATTTCGATAATTTAATAAGTTTATCTTGAATTAATTTTCAAAAAATGAATTCAACTAATAAACAGACATGAATTATCTGATCCTATCAAATTTCAGCCAATCTGATAATTTGACATAATTCACAAATTCATTAGAAAAGCATGTCGTATTGTTACAGGATTTTTTATGAGCTAGCAAAGGAGACCTAATAGACCTATATAGTTCAAGTTTCTGATAAAAGGTTAGAGCTGCACTCTCAAACTATATAGAACTATGAAGCCCTAATAGCTAAGTCTCCATGACATATCATAATGTGTCGTATCCTTATAGGATTATCCATAATCGGCTTAAAGATAAATTTTGTCTTACCTTCCCAAATATTTTTTCTTATGTTCTATTGTCTCACCATCGGAAAGCTTACCATCCAAAGACAGTATACCATTCTGTTACACCTATGTATACAAATGGTTGAGTGCTCTAGTTTTCTAATTACAAGATAACGCATATAAGAGGATATTTATGACTCCTAAAGAGGAGCTATGGATTTCGTATCTATAACTGACAGGTCTACGCTATCAAGAGTCATGTCTTTAACGTAACAGCATGCGTACCAAGATAAAATCTAGATGTAACCCATTAGTACATCAAAAGACATAAGTCAAGACAACGGCTCACTGTTCATCTCGGGATTAAGATACAATACATATGATTGTCTAAAGTGAATTGATTTGCTAAGATAGAATTATTAATCCAAATTAATTACACTTTATGTCCCGATCTAATACATTGTCACCTATGACAATGCACCAATGTTTCTATTCGTGGAGTCCACCTCTGACGGCTAAGACAAACCATCTCCCGTTAGGGATTCGACAACATAACAATCTTTACATGAATAAAATGCCCAACTTTATTCCCTCAATTATAGATCTTATGATTTAGACCGTCAGCTTTAGAATCATGTCTTTCGCATAATCTATCCATCATATGCCTGGTTCTAAAGTTTTAGACTGACAGTCTCAGACTTTTGTTTGCTTATCGTACATTCAACAAATATGAACGAAAAGAGGACAACAATTTAGTATATGAATCATAAATAAATTCTTTATTGATAAAAATTTCTTTAAAAACATATTACATTTTTACTCCTTAGGACATACATGTCTAACAATCTCCCACTTGTACTAAGTGAGTAAATATGGCAAATCTTGCATCCCCATAGCTTCTACATGCCTCTCAAAAACTCTCGTAGTTAGTGTCTTTGTGAATAGATAAGCTAAATTGTCCTCGAATGTGATTTTGCATATAGCAACATGCCCTACCTCTACGAAGTCCTTAATCACATGCTACTTCAGATCAATGTGCTTACTCTTCTTGTGAAATTTTGGTTCCTTAACATTAGGTATCGCCCCACTGTTATCACAATACAGCGATACGGCCTTATCCATATTAGGAACTACTTCAAGATCCCCAAAGAACTTGCAGAGCCACACTGCTTCTTTCGAAGCATCATTAGCTGCCACATACTCGGCCTCCATCGTTAAATCTGAAGTGCAATCTTGCCTGACAATTCTCCAAACAATGGCACCGCCGCCCAAAGTAAATACAAAACCAGTAGTCAATCTTCTCAAATCCAGACAGGATTGGAAATCTGAGTCTATGTATCCTAATGGTGTTAAATCCTTACCCGAATGCATAAGCATATATCATCGAGTCCTTATTAGGTACTTGAAAATATGTTTGTTCACAACCCAATGGTTTGGTCCTGGATCCAACTAAAATCGACTTACTATCCCGACCGATAACTAATATCCGATTATATATAAAGTATGGCATACATGAGACTACCCATTACCAAAGCATAAGGCACCTTCTTCATGTATTCTCTTTTTTCATCAGACTTTGGAGAGTCTTTCTTAGAAAGAGTAAATCCAGACCTAGATGGTTGCCCACTTTTCTTAGAATCCTGGATTGCAAACTTTTTGAGAATTTTATCAATGTAGCCTGCTTGGGATAAAGCTATCTTTCTGTTCTTCCTATCTCAAAAGATCTAGATACCAAGAACAAAATTAGCCTTACCTAAGTCCTTCATGTCCAACTGCTTGGTCAACCATAATTTGACCGATTACAATGCCCCAAAGTCATTGCCAATTAGCAGAATGTCATCTACATAGTGCAGTAGAAAAACCACCTTCCCATCCTTAATGTGTTTATAAACACATGGTTCGTCTACATTTTAGGTGAACCCATAAGTCTTGATCACTTGATCAAATCTTATGTTCCAAGAACAGGAAGCCTACTGAAGTCCATATATTGACTTTAGCAGCATAGAAATCTTACCCTCCTGACCCTTAGTCTTGAACCCATTTGGTTGTTTCATATAAATGGACTCATCAAGATAGCCTTTTAGAAAGGCCATCTTGACATCTATCTGCCAAATCTTGTCATCGAGAATGACAACTATGGAAAAGAGAATACGGATGAACTTAAGCATGGCTATAGGCAAAAAGGTTTTCTCTTAATCGATTCCTTCCTTTTGTATGTACCATTAGCTACTAGTCTAGCCTTATAAGTTTCGACTTTTCCATTCAATCCTCTCTTCTTCTTATAGATTCACTTATACCCATAGGTTTTACCCTTTCGGGAAGATCTACAAGCTACCAGACTCGATTAGTTTCCCTAGACTTTATCTCTGTGTTCATGGCCTTTGTCCAGAGTTTCGAATCAACATCATCTATAGCCTCTTCGTAAGTGTAAGGATCCCTGTCATGTTCAACTGGTTCAACCAAGAAGGGCTCCCCATTGTACATATACCTCTGGGGTTGACGGCTGATCCTCCCACTACGCTAAAGCCCCTTGGGTTGTTGTCCAGGTTCGGTTGGTTTTTCTACACTGATTGGAACGTTTTCATTTAGATCCCAAAGTGATCGAATCACTCGCCAACTCCTCAAGCACCACTTTGCTTCAAGGCTTCAAGTTGTCCATGTAACTTTTCTTAAGGCAAGTTGCACTAGTTGAAACCATGACTTTATTTTCCTTTGGGTTATAGAAATAACTCTCGTTAGTCCTTTTTGGATACCCTACAAATACAAAAACTTTCGAATATGCTTCCAACTTATTCGCTTCATTTAAGGATGTCTTTTTCCCCGTCTACAACTCATGAGGAGTTTTAGGAACCAATTTTGAAGGCACATTGTTCAAAAGATAATATGCGGTTTGTAGTGCATATCTCTAAAAGGATAAAGGCAATGATGAACAATTCAACATGGAACTAACCATGTCCAACAAAGTCCTATTTCTTCTCTCAGCTAAGCCATTCTGCTACAGAGTGTCTGGCACAATCAAATGGGATAGGATCCCATTCTCTAATAAGTGTCCAAGAACTCATCAAAAAGGTATTCACCACCTCGATTGAATCGAAGTACCTTTATGGGTCTATCCAATTACTCTTCCATTTCAGCCAGAAACTCTCTGAACTTGTCATAAGTTTTGCTTTTGTGGTGCATTAGGTACACGTACCCATACCTTGAGTAATCATTAATAAAAGTGACAAAGTACTCAAACCCTCCTCATGCCTGGATGTTCATAGGTCCGTAAACATCGCCATGCACAAGTTCTAGAACCTCTTCGGCCCTATTGCCCTTAGACCCAAATGGTGTTTTGGTCATTTTACCCTCCAAACAAGATTTACATTAAGGTATAGATTTCACCTTTAAGTGACTTAAAGGTCTATCCCTTGCCAAGCTTTGAATCCTATTCCGGTTTGATAAGAACCTTGCCAATATACTGACGAAACCCGTTATCAATCAAAAGGCACCAAGACCGTTTCTACTCAGATTTGGATGGAAGTCACAGCAACCCGTTGCTTATATCAAAGTAAGAACCTTGGTATATCGTAGACGCCACAATCAAGGATGGAAATCTTGATTGATAAGTCGGGGTTGAACGCCCGGATCGATCCGGAGAGTTCATACAGTTCGTCAAAGAACCAAAGAAAGAATTATCTCTCTCAGAAAATAAACATTCATCAATAATTCATTAACCTTGGAAACGCCTATTTATAGGCCAAAATTACAAAGTGTTGCCCAAAATGAAAAGTTGGCAAATTCAAACATAATTACTAAGCCTAAATTAAAAACCAAAAGAAAGGAAAGTCTTAATGGCTGATTTTCAACCATTTACACGCCCAACAATTCAAGGAAAGTGCAATTAATCCTCATCAACAATTTGCACAAATGATCAATAGCATGTGCGCCAAAAATGGGAAAGTTTTTGAAATTCTTCCATTGACTTGATCTTGCAAAATTTGAGCTGATTTCAAGCTTGACTCATCCGGATTCTTCTAGGACTTGGATCAAATTAATGCACCTTTGTGGTTGATGTGGGCCTAGGTCAATGGGCTTGTACAAATTTTCTTGATTCCAGATTTCATGAATCAACCCATTTAGTGCTTCCTTGAATTTCTTAGCTCTAGCTCTTGTGACTGGTCCAATAGGAACTTGTATTGGGTCAACCACCTTCCATGCATTTGAGCTCCCTAAGTCTCCATCATTCCCCTCATCTTGACAAGGATTTGTCCTAAAATCAGACTCTGTGGTAACAACTTTGACTTTCTTTGTTCTAGAAAATGCTCCTTTCTGAAGTGCAACCACACCCAGTCTCCAGGTTCGAAAATCAGCTTATGTCGCCCCTTGTTGGCTTGCTTTGCATATTGTTCCGTTCTTCGCTCAATGTTGAGTCTTGCTTTCTCATGAATCTGTTTAATGAAGTCAGCCTTCCTTTTGCCATCTAAATTAACACGCTCGGAAATAGGTAGTGGTGATAAATCCAATGGTGATAAAGGATTAAGACCATAAACAATTTCCAAAAGGTGAATACTTAGTAGCAGAATGAACAGAGCAATTACATGCAAACTCAACATGCGGTAAACAGTCTTCCCAGGATTTAATGTTCTTACTGATGATTGCTCTTAATAAGGTTGACAAAGTCCTATTTACTACCTCAGTTTGACCATCAGTTTGTGGGTGGCAAGTAGTAGAAAACAACAGCTTAGTACCTAACTTACTCCACAAAGTCTTCCAAAAGTAGCTCAAGAACTTAGCATCTCTATCTGAAACAATTATCCTAGGCATGCCATGTATTCTCACAATCTCCCTAAAGAATAATTCAGCAACATGCGATGCATCATCAGTTTTATAACAGGGAATAAAATGTGCCATCTTAGAAAATCGATCTACAACCACAAACACACTATACTTCCCACGTTTGGTCCTAGGTAAACCTAACACAAAGTCCATTGAAATATCAGTCCAAGGCTCACTAGGAATTGGCAAAGGTGTGTATAAACCGTGGGGTTGTGCTCTCGATTTAGCTTGCCTACACGTGACACATCTACCACATATCCTTTCAACATCCCTTTTCATGTGTGGCCAAAAGAAGTGTTCCTGTAAAACAGCTAAAGTTTTAGCAATTCCAAAATGCCCCACCAATCGCCACCATGGGATTCCCTCACCAACAAATCTCTCAAAGAACAATTAGGCATACAACGCTTATTCTCCTGAAACAAAAATCCATCATGTCTATAAAATTTACCCATTGTGTTTTTCTCACAAGCTTGATACTCCTCACTAAAATCTTGGTCTAAAGGGTATAAATCCTTAATATGCTTAAAACCAAGCAGTTTAGCATCAAGGATAGAAAGTAATCTGTACCTGCGAGAAAGTGCATCCGCAACAACATTCTCCTTACCTTGCTTGTATCGAATGACATAAGGAAATGTCTCGATGAATTCCACCCAGCGGGCATGCCTCTTGTTCAGCTTTTGTTTCCCCTTCAGATGTTTCAATGACTCGTGATCAATGTGAATCACGAATCCCTTGGGCCATTGGTAGTGTTGCCAAGTCTTTAATGCTCGAACCAATGCGTGCAACTCCTTGTCATAAGTCGGGTAATTTAGTGTTGACCCATTCAATTTTTCACTGAAATACGCGATTGGTCGTCCTCCTTGCATCAGCACGGTACCTATACCTACACCGAAAGCATCACATTCAATTTCAAATGTTTTAGAAAAATCAGGTAATGTGAGTAAAGGAGCATGAGTAAGCTTATGCTTAATAAGCTGAAACGCCTTCTCTTGTTCTTCTCCCCACTTGAACCCAACATTCTTCTTGATTACTACCGTGAGTGGTTCAGCCAAAGTACTGTAATCCCTTACAAACCGCCGGTAAAAGCTGGCAAGTCCATGAAAACTCTGTACTTCTCCAATGCTTGTGGGACTTGGCCATTCTTGGATAGCCCTAACCTTTTCTTCGTCAACCTGTATACCTTGAGCACTAACAACAAAACCAAGAAAAACAAGCTTATCCGTGCAAAAGGTACACTTCTTAAGATTAGCATACAACTTTTCCTTCCGTAAAACATCTAAAACAAGTTTCAAATGTTCAATATGATCATCCAAATTGCTGCTATAGATAAGGATATCATCAAAATAAACAACAACAAATTTCCCAATAAAAGGTCGCAAAACATGGTTCATTAAATGCATAAATGTGCTAGGCGCATTGGTTAAACCAAAAGGCATTACCAACCACTCATACAAACCTTCTGTTGTTTTGAAAGCTGTCTTCCACTCGTCTCCCTCTTTCATGCGAATTTGATGATATCCACTCTTCAAATCAATTTTAGAAAACACACAAGCACCATGCAATTCATCTAACATGTCATCCAAGCGAGGAATGGGATGTCGATAAATTACCGTGATGTTGTTGATGGCTCGACAATCAACGCACATCTTCCAAGTCTCATCTTTCTTAGGCACAAGTAAAACTGGTACGGCACATGGACTCATGCTTTCTCTCACGTGTCCCTTCTCCATCAACTCACTTACCTGCCGTTGGAGTTCCTTTATCTCCTCGGGATTACTCCTATAGGCTGGTCGGTTTGGAATTGTAGCTCTAGGTATGAAGTCGATTTGATGTTCAATCTCGTGGATTGGAGGTAAACCTTGCGGTGTTTCCTCGGGAAAGATATTCTCATATTCCTGCAAAAGAGAAACAATAGAACTATGCAAGGTGGAATCAAGATCGTTAGTGTTTAATAATGCCTCCTTGTACATGAGTAAAATCATCGACTGATTAGAAAACAAAGCTCTTCTCACATCACTCTCTCTTGCATAAAAGTTTGTTTTTCTCTCTATTTTTACCTCATTGGCCAAATCTTCTTTTGTACTGGCTCTCTCAATGTTCTCTCCTTTTTCTCGGCCCCTCTATCTTTTTTCCCTCTCTGGCCGAACTCTCTCTCTACACTCCAACACTCATTATTTTCACTCCCTTTCTCTCTCTTTTTCTCATTCTCTCCTTTTTGTTCACTCTCCTTTTGTAACCAAACTTGATCTTCATGAACCTGTTTTGGTGTCATTGGTACAAGAGTGAATGGTCTCTGGTTGTGCACAAGAGAATATTTATTGGCGTAGCCATCATGTTTGACTTGACGATCAAATTGCCATGGTCGACCTAGTAACAAGTGCCCAGCTTCCATTGGAACTACATCGCACAAAACTTCATCTTTATATCTACCAATGCGAAATGAAATTAATGCCTGTTTAGTTACCTTCACTTCACCACTATTATTCAACCATTGCAACTTGTAAGGTCAAGGATGTTTGGTCGTTGGCAACCCTAATTTGTCAACCATAGTTGTGCTAGCAACGCTCATACAACTCCCTCAATCTATTATTACACTACATACCTTGTTCTGCATATGGCACCTAGTATGAAAAATGTTCTCACGTTGCTCTTCTTCTTACTCTTTGGCTTGCACACTAAGGGCTCGTTGAGTGACCAACAATTCACCTTGGACAGCATACTCCTCCTCATCCATGTCCTCCAATGGTGGCATGGAGTCCTTGTTCGATTCGTCATCCGTAACAACCTCTCAGTCGTCTCGTAACACCATCACCCTTTTGTTCAGACATTGGCTTGAGATGTGACCCCTGCCTTGGCATTTGAAACATTTAATATCACGGTTTTGAGAAGTGGATGAATCATGTTTACCTTGGTTTGAAGGGCTAGCCGTGGCTGGTTTTGGCTCAAACTTTGGCCTAGCGACCGATTTCTCTTCTCTCTTCCCATAATTTGGCTTCCATGAAGAAGGTGCCGAACTAACATTCGCACGTGAGCTACCCCTCCGCTTGAGCTACCGCTCTACTGTGATGGCCATGTGCAACATGTCTTCTAACTCTACATAGTGTTGCATCTCCACCCTATCTTGAATATCCGGATTTAGCCCTTGCAAAAATCTTGCCATGGTTGCTTCTCGATCTTCTTCAACATTGGCTCGTATCATGGCTATTTCCATTTCTTGATAATATTCCTCCACACTCCTGTTTCCTTGTCTAAGTCCTTGTAACTTTTTGTACAATTCCCGGTTGTAATGGCTGGGTACAAATCGCTTTCTCATCACCGTTTTCATCTCCTCTCATGTCTTAACCGGGTGTTCTCGGTTCCGTCACCTATTCATTACCAACTGATCCCACCATACAACCGCATAATCAGAGAACTCAATTGTAGCAAGCTTAACTTTCTTTAACTCTAAATAGTTATGGAAATCAAACACTAGCTCCACTTTCTTCTCCCACTCTAGGTAAGCTCCGGGGTCATTTTTCCCTTGGAATGGCAGAATCTTCATTTTAATACCTCCCATATTATTGTCTTCCCAGTCCCTAGCTTCTCTATTCCCATTTCCATGCCTAAATCCGCCCCTATTTATCGGTGGTTCCTCCAACTCTTCTAAATCATCTTCCTCCGAAAGATCATATCCACCCCTCCGCCTATTTTGCATGTTTTGTGGCTGCCTATTATGTGTTCTGGCATCAACCTCATCTAATTTCTCATGAATAGGCTCTAGCGCTTGCGTCAACTGCCGTTCCATTTGCCTCATTGATTCTTGTAACTGAAGATTAGGAACGTTTTGTTGCGGAAGATCATCTTCAGCTTATCTTTCTTGATTCGGATTCATTTTTCTTTTTTTTTAAACTAGCAAAACAATGTTAGATAATAAAGGATCTTACTTCTCTCCCTCACGTGTTTCACTCTATCACTTGGTCACTTAGTTCACTCGTGTTTCACTCGAATAATTAGCTTGTACCCTTGAATGTTCTCACCATTCTTGCCTTTTTTTTAACTCGCTTATTCTCTCTTTCAGTTCTTTTGGAATTACACAAACAACAATAAAATCTATCCGGCAACAAATTCAGCAACACATTTTGATACACAGTTCAAAATGAAGCAAATTTTTGCACTGTGAAGTGAGGTCAAATTCGGACACCTAGACACTCAAACAATGTAAAGGAAACAATTTTTTTTTTCGGATCCTCTTGATTTTTTCTTTTCTTTTCTTCTTTTTCTTTTTTTTTTTGAACAGAATAGAACCTAAATAATAAATTAGAATTCAGAAACAAATAAGGATAGACAAACCTGAGGCTAGAACCGACGCTCTGATACCAAATGATAAGAACATCACCAATATATTGACGAAACCCGTTATCAATAGAAAGGCACCAAGACCTTTTCTACTCAGATTTGGATGGAAGTCACTGTGACCTGTTGCTTATATCGAAGCAAGAACCTTGGTATATCGTAGATGCCACAATCAAGGATGAAAAGCTTGATTGATAAGTCAGGGTTGAACGCTCGGATTGATCCGAAGAGTTAGTGCAGTTCGTCAAAGAACCAAAGAAAGAATTATCTCTCTCAAAAAATAAACATTCATCAATAATTCATTAACCTTGGAAACGCCTATTTATAGGCCAAAATTACAAGGTATTGCCCAAAAAGAAAAGTTGACAAATTCAAACATAATTAGTAAGCCTAAATTAAAAACCAAAAGAAAGAAAAGTCTTAATGGCTGATTTTCAGCCATTTACACGCCCAACAATTAAAGGAAAATGCAATTAATCCTCGTCAACAATTTGTACAAATGATCAACCGCATGTGTGCCAAAAATGGGAAAGTTTTTGAAATTCTTCCATTGACTTGATCTTGCAAAATTTGAGCTGATTTCAAGCTTGACTCATCCGGATTCTTCTAGGACTTGGATCAAACTAATGCACCTTTGTGGTTGACATGAGCCTAGGTCAATGGGCTTGCACAAATTTTCTTGATTCCAGATTTCGTGAATTAGCCCATTTAGTGCTTCTTTGAATTTCTTAGCTCGGGCTCTTGTAACTGGTCCAACAGGAACTTGTATTGGGTCAACCACCTTCCATGCATTTGAGCTCCCTAAGTCTCCATCATGTTTGATATGACCTAGTCGCAAATGCTAAAGAGAAGTCTTATTAGAATAAGAAGTTTTAAGTTTTTTAGATTTATTACCATTAACCTTAGTGTTCAGTAGTAAGTCCATCTTAGGTTTGATAAAATATAGATTATTTTACATCCATCTATTACAGATAAAAGATTTGTTTTTATGAATCACTACTTTATTATTAAAGGAAACTACGAAAGAGTCAATAAATAAACAAGCTACAGAAATTAAATTCCTTTTAAGTTTAAGAACATAAAAACAATCTCGCAAAAATAAATTCCTATAATTATCAAAGTGAAGATGGACGTCTCCCACTGCTTTAGCCAACACTAAGGATTAATCGCCCATCCAAAACGTGAAGTCTTTATGAAGCAAACTTCTCATTTTCTTGAACTCCTGTGGATAAACACAAATATGACTAGTTGCTTTAGAATCTATGACCCAAGTGTCATTAGATTCCTCAACTAAACAAATTTCAACAACCAGAAGATCACACCTACCTCATCGGGAAAGGAAGTCCTTGTAATTCTTCTTGATGTGCCTGACTTCCTGCAGAAAAAGGACTTGAGCTCTTCAGGTTCTTCTTTTTATTCTTTCCATTTATAGGAATAGAAGACTTTCCGTTCTTGGGCCGTTGCTTCTTAAGATTGGAACCAAATGCAACTGCCAAGTTGGCCTCGCCACCCGCAGGAGATTCCTTGATCAGAAGTTCAAACTCTTGCAACTGCTTCATCAACTTAGTCAAGGTCATATCCTGTCTATTACTTAAATTAAATGTAGCTCTAAAAGGAATAAACTCATTTGACAGAGTCTCAAAAACCATAGTCATATGTGTTTTATCATCAATGTCAACTCTATTGGTTTGAGCCTCAGCGAGGTAACCCATGACTAACATCATATGCTCCTTTACAGATGTCCTTGGCCTTTGTTTGTAGTTTAGAAGTTTTTGAAGCACCCTTTGTTGTTTTGTTAGGGCCTGGCCTCCAAACATGTCTTCAAGATTATCCAAGATCTACCTAGCAGTCTCATAATCTTCATGTTGAACCTGTAGCACGTTATTCATGTTGGCCATAATATAACAGTAGGCCTTATCATTAACATCTTTCCAACGATCATATGCTTGGATTTGCTCATTAGTGAAATCTACCATAGGCTCAGGAGGATACGGAGTTGTTAGCATAAATTTTAGTTTCTTAAAGGATAGGACGATGCTGATGTTCTGTTTCCAATCATTATAGTTCCATCGGTTAATTGATTTTTGTCAAATATCAAAGATAAAACATTTTTAGACATTTTTAATCTATAATAAAGAATCATATAGCAAATATAAGCAAATATATCATAATAATTTAGTAAGATAACAAAATCATATAAAACATATAATGTGTTTATGTGTCAAAACCTTCAAAATATTATATCCTTTCAACAATAATTCCCAACCCAGAATTTAACAAGCTGTATAGGGGAGACTTGTCAAATTCAATTAGGAACACATATCCCTTCTTGATTAATATAAGCCATCCATGACCCGTATGATCCAGCATATATTAATAATCGTTTATTTGGTCATCAATTTTATTAATAGAGCTTTAGGGGAGGTTAACAATAAAATCAACATGAGTGCATAACCATTGTTTGAACATTTTATCCATGATTTATAATCACCACCTAGGGGTAATCATGCTACAATACCTTATCCTCTTGGAGATCCAACCTAGTACATGATGAAGTCTCTTCATAGGGGTCGAAACCACCATATGCTACCTATGGACTAATGATGGAGACCGTAGGTCTTCTCTTCAAAAACCTTCTCCCACTTAATCTTTCGAAATCAAAGTTTTATTTTAAGAACATGTATAAATAATTCTTAATGAGTGGCACTCCCTATTCTATATGACATGTTATCAACATACATGGCAAATCATATTATAATGCAGATAATCAAAGCAAACATGCAAAGCCACAAGCAAAATAATAATAAATAGTCGTAATATTATGGTCCCACCCTAGAGATAAAAAAATAAAGATTACAGGAGATAAATCAAAACATATTATTGATTTTTCATCCTTGAATCTTCATATTGTATCCTTCTTCATGTATAATCGATCTCCAAGTTTCAATCCCACATGGAACGAAAACTTCAGATTTTTGATCATCTCTACATTTAATGTTTCTCAGAATTGTCCTAAAAATAAAATCAAAACTGCAGTGAAAATACACAATTTTTGAAAATCCATAACTCTCTGCTGGCATGCCGATCTATGCAATCGGTCTGCCGGTCATGACCTTTTGGTGTACCAAACCCCATAGTTTGGCCTGTAGGTCATGATAGATCAGCCTGTCAAACATGAAAGTTTGGCTTACCGCCAGAACTGTCAGAATTCTACCCAATGGACGGCCTGCCAAACCCAAGGTCCGGCCTGTCGATTTGAGACCATCGGTTGGTCGAACCCCTGCCGATCAAACTGAATTCACATTTTTCAAAAAATACACTTTGTATGCAGTTTTTCAATTTTATTTTCAACAATTCAAAACCATAAAATTAGAGACTCAAGAAATACTTGTAGAACACTATCATCCATCTTCTAGATCTGTCTTCTCTGAATAATTATTTAAATTATAAAATTCTTACAAATTTAAAATTAAATAATAATTCCTAGACCGAGATGATAGTCTGCCATCTAATTACATAAAAAACCTAGATACACATTCTAGCCTCTAAGGAACCATAACCGGCATAAATTAATTAATTAATAATTAATTAAATAATAATTTAATCAACCATAATTAATTAATAAACATTCACTATATAATCTATGACAACATAAATATATATAAACCCTAGAGTGACAACTTTCTAAAAAATTAAATTCAAGCATAGGAGAGATCAAGATCACATAGTTTATACATATAGCATGATCACAAACTTGTAAATTTATGTAAAAACCTTAGCTTTGATACCAATTGTTAGAAAAATAGTACACAGTGAAAATTTTAAAAATTTTAATCAAACTATTTTCTAAAACATAAGTTTGACATGCTATATGCATAAATTAACCAGATCTTACTAACTTTTTTTGCTGAAGAACTCCTGTAATTCGTGAAAAGAATGATGTTTTAGAATAGCCTCAACCAACTGGTCTTTTTTGCTATTCTATATCCACGATTGGAGTGCATGTGGGCGCACATCATACAGCTTTTCTTTAGTGACTCTCCTTCCAACCAATTGAGAAAACCCAGAACTAAGGTTCGTGATTTGTAAACAATAGCTCTTAGGGAAGTTTCAGAGACTCATAGAATATAGTACTCACTCTTGATATCTCAACTGATCTAAATAACTTATGAGTCTTACTCCCTATTTATAGAGGTTGGGCCCAAGGGTTAGTCCTTATCAGACAAAGCCTCAAAAATTTGAATCTAGATCAATATCTGATAAAGATCACGTAAAAATACGTGATCAAATTATCATTCGGTCAGTAAGCCAAATTGGCATATCGACTTATCGAACTTATTCCATTAGCAAGCCAAACCTGAAGACCAGCCTGCCGAACTTACGATTAAATGCTCTCTACAAATCTTTTATTTTTCACCTGAGATTCTTAAGATAAAGCTTTAGTTTTAATTCAAATAACCCAATAGAGAAGATATCTGATTAAACAACTTTATCTAGATAATCTCTAGAAAAATAAATATTCTCAATAATTCAACAAGTTTATCTTGAATTAATTTTTCACAAAATTAATTCAACCAATAAACAGACATAAATTATCTAATCCTATCGAATTTCAGCCAATCTGATAATTTGACATAAGTTACTAATTTATTAGAAAAGAGAGCCGTATTGTTATATGATTTTTATGAGCTAGCAAAGGGGACCTGATGGACCTATGTAGTTCAAGCTCCCAATAATTATGAAACCTAATTTTCCAGATATATATTTTATAATTATCAATTCTAATGCTACTCCACTAAAAGCTTAGAGCTGCACTCTCGAACTATATAAAATTACGAAGTCCGAATAGCTAAGTTTCCATAACATATCATAATGTGTCATATCTCCATAAGATTATCTATAATCGGCTTAAAGATAAATTTTGTCTTACCTTCCTAATTATTTTTTTTTCTTATGTTCCATTACCTCACTATCAAAAAACTTACCATCTAAAGATAGCATACCATTTGGTTACACCTATGTATCTAAATAGTTAAGCACTCTAATTTTTCAATTACATGATAATGCATATAAGAGGATATCAACAACTTTTAAAGAGGAGTTATAGATTCTATATCTATGAATAATAGGTCTACGCTATCAAGAGTCATGTCTCCAACGTACCGGTATGCGTACCAAGATAAAATCTGGATGTCACCCTTTAGTACAACAAAAGACATAAGTCAAGACAACGGGCCCACTGTTCATCTCAGGATTAAGATATAATACATACGATCATCTAAAGTAGATTGATTTGCCGAGATAGAATTATTAATCCAAATTAATTACACTTTATGTCTCGATCCAATACATCGTCATATATGACAATGCAATATGTTGAACTTATTATTAATCCAATACATCGTCAAGTGCCAAGAGCACTTCATCTAAGTGGCATCATAGATTAGGTCATCCATTGCCCTTAATTCTTAGGCATATTATTTTCAACTTTAATTTACAACTATTAGGTCCCTTATCTTGAAACTTTAATTCTAATGCTTGTCAATGCAATAAAAGTCACAAATTACTATTTACAATTTCTTCTTTCATCTCTTTTTCTCCTCTTCAAATTATCTTCTCTGATGCATGGACCTAACTTATTCTCTATGTTGATGATTTTAAATGTTATATTATTTTTGTTAACCATTTCACGAAATACATATGGTTTTACTCACTCAAACGAAAATCCCATGTTTCTAATGTCTTCATCTGACTTAAAGCAGTTGTTGAAAATCTTTTAATCAGAAAATTATCGCATTTTACTCTAACCTTGAAGGGGAATATCAAGCACTTTTTTCTTTTCTTGCCTCTCATGGCATATCTCATCTCACTTCTCCTCCTCACACATCGGAACATAATAGGTACTCATAACATAATCATCGTCACATTGTTGAAAGTGGTATGTTCCTCCTTTCTCATGCTTCCATGAATTTGTCCTATTGGTCTTGTGTGTTCTCAACTGATGTTTACTTCATTAATCGCATTCCTACTCCAACACTTCATCTCTCCTTTCTATGTCAACACTTGTTTCAGTCTTCACCTAATTATTCTAATCTTTATGTCTTTGGTTGTCTATGTTAGTCGTGGCTTCGTTCGTACTCTCCTCATAATCTCGCGACCCATCGATCTATGTGTGTTTTTCTAGGTTGCTTTCTTACTTAGTGCTAATCTATGGCTTGATCCCACTTCTTTTAGAGCATATACGCCTCGTCATGTCAAATTCGTTAAGTTATTTTGCCCTTTTTTATCTCCCTATGCTTAACTAGATTGCCCTTAACCCAACACTTTTATCACAATGGCTACCTCACATATCTTCTCCTCTGACCATCGATACATCATCTTTAAGTCTCGATTCTTTTGCCTTAATGTCCACAAACACCTTGTGTGTGGATTAGGCTCCTTCCTCTTTATCCTTAACTTTCAATTTGCTCCTTATTTCTTTTCTCAAGCCAGTGTTGCCATGCCCTTCCAACATCAACCCTCCTTGTAGCCACCCAAGTGTATAATGCCACGACCCTCAAACACTGGTGCTGCGATGCCCCTAGAGTCCTCTACTTCTCCGCAAATTGACCTAAAACCACCATCAACTCTACCCTTGGCCCTTTTCTTAACCCCAATGCAACATTTTCCATGTGTTATTGTCACTAGATCCCAACATAAAATCGATAAACCAATCCAAAAACTCACTCTTATTTCCCAACTTTCCAATTCTATCGAAATTGATATCGTCACCCAAGCCCCCAAAGATCACAAGTAGCATCAGGCCATGTCTGAAGAGTATGATGTTCTTATTCGAAATGGGACATGGGAACTTGTTCCACCAACCCTGACACAAAATATTGTTGGATACAAGTGGATTTTTCACATTTAAACCTAATAGATCTATTGACAGGTATAAAGCTTGGTTAGTTGCAAAGGGGTTTCATCAACGCCTTGGAGTTAACTATAATGACACCTTTAGTCCAATTGTTAAGCCAAACATTATTTGTCTTGTTCTCAGTCTTGCTGTCAGTCAAGGATAGTTTCTCCGACAACTTGATATTAACAATGTCTTTCTCTAGGGCACCTTATCTGAGGATGTTTTCACGGCCCACCCTCTAGTATTTACTAATTGTGATCATCCTCAACATGTCTGCAAAATTGTGTAAGGCTATTTATAGTCTTAAGCAAGCACCTTATGCCGGTTATAATGAGTTACACTTGTTTCTTATTGCCTATGGCTTTGTCAACTCTCATTTAGACACCTCTATCTTTGTCTTCAACATTAGAGGTATATTGATCTATCTTCTTGTCTATGTTGATTATATTATTGTTTCAGGTGACAATAATGGGGTAATACAAAAGTTTATTTCCCTTATTACACAATGCTTTTCTCTGAAGGACCTTAGACCCTTGATATATTTTCTAGGCATTGAGGTAATTCCCCATCCTAAAGGATTACTTCTATCACAACAATGATATATCATCGATCTTCTTGCTCAAACTCATATGACAGATGTTAAGCCAGTCACTACACCTCTTGCAACTACCTTTTTGCTTGTTATTCACTCTGATACTGCCCTTTCTAATCCTTCTGAGTACCAGATGATTGTTGGCTTTGTCAACTCTCATTTAGACACCTCTATCTTTGTCTTCAACATTAGAGGTATATTGATCTATCTTCTTGTCTATGTTGATTATATTATTGTTTCAGGTGACAATAATGGGGTAATACAAAAGTTTATTTCCCTTATTACACAGTGCTTTTCTCTGAAGGACCTTAGACCCTTGATATATTTTCTAGGCATTGAGGTAATTCCCCATCCTAAAGGATTACTTCTATCACAACAACGATATATCATCGATCTTCTTGCTCAAACTCATATGACAGATGTTAAGCCAGTCACTACACCTCTTGCAACTACCTTTTTGCTTGTTATTCACTCTGATACTGCCCTTTCTAATCCTTCTGAGTACCAGATGATTGTTGGCAACTTGCAGCACTTGTCATGCACTCAGCCTGATATTGTTTATATGGTGAATAAACTCTCTTAGTTTATACATCACCCTACTAATGAGCACTAGAATGCTGTCAAGCGACTATTGTGTTATCTTTGTGGAACTTATGATCATGGTGTGATTCTACATCGTCATTCTTCCTTGTTTCTCTATGCGTTCTTTGATGTTGATTGGGCAAGTAACAAAGATGACTATACTTCCACAAATTCTTATCTTGTATACCTAGGTTGCAATCCTATCTCTTAGAGTTCAAAGAAACGACGAACAATAGCTCACTCTTTTACCAAAGCGAAATATCATTCGGCTGCTACTGCTTTTATTGAGTTGAGTTGGAGTCGTTCTCTCCTTACGAAACTTGGTATTACTATTCCACATCAATCGGTTATTTACTGTGACAATATTGTTACAACTAACCTCTACTTGAATCCGATGTTTCATTCTCCCATGAAGTATGTTGCACTCAATTATCCCTTCATTCGGGATCAAATTCAAAATGGTGCTCTTCGTGTTGCTCATGTCTTTTCCGAGGATCAGTTGGCTAATGTTCTCACTAAACTACTACCGTGTGTGCGCTATTTTCTCTCTTTGAAGGGCAAGATTAGACTCTTCTCTGGGAGCTCTATCTTCCGAGGGTATAACAAAGATATTAATCAAATAAAAGATTAAATAATTTAAATTTTGTAAATACTAGAAATTTAGATTCTCTTTTCTTTTTGTTATCTAGTTAGCTTTCCATTATTTAGTTTTCTATCTTTCAATATTTGAATTGTACGCTCATATAAACTCACTCTCTCTCTCTCTATATATATATCTAGTTTATTTAATAGAAAGGCTGTGTCATATTTTTCTCTTTACTGTTATTATCTATAATGTTAAGTAAGGCCATATTCAAGAAAAATTATTTAAGTGGAGCGATCAAGGAAAAAAAGTCTTTGTATGTTAGGATTTGTTCCTCGAGGAATAACTACATTCATTGTTATATTTATGGCATTTTGGATCAATAAACAATTATTCTTCATTCTCTCTTCTTCTTCTTTTTTTTTAAAGCGTTACTATACCCATTTAGTTTAAAACCTCAATCATCAATTTTAGCGCTGAGACTATTGTCGAGAAGATAAAGTATGTTAATCATCAAATTGTTGCGTAGTTTTGGAATCTATGTTGCCTTGATAATCTGAGAATTTGTGTAAAAAAACAGTAGCAAGTTGAATATTCACGAGAACAAATATTCTAACAAACTGAATTTTATGGCTTTAATTTTTTTGAGGAAATTATAGCTTTAAATTTTGTTATGTAACTTAGGAGAATATTTTCAAGTTTCTTCTTCTTTGCTTTATTTAGCCAAAAAATTCACTACTTTAGCACTTTGGGAAAATCTCTCTTTTGGGCTTCCTTTGACAATGTAGTTTCAATTATATAGTTTCAACTGCTACAGTATACGTGTAAAACAAAAATAAGCTACATGTTAAAGCACTCATATGTTGTAATAAATTCATTCTAATTGCGTTGACAAACACACCATAGTTAAAGGATGTGATATAAATTTTGTCAAAAATTTTTGTGGCTCAGTTTTTCGATAAAAAGACGAATTAGATTCTTTATCAGATTGTAACCAACGAAAAGCAAGATTTTCACTCACATTTGTTATTTAATTAAGATCAGAAAACAAAATTTTTAACCTTGATTTTGTTTTAAGAAGAGATTATGAACAAATAGACAAACACTATTTGGAATCTGGATCACAAATGCGACCTCCAAACGCAAAAGACGAGAACAAAAAAAAAGAAAAAAGAAAAATGGCACGTGTAGACACTTTTATCCAAATGTAAAATCATTCAGATTAATAATAATAATAAAAAAAAGAAAATAAAAGGCAATGAATACTACTCTACGGCAGATGGTTTTGTGTGAAAATCCCCAATAAGCGCCATGTGTGGCTTGGCTGTCAGCTGATTGGCGGACACGGAGCGGCGCGTGTGGCCTCGATACGGTATCCTAGCCGGCACAAAGTGGGACCCACCCGAGCAGCACATTTTGAGCCGTTTCAAGCCCGTTACCTTCCCATCAGCTGTCTCAAATTCTCATCGGCCTGGCTGGTCCTCTACGGCGCTTCACTAAACCAAGAAAACAGAAAATCACCCCATTCAAGCTTCGAAAAAGTGAGAGACAAACAAGTCAGAAAGATAAAGGGAGGGGGGAAAAAAAAAGATGTGGGTGACAAATACAGCTGAGAGGAATTTGCGCGCCTTGGCAATGGATCCCGTTTTGGTATTTGCTAAAGTTTTGGCTTTTAAGCCTTTTATGTTTAACTGTGGTAACCAATTGGGGTTTGGTGGGGTCCTGAGTATCCTATATGCCTAATGGGAGTGGCTTTGTCCAAGGTGCGGCGTTGGGGGATCATCGAGCCTACGGCTAGTCGTATGCACCGAATGCGTTAATCCGTCCAATCGGGATCGATCCGCATTGGCTGAATTGGTTGGGAGGATTCTTGGATTGATGTGTTAGAAAATCTTAATACAAAAGTCTTGGATTGATTTGCGAAGCAAGGATTTTCCAATTCATGAATTTACAAATTCAATAAAGTAATTAAAATTAATTCGTGAAATTTGATATATTTAGATAAGATTGAATTGTCATTTTTAAATTGGTAATAGATTGATATTTTCTAATTTCAAGGTTTATTGACTAATCTACGGATTCATCCTTATTTTGTAAAACCCAATTCGCGAACACCTTGCTCTTAGCTAGCTTGAGAATGACCGTAACGTTATACATCATCGCTAAATTCTAAAGTTCATACTCTCTTTGGAGACTATATAGAAGTCTCATGTGATGTTGCACATAAATCGTTTGTTTTTTAAATATTAGTATAATATAACCATATGATTATTTTGAAACCGACAACATGCGTATGTCGTGTACATTTATAACAATTCTGCAAAATAAGTTTATAAAATTATTTGTGAAATGCACGAAATTAATTTTTTTTTCGAAGGTATGCAGTAAGAAAAAGTAAATAATTTGCCTACTCTTGCCAGTTATAACAACTTTTTTTTTTTCCCTTCCAAAATCACTCTAAAAGCTGGGCGGATTATAAATGGTGCGTTCTCTTGAATTTTTTTTTTCTCACTTTTTCTATTTTCTTCTTATATCTCTCCTACCAAAGAACCCACAATTCAATTTTCTCCTAAAAAATCCCTCTATTATTCTCTTTCTTTCAACTTTTCACCTCTGCCAAACATAGGATCTGCTTGTGTGTTAGGCTGCAAATCCTTTTGGATGTTCACAAGATATTATTAGACTTTAGGATAAATTTCTTTTTTCCCGTGCATCATCGTTATACAGCGTACTATTTTGTACATAAAAGTACTTGTTCCTGCACTTTCAAGGGAATTATTACGGTATAATCTCTTTAAATGATTAGCTACTTAATTTCATGAAATTAGTTTTTGTCAAATCTGACAGGAAAAAAAATTGCCATCCCATTTAATATTGACTGATAAATTTTTGGTCCGATGCTATATATACGCATAAATATTTAATGAAAGTTTTTTTTTTTTTTTTGGTATGTAGTAGTCTTGAATGTTCATGTGTTATGGTTATGAAACTATATTCGAAGTGATTACGAAACAATATGTCATATTTTTTAAAGGAATATGTCATATTTTTGTGCTTATGAAGCTGCCTTTTTTTTCCGAGTTTCAGGAAAAAGGAAAAAGAAGAACAGGAAAATCTCTGTATTTTTAGAAGTAAAAGAAATTGCCCACATGCATGGATCCTAACTCAAAATTTTTAACGGAGAACGAGAGAGATAACATATTTTTAAAACTTTTTGAAATAAATAACAGATTTTAAAAATATTTATAGTAAGTAGCGAATTTATGATATAAAAAATTTACTAACATAATTTATTTAATGTGCAACTAAAAATAATTTACACTATAAACAAGTACGTAAATAAATTATTTACATTTTAAATATATTTATTGTATAAACAAGATGGGGTAAATAAATAGTTTACGTCTTAAAATTGTTATATACTATATATATTTTTAAAACCTATTAACTGAAAAAGTTATTTACTACAATTCTTTTTTAATTTTCAAAAAACCTATGTACATGAATATACATTGTATTGTGTAATATAGGCATAACCACCACTAAAAACAAGTATAAAAGTTAATCTTATAGCTCCTAGTCATTTTCGTTTTGTTTATTAACCCCACTGAGAAGAATTTATGGTTCCATCACTCATTCTATACGAAACTATTTATTAGTTAGACCTGCGACGAATCTTTTCACGTCCCAAGTTTTGTTCATGTCCGAGAGATAATTGGAGACTTGGAGGAGTGAAGCAAAGAATCATATGATTGCTTTACGTTTCAACAATTTATATAACTAAGACGACATTTATGACAATAGTTCAGTAGTTAGAGCGTGTGGCTGTTAACCACAAGCTTGGGGTTCAAGTCCTACTTCTAGCGTTTCTGTCTCATTATTTTCTTTCTTTTTTTGAATTTTGGTACTATAACGTCTCGAAATTTATTTAATGTTATTGTAATATAAATGATGAATTAGTGTGTCATAATTAATGTTTCAACATTAATTTGATTATTTGGTTGAGATTTTGTCTCATTATTTTCTTTCTTTTTTTGAACTTAGGTACTATAACGTCTCGAAATTTATTTAATGTTATTGTAATATAAATGATGAATTAGTGTGCCATAATTAATGTTTCAACATTAATTTGATTATTTGGTTGAATTTTAAATTTTAGGTTGTTTTGTTAATTTGATAAATTCGAATGATTTCTTATTGTTTTAAAATGATGTTTTGAGTTTTAAAGCTCAACAGTTTGTAAAATGTTAAAAATATTCTGTTTTACAAAACCGTGGGTGGCACATGATTTTCACACAGTAAAACCGCCCACCGTTTCTCTCTATTTATTCTCTCTCCTCTTCCTCTCTCTTCACTCTCTCTCTCCTCCTCTCTCCCGTGGTTCCTATCTCTCTCCTGTTCTCTCTCTCGGTTCCTCATCTCTCTCTCAATTTTCTTTGAGATTTTGAAGCCAAATTCGAGTCCAAGCTTCGGGTTAGCGAGTAGGAAGCTCAGGTACGTGATTTGGCAACCAAAAATATGGATTTAAAGCTTCGATTCGAGGTTAGTTTTGAAATTTTTAAACTTTTTCCAAAATTTTCAATTTTGTGCATTTTTGAGATTTAAGTTTGTTTGAGCTTAGAAATGATTTGAGTTAAATGAACTTAGAACAACTAGAATCTAAGCTTAGATTGAAAAAAAAGAAGATTGGATTCAAGATTTTTCATTTTTCTCCTCATTTTTTTATTTTCGGATTTTTGAGATTTTTATGTTTAAATCTTGTTTAAATGAGTTCAAAAGTGTTCTAGTATTTTTTTTCTATCATCTATGAATGTTTTCTATGCCTGAGATTTGAGAAAAACAGGTTAAAATTAAGATTTGGATTTTAAGAGATCGAAAACCCGTGGCTGGAATTTCTAGGTTTTTCCAGTTCGGCAGGCCGGATTCAAAGGATCGGCATGCCGGACTGCACCGTTCGGTAGGCCAAACCTGGTAAATGGCTGGCTGACCGGACCTGATTTTTGGCAGGCCGAACTGCATAATTCGGCCGACCGAAGCAGGGAGTCCAGCAGGCCGGCAGAGCATGGGAAATTTTGTGATTTTTCACCCGTTTTCACTGTTTTGAACCCCGATTTAAATTCCAATATTGTAAAATGATTTTAAAGATATAAATCGCACACTAGGACATCATAAAATGGTTTAGTAACATAGAATGTCTCGGACTAGATATTGATCGACTTAGTGTGTATCTAGGATCGTTAGTGGTTCCGCGGAGCTAACGTATAGCGTACCAAGATTTCGGTGTGGGGCACCGGCATGAGTATCGAGGTAGGACTTCTACCCCATTCTTTGGTAGCCTAGTTTCAAAATAATTTGGCCTTGAAAAAGGATTTTCTATAAAAATGTTTTCAACGGTTGTTTGAAAATGAATTTATCGGTTATATTTTAATATATTGTGAACTAAATGAACTTCATAATGAATGTAAATGAAAATACTCGGTAAATGGGTTTTGAATGATGATGAAAATAAACACATTGACATGATGCCATATCAGAGATCGGGTCGTGTAGCGATCGACCTTGGGGGCAGGTCCCGAAACCCAACTGGGCCACTACGGTGGTGATATCCTTATAGTTTGCCTAGGAAAATGAAAATGATGTTTCTGGTCGACCTAATAACAGTGTTGGGTAAGAACGGTTTTATTTAAATTTATTTATTCAATGTTTCTTTCATATAATTCCCTAAATAATAAGATTTTTCTTTAAATTAAATGATTTATTAAAACATAGTCCTACTGAGCCTTTCGCTCATATTTTCTTTGTTTTTAAATTTCCCCTCTAGGTGGTTTCCCATTTAGGTTCAGAGAGGATTCAACGGATCGAACTCAGCAGCAGTAGAAGGATTAGTATATCATTTGTATTACTTAATCAAGGCATGTAATGTTTTTAATTTTCTTTGCGCTTGGACTGTAGTTGTATTATTATATTGTCAATACTATGTGTGTGTGCACAAGTTGTGGGTCAGTGGGACCCATTCTCGTGGTTCTTTATTTTATTATTTCATTATTCGCCTAATGTTATGAATTATTTCATACAATGTTGTTTTTAAAACTTTCACATTTTATATCAATTTAACCCCTAAAATTCTTGATTTTAACTAAACTCTCTTTTAATTGATTTAAATAATGCACCACGTCACATCCCGTACTCTGAGACGTGACAGAATGGTATCAGAGCTCAAGGTTATAAACCTTGGAAATTGTGCACACATAGGTATCACAATGAAATACCTCTGACAGTCCAAATCTTATTTTCAGAAGTGAGAGAATGGCACCTAGACGTCGTTTGACAGCTGACGCCGAGTTCAGAAACGACGAGGGCATGATGAGGTCTATTTTTGCTGCTTTCCAGCCGGTGGCAGCCAGGGCTAGACCAGAGGATTCTGATGTTGGTCGTCGGCATACGTATTTTAAGAAATTCTAACGTGCGTCTATTCTGACTTTTGATGTTAATGGGGATCTGTAGTTGGCAGAATATTGGTTAGACTCGATCGTGAAGCATTTGGATACCCTTGGTGTGCCTGATGAGTACCGCGTGGAGTTTGCTGCATATAAGCTCGAGGGTGGTGCTAACACTTGGTGGAATCAGGCTAAGCGTTTGGAATACGGTGGCGATATCAGTTGGGACAGAGTTAAGGAGCTGTTCTATGATCGATATTTTCCGCAGGGGTATAGAGATCAGAAGGCAGCTGAGTTCTACAGGTTGCAGTAGGGTGATTTGTCAGTTCGGGAATATGAGGCAAGATTTAATGAGTTGGCCAGGTTTGCTCCATCAGCAGTGGCATCGAAACGTGAAAAGTGCATTAAGTTTCAAGAAGGGCTCAAGGCTCCTATTCGGCGACAATTGGTTGCTCTACGACTTAGGAGTTTTGGAGAGCTTGTGTCGTCAGCAATATCAGTGGAAAATGATTATGCGCAGTATTGTGAGGATCGAGCAAAGGCTTCAGGAGGATCGCAGAGGAGCGGTAGGAAGAGCACCAGTAGCCGTCCGACTCTGGGAAAGAGCAAGCAAGGTGGCGCGAACAGTGGTAGCAACAGTTCATCTGGTAGCGGGCGCAGCAATCCCTACAGCTTCCATTGTCATTTCTGTCAGCAGTTCGGACACATCAAGAGAAATTGCCTAATCAGGAGTGCCCATCTTGGATCTTAGACTGAGGAGGATGCCAGTCGTCAGTCTTAGCCTCAGACCTTACCTCAGCCTCAGCAGTATCCCTAGTTGCAGTATCCCTAGTTCTCTCCTCAGCAGTTTTCATATCCGGCACGAGGGCAGTAGCCTAAGCATTTTTAGCCTAGCGTCCCTCAATATCGAGCACCAAGTGCAGCTAGTGTGCAGTCGTCTCCGTCTCAACATCATCAGCAGAATAATCCAAGACCCAGCAATGTTGGTAGAGGAAAAGCAAAGGCACCAGTGCAGGTTCATGTAATGGCATCGGGTGGTTCAGATTCTCAGACTAGTAACGCGGTTGTCGATGGTACGATCTTAGTTTCTCAATCCTTAGCTCGTGTTTTATTTGATACAGGTGCCTCTCATTCTCTCATTTTGAGTTCCTTTGTACATGCCTTGGGATTAGATATAGAAGAGTTTAATGAACCCCTAGTCATAACTTCTCCCTTGGGGCGGGTGTGTGTGAATTGTGTATGTAAATCTTGTAAAATAAAGATTGGGGATGAGATTTTGAAAAGTGATTTGATTATACTCCCCATGAGCTCATATGATGTAATTCTAGGGATGGACTGGTTGTCCAGGTATAATGCAGTTGTAGACTGCCAACTTAGAAAAGTGATCCCTAGTGTTTGATAGGGGGACGATGATCACCTACCAAGGTGGTGGTGATTGGCTAATGAGTGAGCGTCTCATGAAGTCGTGTCTAGGAGGGCGAAGGAATCTAGGTTGTTGTGCTTTTCTTGCGAACCTAGAGTGCGAGCCCTATGCTTTGAGAGAAAGTGTAGCGATTTCGGTGGTTGATGAGTTCGAGGATGTCTTCCCCGACGAGTTGCCAAGATTACCACCGCATCAGAAAATCAAGTTTGGTATTGAGTTGTTTTCGGGGACAGCACCGATTTCTATAGCACCTTATCGGATGGCGCCGGTAGAAATGAAAGAGTTGAGGAAGCAACTTCAGGAACTTGCTGATAAAGGGAATATTCAGAATAGCACATCTTTGTGGGGAGCACCGGTTTTGTTTGCTAAGAAGCATGATGGGACTCTCAGGTTGTGTGTGGATTATCGACAGCTGAATCGTGTCACAGTGAAGAATAAGTATCCCTTGCCTAGGATTGATGAGTTGTTTGATCAGTTGGAATGTTCGCTGTACTTCTCAAAGATTGATTTGCGGTCGGGTTACCATCAACTCAGGATTAAGGAAGAGGATATTCCCAAGACAGCTTTTAGGACTCGGTATGGGCACTTTGAGTTTCTGGTTATGTCGTTTGGGTTGACGAATGCTCTGAAAGCTTTTATGGATCTGATGAACAGGATATTTAGGCCGTTTTTGGATCAGTTTGTGATCGTGTTCATCGATGACATTCTAGTGTATTCTAAGACTTGGGAGGAGCATGAGCAGCATCTCCGGATCGTGCTTCAGACTCTACGGGAGCACCAGTTGTATGCCAAGAGGGACAAGTGCGAGTTTTGGTTGACTCAGGTCAAGTTTTTGGGTCATGTCATCTCTGAGCATGGTATTTCTGTGGATCCGTCCAAGATTGAAGCCATAGTGGAGTGGGAACGACCAAGGAATGTAGCAGAAATTCGTAGCTTCTTGGGTCTTGCTGGTTATTACAGGAAATTTGTAAAGGATTTTTCAAAGATTGCAGCTCCGTTGACGAGATTGATCAAGAAGAATATCAGGTTTGAGTGGAATGAAGAATGTGAGATTGCTTTTCAAGAATTGAAGAACCTGTTGACTTCAGCTCCAGTGTTGGCTATTCCTAGCAGTGACGAGCAGTATGAAGTTTACGCAGATGCTTCAGGGCGCGGACTTGGATGCGTGTTGATGCAGCATGGACGTGTGGTTGCGTATGGATCGAGACAGCCATGACCTCATGAGCGAAATTATCCTACTCATGACTTGGAGCTCGCGACGGTGATTCACGCACTGAAGATTTAGAGGTGTTATTTGTTTGGAGCGTCGTTTCAGGTCTTCTCCAATCATAAGAGTTTGAGGTATCTGTTCACTCAGAGGGATCTTAATTTGAGGCAGCGTAGATGGATAAAGAATATGGAGGATTATGATTTTGCATCGTAGTATCATCCTGGGAAAGCTAATGTGGTCGCGGACGCACTTAGCAGGAAGTCTTCAGGAATTCTCGCTTGTTTGGCCTTTGAGGACTGGAGCAGGGATGCGACAGTAAGCAAGTATGGGCTACAGTATCATGAAGACTGTGATCGAGTTTCGGTATATCATGTGGAGGCGACCCCAGCTCTTGTTCAGATGGTGAAGCAAAATCAGTAGCAGGATCAGCATTTGCAGGGGATTTGGTCACGGATTCAGAACGAGGAGCAGTTTGAAGAATGGAGTGTGCATGCAGATGGATCATTGTATTTCCAGGAGTATCTTGCAGTTCCAGCTATCACCGAGGTGACGAAAGCCGTTTTGGACGAAGCTCATAGGTCTCAGTTCGGTATTCATCTGGGGAGCACAAAGATGTATCGTGATTTGAAGAGACAGTATTGGTGGAGAGGCATGAAGAAAGATGTTCGAGAGTATGTGGCCAAGTGTACGACATATCTTCAAGTGAAAGCCGAGCATCAGAAGCCTGCAGGTCAGCTTCAGCCACTTCCTATTCTAGGGTGAAAATGGGAGCATATGACGATAGATTTTCTCACAGGTTTGCCTAGGACGAAGCAGTGGCATGATGCAGTTTGGGTCGTGGTCGACAGGTTGACGAAATTAGCGCATTTCATTCCAGTTAAGGTCAACATGTTCGAGGAGGATTCTCGGGGATTTGTATATGCAGAACATAGTAAGGTTGCATGGAGTTCCATTGTCCATCACCTCTGATCGAGACACCAGGTTTAATGCTAAGTACTGGAGGAGTTTTCAGGAGGCTTTAGGTACGGATTTGAACTTCAGTACGACGTTTCATCCTCAAACTGATGGGCAGTCTGAGCGGGTTATTCAGATTCTCGAGGATATGTTGCGTGCCTATGCGTTAGACTTGGGCGGGAATTGGAAGAAATATTTGCATCTGGCGAAGTTCGCGTACAACAACAGTTATCAGGCGAGTTTGGTATGGCACCATTTGAGGCGTTGTACGGGCGACCGTGTCGGTCACCCGTGTGTTGGGTTGAGCTGAAAGACAGGGTTATTCTTAGGCCAGATGAGATCCGTGATAACAATGAGAGAGTCGTTGTGATTCGAGATCGATTGAGGGCAGCTCAGAGTCGACAGAAGAGTTACGCGGATAGGAGACGTAGACCCTTAGAGTTTGCGGCAGGAGATTTTGTTCTTTTAAAGGTATCGCCTCGTAAGGGAACCATGCGGTTCGAAGTGAGTGGAAAGATTGCGCCGAGGTATATTGGGCCGTTCGAGATCACTCAGCGTGTTGGTGTGGTTGCTTATTGGCTTGATCTTCCGCCTGAACTTTCTCATGTTCATGATGTGTTTCATGTGTCGATGCTTAGGAAGTGTCTGCCTGAGCAAGATAAGATAGTTTCATTTCGTGATGTGCAGGTTCGAGAAGATACAACGTACGAAGAAGTGCCGATTCAAGTCGTCGATCAAAAAGTGATCAGTTTGCGTCGTCATGAGATACCATTGGTAAAGGTCGTGTGGCAACATCACAAGGTTGATGAAGCCACTTGGGAACTAGAGTCGAGTATGCGGGAATTGTATCCGCATTTGTTTTGTTTCTGAAATGAGATATAAATTTCGAGGGTGAAATTTCTTTTAGGGGTGGAGAGTTGTAACGCCCCGAAATTTATTTAATGTTATTGTAATATAAATGATGAATTAGTGTGCCATAATTAATGTTTCAACATTAATTTGATTATTTGGTTGAATTTTGAATTTTAGGTTGTTTTGTTAATTTGATAAATTCAAATGATTTCTTATTGTTTTAAAATGATGTTTTGAGTTTTAAAGCACAACAGTTTGTAAAATGTTAAAAATATTCCGTTTTACAAAACCGTGGGTGGCACATGGTTTTTGCACAGTAAAACCGCCCACCGTTTCTCTCTATTTATTCTCTCTCCTCTTCCTCTCTCTTCACTCTCAGCTCTCACTCTCTCTCTCCTCCTCTCCCATGGTTCCTCTCTCTCTCTCCTGTTCTCTCTCTCGGTTCCTCATCTCTCTCTCAATTTCTTTGAGATTTTGAAGCCCAATTCGAGTCCAAGCTTCGGGTTAGCGAGTAGGAAGCTCGGGGACGTGATTTGGCAACCAAAAACGTGGATTTAAAGCTTCGATTCGAGGTTAGTTTTGAAATTTCTAAACTTTTTCCAAAATTTTTAATTTTGTACATTTTTAAAATTTAAGTTTGTTTGAGCTTAGAAAACTCTTGGTTTGAGTTAAATGAACTTAGAACAACTAGAATCTAAGCTTAGATTCTAGAAAAAAATGATTGGATTCAAGATTTTTCATTTTTCTCCTCATTTTCCCATTTTCAGATTTTTATGTTTAAATCTTGTTTAAATGAGTTCAAAAGTGTTCTAGTATTTTTTTCTATCATCTATGATTGTTTTTCATGCCTGATTTGAGAAAAAGAGGTTAAAATCAAGATTTGGATTTTGGGAGATTGAAAACCCGTGGCTGAAATTTCTTGGTTTTTCCAGTTTGGCAGGCCAAACCACGTGTTCGGCAGGCCGGATTCAAAGGATTGACGGGCCGAACTGAACGGTTCTCGGCAGGCCGAACCTAGAAATGTCCGGCCGACCGGACCTAATTTTTGGCAGGCCGAATTGCACAGTTCGGCCAGCCGAAGCAGGGAGTCCAACAGGTCGACAGAACATGGGAAATTTTGTGATTTTTCACCCGTTTTCACTGTTTTGAACCCCGATTTAAATTCAATCTTGTAAAATGATTTTAAAGATATAAATGGCACACTAGGACATCATGAAATAGTTTAGTAACATAGAATGTCTCGGACTAGATATTGATCGACTTAGTGTGTATCTAGGATTGTTCGTGGTTCCACGGAGCTAACATATAGCAGACCAGGATTTCGGTGTGGGGCACCAACACTAGTATCGAGGTAGGACTTTTACCCCATTCTTTGGTAGCCTAGTTTCAAAATGATTTGGCCTTGAAAAAGGATTTTCTCTAAAAATATTTTCAGCGGTTGTTTGAAAATGAATTTATCGGTTATATTTTAATATACCGTGAACTGAAATAAACTTCATAATGAATGTAAATGACAATACTCAGTAAATGGGTTTTGAATGATGATGAAAATAAACACATAGGCATAATGCCATATCAGAGATCAGGTCGTGTAGCGATCGACCTTAGGGCAGGTCCCGAAACCTAGCTGGGCCACTACGGTGGTGATATCCTTATGGTTTGCCTAGAAAAATGAAAATGATGGTTCTGGTCGACCTAATAAACTGTGTTGGGTAAGAACGGTTTTATTTAAATTTATTTATTCAATGTTTCTTTCATATAATTCCCTGAATAATAAGATTTTCCTTTAAATTAAATGATTTATTAAAACATAGTCCTATTGAGCCTTTCGCTCACATTTTCTTTGTTTCTAAATTTCCACTCTAGGTGGTTTCCCATTTAGGTTCAGAGAGGATTCAACAGACCAAACTCAGGAGCAGTAGAAGGATTAGTATATCATTTGTATTACTTAATCAAGGCATGTAATGTTTTTAATTTTCTTTGTGCTTAGACTATAGTTGTATTATTATATTGTCAATACTATGTGTGTGTGCACAAGTTGTATGTCAGTGGGACCCATTCTCGCGGTTCTTTATTTTATTATTTTATTATTCGCCTAATGTTATGAATTATTTCATACAATGTTGTTTTTAAAACTTTAACATTTTTATATCAATTTAACCCCTAAAATTCTTGATTTTAACTAAACTCTCTTTTAATTGATTTAAATAATCCGCCACGTCACATCCCGTACTCCGGGGCATGACAAGTACGGATTTTCATTGTGTTTTTTTTGGTTTTTTTTTCCTTGATTTTACTTTCGATGAGCTTTAAGAAGTTGGTATAGATGAGTTTTGATGCTTGACTAATATTTTGGGGGAGAGGGCATTTAATAAATTCATCACCTAACTCGCAAACGAACGGACAATTTAGATCTTTTGCCAAAAATATACAAAAAGAGAAATTACAGATGAAACATTGATCAGGGAGCAAAGGATTTTTACTAAGTTGTTTTTGGTTTTTTTTTTCCCTTGATTTTACTTTTGATGAGCTTTGAGAAGTTGATATGGATGAGTTTTGATGCTTGACTAATATTTTGGGGGAGAAGGCATTTAATAAATTCATCACCTAACTCGCAAACGAATGGACAACTTAGATCTTGTGTCAAAAATGTACAAAAAGAGAAATTAGAGACGAAACATTGATCAGGGAGCAAAA
This sequence comes from Artocarpus heterophyllus, assembly GCA_025403435.1. Taxonomy (NCBI): domain Eukaryota; kingdom Viridiplantae; phylum Streptophyta; class Magnoliopsida; order Rosales; family Moraceae; genus Artocarpus; species Artocarpus heterophyllus. The sequence continues at coordinate 2,245,506 of CM046339.1, read as the reverse complement.
CTAGTACCTTTTGAAACTTGGAGGGCATGTTAATATAAATGTAATAGTTTAAGGGAGAATTTATAAAATTTATCCTCTCTCTTATCATTTAGTTAGACAAATTCATTTTGCAGTAGCAAAAACAAAAAGAATAAAGTAGAATGGACCAGAGAAAAGGATAAGAAAGAAGGAAAACATAACAAATATATAAAACAAAAAAGTGTTCATTTTTCTAAAATAAATACTAATTCGAGTACGTGCAATACACATATTATTAAATTATGATTGAAGTTTTTATAACATAAATTATGAATAAAAAAAAGAATAGAAGAAAAAAATTATTTAAAGATTCAAAAAGAAAAAGTTACAAAAATAACCTTCGAAGATATACACTTATATTATTTTGGCCAACAATATTTACTTTTGGGTCTAATTGCTTTAAGTTTTATGAAATATATAGTTTATATCTAATTAGTAAAGTGATTATGTTTGACACGAGTGTACTGGGAAGGGTTTTACGAGAAATAATCTAGTAAAAGAAACAAATAGATCAAAAAGTATTCTTTAAAAAGGGAAAAAAGATGACACAATTTAACTTTTATTTCAAATATATATTTTTTAATTACTTTATTTTTTTAAAACTTCTCATGACATGTATCACATTAGTTTCTATGTCAAAATAGATAGTCTATCAGCTATAGAGTCAAAATTGTATATTTCATCAACCAAATAAAAATTTTGATTTCATTCTTCAATTCAGATAAACCTAAAAATATTAAGGCATTCACACACAAACCTAACCATGATAGGAATGAAAGGAACTAAGCGCAATATAAGTCATAACTGATAACAAGCCATGAGATTACTCCATAGATAGTTGATATTGGTGGTTTAAGAAGTTTTACAAGAGAGATAAATAAAGCTAAAATAGAGACGAAAACAAAAAGAACTAAAAAGAAAATGATAGGAAAACATTGGGAATAAGAAATTACTGTTAGACATGTATGCTCTAAGGAGTAAAAATCTAATATGTTTTTGGAGACATTTTTATCCATAAAGAATTTATTTATTATTTATATACAAAATCTTATCCTCTTTACGTTCATATTTGTTGAACGTATGATAAGCAAACAAAAGTTAGATACTGTCGGTCTATACCTTTAGAATCCGGCATGAAGGACAGATTATGCAGAAGACATTATTCTAAAGGTGACGGTCTAAATCATAAGATCTGCAATCGAGGGAATAAATTTGGGTACTTTATTTATGCAAAGATTATTCTGTTGTCTATATCCCTTACGGGAGATGGTTTTTCTTGGCCATTGGAGGTGGACTCCATGAATAGAAACATTGGCATATTGTCATAGGTGACGATGTGTTGGATCGGGACATAAAGTGAATTGATTTGGATTAATAATTCTGTCTTGACAAATTGATTCACTTTAGACAATCATATATATTGTATCTTAATCTTGAGATGAATAATGGGCTTATTGTCTTGACTTTTGTCTTTTGATGTACCAAAGGATGACATCCACATTTTATGTTGGTACGCATGTTGGTACGTTGGCATAACTTTTGATAGCGTAGACTTGTTATTCATATATATGAAATCCATAGCTTCTCTTTAAGAGTAGATGATATCCTCTTATATGCGTTATCCTATAATTAAAAAACTAAAGCGCTCAACCACTTAGATACATAGGTGTAATCGAATTGTATACCGTCTTTGGATGGTAAATTTTCTGATGGCGAGATAATGGAACATAAGATAAAAATAATCAGGAAGGTAAGACAGAATTTATTTTTAAGCCGATTATTTACGATACATTATGATATGTCATAGAGACTTAACTATACGAGTTTTGTAACTCTACATAGTTTGAGAGCACAGCTCTGAGCTTTTAGTGGAGTAGCATTGGAGTTGATAATTATGAAATGTATATCTAGAATATTGAGTCACATAATTATCAAGAGCTTGAATAAAAAAAAAAAAAGATAATTATGTGACCCAATATTTTAGATATACATGTAGTGTAAAAGTAAGAAAGAGGGAAAAAAAAGTAAAACAACAAAAAAGTAAGAAAGAGGGAAAAAAAAGTTAAAGCACATAGTATAAAAGACAATGGTAAAAAAATGTAGATTATGGTAAAACACTAAATAAGTAAAAAGAGGGGAAAAAAAAGTAAAGCCCTCAAAAAGAAAGAAAGAGAAAAAAAGAGCATGTCAAAAATTAAAAAAAAAAGAGAAAAATAAACATTGTTTATAAAAGATAATGATAAACAAATAGAGTTTAAAAAAGGGGGAAGAACTAAAGCACCGAGACGGTGGAGTTGAAAAGAAAAAATTTCAAATATGAGAATATGGTAAACAAATAGAGCACCCAAAAAAAAGTAAAAAAGGATTAATAAAATAAAATGAAGAAAAAAGGTAGAGCACAAAATAATAAGAAAATTACTAAGATACAAATGAAAAAGAGAAGACAAAAAAAAAGGGATGAAAAGCAAAAGAAATAGAGCTTTTTTTAGAATAGAAAATACAAAAGAAAAGAAAAGAAAAAAGTACCAAAAAAAATCAAAACGATTCGTTTTGGATAACCAAAACATGAACAATGGAGGAGCATCTACTTTTTTGTTATAGCTAAGGAGATTTTCATTTTAAAGATAAGAGATTATGGTGGACAAATGAAACCCGAAGAGAAAAAAAAAGTAAAACAAAAGAAAAGGAGGGACAAAAAAAAATGAAAAACAAATATTTTTTAATTAAAAAGTCAAAAAAACAAAAACAAAAACAAAAATCAAAATGGTGCATTTGGTTTACGAGAAAAGGAACAGTGGGTTCCTCATCCACACTTTTATTATATCTAAGGGTATGTACATAGACATGTAACAGTATACAAGAGAATTCTAGATATTACACTAGCATATGGAGAAACAACAACATATAATAGTAATTAAGGATCTTTTTGGTAAATAGATTCGAATTATGTTGTTTTAGATTATTTTGATTTGAGTTATATAATTTAAATTGGTGATTTAAATTTCTATTTGAATTGACGTTTAGATGTGCATATAAAATGTTAATCTGAATATGGAATAAAATTGGAATTTATTAACAAATCTAAAAAAATCTTAATGTTCATGATCCTAAAAATATGCAATATGAATCTTGATGTATTCCTCTCTTCATTCAGAATGCAATGAAAAAAGAATCGTTTCAATCAAATATCAAATGAAGAAGTTATGATTTTTTTTTAATGAAAAAAGAATCGTTTCAATCGAATATCAAATGAAGAAGTTATGATTTTTTTTTACTCAAATGTAGGAGAAAGAATTTTAGCTTTTATTGTAGCAAACATATCCGAGTCCAAAGAGTTCAAGGGGGAGTAGAACTCTAAAAACTTGAATTCAAATTTCAAATGATTCATTTGATTTGAATTTTAAGGGAAATAAACACATATCAAAATATCTTGAATACCATTTTTGGTAATTTTATGACACTCACCTTGCATTATCACCTATTTAGAGGTTTTTTTTAATTAAAATTTGTATTGGAAACTTTCTAAAACTCATACAAAAAAAAAGAACATGTGCAAATTTTTTTTTATATATTTAAACTTCATAACATCCTTGTGCAGAAATACTTACAGACTTTTACAATTCTAAATTAAGTGTTGTTGAATTTTCAAAGGAGGTAAAAACACAACTTCATGCTTGAAGGGGGAGAAGAAAGAAATGGACCAAGTGTGGTGAAAGGGAAAAAGGGTGGCTTAGTATAGACAGTGAGAAATGAAAGAGTTGTGTTTTTTATTTCCAATTGTGGCTTTAATGTTGTCTCCAATTTAATCTCAATCTTCATATGTTGTAGTGTAATCCTGGCCTTTTATAACTTTTTTTTTTTTTTTTGACATACATTTGGGTGGGGGGTGGTTTGCTCTCATATTATAGGATGCTTGGAACATCAGTTTCAACTAGGGGGGCTTGAACTAAATTAAGGTCAGAATAGATGTAGGTCAGAATTCCCTAAAATACTCATGTCGACGACTCACCTTAGAGTCCTTAGGCCTAGCCCTTGCCGCCATCTACCGGAAAGCAACAAACATGACTCCCATCATGCCTTCATCATTTGCAAGGTTCACATCAGTAGCAGTTAGGACGACGCCTTGGTGCCATTCTATAAGTTCTAAAAACAAAATTGGACTATCAGTGGTTTCTCATTGTCATATCTTGAACTAAATTAAGGTCGGAATAGATGCATGTTGGAATTCTCTAAAATACTCGTGCCGGCAAATTGCCTCAGAGTCCTCAGGCCTAGCCCTTGCCACCATCTGCCAGAAAGCAGCAAACATGGCTCCCATCATACCTTCGTCATTTGTAGGGCTTGCATCAGCAACAGTTGGGCGACGCCTAGGTGCCATTCTTTTAGTTCTGAAACAAAATTGGACTATCAGTGGTTTCTTATTGTCGTACCTATATGTGCATAATTTACAAGATTCAAAACCTAGGCCTTTGATACTATTCTATCACGTACCCCAATCTAGGTAGTGACGTGGTGGATTAATTAAGTTAATTAAAACCAATCTTAATTAAAATCGCCAATTAAATATCTGAGTTATTATGAAAATCTGACAATTTAAATCCTTTAGATAATTATTTCTAAATTAAAGCAGATAAAATAAAATAATAAAAACCAATAGATACGAGCGGGGCTACACTAGACCCACATAAGTGCACACACTTAGTGTCGACAACAAATAATTTACAACCATAGTCCAATGCGAGAAAAGTAAAATTAAAATATTACATACCTTGATTGAATAAGCAAATGATTTAAACAGAATTCCTATAGCTCATGAGTCCGTCCAATAGAGTCCCAATCAACTCTATGTTGGAATCCACCTAGTTGCGGGGGGGGGGGGGGGGGGGGGGGGGGGAAGAATTTTAAAGCAAATAAAACTGTGAGTGGAAGGCTCAGTAGGGCTAGTGCTTTGAAAAATATTTGCTTTGAATATAAGAATCAACCATGGCATAATAATTATAAACTCAATAAATAAAATTTATTAGATTCATTCTAACCATTTAGTTCAATTATTCATTCGAAAACAATCATAATATTTTGTCCTGGGCAAACCAATAGTATCACTACCGTAATGGCCTAGCTAGATTTCGATACTTGCCCCCAAAGTTGTTCTCTACGCAACCCGATCTCTGAGTATGGCATCATGTCCATAGGTATATCATTCCAAACGGTGCATACAACACGTTTGGTATTATATCATTATTTAAGTCTCATCTTACCAAGTATTCTTATTTACATTCGTTATTCTGTTCATTATGATCATTCATTATTCAGTAGTTATTGAAAATAACTAATAAATTCATCTCTTGAAAACATTTTAAAAGAAATCATTTTGTGGCCAAAACCCCTTTTTAAAACATGGCAACCAAGGAAAGAGGTCTAGAGTCCTACCTCATTATCCCATACAAAAGTACAAGCACCGTAGTTCCAACCCGCTATATGTTAGCTCCACAGAACTAAAAACAACCTTAAATATGAACTAAACTGGTCAATATCTAACTTAGAGTATTCTACAATACTATACTAACTCATGGTGTCTTCGTGTGCCATTTATATTCACATAATCATGCCATAAGGTTAAAGTCTCTATCTATGCTTTAAATAGTAAAAACATGTGAAAATCAGTCATTTTTCTAAAGTTCGATCGACCTGTCGAATTCCCTGATCTGACCTGCCGAACAGCGGCCTACCAAACTCACTGAGTTCAGCCCGCTAAAGATATGAATCCGGCTTGCCGAACTTATGAATCCGGCCTACCAAAGTCCAAGTTTGGCTTGTCGATCTGTCGAAATCTAAAAAAATTTCAGATTTCAAGCCTCGGCTTCCCCGAGCTTGAAATCTCATTTTAAACTTGTTTTTCAGTTCCTAGAGCATGCATAATATTCATAAATGATAGAAAAACATATTGAAACAAATTTAAACACTTTCAAATAGGTTTTTCATAGAAATTTTTACATTATTCCAAACATAAAGAAAAATAGAGAAACTTGATTTAGCTTAATTTTCTCCAATCAAGCTTAGGTTTAAGATGATTTGAGTTCTACGAACTTAGATTAGAAGGTTTCTAAGCTAAAAGAAACTTGAATTCCAACATACAAAGAGAATTGAAAATTTTTGGGGCAAAAGTTTAAAATTTTTAAAAAATAAACTAACCTCGAATTTGAGCTTTGAGTCGAGTTGGGGAGGCTTAATCGTGATCTTAGGCTTCCAACCCGTTGAGAATCGAAGACTCTTGCTCAAATTTTTGGAACAAAATTGAGAGAGAAGTGAGAAAGAGAGAGACATCGAGAGAGAAAGGGAAAGAGAGAGAGCAGAGAGTAAGAGAGAGTGAGGGAAAACGCAAGAGGAGGAGAAACCCTAGTCCTAGAAAAATTGGTGTGATACTAGATAATAATAGTAAAATGAAAAATATGGCATAACCTTCCACTGAATAAACTGAATATATATAAAATTTACAAGAATAATCAAATATTAAAAATATAAGAAATTAGATAATGTGAAACAAACTAAATAACAAAAAGGAAAGAGAATCTAATTTCCTAGTATTTACAAAATTTAAATTATTTGATATTATTTAGTTAATATCTTTGTTAACATACAATTTTCTTCTCGTATATGCCTATTCAGTAGTTTTCTAATTGATTTTGACTGGCTGACTTTTTTCTTTTTAAATGTATCATACTTATTTATATATCTATATTATGATATTTGACCAAATACTCATTTTAAAACATGCACATTGGTTCTTCTACTTTTTTAATCTTATTTTTTTTGGTTAAAATGTCTTTAATTTAAATAATTTCTCCTCTGATATGCCTATATTAGAACAATTTTTCTCGAAAGTGTCCATATTCTAATTGTTTTAGCGATTCTCAGAAATATTTTTCTCTTGCATTGCCCTTTTATTTCTTCATAGTTAGACTTTGTTTGGAAACAAAGATTCAAACTAAAGGTTTAAGCTAAAAATACTGTAGAAACTCAAATCTTATGAGAGAAAATACTATAACAAAATTTATTTAAATGAATATTTTATATGTTCCAACCTTCAGTCCCAATTAGGCTCTAAGCCTCATTAATTTTTAACAAAATTTTTGCTTGTTCCAAAAGATTTAGCAGCTTCAATTGTTGGAAAACGAGTATGCAGCAGATTTTAAAATCTTTTAGTTAAAATGTTTTTCCTAAATAAATTAGACATGCTATATATATAAAATAATAAAAGATCTTTTATACCTTTTAGTAGACTAAAAACTGTAGGAATTGCAATGAGGGAAATCTATCGGAGGAGCTTTAACTAATTAGCCTTCCTTGCTATTCTTTTTCCACGATTGGAATGTAGATTGTCGTACGTTGTTCAGTTTTTCCTTAGGTGACCTCTCCTTCCAACCAGTTGAGAAAACAAAGAGCTAAGGTTCAAGAGGTTAAACAAAGAGCTCTATGGGAGTTTTAGAGTCTTTCTAGCAAAATACTTTTCTCTAAATTTCTCAAGTGATCTAAGAAACAATAGAAAATTATTCCCTTTATATAGTGGTCAGTTAAGGGCTAGTCTTTATGAGATTTGCCCTCAAAATTCAAATCTGACTCAAAATTCGAGCTAAAAACTCATTCACACGTTTTGCTTAAAAAAAAGGCTTGGTCGAGTGCACTTGTGTATCGTGGTCGATTGTGATGTCGTGGTTGAGTTGACAGAGGCATTTTCCAAGTTCTCAGACTTATTTGATTCTCCCGATTTGAATCAATTAGATAAATCCTATCTTATTTGACCTAGATATCCTTTATAGAGCCTTAGATTTAATTCAAATAACCCAATAGAGAAGTTATCTAATTATAGTCATATACAGATAATCCCATATAAATAAAATCCATTTCAAATAATTCAACATGCTTATCTTGAATTAGTTCATAAAATTAATTCAACTGATAAACTAATATGAATTATTAAATCCACTCTATCAAATTTAAGCCAATCTAATATATAACACAAGTTATCAATTGGTAGGGAAAACACGTCGTATCGTTATTGGAAATATTATGATTAAGCAAAGGGGATTTGATGGACATATATAGATTAAGCTTCTATAATTATAAAATAACATATCTCTGATATGCATATTTTATAATTACCAACTCTAAAGCTATTCTATTAAAATTTTTGAGCTGTACTATTGAACTATATATAAAATTAAAAAACTCCAAAAAGTTTGTTGGCCATGACATATCATAACATGTAACATCCTCATAAGATATTCATAATCAACTTAAGGATAAATTCTATTTTACTTTCCTAATTATTTTTGTCCTATGTTCCATTATCTTACCATTGGAATACTTACTATTCATAACCAATAACAAATAGTATATTATTCGGTTACGCATATGTATCCAAATAGTTAAGCATTTTAGTTTCCAATTATATGATAATGCCTCTAAGAGAATATCATTAACACTACAAAGTGCTCTGGATTCCATATTTATGAATAAGGAGTCTATGTTAATCAAGAGTCATATCTCTAACGTGTCGTCATGTATACCTTCATATAATTCAAGATGTCATCCTTTAATATATCAAAAGATACAAGTCAGGAATATAGACTCATTGATTCATTTCAGCATTAAGATATAACACATATGATTGTCTAAAGTGAATTAATTTAAACAAACAGAATTATTAATCAAATCAATTCATTTAGTCTCGATCCAATATATCATCACCAATGACATTACTTCAATGTTTCTATTCACATAGTCTAACTTTGATGACCAAGATAAGTTATCTCCTGTTAAGGATGTAGACAACATAATAATATTAGCATGAACAAAATGCCCAACTTTATTCCCTTGATTATGGACCTTATCATTTAGACTATTATCTTTAATATTCATGTCCTCTACATAATCTATCCATTATATGAACGTTCTTAAAGGTTTAGACTGACAGTCTCAGACTTTTATTTACTTATCATATATTCAATATAAATGAACACAAAAAGGATAACATTTGATATATAAAAATAAATAATAAACTCTTTATTGATTAAATATATCTAAAAACTATTACTCGTTTAATACTTAGGACACCTAGTCTAACATTAATAACTAACAATCAATAAATTGGGACATTTGGAAAATAAGCAATTTTACTAAATTATATAGGTGTTGTTACAAACAAGTACAATTGTAGAAGCATTTTGCAATGATTAACATGCATCGAACCAATAGCAGAACTCGGCTTCTATTTTAGTGGGGCATACAATATTTTTTTTGTTATATATACAAATAAAAATGAAAAGATGCAAAGTTTAGTGGGACGTACTTAAAAGAAAATCATATGTTGTTGGGGGCCACTAAACTATATAGGTAATTACAAAAGGCAAAAAAACTTATTAAAATCGGCTACCCCCGTCTCGTCCTCAAGTGGTTATGCCACTACTTCCAACTATTATATGCTAATGGTTCAAAAACCTAACCGCTGAAAAACTTAAATAATTAGAGGATAAAATCTGTTGGATTAACTTTTTAATGATTTAATTTATAACTGAAAGTAGTTATTTGTTGAACACTGCAAATTTTTGGTATGGACTTTTGTAGATTAGAGTATAAACAAATTAATCTAACAATTAAGATAACAATACCTAACAAAAAGGAAAAAACAGTACAGCTCCTAGTAGGGGCGAAGTTTGAAAATTATGTTAGGAAGTGTGAAGTATATACTAACATTATCAAAAAAAAATTAAATGAAGAAGATGATGAATTTTAGAAAGGGCATAATAGAAAAGACGAAAAATAATTTTTATTTAATCTTATATACAATATTTAAAAAAAAAGTTCATGGAAGTAGCCGATAAGCTTTTCCTAGTTTTGGACTTAATTTACTCAGTGTGTTTAGGAACCAAGTTTCAACTACTAAAGTATAAATCTCTCACATGTTACAATATAAAGTAAAAATATGCTACAATATATGTGTTTGGTAATTGTTTTTAGAACTATAGTTGCGGTTACCACATAATGTAAAACTTTACATGCTATAGTAAAAACCAAAAATTTGTTATAGTATAAAACTCTTATATACTATAGTGTTTTAAATAACAACTATAGTTCAAACTACACTTCTCAAACATCCTAATAAATTTCTTATATGCTATAATATTTAAGTTTTAAATTCGTTACTAAACACTAAACACTAAACACTCTAGGTATTAACCTAGGCGACAAAAATTCTTGTTGGTAATTCTGACAAAAAAGTGGAGTAACGGTGATGTCAGGTTTTGGCGTGGCTCTAAGCAAGAATCACGTTGCAACATTTTGACCCGACGGCTACGATTCAATGCCTTGAAATTAGATCAAAAGGACCCACCGAGCAGTGAAACAACTCCATGCGCATAGACTTCTAGTATTGGATTCTTGGCTTTTTCGTGCTCAGTGGATTCCTTTCATTATTGCCTTATCATGCTCCCACGTCAGCAACATACGAGGTCAACTTCTAACAGATCAATCCATCAAAAATTGCAAACCGTTTAATCAGGATCACAGGACTGTAGTCACCCCGTCGTGTTCAAAAAGAAGTGTGAAAAAGTGGGCCACACCAAATGATCCAGGCCGTCTACCAACATCTTGGTGGGGAGAAAAAGAAAAATGAAGAACAGTTTCGTCCATTTATCCATAAACTTTTTTTTTTGGAATTTTTTCAAACTCTTCTCTTTGTATTGAGGTTTATTGTGAATTTACCATTAATTTATGCCAGCAGCTACTAATCTCTAATGTTTTTAACAAGTATCGCAATGAAAAAAAATAAAATAAAATTGGTATAACTTCGTTTCTAAAAATCAGATCTATACGTGAATCTTTTAATCATGTATTTTTTTTATTTTAGTTTAATTTATTCATATCTAACATCTTAGAATATAAAAAGCTCCTTTCGACAAAATAATTAAATCAATCAGAAAAGAATGGCAATAATGGAGTGAGTGAGTGAATAGAAAAAGATAGAAAGTGAGGATGCAACCGCTGACTTACGTTACAAGACACGTCTTTTGCTTTTTCTCATGTTATGGACATACCCATGTTTAAAGTGAATTGTGGCTCTCTGTGTTTTCTTTTGTTTGTTTGTTTATTTGCTTAGCCAATATTTGCTAAAGCTTTTCCCTCCATCAAACCCAAAAGGTTTCTTCTGCCATGTGTATTACTAGTCTGAATCAAGGAAAATGACTCGTGCAATTAAAATTGTAATGATGTGTATGTCCTACCTGATTTTGACAAAAGTTTGAACTAATTGATGAGTATACCCTACCTCATTTTCACAAAAGTATGAATTAATTAATATGTTTAGTGAAACGCAAATTAGATAATTATGATATTCATAATTACTTGTAGCAAAAATTAGTTAATTCATTTGTTTTTTTAGGGGAGTGTAAATTTTCAAAATTACCTGGTCGAGGCTTTGTTTAAAGTGATTTTAGGAACTTCTATATAAGACTTAAACATTTGAGGGGAAATTTTGGTTCCAAAACTATAATGTCTCTTAGAAAAAGTTGAGGTTAGCATATGTCTTCTTTTATTTCAATAAAAAAAAAGTTTCTTTTCTTCTTTCTCATGTCGTTTTCTCACATACCCTTGTACACATCATTGGCTAATATTCCTATCCCTAGATATCTAAGGTTATCAGCATTTCTGAATCCAGCATAGAGTTGTATATTATCATAACCTCGAATCTTTTTTTTATTTTTCTTATCATGATTTTTCTCATTAAGTTTTGTCACTAATTGCTTATAGTGGTTGCAAGTATAGCTTAGTAGTCAATCCGCACCATTGCATTTAATGTTGATATTTAATGTTTGGACCGTTTAATTCTCAATTTTCTTTTTTTAACAAAAAATTAATGCTAATAAATACAACAATTTAGAGCTCAACTTCTTTTGTTTAACTGTGTAGGATAGAAACCTAGTTGTAGTCTTTTATCTTGCATGGGTTTTTTGGACCCATCCAACTTTGGCCTGCACTAAATTGTGAACACTTTATTCCATGTTTGAACTGATCAGATATTCAAAACTTAACAAACCAGTGATATTAGTACATTACTGAGATGCCAAAATATCCCTTCTTCTTTAAATGAATCTTCATTTCTTCATTATTCATTTATCATTGAAAACTGCCACTCAGATTTCATTTTGAGTTTTTCCACATGAACAGTGTTTCATTTCTTAATCATACTCCACCTTCCACACAAATACAGGCAAGTGGGAGTGGTGGGGTTTGCCAAAAAAAGTTTTGGTTCCAATGGTCTTTCTCTCTTTTCTCGTCTTCCAAGTTCCAAATCCCTGCACAACCTTCCAGACAATGCCAATACCCCACAATTCACTACTGCCATCTCTTTCCCAACCCTCAATAATAAGGTAATAAAACTAAAAAGTTGGCCATAAAAACTTTTGTCTTGAGCTGAGTGAGAAACCAAGAATTAAAAAATAAAAGCAAACACAACCACGTTCTCATACCCAGACAAACTAACCCCATCAACTCCACCTTTTCCATTCCTTCTCCATGGGAAAAAATATGAAAATTTCAAGAGCCTTGGAAACCGAGTTAGTGGAGTTATTTGCATTCCCCCACAAACATGCCCTTAGACCCCCTCTTGGACCAAGAATTTTCAACCTCACTTTAAGGAAAACAAATTAATTAACCTTCAAAAGAATAAAATATACATATATATGTTATTTATAAAGTATGACACCAAAGGAAAAAAATATTCTATGGATTGAATTCTGTGTTAAGAAGTAGAAGCCTTAATTCTATACAGAGAGCAAACAAAGCATGTTAAAAAAAACTAAGAAAAACAAATAAATAAAAATTTATAGTCGCTTATTTTCAATATGAGAGTTATCATTATTTTTAGTTGTTGTAGCAAAAATCATTATGATGAAAAAACTTATTAAAAATAAGAAAATAAACACAAAAAAATTCCCAAACCCCCGTAACACTTTTACGAGGAAAATCTTTTCTCGTAATAATTAAAGAAAAATTATTTTCATCCTCACGCGGTTATAACTCAGTTATCCACAAAACCTTGGATTTGAGTCTAATATGTAGTGTATCTTTTAGACTTGATCCTACTGCTTTATTAGTTAGCAAGGTTATTGTAATAACCAAGAAAAAAAATTCATTAATAAAACATAATATTTAATTAGATTTAATTAATGAATTTACCCTTAAAATTGTTATTTTTGTAAAAATTGTGACAATGTATAAATAAGCGGTATTAACTGGATATTTCACTGTGAATGTGATGCAGTATTGATATTAATAATACCAGTTTTATGAGTTTAAATACTCAAGAATTTGTAAATAATATCCATAAAATGAATTTTATATCACAATTAATTAAAAAATTATGATATACACAGATGGATAATTAAGGTATGAACAAGACATAGAGTCCACCAAAACCCTAACGCAGTATGAAAAGGAGGCCGAAGCAGTATAAATATACTGCTAAGTGAAAACGTAGATATGAAAAATGTTATGTTTGGCCTCCAAAAGTGAACGAAAGGTAAGTAAAATATTTTACACAATCTAGGGATATGATGTTGCACTGATTTTACCACGACAGTATAAGAAAAATACTATTTGGTAAAAAATTACATAGTGTAAAATTTTTGGGGTCCACCTAGTGGACACCCATTAGAATTTCATTGGGCCACAAGTCTTGAAAGGTGGCCCAATCAAATTGTGACACTTAGTAACCTAATAGATTACCATTTGAGTCACCTAAAAGGATAAGCATGCATTAAATGTGATTTTTTTTGCCAAAATTTTCCCATTTCCTTCTTCCTTAAGCCACGGCAGCCGTTGTTGGAGCTCTCTCAAAATTTTCTCAAACCCAAACCTTTGCAAATTAGCCCCAAATAGATCCAAGAAGAAAAGCTTAAAGGGGTTTTATCAATTTTGAGGTAAGAAATCCAAACTTTTCTTGGATTTTCTTAAGAATTTCATGGTTTTAGAAGGGGATTTTGATAAGCATATATATATATTTTTTTTGTGTAAATCATGCTTAGGAACCTAAAGGAAGCTCATGAAAAATTTGAGTTCACAAATCTTTCTTTGGTAAGTTCAATTTGTTTTCAAATTTAAAGTTTATTTGCTTTAATGTTTAAGTGGTTGTTTTAAGAGGCGTGTAATTCTTTTTATGTAAGTTATGATTTAATTTTCTTAACCTCATGGTTATGTGGAAGTTGTAGTTGAAATTGGGTTTGAAAAATGAAAAAATGGCATTTAGTGAAAAAGTGGTGGTTTTGTGAACTTCAAGATAGTTTTGCAAAAAAATGTGACTTGGGCATGAAAATGGTTTGGGTAAAGGTTGAATCTGCCTATACAGTGGCTGAAAGGCAGCTTTGAAATGGATTTTTACAAAAATAACCCAGGGACCAAATTGTAAGAAAAAGTTCTTTCTCGGCAGAATTGAAAAATGCCCAAAAACACCCCTATGCAGTGAGAATTTCGTAAAAGTTAAAACACAAAAGTTGTAAATTTTGACGACACTATTAGGCCTCACAAACAGTTCGTTGAAAATCTCAACCATTTGAGAGATTTTAATTTTTCAAGAATTTGTTAAAATTGGAAAAAAAATTTAAAGGGTAAAAATGTCATTTTCTAAAGAATTTTGAATATGATACTTTGAGCAAAAATGATCCTTGTGAAAAATGGCAAATTATGGTTTAAAAAGATTAATTTTAGTCCCAGGGATAAAATTGTCAAAATTTTCAATTCAGGGACTAAACCGTAAAGTTTTACTAAAATAAGGCATAAAAGTGAAATTAGGAATCCGACCCATTGGGGTATTGTTTTTAAATCAATGCGTAGCTATTTTAGTTAGAATAGAAAAATCGAGCCCGAGAAGCTAGTAGGCCCACTAGGGGCAAAATCGTCATTTTTCTCGAGTAGATCGAATCGCTCTAAAATGTCCCTAGATGGGGAAAAAGGAATTACTAGACAAACTTCTGCTCTTAGTTAGAGATGATAGGGTAAAGTTGGATTGAAATAAGAAAACCGAGAGTTGGTGGAATTGTATATAATTATGCAACTTTATTTATTAATTTACGATCATTTCATAACGAGACATAGAGGAAATAGTAAACTTTGGCTAATAGCTTTGTAATTGGCCAACAGGAACCTAGAAGTCTAGAATAGAGGAAACCAAAGTTGCTTTGCACAGTACATGAATCAAGTAAGTTCTTATTCCACTTACAGTATGAAATTGTAGGTATAGAATGTATAATATATATATGTATACCTGTGTGTGTATCAAAGTGTGTACCTATGTGTATGCTATAACATGAATACCTATAAATACATTAGTGTATACCTATGAGTATACAGAATAAATACCTGTGAGTATATTATGATATATACCTGTGTGTATATTATGTTAAGTACCTGTGTATATATAAAGTATGTACCTATGTGTACTATGCCAAACAAGAGCAATTATGTTTGTGTATAACATGTGATTGTCATTTCATGCATGGTATGATAACCATAATAATTGGACTAGTAAATATATCACCAGAAGTTAAGAAAAGTGTTGTACCGACTACTGATTCAAGAGGAGTTTAAAGATATAGTATGGTCTCGGTGTTACGAAGACCTAAGTGCACAATGATATGAACACTTGGGCCCTAGTAAGAGATAAGATATAAAAAAGGATAAGGAATGTTCATGAGTAAGCATAATTGGGTCATGTATTTTATTGATTGTGCATGTAGGCTATATTGAGACTTACTGGGCGTAAGCTCATTAAGTGTTTCAAGCTGTAGGTATTCAGACAAGAAGGTCAGAATAATTTCATAGATGGGCTAGTGGAGAGATGAGTAATGTGTAGAATGGTTATGGATTCTGTTGCAGTATGTTTTTACTGTAGTATATTTTAAGTTATTTTGAAATGTAATGTTTAGTAAACAGTATTGTAAAAAAAATGTTGCTGAAGTAAATATATGTATATGTTTGTATTCTGAAAGTTGTTAAAATCTGTGAAATATTTATTAAGAAACAATTCCTAAAATTTTGCCTATAAGTAAGTAAGAAAAAGGTTTATCAAGCCCAAAAAAGGTAGATTGTGACAGTTACAAACCAATAAGGTTAAATATAATTGCTCTAAATCAAACACCACAACTTAGCATTTCGTTTCAAACTATCAATTTGTAGAATTTTATTAACTTGAGTTTTTTTTGGCCATGATTTTAATTAAATCATTTAAGAAATATGTCCCACGATACAAGATATATAGGACAAATCTATACATTAAAAAAATAATAAAAGAGAAAAAGAAACATATCCCACCCATGTTGAAGCAAGGAAAAAAGGCTTACAATTACGCCTTTATATATGACCCATCATGTCCCCTCACAGCCCTATACTCAATCACCTCCTCTTTCTAGTTTCCAGTACTCTTTCCTTTTCTTTGTTCATAGTCTGTACTACTAGACGTTTACTACATCACTTTGTCAAGAGCTTCTTTATTAAGCTCTCTTTTTATCTTTTTTTTTTTCTTCTTCTTTCTCATTTCACATTTCCTCAAAAAAGATGGTCATGAGAGTGATCGCCGGACGCCGGCGACAATCCAACAACCTGTGTGGCGGCGGCGAAGACGACGATGGCGGTGGTGGAAGCACGGCGGAGGATGGTTCTTTTGTAAATATGTGTCGAAGTTGATGGCAAAAGAACAAACCATGACAAACCAAAAAGGCTTTGCAATTGCGCTCTCCTGAGCTTCGAGCCTCCTTCCACCCGCCAGGGGCAGAATTGGGAGAGCGGCATTGTTGCATCGCCGGGGAATTGAGGGGAGCGGTCCGATTTTTAGCTTTAAGTCTAGTTTTTCTTTATTCCTATTTTAACCTTGTGTTCTTTTTTCTATTACGCCTTTGCCCTTAGTGTTTTTTTCCTTTCTTTTACGAAGCATGGGATGTAAGAGATGCATACGTGGTAGAAAGTTTTATTTACATGGTGGATTTGTAATTTGGTAAGAGTTGAAGGGAGAAATTTGGATGGGACTTTGTGGGTGAGGATTTGTTTAAAAGTAAAATGCTGCTGGGCATGCATAACTTACACCCTATCTTGTATTTTGCTTTGTCAATGAACTAAAGATTAAAGAAACTAGTTATTTTGTCTCTCTTTTTTTCTAATTTTCTTCTTTCTTTAGTTATTATTTGTGTCTTTTTCTGGGTTGTCCTTTGCTGTTTTGGTTGATCCAAAGTAAGATTTAGGCATTATAGAAATTCCTTGCATTTGTTTCTTTACACTTTTGGACTTTCATGGTCATCCGATCGAAAGCTTTAATTGGCAAAATCAAAAGCAAAGGAAATTTAAAAAAAAAAAAAAGGACTATAAATATTTGATTTTGGCAGCCTTATTTCTTTTCTTTTTGACAAAGTCCAACTTCATTAAAAAAATTAGCTTATCCTTCTTATTTTCAACATCAATATTTGGTCCCAGCTGGATCTTTTAATTTTGAGGGTAATAAAGTTGTTTCCACTTTTCAGTTCTTTTACTATAATTTTTTAAGCAACATAAAAAAAAGGTTCCTGAAAATAGGTTAGAATGTTTCTTCTTTTCTTGTGTTGAATCTGACTTGGGTTCGCTTATTGCTAGCCGTTGTTGTTGTAGTTGTTAATTACACTTTTGGTTATTAGAGTTGGTAACACTAATCACCAGTCAGGCAGTACCACCTTTAGAAGGGGCAACCTTACTTTTTCTTTCAGTTTCATTGTTCTACTATTGTTATTATCATAATAATAATAATATTATTATTTTTGCTAAAAAAAAACATACAACTGCTGTTTACTTGTGGAACATGACAAAAGCATTTAAGTATTCACGCCGTTTGGTGTTTGTCTACCAATGTGCAAATTGGATTTCAAGATTTAATTCAGACTCGATTTAATTACTTATCGGTGTGTGTCTCTATTCAGGAATTTTTTTTTCCTGCGCACATGGGACAGTGCAATTTAATCTTGAAAAAAATTAACATGCTACAACCTTATATATATTAAAATTTTTGTTGCAACTAGTGTTGGGATTTGTGCTACTTTAACACTATTTTTCTACTTTTATCAGTCAATAAAATGATCCATTATACTTGATTTTAATTTTCTTAAACCTGGATAGAACCCTAATTGCTTCTCCACATTTCCCTCTTCTTGTTCCTCTTACTCTGTCATTATCTTGTTCACCCACCCTCCTATCGGAATTTATAGAGAAAATCGCCATAGCTCATGTTAAGTGGTGTCCTACCAAATCTTGATGGATTGCGATAGGTACCAACCCAGGCGTTACGATGAGGTTTTGTCACAATCTGCTTATTTTTTGCTCGTCACGGCAATATCAAATTGATCTCCTCCGTCCATTTCGTTGGATCACCTTTGTAGTTGGTCCATTGTTGCGATCCTTCGTCGTTGCTAGTCATGATTAGATTAACTTGATGTCCCTTGTCATTGCTTGTTACAACCAAATTAACTTCTTGATCTTCCATGGTGATTTTTGTGACGATTCAACAAAGAACACGATCAAATTGCAAAATCAAGAACGAGAAACACAGAGGATTTTTACCAAGGTTCAGACAAATTGTCCTACGTCCTCATTGAGTTATCTCACAAGAGAGCTCTTTCTACTATATGAGATCATATTACACCCTTAAGCTTTCCTCACTCTCACATATTTCAACGATTCACAAGAAACTGAATAAGAAACCACTCAGAGAAAATTAACCCTAGCGTTTACACAGAGAAAATACCTAGTGAAGAAATCCCAAACATCCCCAGATTTTCTCAATACCCAAAGGCTCAATTTTTTTCTCTCTCTCTTTACAATGATTTCCCTGACACAGCTTCTTTTAGTCTCTTATAACAACGTATAAACCCTAATCTTAATTGCGCAAGCTAATAAGAATGACTTAACACATATACAACAATCAATAAGTCGGTGACTTCATTCTGCCACATGTACAACAAATGACTAATGACTTATGACATGTAAGCGCTGAGGTGGACTCATCTGTTATAAGAAGACTTCTTAAATAAAACAACTTGTAGCTTTTTCTCTTGAATCTAGAACTGACCTCTGACTATGTCGTTTGCTGGAATTACTCTGACAGTAACAAATAGCAGAATAAGCTTAGCAGCCATGGTATTGACGACTTCGCTAATTTTAAAGAGAACAATGAATGAGGAGGAATGCATGAATAATGTGTAAGATGTTTAATACGATTCTAATATGCTAAAAACATTATGCATATAAAGATCATGAATGGAAGCGTAAAAATCCCACATACCTCCGGCCATTGTGTCATCTGTGAAATCCAAGCTTTGAATTCCTTCTATCATCGGTTGCTTCACTAGTTTGGATACTTCTATTACTCAAATACTTAACACGATGGTGTATAAACTAGATAAGAGAGAAAAGTGACAAGGACTAAACCAAAATTGTTCAACACACGAACGAGAAGATTTTCTCTGTATTTAAAATACTTCTATCAAGGATTTTTATACAGCTTCTAAAAATCAATTACCAAGGAATGGTTTATTGTGGTTTAATGGGAAATATAAATATAAGACCATAATGTTGCAATGGTTACAAATTCTTATAATCAATTTCAAATAGAAATTGTTAAAATCATTAACAAACGGTTAAAAGAAGAAGACAAAAAGGTTCATTCTCCCACTTGGTCTCCATATTTAACCTAACATCCATTAAATCCAAACTTTCAAGAAACAAATATATGAATCATGGCGATAGTTGCTCTAAATATGAGTATTATCTTCCACGTATTACTATGTTTTATTTCTTAGACTTTATTCCTTATATGGTAGCTTAACTTTACAAATAAACCCAATGTTTATTCTCAGTCCTGCTAAATGTAAATTTTCCTTTAATAACTTAATGCACAAATTAAATATGAGAAAATATCATAACTGAATAAGAGTTTCATTAAGAATGTAAATTGTACATACAAAAAAGTTACATTATGGAACCAAGTCCATCTGAATTACATGATCTTTAAATGACCTTGGTGGCTTTCCTTTTGTTAAAGGATCTGCTATTATTAATTCAGTGCTTATATGCACTATAACCACTTTGTTCTCCTTAATGCTTTCCTTTACGGCTAAGTATTGAATGTCGATGTGTTTACTTCGACTGCCACTCTTATTATTCTTAGTCATAAAGACAACAGTTGAATTGTCACAATATATTATTAATGGCCTAGACGCAAAATCTACAATTCTAAGGCTTGACATGAAACTCTTCAACCATACACCATGCGTAGTAGCCTCAAAACATGAAATGAACTTTGCCCCTACAGTGGAGGTAGCAACTAATGTTTGCTTTCCACTTCTTTGGGATATAGCTCCTCCAACCAGCATAAAGATATAACTAGATGTTGATTTCCTTAAATCAACACCGCCAACAAAGTCTGAATCAGAGTCGCCAATTATTTCTAGATTGTCGGTTCGTCTATACATAAGCATGTAATCTTTTGTACCTTGAAGGTACCTCATCACCTTCTTTGCAGCCCTCTAGTGGTCAATGCCTGGATTATTCTGATATCTGCCTAACATTCCTATAGCAAATGCAATGTCAAGTCTTTTATAGACCTGAGTATACAAAAGGCTTCCAACAGCTGAAGCATAAGGAATATTGCACATTTGATTTTTCTCTAAATCATTCCTTAGGCATTGGTTTAGACTAAACTTATCACCCTTTAAAATTGGTGTTATACTATGTGAGCAATCTTTCATCCGGAATCTTTCTAAAACTTTATTGATATAGGTTTTTTGTGACAGACCCAAAATACACTGAGATCTATCCCTATGGATCTTAATGCCAATAACATAAGATGCCTCACCTATATCTTTCATTTTGAAATTATTGGAAAGAAATTGTTTCACCTCATATAGTAACCCTTTATTGTTGGTTGCAAGGAGGATATCATCCACATATAAGACAAGAAAATAGATTTTGCTCCCATTGACCTTCTAGTATATACATTGATCTATAATATTTTTTTAAAAACCAAATGAAGTGATAATATCATGAAATTTTAAATACTACTGACGGAAGGCTTGTTTCAATCCAGATATAGATTTCTTGAGTTTGCAGACCAATTGCTCACCATCACTAGAGGAGAATCCTTCAAGTTGTTTCATGTAAACCTCTTCCTCTAGATCACCATTGAAGAATGTCATTTTTATATCCATTTGATGTAACTCAAAATCAAAATGGGCAACTAATGTGATAATCACATGAAAGGAATCCTTTTTGGATACAAGAGAAAAAGTCTACGTGTAATCTATACCCTTTCTCTTAGTGAACCCTTTAGCAAAAAGTCTTGCTTTATATCTTTCAAAGTTGCCTAATGAGTCTTTCTTTGTTTTGAAGACCCATTTGCATCCAATGGCTTTTACAACATTAGGCAACTTGACAAGATCCCAGACTCTATTAGATAACATAGAGTTCATCACATCTTTCATGGCATCCTACCACAAGTTAGATTCCTTACAACACATGACTTGTGAAAACATTTCTAGATCATTTTTGGCTCCAATGTTGTATTCAGACTCTTATAGACAGACAATATAATCATTTGGAATTGTCGATCTCCTTACTATAGTAGATCTTCTCAATGTTAGTTCAACATTCTCCTAAGAAGCATGTTGTTCAACAGGTTCTTGTATTTGTTGTTCATTTGGATCTACTATTTCTTGATCCGTGGTCTGTGAAACTTGAACAACTGGTTGTTGTTCATTACGCATTTAAACTATAGGCATATTGTGTACATCAATCACTCTATCACATGATGTGGAAGGTTGGGCATATGCATGATCTTTCTCAAAACTAGTGTTCCAAGATCGATCGCTTCCATTGATCAAGTCATTCTTAAGAATTTTTGCATTCCTTGACTCCATAAAACTAGTAGTTTGTGATAGACAATAAAATCTGCACCCCTTGGACCATTCAGCATAACCTACAAAGTATCCACTTATGGTCCTTGAATCTAGCTTCTTTTCTTATGGATTATAAACTCTCACTTCATACGGGCATCCCCAAACGTGTACATGTCGCAAACTTGGTTTCCAACCTTTTCATAACTCAAATGGTGTCTTTGAGACAGCATTATTGTTCGCATAAAATCCACTAACGCAAGTGCACGTTATCGATCAAGTAATACAATAGTGAGTAAGAGTATCGTCTCACAGGGACTGTTGTTTAATAATCTAACTAAGTACTAAAATTGGATTAACTCTAAGGTTTATCTAGTTGATCATATGAGGTTGTGATTAAATAATTTACTGAACTAGAGTACTAAATTAAAAATAAAAATTGCAATCAATCTCAAAAGATACTTCAATAAGACAAGGCGTTAAGGCATTTGATTTCACCATAATCACTAGATATGAATTTCATAAAATTACGCAACCCAATCAATAATACACATGTGATGACGGAAATTCCTAAATTATTTACTATCCTATCTCTAGGTATAGCAAACCTACTCAGTTTATTAACTCACTATATCTCTATGTGAATTTAAATAAATCAGAATGCATTAGGATTCATGAACTTTCCAAATGAAGCCACACAAATAATATGGTATATCTCTATCCATATTTAATTCATGGTTATATGTTAGATGAAGCATTTGCATAATTCTCCCTTCTCAATTTTGAACATGCACATCAGATCATTTAAATGGTAGCTAATCATTTAAAAGCATTAAACATAATAACACATAACTCACATGAATAAAATCAATTATGGTGCATAAATATGAAATTCACATTGTCATGATTAGGTTACATCATAGCCCTAACTAAGAAAATTAGAACATAATTGAAAAAGAAATAAAATCTGAAAATTTAATTGAATCAAACATCAAGAGTTAAGAGAGCAAGAAATTCTGTCACCAATTCTTTACTTCTTACTCCGGAATGCTTGACGGCTCCTAAGAAAAATAAACAACGCTCTCCAAAATTAACTGATAACCTAGCTACCCAAAACTATTCTATTTATACTACTCTTAAAATAACAAATCCCCTGTTTTTTTGCGTCCAAAAAACGTAGTTCAGTATCACTCTGGCGCCGCGGCCCTTCTTTTCCAGCGCTGCGGCGCTGCTCCTCTGTTTTTCTCTTCTTTTCCGCCATAGCGCCGCGGCGCTCCTTCCCCAGCGCCGCGGCGCTGAGTTTCTGCCATTCTTGCACTTTCAATGGGCGCCGCGGCGCTGCTCTTTGGGCGCCGCGGCGCTTCAACTCTGCTTTCTTGTGCTCTTGCTCCCTTTTGTTTTGTTTTCTTTCTTTCTTCAACCTACATCAATAAAATCATGCTTTTATGAAAAAGTTGGATGTTTCATGTAATTTTTCTCAAAAACATAGTAATATTCGTTAATTAAAAGTGGCCAAATAACTCTATAAACTAGAGTTATCAAAACCCCCCAAACTAACTTTTGCTAGTCCTCGAGCAAAATCAAGAAGTAATACAAACATGGACCAACAAATCCTTCAAGATGTCCTCCAAAATTTTTCCATCTTACAATTCACAGAAAAGAACAAATTCCATTCAAACAGTGAGATCGATTTGCTGGTTAAGACTAATTCTAATTTCATGACCCGTGTGTGTGTGTTATCCATTCTTTTCAAATTGTATGCAGTTCAGTAACATCCACATTACTCTGAGAAGCTTTGATGAGTTGTGCACAGAAACATGTTTCATAGGTTCACCTTTCATTTCTTTCTCCACTAATGTAGGCTAGTCATCCAACTAAAAATCATTAGGGCTTTATTAAGCTTGTAACGTTAGGCTGGGCTAGAGGTAAGATAAAAGTAAATTTTAGGCTCAATTCACCCCTCACATGTTGATTTCTAGACTCCAACTAGAATCCGTCTTGGTTGTATACCCTTAAACCACTTCAACTGTACAATCAACATTTACCTTCTCTTCAAGCCATCCAACTTCTAACCAATTTAGACCCTATCCCCAAACTCACTCCATCGCCCTCAACTGCACTCAATTATGCACTTTCATTTTCTTAGTCACTCACTGTTGTTGTTTCATCCTTTTTCTTTTTCTTTTTCTTTTTTTTTTTTTTTTTTTTCTTTCAACACTTTTGTGTTGTTGTTGTTTTTCTGTTTTTTTTTTTTTTTTTTTTTTTTTTTTTTTTTGAATTCAATCATATGAAAACTAATAAGATCTTAAATAGCAAAATTAATACCACATGAGACTCAAAAACTTCTATGCTTCAAGAAACAACTCAACAATTCCCTTGCTCCATTCTACCTCCCAAAATACGCTTACCTTCTTCAGAAATCAACATGTTTACGGGATGTGGGACAAGGTAAAAATGATTGGCTGGTTTAACAAATGTGGGTGACAAAGAAAGAACGGTTAATGCATCAAGGCTCAATAAGGTGACTAGGGATATTTAACCAAGGTTGGCTTGAACGGCTCAAACGATCCAAAAATGGCCTAAATCATGTTTTCAGTCAGATGTAGCCTAGGATTTCGCCTCGAGAGAAAATCAGATGAATTCTAAAACATGGGTGAACATTAATGGACATACACACAATTCAAAAATTCAGGATTTTTGTGCTCGAGAAATAGATCATAAATTCAGAATTAGAATTAAACAACAAATCCATCACAAGTTTAGACAAAATTCATACCTCCTACAAATTTTAAGACATCCAAATAAAGGATTCAATCATATCCAGATTCATCAATGCAGGAATGTATCACTTCAAGTTTCAAAAAGGGTGAACACAAGTTTTAACAAACAAAAATTTTTGTTTCCCCCCCCAAACTAAATAGAGCATTGTCCTCAATGTATAAATAAAGAAGAAAAGGTAAGGAAACCCCCTGAGTAATAAATGAGGCCAATTGGACTTGTGCAGCCATGGGAACTCCGAGAAGTGATCTGGACAACAAGGAAAACAAACAAAACAAAAACCTTAAGAAATTGAAAATGAAAAGAAAACCGAAATAATGAAATAAAAATGGCAAGTGAAATTAAGGCTCAGAGTGATCAGGAAAATGCGGTGGAGGTGGAAATTGAGATTCATCCATGCCCAAGTGTCGAGCAATTGCCCGCGTCATGGCAATATTATATTCTAGGCCTAATTCCAAACGACGCAAGCGATCACTGATTGGTAACTCAGGGGCAGGGACAGCAGGCGGTTGAGCTATGGGAGTGACTTGTTCGGGCTGAGGGGGTTGGCTCGAGGCGGAGGCACCAGTGTCTTGCCGAATCGGAGGGCGTACTTCTTGGTCTCTGAAGCTTCCCACGACCTTTCTGTTAATGATTTTCATGGGTTGCAATAATTCTTCCTCTTGGTCGAATGGGACTCCGGCGTCGAGGCATAAGCGTGTGATGAGGGAAGAGTGACCCAAACCACCAGTCGTGGAACCCATAGCAGTTCTCAGAATACTGTCTTGGATTACGTTTCCCACATCAATCGTTTTACCTGTAACAATAGCAAATAACAAGGCAGCTCTGTCCTTGGTAACATCAGAAAAGTGCATTACAGGCATTAATTTCGATGCAATAAAATACAACCACGCTTTGTACTCCCTGTTTAACGCGGAGGAGGGAAACGACACCGCTTCACCTCCCCGTGTTAATTTCCATGTGGTGCCTGCAGTAGCTATGGTGCCAAGAACCTCCTCAAAATCTAAATGTTCATTGAGGTATTCATAATAATCATCATTATCAATATTTCGAAGCCCATAATACCTGTTAATGGTTGTTTTATCAAAACGAACCATCTTACCGCGTACACTTACCTGGAGGTTAGTGTGCTCTGGAACATTAGCATAAAATTCCCGGACAAGTGGAACTACAGCCGCCTCGGGTTGCTCGAGAAATTTGCTCCATCCTCTTTGCATAACTATATTAAAAAAAACGGTAGAGAAACCATCGCTAAAGTCTAAACCCCGCTCCGGTACTACAGTTTTCTTAACAATAGCATTATTATGTCTTTTTCTCGCGGCCTCACTCACAAACCGAGTATATGGGGTGGATGATGAAGCTACAGTTCGTGTGCGCTTAGAAGCCATATATATATATATATATATATTTTTTTTTTTTTATTTTTTATTTTTTTTTTGTATGGCACACACGTTAAAGAGTAGAACCTAATACCGTCAAAATTTCACTTACCAAAAACCACCTATATCAAAATCTAACTAGAATCATGAAAAAAAACCTAACAAGTGCAAATTAAAGAAAAAAAATTAAATAAATAAAAATAATCACACAAATATGAAATAATAAACAAAATAAAAATAACAAAAATTAAATTAAAAAAATCAAAGATATGACAAGGAGGCAACTTACTTGAAGAGAAAGACGAACTGAAAGGAGATGGCAGCACAACGTTGGAGGATGAGGATGGCAAAATTTTCTAGAGAGAAGGAGGAGAAGAAGAAGTGGGAGAGAAGAGTTTTGTTGTAGAGAGAGAAAGTAAATGGTGGGAATGAGGGAAAGAAAGAGGGATTGTTCGGTTTAAAGCCACTTTTTTTTTTTTTCGGAATCACGCACACAGCGCCGCGGCGCTTGAATTCCAGCGCTGCGGCGCTGTCATTCTGCCTCTTTTTCTTTTTTTTTTTTTTTTTTTTCAGAATCACGCACACAGCGCCGCGGCGCTTGAATTCCAGCGCTGCGACGCTGTCATTCTGCCTCTTTTTTTTTTTTTTTTATGGCGCCGCGGCGCTGATGTTATAGCGCCGCGGCGCTTTCCTTCTGCCAACGATATTTTCATTCTCCAAAACAGCGCCGCGGCGCTCTCAATTGAGGGCTGCGGCGCTTGGACTCTGCCAAAAAAAAACAGTTCACCAGCGATTTTTGTTTTGATGCTCCCTTATTGACTTCGACTCCTGCAAAACAAAATGATAATGTTAAACAAAAATAACCTAAATTATTTATTTATTATTATTTTTTTTTTATTATTTTTTTTTTTTTTTGAACATGATAAATAAGAAAATGCTTGGGTTGCCTCCCAAGAAGCGCTTGCTTTATTGTCTTCAGCCAGACTGTCTCAATGTCACTTGGTAGGAGCTTGTAATTCGATGGTGATTTTATTCCTGTTAACTCCACCTCCAAAGTAAGGCTTCAAGCGCTGACCATTGACCTTAAATTTGCCTTTGGTATCATGTGCCACCTCTATTGCTCCAGATGGAAAGACTTGTGTTACTGTAAATGGTCCTGACCACCTAGATTTCAGCTTACCTGGAAACAATTTAAGACGAGTGTTATAGAGCAAGACCTGTTGACCAACTGCAAATTCTTTCCTGAGAATGTGCTTATCATGCCATCTTTTCGTTTTCTCCTTGTAAAGCTTTGCATTCTCATAAGCATCAAGCCGAAATTCATCCAGCTCATTTAGTTGCAGCAACCTAGCCTCACCTGTCAACTGCGCATCAAAATTCAAACGTTTAGTTGCCCAATAAGCCCTATGTTCTAGTTCCACTGGCAGGTGACATGCTTTTCCAAAAACTAGCCTGAAAGGGGACATCCCGATGGGAGTTTTGAATGCAGTCCTATATGCCCAAAGAGCATCATCTAACTTAATAGACCAATCCTTCCTAGAGGCATTTACTGTCTTCTCCAAAATCCTCTTGATTTTCCTATTTGAAATTTCCACTTGACCACTAGTCTGAGGATGATATGCTAGTGCCACCTTATGTGTAACCCCATATTTTCCCAAGAGTGCCTCAAATTGCTTACTACTGAAATGCGACCCTTGATCACTTATGATTGCCCTAGGGGTGCCAAATCGGGAAAAAATGTTCCTTTTCAGAAATTTGACCACGACCTTAGTGTCATTTGTTGGTACAGCAGCTGCTTCTACCCACTTAGATACGTACTCAACGGCTACTAAAATGTATTCATTACCAAATGAAGGTGGAAATGGTCCCATGAAATCAATACCCCAAACATCAAATAGTTCACACACAAGAATGTTGTTTAAAGGCATCTCATTTTTCCTAGAAATATTTCCCATTCTTTGACATCGATCACATGAGGCTACATAGAAATGTGCATCTTTAAAAAGTGTGGGCCAATAGAAACCTGATTGTAATACTTTAGCAGCAGTTTTAGAACCACTAAAATGACCACCAGCCTCCCCATCATGACAAAGTTGTAAAATGCTTACCATTTCGTCCTCAGAAACACATCTTCTTATCACCTGATCTGCGCAAATTTTAAACAAGAAAGGGTCTTCCCAAAAATAGTGTTTAACATCAGAAAAGAATTTTTTCTTTTGTTGATATGACAAATTAGGGGGTAGAACATTACTTGCTAAAAAATTTACCAAATCAGCATACCAGGGGACTCGTGGGGATTTGATAGAGAATACCTATTCATCAGGGAATTCCTCCAGAATTGGGCTGCCCACTTCATCATGATTGGGAATTCTGGATAAGTGATCTGCAACTAGGTTCTCAGTTCCCTTTTTATCCTTGATCTCCAAATCAAACTCTTGAAGCAACAATATCCACCTGATTAACCTGGGCTTGGATTCCTTCTTTTCAAGTAAGTATTTCAGAGCAGAATGATCAGAGTAAACAACTACTTTTGAACCAATCAAATACGAACGAAATTTATCAAAAGCAAAAAACTACCGCCAGAAGTTCCTTTTCTGTAGTTGTGTAATTCAGTTGTGCTCCCGACAAGGTTCTACTAGCGTAATATATAGTTTGAAAAATTTTGTTCTTTCGTTGGCCCAGCACTGCTCCAACTGCTGAATCACTTGCATCACACATGAACTCAAAAGGTAAATCCCAATCAGGCGCTGCCATGATAGGTGCTGACACAAGCTTTTCTTTCAAAGTGTTAAAGGCCTGCAAGCATTCATCAGAAAACACAAACGGGGCATCTTTAACCAACAAGTTAGACAAAGGTCTAGCAATTTTTGAAAAATCTTTTATAAATCGCCTATAAAATCCAGCATGCCCCAAGAATCCGCAAACGAGTTTGACAGATGTGGGTGGAGGCAATTTTGCAATAACCTCCACTTTGGCTCTATCAACTTCTATACCGTCTTTGGAGATTTTGTGTCCAAGCACAATCCCTTCCTGCACCATAAAATGACATTTTTCCCAATTCAAAACAAGGTTAGTTTCCTCACATCTTTGTAACACCAATGCCAAATTATGTAAGCATAAATCGAATGATGTGCCAAAAACAGAAAAATCATCCATGAAAATTTCAATGAATTTCTCAACCATATCAGAAAAAATGGCCATCATACAACGCTGAAAAGTTGCCGGTGCATTACAAAGACCAAATGGCATCCTTCTATATGCAAAAGTGCCATAGGGACAAGTGAACGTGGTCTTTTCTTGATCCTCGGGTGCAATAGGGATTTGATTATACCCTGAATATCCATCTAGAAAACAATAGAATTGATGTCCTGCAAGTCTTTCCAACATTTGATCAATAAATGGTAAAGGAAAATGATCTTTTCTAGTGGCGTCATTTAATTTCCTATAATCCATACAAACACGCCACCCAGTAACTGTTCTAGTTGGAATTAACTCATTATTGTCATTCTTTTGAACAGTCATACCTCCTTTCTTTGGCACAACTTGCACAGGACTTACCCATGAACTATCAGATATAGGATAGATGATCCCGGCATCTAATAGTTTGATAACCTCAGCTTTCACCACTTCTTGCATTTTTGGATTCAGACGCCTTTGGGGTTGAATGGTGGGCTTGTATTTCTCCTCCATAAGAATTTTGTGCATGCAAATGGAGGGGCTTATTCCCTTGATGTCTGCAATCTTCCATCCAATTGCGGCTTTGTGCTCTCTTAACACCCTAAGCAGTTTTTCCTCCATAAGATCTGTCAAAGAAGAAGAAATAATTACAGGTAGTGAGGAATTGCCATCTAAATATGCATATTTTAAATGAGAAGGTAAGGGTTTAAGTTCAAGAATAGGAGGCTCTTCAATTGATGGCTTAGGCTTTGTGATGGACTGTCCCACTTCTTCAAGTTGCAATGCCTTATGCCTCGGAATTGGTGGATTTGCCTCCATAAATTCTACATATTCCCTTATTTCCTCATTCTCAACATCCGCACCAGTAGATTGGGTTAGACAAGCTTCAAGCGGATCCTTGAAAACATCTTCCTGAAAAATCTTAGATACCAGTTTATCAATGGTGTCAATTCTAAAGCAAGAATCATCAGTTGAGGGATATTTCATTGCTTCAAACACATTAAAGGTGACATGATCATCTTGAACCCTGAGAATTAATTTTCCTTGTTGCACATCTATCAAGGTTCTTCCAGTCGCTAGAAAAGGACGGCCTAAAATGAGTGGAACTTCATGATCTTCCTCCATTTCTAGAACAATGAAATCTGCAGGAAAAATAAACTTGTCAACCTTTACTAGTACATCTTCCACAATACCTCTTGGGTGCTTAATTGTTCGATCTGCTAGTTGAAGTGACACTGTGGTTGCTTTAACCTCTCCCAAACCTAATTTCTTAAAAACAGAAAAAGGCATTAAATTGATACTAGCCCCTAAATCACATAATGCTTTTTCGAAATAAGAGTCACCAATAGTACAAGGAATAGTAAAACTCCCTGGATCTTTTAGTTTAGGTGGCAGCTTATTCTGCAGAATGGCTGAACATTCCTCATTCAATTTTACTGTTTCATAATCCTCCAGCTTCCTTTTGTTGGCCAAAATCTCCTTCAAGAATTTTGCATAGCTAGGCATCTGGGCTAAAGCATCTGCAAAAGGAATGTTAATATGCAATTTTTTAAACACCTCAAGAAATTTAGAAAATTGCTTATCTAATTTGTGCTGCTGGAGTCGTTGAGGGAATGGGATGGGAGGCACATAGGGCTTGGGATTATCAGGAAAAAGCTTGCTCTTGCATGTTTCCTTGGATTGCTCATTACTTTCTTCTTCTTGTTCAATGTTGACCTCCTGTTTAGCATCCTCTTGTCCCAATTGTTTGCCACTTCTCAAAGTAATTGCCTTTATGTTCTCAATAGGATTCTTTTCTGTGTTGCTTGGCAAAGAACCCTGTGGTCTACCTGAGATCATATTAGCCATCTGTCCTATTTGCATTTCCAGATTTCTGATAGATGACTCTTGATTCTGGAGTCTTGCATCTGTACTCTTCATGAAATCTTGAGTAGAGGTCGCCAGCTTAGCAACAATATCTTCCAGATTCGGCGCTCCTCCTGTTGCTTGAATCCTGGTGGTGGTCTCATCGCATTTTGATTGCCCCATGAAAAATTTGGATGATTTCGCCACCCCGGGTTGTAAGTGTTGGAATAAGGATTATTTTGTGACTTGTTAAAATTTCCAACAAAATTAGCATTTTCAGAAGGTTGAGCAAAATTGTTACCTACCTGGCATTCATTGCTGGCATGTCCTCCACCACAAAATTCACATATGGCATTCTGAATTTTCATAGCTGAAGCACTCATATGGTCTATCTTTCTGTTAAGTGCTTCAAACTGAGCTGTGAGTGCAGATAATGCATCCACTTCATGAACTCCTGCCGTTCTCCTAGTTTGTAGCCTTTCAGTAGGCCACTGATAGTTGTTTGATGCCATCTCTTCTATTAGATCAAAAGCCTCCTCAGGTGTTTTATTATTTAATGTCCCACCTGCAGCTGCATCAATGGTAGCCCGGATACTTGCGCTAGACCCATTGTAAAAAGTTTGTACCTGCATCCAGACTGGTAATCCATGATGTGGGCACCTCCTTAGCAGCTCCTTGAATCTTTCCCATGCTTCGTATAACGACTCATTGTCCATCTGCAAGAAATTAGTGATATCGTTACGCATTTTTGCAGATTTTGCTGGAGGGAAAAACTTACCAAGGAATTTTTGGGCCATAGTATCCCAAGTGGTGATTGATCCGGCAGGAAGAGATGTGAGCCAATTCTTGGCTTTATCCCTCAGCGAGAATGGGAACAATCTCAGTCTAACTGCATCATCTGACACTCCATTAAATTTAATAGTGTCACAGATTTCGAGAAATGCATCAATGTGGGCGTTTGGATCATCACAAGGTAGCCCACTAAATTGCACCAATTGTTGAATCATTTGGATGAGAGATGGCTTGATCTCAAAGTTGTTTGCTTGAATAGCTGGCCTCCTAATGCTTGAAGTGGCACCTTGAACAGTTGGTGCTGCATAATCTCTCAAAAGTCGGCGAGGGTTTTCAGCTTCACCTGCATCCGCCATTTTCTCAGTGCGATTTCTCTGTTCTCTTAATAGTCTTTTGAAAGTACGCTCGATTTCTGGATCAAACTTAACAAGTTCCCCTTGTTTAGTTCTTCTCATACACCAATGCACTCCTAAAAATGAACAAAATAAAAGAAACTAGATTAAATCAAGGGTTATCCGGTATTAATATTAATTAGTATTAAACAAATAGTCCCCGGCAACGGCGCCAAAAACTTGTTCGCATAAAATCCACTAACGCAAGTGCACGTTATCGATCAAGTAATACAATAGTGAGTAAGAGTATCGTCTCACAGGGACTGTTGTATAATAATCTAACTAAGTACTAAAATTGGATTAACTCTAAGGTTTATCTAGTTGATCATATGAGGTTGTGATTAAATAATTTACTGAACTAGAGTACTAAATTAAAAATAAAAATTGCAATCAATCTCAAAAGATACTTCAATAAGACAAGGCGTTAAGGCATTTGATTTCACCATAATCACTAGATATGAATTTCATAAAATTACGCAACCCAATCAATAATACACATGTGATGACGGAAATTCCTAAATTATTTACTATCCTATCTCTAGGTATAGCAAACCTACTCAGTTTATTAACTCACTATATCTCTATGTGAATTTAAATAAATCAGAATGCATTAGGATTCATGAACTTTCCAAATGAAGCCACACAAATAATATGGTATATCTCTATCCATATTTAATTCATGGTTATATGTTAGATGAAGCATTTGCATAATTCTCCCTTCTCAGTTTTGAACATGCACATCAGATCATTTAAATGGTAGCTAATCATTTAAAAGCATTAAACATAATAACACATAACTCACATGAATAAAATCAATTATGGTGCATAAATATGAAATTCACATTGTCATGATTAGGTTACATCATAGCCCTAACTAAGAAAATTAGAACATAATTGAAAAAGAAATAAAATCTGAAAATTTAATTGAATCAAACATCAAGAGTTAAGAGAGCAAGAAATTCTGTCACCAATTCTTTACTTCTTACTCCGGAATGCTTGACGGCTCCTAAGAAAAATAAACAACGCTCTCCAAAATTAACTGATAACCTAGCTACCCAAAACTATTCTATTTATACTACTCTTAAAATAACAAATCCCCTGTTTTTGCGTCCAAAAAAACGTAGTTCAGTATCACTCTGGCGCCGCGGCCCTTCTTTTCCAGCGCTGCGGCGCTGCTCCTCTGTTTTTCTCTTCTTTTCCGCCGTAGCGCCGCGGCGCTCCTTCCCCAGCGCCGCGGCGCTGAGTTTCTGCCATTCTTGCACTTTCAACGGGCGCCGCGGCGCTGCTCTTTGGGCGCCGCGGCGCTTCAACTCTGCTTTCTTGTGCTCTTGCTCCCTTTTGTTTTGTTTTCTTTCTTTCTTCAACCTACATCAATAAAATCATGCTTTTATGAAAAAGTTGGATGTTTCATGTAATTTTTCTCAAAAACATAGTAATATTCGTTAATTAAAAGTGGCCAAATAACTCTATAAACTAGAGTTATCAACAGCATTGGTTGGAACTCGGTTTAATATATATGTAGCCATCTTGAGAGCCGCAGTCCACAAGGACTTAGGAAGCTTGGAGCTACTAAGCATACTTCGCACCATATCTAACAATGTTTGTTTGGTTTCTTCTTTCTACCACAACATTCTGGTTTGTAGAACTAGGCATAATGTATTGGGCAACAATCTCATGTTCTTGAAGAGACTTAGCAAATACACCAGGTGCTTGTCCATCTCTAATGTATCTACCATAGTATTCACCACCTCTATCAGACCTCACTATCTTTATTTACTTACCGCATTGTTTCTCTACTTTTGCCTTAAACACTTTGAAGGCATCTAAAGCTTCATTCTTATTATGAAGTAAATAGAGATACCTATATCGTAAGTAATCATCAATAAAAATAATAAAATACTTTTGACCATAAGTGTCCATGTCCGGACAACAAATATCAGTATGCATGATCTCTAATATGTTTGAACTCCTCTTGGCACCTTTATTTGACATATTGGTTTGCTTACCCTTTATGCAGTCCACACAAATGTCAAAGTCAATAAAATTAAGAGTACAAGGTAACCCATCATTTACTAATCTCTTTATTCTCTCAATAGAGATATGACCTAACCTACGATATCATACCATTGAGGATTCTTCATTCATAACACATCTCTTAATGCCAGCATTATCATGAACATGCATAGAAGTATTGAAGTTTCATTTTGTAAATTAATTTTGAAAAGACCATCAGACATTATACCATTTCTAATAAGTTTAGATCTATAATATAAACTGAATATAGTATCTGAAAAATAAAAAAAAAACCCAATAATACAAGCCTTGAAATAAAAATTGAATTCCTTGAAAAACTTAGAATATAAAATGTTTTTTCCAATTCTAAAACAAAACTACTACTTAAAACTAATTTACATGTTCTGACTGCCTCCATATGTGAGCATATCTTATTGTCTAAGTAGATAAACTACTCACTACCCAGTAGCTTCCTTAGGTTTTGCAACCTCTACAAGGAATTAGTGACATGGATTATCGAACCAGAGTCTATCCACTATGTGTTATGGCCAACATCAACCATATTAGATTCAAAACAAACAAGTAAGAATTGAGTACCTTTCTTCTCAAGCCATTTCTGATATTTAGGACAATCCTTCTTCATGTGCCTTTTCTTTTTACAAAAGAAGCACTTGGATTCCTTTTTGATATCAGCCTATGCAGATAATTTACCTTTCCCCTTGTTTTTGGCTTGCCCTTTATTCTTCCCTTGAGTTGCTAGATGCATTCTCTCTCCTGCCTCTATAACAAGTCTTCCTTCCTGAACACACATGGTCATCACCTCGTTGATGGACCACCTATCCTTATGTGTTATAGGATATTTGAAAGGTCCATATTGTTATGGAAGAGTGTTCAAAATGTAGTGCACAAGAAAAGTCTCAGACAGCTCAACCTCAAGAGTTTTCAACTGAGCCGCTATATCCCTCATTTGCATAATGTGCTCGTGCACACCACAAATTTTGGTGAACTTCATGGAAATTTCATTATTAAGGTGCTTGCTAAAGCTTTGCCTAATGATGCAAACTGCTCATCAATTACCTTCATCAAAGCTCACACATTGTCATACTATTCCAATGAACCATGAATACCAGCCAAGATTTTAGTTTTTATAAACATGACGCAGAGACATTAGATTGCTCCCATTTCTCATATTTTTCAACATAATCTGGTTGGCTAGTTTCTATAACGGCAGGTGATTCATCTTTATAGATAGCATAATTAGTGTCCATCCAGCTCAAATGAAGGAGAATCCTCTCCTTCCACACCTTATAATTATCACCTTTAAGTTCATGAATGTCGCATTTAAAATCAGAGTAGTTCATAGTTTGTATTCTTGTATAATTAAACATATATGCTTATGTAACTAAATTGTGGCTATAATGTTATATGTCATGCTTTACCAAGGTAAATACATGTAATAAAAATATGTATCAAATGACATTTAAAAATTACCTGTAGGCTAAATTTTTAATTCGAACATATGCATATATCTTTATGACGACATTATTAAATTATATTCCTTTATCTTAATTCCCATGGGCAAATTAAGCAAAAATAATTTAATACATCATCCTAACTAATCAAATTAAATATCATAAAAAATTTTGTGAGATAAAATTTATTATATTACATATGATTAATCGCAATTTAATGTAATTTTACCATATGTGATTCAAACACTTAATATAATTTTGTATAATCAAAGATGCTGTGGTTACTCTCTAATTATTCAAAATTATATACATTATTAGACATTTATTCTAAAACTTTGCCCATAAATAAATTGCATTTACTTAAAGTAATATTAATAAATATGAACAACAAACCAATAATATATGTACTAATATTCATTATGCATAAACTAAAATTATACATTCAAAAACATAATTTAGCACATTATTATACAAAATTTAAATGTACTAAATTATTTAACTTAATATTGCATGCATAATTAAATCACAAATTATATATAAAGAATATTATATGCACATAAATATACCAAAAATTCTATCCACACCAAAATTGTATAATATTCATAACTAATGACAAACAAATTATGAATTTTTTCATAATATACCATAATATGAAAAATTCATAAAAAATAACAAAAATAAAAAAATTGTGGATATTATAAAAATTTCATAAAATTTAAAAATCTTTAAATTTTATGAAAAATTCAAAGTCACAAATCTGGAAAAATACCCAATTTTTTTTAAATTTTTAGATTTGGTTTTGACCCGTTTCAAACCCAGTATGAAACCCGACGGTTTCTTAGCCTTTTCAAGCACCTTTTTTACGTTTTAAATCACGAAAAACTTAGAAATTGAATATCTTAATGATTTCTAACCTTGTTTTTTACTAAAAAAAATTCCAAATTTAAAAACCCAATAATAATTTTTTTTCCAACGGGTATGTTTCACATACTGTATATTCAAGGCAGAGGTAATTGTTTTGCAAAATGCCAAATGTAAGATGTTAAATATGATCCTAATATGCTAAAAACATTATGACATCTTTATTTACAGCCAAAATGAGGAGGAACACTTGATACATCTTAGAGAAGTTCTTTTAGACTTACGCGCTAATAAGTTGTATATCAACCTTAAAAAATGTAGTTTTATGTCTAATTATCTTTTATTCCCTGCTTTAATAGTGGGAAAAAATGGTATTTAGGTTAATGAAGCAAAGGTAAAAGCAATTCGAGAGTAGCCGGCTCCTAACACTATCCGAGAAGTTTAGATTTTTCATGGTTTAGCCACTTTTTACAGGCACTTTATTTCAGCTTTAGCACAATTATGGCGTCTATTACCAATTGCTTGAAGAAAGGCCAATTCAGATGAGGTAAAGATCAAGCGGATAGCTTTGATTTGATAAAAAGCAAAGTTGTGTTCTGCACCTGTGTTGGCTCTCCCCAATTTTGAGAAACTGTTTAAGGTTGAATGTGATGCATCAGTTCTTGGAATTAGGGTTGTTTTATCCCAAAAAGGTTGACCGGTGGAGTTTTTTAGCGAGAAGATTAGTGCACCTCGATAGAAGTGGACTACCTATGAACTTGAATTCTATATAGTTGTTTGAGCTTTGAAGCACTAGGAGCATTACTTGATTCAACAGGAAGTTGTGTTATTTACCGATCAAGCTTTAAAGTTCATCAATTCCCAAAAGACAATGAATTATATGCATGCCCGATGGATTACATTTTTACAAAAGTTCACTTTTGTGATCAAGCATAAATTCGGGCAAACTAACACGATAGCAAATTCGTTGAGTTGACGTGCCTCTTTACTTGCTACAATAAGTATGGAGGCAGTGGGATTTGATTCTTTAAGAGACACTTATGAGGATGATGAGGATTTTGATAGCATATGGGTGTGTTACAGTAACAAGGAATTTGTTGCTAACTTTCTTATTCATGATGGTTTTCTACTCCAAGGTATATAGTTATGTATTCCTTGTTCCTCTTTGCGTGAGCATTTGATAAGGGAATTGCTTGCTGGTGATTTAGGAGGGTATATTGGTCAAGATAAGACTATTAGCTTGGTGGAGGAGCGATTTTATTGGCCTTAATTAAAGAGGGATGTTGGGCATTTTATACAACGTTGCCTCGTATGCCAAAAGGCGAAAGGAAAAAGCTCGAAATACTGGTCTCTACACTCCTTTCCTTGTTCCAGAGATAATTTGGCAAGACTTGACTATGGACTTTGTCCTTGGCCTTTTGGAGTTGATTTTGTTTTTGTTGTGGTTATCGATTTTCTAAAATGGTACACTTTCATCCTTGTAAGAAGACTTCAGATGCTTCTTATGTGGCCAACTTATTTTTCAAAAAATTGTTCACTTGCATGGCATTCCTCGTTCTATAACTTCAGAGGGATGTTAAATTCTGTCATCGTTGGTAGACATTGTGGAAGTTATTTGATACCTTTTTGAAGTGTAGTAATACAAGTTACCTACAGACAGATAGACAAACTAAGGTGGCCAATAGGACGCTTGGAAACATGATTCGTTCAATTTGTGGTGATAAAGCGAAGCAATGGGATGCTGCTCCTCCTCAGATTGAGTCTGTTTTTAACAGTATGTCCAATCATTCAATGAAGAAGACCCCTTTCAAAATTGTCTACACTAATGCCCTGAAGCATATTGTAGATTTGATTCATCTTCCTCCCTCTGCTAATGTTCATCTTGACGCTGAGGAGTTCACGAAACGCATTCAATGGATTCATCAGGACGTGAAAACAAACCTATAAGACGCCAATTCACCTTACAAAGCCATTGTAGATAAACATAAATGTGAGAAGTTTTTGCAAGAAGGAGATTTGGTTATGGTGCATTTGCGTAAGAATTACTTTCTGGTTGGTACTTACAAAAAGCTCAAGAATAAGAAGATTGGACCTTTTCATATTTTCAAGAAACTACGCGATCATGCTTACAAAGTTGATCTTCCTGTTGATATGAACATTTCCAACACTTTCAACGTTGTTGATATCTTTAAGTATTTTCTGCCAAATGAGTTTTCTTTGTAACCACAAAACTTGAGGGCGAGTTGTCTTCAAAAGGAGGGGATTGATGTAGCATATAAAGATCAGTTTCCTATTTAGATTATTATTAGGTTCCTATTCAGATTATTATTCCACTTTCCCACATCTTTTCTACTTTCCTAGTTATTTTTCTAGTTTCCCGTTTCTATTTTTGCATTACAAACTCTATATAAAGGCTTATTGTAATTGTTTTGAATTACCATTAATCAATAATCACTACTACAGACTGGGAATTCGATGACAGTTTAAAATTGTCTTGGAAAAATTTCACGACAGTTAAAAAATCATCGTGAAAACTTTAGTCGTGGTACAAAATCAAGTTTTCACGATAGTTTTTTTACTGTCGTGGAACCTCAAAATAGGCGCCAAAATTGGGGTGTAGGAGCCGCTCTTTCATGATGGTTTTCTTCAAAAACTGTCGTGAAAGAGGAGAGTTTTCACATTCCACGACGGTTTTTTAGAAACTATCGTGGAATAATGGTCCATGAACAACACTTCCATGATGGTTTTTTGCTAAAACCATCATGGAAAATTGTTATTACACAAAAAAAGCCAAAATCTGTGATTTCCCATGGGATAGCCAGTCCTGTGTGTTATCCATTAGAATAAGGCCTTGATTGCATACAAAAATCGATGTATATTGAAATTACAATGTATTTACAAGATCATTTACATTTGAGCTATTTTGAATAATCATTTATCTATTATCTTTATCTAAACATGACATACCTATTTACAAATTATGCCTACTTTAATCGAACTTTATTTATATCCGTATGTATATAAAAATCATTTCTTCCTAGGGCTTGTATACCACTATTAATTATATCTCGCATAAAACGTAGAATAAAAAAACCACATTCTACGTTTCCTTATTGTCTTGGACACTTACGTCTGGAATATAGCATTCTGTTCAGTCGATTTGTGACACCACTTCGCGCTTAAAGCTTCCAATCGTTAAGCGCCCTAACAATGTAGCATGATTAAATGAATTAATAGACAATACAATTATGTAAAACTCAAAACAGTTAATTTTATAATAGAACATTAATACTTACAATCTCGGGACTAATACGAAATCATCACGTGGTGGGTGTCCGAGCCGATCAAACCAATATATTTGGTCCTCCCATGGCAAAATAAGTGCTAACATCCAATGTTCTCCAACATTGTATGGAACGAAGAATACTTTCCCCCTCGATGCTTGAGCTAATAGATGAAAGAATGACATGACACACTCTCTGCAATCACTCTGTAGGTCTCTTGTAGCACTTGAAACTATCACAGAAGATATGAAGCCAAAATTGTGCGCCTTGCCTTGAAGTTCACAATATTTTGCAAAAAAACTACAAAAAAATACAATCGATTATTTGAAAGCACCTTACAACTCTACCTATATTTTAAAATTTACAAATTAATCATTAACTATGGATGTCATCCTTTAGTACATCAAAAGACATAAGTCAAGACAACGGGCTCACTATTCATCTTAGGATTAAGATACAACACATATCATTATCTAAAGTGAATTAATTTGTCGAGATAGAATTATTATTCTAAATCAATTACACTTTATGTCCTGATCCAATGCATCGTCACCTGTGACACTGCACCAATGTTTCTATTCATGGAGTCCACCTCCGATGGCCAAGACAAACCATCTCTCGTTAGGGATATAGATAACATAACAATCTTTGCATGAATAAAGCACTCAACTTTATTCCCTCGATTATAGATCTTATCATTTAGATTGTCACCTTTAGAATCATGTCTTCCGTATAATCTGTCCATCATATGCGTGATTCTAAAGGTTTAGACTGACAGTCTCAGACTTTTGTTTGCTTATCATACATCTAACAAATATAAACATAAAGAGGAGAACAATTTGGTATATGAATAATAAATAAATTCTTTATTGATAAAAATGTCTCCAAAAATATATACGTTTTTACTCCTTAGGGCATACTGTCTAATAGTACTATAGCCCATATTCACTTACCGTAACATCTCTTTTCCAATCCTCTAGTGCTAAACAAGCGAGAATCCCTAAAGACTTTCTAGGGAGCACGTCTGCAACCATATTGGCTTTCCTCGGATGATACTGCAGTGTGAAATTGTAGTCTTCTATATATTCCATCCATCTCTGCTGCCTCAAATTTAAATCTCTTTGAGTGAACAAATACCTTAAGCTCTTGTAATTCGAGAAAATCTAAAATGTTGCTCCGTACAAATAACACCTACAAATCTTTAGTGCCTGAATTACTACTGCAAGCTCTAAATTATGAGTAGGGTAGTTCTGCTCATGAGG
The DNA here is from genome assembly GCA_025403435.1 of Artocarpus heterophyllus. Classification (NCBI taxonomy): domain Eukaryota; kingdom Viridiplantae; phylum Streptophyta; class Magnoliopsida; order Rosales; family Moraceae; genus Artocarpus; species Artocarpus heterophyllus. Next base: position 2,204,277 of record CM046339.1, on the reverse strand, counting down.
TCTCAGCTATCGCAATCCATATGCCATAACCCATCCATGTTGCATCAATACGCATCCAAGTCCATGTCTTAAGGCATCCGTGTAGACTTTGTAGGGCTCGTCACTACTCAGTATGATCAGCACTGAAGCGACGATCAACCAGTTCTTTAATTCTTAGAAAGCTTACTCGTATTATGTATCCCATTCAAACCTAATATTTTTCTTGAACAACTGCGTCAATGGAGCCATAATTTGTGAGAAATCTTGCACAAATTTCCTATAGTATCCAACAAGTCCTAAGAAGTTGTGGATCTCTACCATGTTCCTTAGTCATTCCTATTGCACTATTGCTTTTATCTTGGAAGAATCCACTAAAATACCTTGCTTAGAGATGATATGTCCCAAAAATTAAACTTAATCAACTAAAATTTACACTTTTCCTTTTTGGCATATAGTTGGTGCTCTTGCAGAGTCTAAAGCACAATCCTCAGATGTTGCTCATGCTCTTCCCAGGTCTTAGAATAGATCAATATGTCATGAATAAACACAATCACAAACCGATCTAAATAAGGTCTGAAAATCCTATTCATTAAATCTATAAAGGCTGCAGGAGCATTCATTAAAACGACATCACCAGAAACTCAAAATGTCCATACCGAATCCTAAAAGCTGTCTTGGGAATATCCTCTTTCTTAATCTTAAGTTGATGGTATCCTAGACGTAAATCTATCTTCGAAAAATACCAAGAACATCCTAACTGATCAAATAACTCATCAATTCTTGGCAACGGATACTTATTCTTCACGGTGACCCGATTTAGTTGTCGATAATCGATAAATAGTCAAAGAGTACCATCATGTTTCTTGGCAAACAAAACTGGCGCACCCTACGGTGATGTACTGTTCTGAATATACCCCTTATTTGCAAGTTCCTAAAATTGCTTTCTCAGTTCCTTTATTTTTGCCAGCGCCATTCCGTACAATGCTACAAAAATCGAAGCTGTCCTAGGGAGTAACTCAATACCAAACTCAATCTCTTGGTGTGGTGGTAATCCAGGTAACTCGTCAAGAAAGACACCATCAAACTCATTAACCATCAATATCATTGCATTTCTTCCTGTTGCACTAGACTCTTCTTTTAAATTTAAAAGAAATGCATAACAAGCCAAATTTCTTTGCTCACCGAGACATGTCTTAATGAGTCGCTCACTCATCACTCAATCACTACCATCTTGGTAGGTAATCGTTGTCCCCTTATCGGTCACTAGGGTTACCATTCTAAGGTGATAATCTAAAATGGCATTATATCTAGACAACCAGTCTATTCCTAAGATTACATCATAGGAACTCATGGGGATTACAATCAAATCACTCTTTAGAGTCTCACCTCCAATCATTATCTTACAAGATTTATACATATTATTCACATACACTCGCCCCAAAGGTGAGGTAATAATCAAAGGTTCATTAAATTCTTCTATATTTAATCCCAAGGCATGTACAAATGAACTCAAAATAAGAGAATGAGTGGCACCACTATCAAATAACACATGAGCTAAAGATTGGAAAACCAAGATCGTACCATTAACTACTGCATTGCTGGTTTGAGCAATAGAACTCCCTGAAGTCATAGTATAAACTTGAGCTGGAGCTTTTCCTTTTTCTCTATCAACATTGGTAGGTCCCAGATTTATCGACCAATATTGCTGCAGTGGTGGAGACTATACATTTGCCGTACTGGGTGCTCAATATTGTGGAACATTCCTCTGGAAGTTCAACGACTGATATCCTTGCTCTAGGTAATGCATTTACTGAGGAGTGAATTGGTAAAACTGTAGTTAAGGAATTTGTTGAGGCTGAGACTAAGCGAAAGGCTAAGGTTAAGGCTGACGGCTTACTCCCTCTCCAACCTGAGATCCTTGTCAAGCATTTCTTATTGGGCAGTTCCTTTTGATGTGTCCTGGTTGTTGGCAGTAGTGACAATGGAAGTTGTATGGATTGTTGCGTCCACTGCCTAAGCAACTACTACTCCCACTGTTAGTGTTACCGTGTAGATTCTTCACCTAATCTTGACGGTTGTTGTTGTTGCCTCTCTTATTTTCTGTTGGGGCCCTCTTGAAGTCCTCACACTATTCTCGTGGTAGGTAACACTGTCACTTTCTGCTAACAAAGCAGACGACACCAACTCATCATAATTTTGGAGTCACAAAGCAACCAGTTGTCGTCAGATGGATGTTTTAAGTCCTTGCTAAAACTTAATACACTTTTCCTATTCAGAAGCCATAGCGAATGGAGCAAATCTAGCCAATTCAATGAAATTTGCCTCGTACTCCCATATCGTGATGTCACCTTGCTCTAAGCAATAAAATTTGGCGATCTTCTGATTTTTATACCCTTGCAGAAAATATCGCTTGTCGAATAATTCTTCAAATCTGTCCCAATCGATATTCTTGCTATTTTCCATATGCTTTGCTTGCTTCACTAGGTGTTCGCGTTTCCTTCCAGTTTACAAGCTGCAAATTCAACTCGATATTCCACCAATATCTCAAGAGTATCTAAATGTTTCACTATTGAATCTAACCAATACTCAGCTACTTGTGGGTCTCCATTTTCATTGAAAGTCGAGATGGATGCATGTCAAAATTCCTTGAAATACTCATGCCGGTGACTAGCTTCAAAATCATTAGGCCTAGCCCTTGCCGCCATCTGCCAAAAAGTAGCAAACACAGCTTACATCATGCCTTCTTCATTTGTGAGATTCACGTCAGCAGCAACTAGACGACACCTAGGTATCATTCTCTTAGTTCTGAAAATAGAATTGGACTATCAGTGGTTTTCTATTGTCGTACCTATGTGTGCACAATTCTCAAGGTTCAAAACCTAGAGCTCTGATACCAATATGTCATGGACCTAGATCCGATGGTGACATGATAGATTAATTAAATTAATTAAACCAAATTTTAATTAAACTTACCAAATAATTAATTGAGTTATTTATGAAAAATGTGCTAAATTTGAAATTTTTAAACAAATACCCTTAAGCCAAAATAAGTTAAAATAAGAAGAAATAAAAACTGATAAAAACGAGTTAGACCACACAGGACCCACATTTGTGCATAAACATAGTATCGACATAAATAAATGTAACCACAGTCTAAATCAAAAGGAGATGATTAAAATATTACATGCCTTGATTAGATAAGTAGATAACCTAGATAGAAAGATCCTATAGTTGACGTGAATGTCTGGTAACGTCCCACTCGGCGCTATACTGTGAACCACCTAGGAGGGGGGAAGTTTTAAAAACAATAAAACTATGAGTAGAAGGCTCAATAGGATTATAAAATATGAAAACATTGAACTTTAATATGAAGATCTTTATTATCACAAGGATTGTCAAATATTGCAAATAAAATTCATTAATTACGTTCTTACCATTTAGTCCATTATTCATCCGGTAATAGTCTCATCATTTAGTCTTAAGCAAAGCCATTATAAGCACAACTGCAGTGGCCCAGCTAGGTTTTGAAACCTGCCCTTAGGGTCGCTTTCTACACGACCTGATCTTTGAGTATGGCATCATGCCCTAATGTATCATTTCGAACGGCGTTTGCGACACGTCTAGCTCTATATCATTATTCACGTCTCATATTACTAAGTGTTTTTATTTACATTTATTATTCTATTCAATATAGTCATTTCATTGTTCAACAGTCTTTGAAAATAATCGATAAATTCCTTTCAATCATTCCTTAAAATATTTTTTGGAGGAAAACACTTTGTGGCCAAAACCCTGTTTAAAATCATAACTAACAAAGAAGAGGGATTAGAGTCCTACCTTGTTATCCCATACGAGAGTACAAATACCGCAGTCCTGACCTGCTATACATTAACTCCACAAAACTGCAAGCAACCTTTAATGTAATTTAAATCTGTCAATATCTACGTTAGAGTATTCTACAATGCTACACTAACTCATGGTGTCTTTGTGTGCCATTTATGTTCACAAATCATGCCATAAGGTTAAAGTCTTTATTTATGCTTTAAACAGTAAAAACCGGTGAAAATCAGTCATTTTGCTAAAGTTAGATCAGCCTGCCAAATTCCCTAGTCTGGCCTATCGACCATCTAGGTCCAGCCTGCCAAACTCGGTTGAGTTCAGCCTGCCCAAGAGATGAGATCTATCGAAATCTGGAAAATTCCAGAATTCAAGCCTCAGCTTTCCCGAGCTCAAATCTCATTTTAAACCTTTTGTTACAATTCATAGAGCATAATGTTTAGAAATGATAAAAAAAACATGTTGGAACACATTTAAACACTTTTAAACAAGTTTTTCACAATTATTTTCAAATTATTCTGAAAATACAAAAAAAAAGTAAAAACTTGGTTTAGCTTGATTTTTACCCAATCGAGCTTAGGTTTGTGATGATTTGGGTTCCACAAACTTAGATGAAGGGTTTCTCAACTAAGAGAAACTCGGATTACAACTTAGAAAGAGAATCGAAGAATCGGGGCAAACTTTGAAAATAAAGTAAACTAACCTTAAATTGATCATTGAATCGAGTTTCTAAAGGCTCAAACGCGTTCCTTGGCTTCCAATTTCGCTGGGAATCGCGAGCTCTTGCTCGATTTTGGAACAAAATGGGAGAGAAAAGAGAAAGAGAGTGATGGTCAGAGAGAGAGAGAGTAGAGAAAGAGAGAGTGATGAAGGAGAGTGAGGAAGAGGGAATAAATAGAGAGAGACAATGTAGTTTTCAGAGTGAAAACCATGTCCAACACATGGTTTTCAAAGAAGGACATGTTGAGCATTTGACAATTATTTTATTTCAAAATTTAAAATAACAAGTAAAAATAATTAATAGTGAGATTAATTTGAAAATACCACGAAATAATTAAATTAAGTTCAAATTACATTAAGGCACACTAATTCATCATTTTACACACTAATCTTACTTAATTAAATTTCTGAGTATTACAAATCTACTTGGGACCGTGGAGGTAGAGATCAATGGAATGAATAGGCTGTCCTTATGCAAGCATTTGGTCGGCTACTGCCAATAAGAACGGTAGTCGGCACGACAGTCAGAGGAGTCCTCCACCCCACAATAATGATAGTTTGGTTATTTTAGATTTTAAAATCAATTATTGATTGAAGTAAAGTATAAATTTATGTATTAAATCTAATATAAATGTGTATATTCAACGTGATAAAAAAAAAAAAGACATAGCCTTTACAAAAATCTAAACACTGGGTATATAAAAAGATAATTAACTCTTCTTTTTGATATGGTGCAATCTAACGGTTTAGAACTACTATAGCCCATGATTTATACCCTGCTACAGAATTGTCCATAAATCAAGGAGGTAAATTTTGCATCAAAACTGGTTGAGTGCAACTGTAAGAATCAATGAATTACATCAAGGTGATGAATCTTTGGCTTTGTTGAAGTGCATTAGTGCTTAGGACCTCTCAGTGCCTGGTAATTTGCAAGAAACTACATAGAGACATTGGTTATCATAAAGTGTCATTTGCATCGCTGCACTCAAAAATTCACCATTTGCAAATTTAATTCTAAACTCTATCGTAAATTTGGCAATCCTTTGCAATGGGTGATAATTAATAATTAATAATTAATAAATTCAGAAGTTCCTGATCGAACTTGGTGTAAAAGTTAAGCGTTGATTAATTAAATATCTTTTTGCCATTCGATCTTAATTGTAACAGATTTTCAAGTTGAGAATTGTATCAATCAAAGTTGAAAGTCCAGACTCCACAGATACCAATAAATTTTGCTTGCGTGTAACCAAAAAAAAAAAGCTTATCACAAGAGCCTTTTGTCTTCTTTGCTTTTTTTTTTTTTTTTTTTTTTGTAATTTATTGTAAGGAGAACAACCTTTTGTTTTCTAGAATATTAGCCATACTTAAAAAGTTAAACCAAAACTATAAATGGCTTGTGTCTTCAAAAATCTCCACAATAATGTCCATAAAATTACTGAAGAAGTCGAAAGGTGATCTGCCTGCTAACTCATTTTAAGCCACATGTTAAAAAAACGACAACACTAAGCTAATATTCTTCAAAGATTGTAACAAGGCTAAAAGCATTGGATAAAAGTCGATTATAAGTTCGACCAATTTTCGAGACTGCCAAAATAGGAACAGTACAAACTCTCGTTACAAAATGTGATTCTATCCAAATTTAAGCAGTAATTACTAGAAGTTTTGGGTATTGACTTTGCCAATTAAACCTATATTTAGAGAAAAATAACAGAAAAAAAAGGGTCCATCGCTTTTTTTGGCTGCCGACAAACTGTGTTCACTTGGGTCGAAGGTGAAGAATGTGTTGAGATACATACATACATGTATACATTGCAAGTACACGTGAAAGAAGTGATTATTAGAAGGAAGAGCAATTGGTGAATTTCTTGACCGAAGATAGTAGGCACAATAGGTGAAATTGTAGGGAAAATGATCTAAAACATGCGATTGTAGATAAGGATGACAAAATTGTACACCAAATAATAATCACATATTTGAGCACAGTAAAAAATATACTGCTTAATGCCGCTATTGTAGTGCACAAGATGTGCAAATGCACTTATGGATCCAACTTTCTTTGCTCTCTCTGTTTTTGTCATCGTCACCTTAGTTTCAACCCTTCTCTTTACTTGTTCTTTTCTCTCCTTTCTTTACAAAACATACACATATACCTTTTATGTATATACATACTCACGTAGAGATGAACAGAGCTATACTAATTTTCTCTCTTGTCTCCTTTTTTTTTTTTTTTGGCTTCTTTTATGCATGTCTTTCCCCTTTATTTAATTTATATCGATTCTCTAATTTTGTTGTGAGAACTTGTCCGTGTATTTCTCAAAGAACAATACGATAAAGGCATTTGAGAGATGTGATTAAAACTAAAAATTTTAAATTGAAAACTATGACATATGAGAGCTTTATATTATAGCCATTTTTCTTGATCACAGTAACATGTTAAAACTTTACATTATAGCAATAAAAAATTTTTGTTAAAATAATTTAGCCAAACGTCACATACGTGATATTAATAGTGTTTAACATCACACATTGATGAAAAGTAGACCCTATTAGTAAAATTTTATAGCAATCTTATTTGACCTTATAGAATTACAACTCTATTACTAATAAAACATAACTTTTATTTTAAAAAATAAATTATATATTAAATTAGACCTTATAATTTTATAAATAATAACTTCATAAAGCTAAAGCTAAGTAAATTTTATTAGTTGTTACGTCAAACACTACGGGTGTTTGCAACTTTGTCTTTTTTTTTTTTTTTTTTTTTTTTTTTTGATTGGTGGGGGGAAGGGCCGGGGGATTCACAGCAGTTGCTTTCTTTCGTTCGCCCTTCAAAATCTTAGCTGTCGAAGTTGTATATCTGTTTCCAGTTAACACATACCGCACACCCAAAAAGTAGTATGACAATGAAGTCAGCCAGCAGTAAGCTTGCCATTTGCCAACCAAATATTGGTGCATCCCTTCAAATGTGCAGTAGATTCTCCTACGTACTTGACAGAAATTCAAGAGAATAAAAAGTCTTGATATTTAATGCACTCTACACGGCCAGTCTATGTGGGCAATGGTGCCAGGTGGATGCAAACTTGTGTCATCAAAGCAAAATGACGGCTACACGTATAAAGTGTTTTTGACTTAATTGTGTCTGGTGGGGTAAATGACAAGCTTGAGGTAGAAATTTGCCATTAAAATCAGTTGAGGGACGGCATGGCACATGCGTTAAATGGTGAATTGAAACATTACAATGTGAGTCCAGAGTGTAATGAGTAAGCGGATGACACATATAACACTGATACACGATGTCGCAGTCTCGGCGAATATGATTTAAAAAGAGAATAATTTACACCGACGACGGTCTCTTAACTCTTTAATTAATAACACTTTATTTTTTTTATTTTAATTTTAGTAAAATAATCCTTTAATTTTAAAAATAATTGTTATTAAGGGCTTTCCATTCAAATCTGTCAAAACTCCATCAGAAACATGGATATGCCCATCACGTGAGTTGCTTCATGGGGATATAATAGTAAAATCAAATGTATGCACCAAATTTACGGTTAAAAAACAAAATAATTGAAAAACTACAAACTAACTAAAAAGAACTAAAAATTCCAACAAAAAAAAAAACACACATTTGTAAATCTGGGAAACGACATCGTTTTCTATTTTCGCTTCTTCTTTGTTTGTCTATCTGCGCTATGATGACAAGAAAGTAATATGGGAGTTTGAGCTTTAATTTTGTTTAGCTTGTTTTTCTTCCACTGTCTTTTTTTTAATCCACCCATATATCAAGCTTTGATTTGTAATATCTTGCCGAAAACATAATCTGAACAGTGTGGAGAAACAAACTAATTACGATCCAGATCAATCAAAGCAAAACAACTATTCAATCAAATAGCTCATAGTCGTAGCCAAAATCTGATCAAAGGTTTAAGAAAGAACCCACTCAAAACGCAATCTGCTTGGCGTCCAAAGAAGATTTTGGGCAGCCATTGTAGTTCAATTTCACACCCATGGAAGGAGGGTATTTTGAAACTGGCATTAAGAAAAAGCATTTTTGAAAAAATGATCATTTTTTTTTTTTGTAGTTTTTTGATATAAAAAAATAAATTTTTTAGGCATGAAAACTGTTTCATTTTTTTTCTTTTCATTCTATTGAGGTTCATTTCCTTACTACAAGTCTTTTTCTTATCTTTCTGAAAAAAAACTGGAGCAGTTTTACTACACAAAAAAACATGTTTTTTAACGTAAAAAAAAAAGAGACCATTTGTCTAATTCAAAATTTTTTTTTGGCTCTTTTGTCAAAATATCCTCATGGGGGCACAAACGGCTCTAAACTTGAGCCTTAAACTATCCATTATTTCCAGAATCTTTCATTCTCAGGCTCCGTAACTAGGTGCTTCTCAATTAGCTTCTCCATCTATTTGATCCCCTTTTGGACACGGGCAAAGAACCGGGTCGAGTCAGCCCAAACTTTCGAGTTCTACACATCAACGTAGCCCCTGTAGAAGCCAAGCTCCTCGCCGACTTCGAAGCGCAGTTTATGCTCCTACAAAGGATATAGATGTGTTTTTGAGACCAGTTGTAGATGAGTTGAAAGAGCTTTGGGAGCATGGATTAGTAATTCATGATGCCTATGCTAATACATCATTTAAGATGCGTGCTACATTGTTATGGACTATCAATGATTTTCTTGCTTGAAGCAGTTTGTTCGGTTGGAGTGGCCAGGGATACAATGCATGTCCAACGTGCAACATGCATACTCCTTCTACGCGTTTAAGGAGTAAGATGTGTTATATAGGCCATCGGTGATTCCTTCCAACTTCAAATAGGATGAGGAGAGACAAACAATTTGATGGTACGGTAGAGAAAAGACCCCCGCCTACACGTTTGTCTACAGCTGAAATATTAAATCAGTTAAAACGTGTGCAAAATAAACTACCAGGCAAGCACATTGATTTTGGTGGGAAGAAACGAAGGCAAGAACCTTACGAGTTGAACTAGAGGAAAAAGAGTATATTTTTTGAATTGGAATATTGGTCAGATTTGTTGCTAAAGCACAACTTAGATGTCATGCATATTGAGAAGAACGTCTGTGATAGCTTGTTGGGCACAATATTGAATATTGATGGGAAGTCAAAGGACACAGACAAGGCAAGAATGGATCTAGCCGACATGAACATAGGAATGAATTGCATCTTTATAAGGATGGGGATCGTTGGATGAAACCTTATGCAGACTACACTTTAACTCCTATAGAACAGAAACAATTTGGTGCCTTTATTAAATCCGTAAAGTCTCCTGATGGGTTTGCGACAAATTTGAAAAAGAATGTCGATGCTAATGGTAAGATCACTGGACTTAAATCACACGATTGTCATGTGATCATGCAATGTCTATTACACGTCAGTATTTGTCCATTTCTGAAAAAAAAAATATCACTAATACAATTGTTGAACTTTGATATTTTTTTTCAACAAATTTGTTCCAAAACCCTAAAGATCTCTGATTTAGAGAAAACTAAAGACCAAATTGTCATGATATTATGCAAGTTGGAAAGAATATTTTCGCCTACATCTTTTGATATCATGGTTCACTTTGCTTTGCATTTGCTAGAAGAAGCCATGTGAAGAGGTCTTGTTCATACAAGGTGGATGTACCTTTGAGCAGTATATTAGGTCACTTAAGCAGTATGTTAGAAACTGAGCACGACGGGAATTGCAGAGGCTTATGTTGTAAACGAGGCTTTGACTATCTGTTCACGTTACTTTCATGGTATCGAAACTAAATTTAATCAGCCTGAAAGAAACCTGCCTGATCGTGATTCTACTCCAAAGAAAAACATATCGGTCTTCCAATCACAATGCCAACCAATGGGAAAGATTGTAGCAACTCATTTAAATGAGCAATTATAGAAGAAGGCCGAGTGGTATATTTGAAACAATTGCCTAGAAATCTGAAGATACATAGAGTAAGTTTAGCACTTTAATTATTAACTTTCAAGTATGTAATATAACATAACTTTTGTGAGACCTATTTCATGGATAGGGAACACATGCGTGAGCTTGAAATTACCGATAGAAGAAACTTGAATAAGGTTCAAATTGATGAGTTTTCAGTGTGGTTTTACAAATAGGTAAAAAAATTAATTTTTATCTTTTTAGGCAAAAAAAAATCATATTTAAAGATTTAGTAACAATAATAGCTTTCTCATTGTAGGTGTACGAGGCCACTGATGAATTGCTTGCTTTGGCATCTGGTCCCAATGACACTGTACTATCGTACTCTGCCTGTGTAATGAATGGGGTCAAGTTGGTGTGCAACAATCGTGATGTTCAACAAAAACATAAAACAATGGGGTTTATGTACCTGGTGTTGATGACAACACATATTATGGTCGACTAGAAGATGTATTGGTAGTCTGATATGTGAATGATTGTTCGGTTGTGTTGTTTAGGTGTAAATGGTTTGACGCTGATCTAAGAAAGAGAAGGATCTTACATAATAAAAACTTGACGAGTGTGTTTGTCAATGCCGAGGCTTATAAAGATGATCCCTTTATATTATCATCACAAGCAAAATAAGTGTTTTATCTTGAAGATCAGCTTAATGGCCCTAATTGGAAAGTGGTCCAACAGTTTGGTCATCGACATGTGTGGGATATTCCTGACATTGAACATGAAGATTCTAGTTCAGTTGAGGTGCTACAAGATGCTTATTCAAATTTTGAACTGGTAGTTTAGCTATCCAATTTGGAGTCAACAACATTTAGAAGAAATGATGTTGATCCTAATGTTGTTGAGAATGCAACATTAATCGAAGTGGGTTATGCAACTGATGACATTGAGGTTGACCTTGAGATGGATGATACTTTACTGGAGTATGATGATGATACAAGCATAGAAAATGAAGATGAAGACGATGATATCAGTTTTGAGCAAACCGACAACGAGAGTAGTAATGATGACAAATAATGTATTTGAAATTTAACTTGTTTCCATCAATACTAGTTCTCAATGAACTTTCTTTTTATATTATTATTTTTAATAAACACTGTCTGAATAACTTGTTATCAATAGGTGATTAGGATGTCTGGACCCGTTGCTACATGTGTTGGATATTTTGGAGGTGTAGAACCTCCACCAGGGCCAAGAAGACTTCCGATGGATTGTGAGTCAGGTACGACTGAATACGATATGTCTTCTATCAAATGTATTATAACTTATACATAAAATCTAACACTCTTGCGTTGTCTTGTTTTTTGGTTTTATTTTTCAGTACCTACCGCTGCTAAGAAGGCTCATGAATGCACAAAAAATAAGGATATCCACAAAATTGTTGGTGCTAGTAAAAGGAAACTTCCAGTATTCCTAGACACTGAAGGAAAAACATATAAACGCTTAGGGGACAATGCAGCCCGCTTAAGTAATTATATAAGTTAGGCCGTGTGATCCAAAATTCCTCCATATTATGATAGTTGGAAGAAGGTTCTCACAGTATACAAGGACCAAATTTTACCTCTAACACGGGTAATAGTATTTCACATTTTATTTATAATATATAATTGTAGCCACCTTATATTAATTGTGATATTTATAATTAAATTACAAGATCTTTTTTATTTTGATTTGACTCCTCTATCGACGGCATTAATAGATTGTAATGCACAAGACTAGTATAAGGAATGAAAAATGACCTTCATGAATACTTCAAGCAATTGGGGGGGGGGGGGCGGGGCGGCGCAAAAATGTAGTTAATGTGAAGAAGCAATGTCCCAACAATGTACGAACACAAGCAGATTAGGAGGCTGCTTGTGATTGCTTCTGCAGTGAAGCTTTTCAGGTTTAAGTTATAAACTCAATTTTTCATGATTACTACATATATCAATATAACGTACTAATTTTAATAATTCATCTTTGTAACAGAAAAGGTCGGCGACAAATAAAAGAAACAGTGCAAACGTGAACCAACCAAGTCGTCATGGAACACAATCGTATGCTAATTTGAGATATCAAAAGGTAGTAAATAAAAAATTATTAAACTATGTTTCATTTTTTCTTTAAGATATGCATTGTTCTAACACAAGTTTATCCCTTATGTAGAGAAATCCCGAGACTAGTTAGTTGCTTTCAATTTTGAAAAATTGACATCGGTATCATCAATATTCCGATGGTAGATAGGTTAATGACGCTATAGAGGCTAGATATGTAAGTCATATAACTTATTAAGTTTTAGTTATGAAATTTTGAGTTGGATTGTAATTTACTTCGTAATTTACTTTGTTAAATGGAATGTGCAGAAGGAAATGCTTCAGATGCATACTCAACAAACCCAAGCTGCTGTTGCATCTGCTTTTGCTTCTAGTTCGGGCACATCTCAGACAACACATCTCGTGAATAAAGAAGAGATAGCAGAGAATGTGCTTGGATCGCATAGAGGGCATAAGAAAGGAGTGGGCCCGAGGACGAGAAAAGACATCCTTGCAGCAGCTACTCTTGAGGAGGCTCGTTCACAACCACAAGTCCCTCCATAGGTGCAACAATGGATGGAGGAACAATCTCGGTATAACACGTAACAAACTCAATATCAAAATCAAATGGCTGAATATCAAAATCAAATGACGGCAATAATCAAGCGTTTGCTATTGGATTTAGATTTACTAATGCCTCCTCCCTCCACTACCACCACCACTACTTCCACCTGTTATGTCTTCCTATCTACCTCAAGAAGAAAACAATGATGATGACGATGAGACCGCTAATTTAGGAGATTAGTTTCTACTTTTATGATTTAGACTTGTTGACTTAATGTACATATAAACTTATTGTCTATATAGTTCTATTTTATTTATATCAAATTTTATTAGTTATTACTATGATGAGAAATGAAATGAACGTATCTGTGAATTGGTAGTTATTTGTTTGCAGGTTTATTATAGCTGGGGATGAAAATTTGAAGTATGTTTTTTTTAAAAAAAAAAAAGACAAACACCGATGACAATTGTCGTCGCTAAAAGTAATGATTAAGTGTGACCGATGACATTTTTCGTCGCTATACAACCATTTGCAATGATATTTGTTGTCGCTAAGGGTAATTAGCAACGAAAAATATTGTCGCTATAAATCATTAGCGACGATAAATGTCGTCGTAGCCGCTTATTTGCAACGACAAATGTCGTCGCTGTATTTAAGGAAATTTTAAAAAATTTTAAATTATGTTCCTAGTTAGCGACGACTTTGTCATCGCTAATTTTAACGATGATAAAATGTCGTCGCTAAAGGTCTTTAGCTACAAGTTATTAGCAACGACATTTTGTGTCGTCACTTAATATTATTGGAGACGACTTTATAAGTTTTAGTGACGACAAATGGACTTCTTCTTGTAGTGATATATTATTTTAATTTTTTTTTTTTGAACTTTAAGTTTTTATCTATGTGCTATTATAATTTTTTAACCGTTTTTATTCGTTTTCTTCTTCTGTCCTTTCCCTTTGTCCTTGTTTTTTTTCCAACTTTTCCTAAGTTTCTGCCATTAATTATTTTCTTGTTTAGTGGAGACATTGTAAATCTATATTTGCATAAAAGCAGTTGTTTATGAACTTTTTTATAAATTTAGTGCATACCACTTTTTCAAAACTTATTGAATAAATAATACCCATAAATTAAAAATTTACTTAGCAAAAATTTTTTACTTATCTTTTTACTATGAGTAAAATTATTAATAATTTTTATTTAGACTGCTATTTACTATAAATATTTTCAAAACCTACTATTTACTTCAAAATGTTTTAAAAATAGATTGTTTCCCTCATTCTAATTGTAGTAAATAACATTTTTTTCAAAATTTATTAAAGTAAATAATAGGTTTTAAAAATATCTATAGTAAATAGTCGTAAAAAGAAAGTTTACAAGTAAATCTTTTTACTTTTCTATTTACTCTGAGTAAAAAAAAAATTTACCAGAAAATTTTCTTTTCACTGCTATTTATTACAAATATTTTAAACACCTTCTATTTACGTCAAAAGGTGTAAAAAATTTGCTATTCTCCTTTTGCTGGGTCAATTTGAGAAATACCACTTCTACAATATTGTTTTCAAATTTCATTACTTTTATGAAAAGGTTTAAAATATACCACTTTAATGAATATAAAGACACTATTGCTTTCAAGTATCTTAGGTTAGAGTTAGGTAAATTTGTATTATCTAAGGTGTAAAAAATGATGTAGATTAAAAGGAAGAGAAAAAGAAAAGGCATAACACAATAGTGAGGGTAAAAAGGTGTTATACCACCTGACTTCTTTTTTTTGGACTGGTAATTGACTTAGGCCTGGTTTTGAACTTTAGATAGTGGAAACCAACAATATGTCAATAAGGGGACCAAATACCACACACTGCCATTTCTTGGTTTTAATATTTGGACCAAAATCATCTGAATCCCCAATTGAAAAAAAAAAAAAAAAAGATCTCCAAATTCTAAACTACACCAATTCATTAAAAAAGGAAAAACAGAAGCACCAATTCATGTAATAAAAACTGCAATAACTGAATTCCCAGAAAAAGAGAGTGAACTAACCCCACCACTAAGGCACTTACGTTTCCTCCCAAAGCACTTGATATATCACTCCAATTAAGTAATTTCACATGTCTTATAGTACATTCTAATCAAATTTTGGATTCTTTTATGGGTCCTTTCAATCAATAAAAACAACAAATGCTGATATTCAATTGGAACCATATATTTAAAGGTAATCTTGTCCATAAGCCCCGGAACGTGCAATTTTGTATCCAAACGACACTAACAACCAAGACTGATAACGAGAGATAAGAGAGGACATTTTTTTGGGGGGTCCCAAGTACCAAAAAATTTATTCATATTTCATATTCAGTGAAATTATGCTTAATAGCATTTGGCTTTGATGTATGATGCCGAGATTTGAACACTCAACCAAAATCCACTTGTTCTAAGCTCATCAAAAGTCAAGAGACGGTCCAATGTCACAATATGTTCACTTTATTTAATTTGATTTTATATCTTAAAACCTTACCAAAAATAAGAAGAAAAAGAAAAAGAAAGCGTAGCCCAAATTTACCAAGTCAACATAGCCTTTCATTAGCCTCGTATTTACTCGAAACATGTTATATAACTCCATATATTATAGGCCCACCCAATATTTATTTGAAATTATATTATATTATATGGTTTTATATTAATATAAATTATACTATATTTATAGTAATTATGAACAATTAAAAATAAATATTTAATAGCTAAGATTTAAGATTCTAGTAGTTTACTAAATTCATATGTGTGTAAAATTTATTATATGCGACCCCGCTTAGCTCAAAGATTAGAGCATCGTATTTGTAATGCAAGGGTCATTGGTTCGACTCTGATAGTTGGCTTTTCTCTATATGTTTGATCTTTATTATTTATATAGTTGATAATATGAAAAACAAAGAAATTGAAAAAACTTCTTTCCCCTTTTCTAGAGGGCATTGATCCATTATCTATAAAAACTTCTAATTAAGAAAGATTGGAAGAGTTTGATCTATGTAGACCAAATCAAGCAAGAAAAGAATCCTTAAATTTTATATTTTATTATATTAATTGTAATACGCTATATTTTATATATTATATATAATATAATAAGTTACGACCCACATATTGATATACAATTCATGTAATTATTCTTTCAAATTTTTCTTTGTAATATAATAAATACTTCAATAAATTTTGGTTAATTCATGTTTTCAATTTAAATTGTATTTAAATTATATTTTCATTTTTATTTTTCATTTAGTTTAATTTAATTTCATTTAGGTTTAAGCAACTTCATATAAAGTCTATATGTGGCGTTATGTTTCAAAAAATACGTCGTTTAGGGCTTTATAAAGACTAACTAGTAAAAAGCCTAGAGTTGAAAGCCATCTTAGAAACCAATTACATCCGGGTAAAAAAATCTCAATATCATATTCATTTGGAAGAAAAACAGAAATTGTGCTTCATTATGGTCTTCTAGAACAACAATTACTTAAATATGTCCGCATAGCCGGAAAAGCAAAAGGTTCAACTGGTCCAGTTTTACTACAATTACTTGAAATACAATTGGATAGCACCTTTTTTCAAATAGGTATGGCTTCAACTGCTCCTCAAGCCCAGCAATTGGTTAACTAAAGATATATTTTAGTTAATGGTCGTAAGTAGATATACCAAGTTATCGCTGCAAACCCCGAGATATTATTACAGTGAAAGATGAACAAAAATCTAAGTCTCTGGTTCAAAATTACCTTGATTCATCCTTCCGTGAGGAATTGCCAAAACATTTGACTCTTCACCGATTCCAATATAAGGGATCAGTCAATCAAATAATAGATAGTAAATGCGCCGGTTTGAAAATAAATGAATTGCTAGTTGTAGAATATTATTCTCGTCAGACTTAAACATAACTAAAATAACAGGGATTCAGACAATTTTGCCCTACCTTTCACCTATATTCTTTAAAGTACAAATAAACGGGAACTTAGGTGAACCCTACATGTAGAGCCCACCTCTTGTAAGAAGATAGAGTTGTAGCCCTATCAGGCCGAATAGTATTGCTCTATTTACTCACGAACTTTTGATA
This sequence comes from Artocarpus heterophyllus, assembly GCA_025403435.1. NCBI lineage: Eukaryota > Viridiplantae > Streptophyta > Magnoliopsida > Rosales > Moraceae > Artocarpus > Artocarpus heterophyllus. The sequence continues at coordinate 2,187,123 of CM046339.1, read as the reverse complement.
TAGCCTTTCGTTAGCCCTTCAACAAGCCAATGTAGCTTTTCATCGGGAAAAACTAATGAATAAAAAACAGAGACATGCACAGGTCACAAATGAAATATGAGAAGAAACACATGAAAAAAGAACACGTGCATAGATTAACAAAAAGAAGAAACACAAGTACTGATTCTCACCAGCCACATAAACAGAAAAAAGAATTGCTTTGAATATTGATTCAAACCTACAAAACATGGAGAGAGAACAAAAAAAATGCCAGGTGCAATTCAAATTTTGATTGAAAGGAAGATTGAAATCGCTAAAAATCATATCAAAATTTATAAAAAAGGAAATAGATTGCAAAACATTAATTTTGGTAATAAAACCGGCAAGTCAACTATGCAAAAATGTAGTATGCACAAAATATATAATAAGGGTATAACCGATGTCACAACTTTTATATTTTTAAAAATTAAATATCTTTTAATATTGTAAATTAGTGGACAATTTTCGACACAGGCTTTTAAAGTAGACACTTTTGTGTAATTATTTCTTATATATAAAAGTTCAATTAAATGTAGGTTTGGGAATCAATTTGAAACTCAAAGTTCTAACTATCTATAATATAAAACTCTTATATTTTATATTGTAAAATAAAAGTATGCCAAAATATAAGCTCTCACATGCTCTAGTATTAAAGTTTTAACTTTAAGTTTCAACTCGATTCCTAAATAATGTGCATTTTTATAAGTGCACAAATTATCACAAGTAATATAATGGTGAGTGACTATCGTTTCTATGAAAATTAGACTAGCAATTATCGAAATTATAATATTCTTAACTTTATTTAGACAAATTATATTAAGATTGCAATTATAAAAATAAGACAATAAAAACACAAATAAATAAAACAAAATCTAAGTTATGAGAAATTCAATATTTTATGAATAGTAGACCAAGACAAATCCAATTTGATTCTAGTCATTAATTAACATTGCCTATTATACATTCATGTGTTAGAATCAAAAACCCTCAATTTTTTAGTATTTTTATAGGGATGATAATAAAAATATCTCTAACATGTAGACCCTTTATCGCTTGATGTGAAATTCAACCACCTTAAAGTCTCATTACATTCTATGCTTCTCTCAATTATTCACGCAAGTCATGTTATTATGACTCGATGTTGCATGCATCTTATGGTTAATTTTACTAAAAGCTATTCCTAGAAATCTCCTTTTAGAGTTTCAATCTAGGTCTTAACAATTCAAATATTAGCTAGATATTCAAATGCATTAAGAATAGTAACTTTTACAACAATCATGAATAACAAACTCTTAGAGAAAATAAATTGGAATTAAAAAATTCATTGTCTCAGCTATACTTATAGGCCTAGGAAAAGAAAATTAATTTGTAATTAAAAATATATAAATCATCATCATAATATTCATGTTCAATTACAAAACTAAATTATAAAAATTTAAAAAAAAAAGAATGAAAAAATCTTGAATGGAATTGCTCTTGAACCGCCTTCAAACTCCTCTCGCAAAGTGAGCAAAAAGCTCTGTAAAACAACCTTAAAGATATCTATTTATAAACTTTCAAAACTAGGCATCATGGGAACAATTTAGGACTCTTTAAATTTTGAGAAAATACAACCAATGCCATAGCCTCAATTTTCTAGCGTCGCGCAATGCTAATTTCCCTGGTATGGTATCAGTAATGGCTGCTCCAAATGTTGCAATGTCATGGCCCTAAAGTTTCTGGCACTACAGTCTTAGCCCTTTTACTCCAAAAATGCTTTTTTTTCATACTCTTTTCTCCTCATAACCTATAAAAACAAATTAACCTAAATTTCTAACTAAAAATACTTACCAAACTAAATTGAAAACCTAATAAAAACCAGCTAAAAGTTAAATAACTAAATATAAATTAAATTAAAACCTAAATGATCTATAACCTAATTAATCTACATTAAAACTCTAAGACTTAGCCTTTGTTAATATAAAATATATGTCAAAATAATTCTATTTCATATAGTTATCACCAAACACACTATAAAAAGAATTAAGACTCGCCAAAGTAGGTTGCTTACATAAAAAGCTTTCCAAAAATGATTTAATCCAAGTAATATTGAAAAGGTTGAAAGCAAAGTTTGTTGAACTAACATATTTGAATAATTTTTAAAATATTTCACCATTTTCAGGTGTCTATTTTTTCTTTCCTCCCAGTTAAACAATTAAAAGGTTTAAAAAGCTACAAACTTGTAAACTTCTTTTGTTTTTGTTTCTTTTGTTTTTTCGTTCTCTTTGCCTCTATATCTATCTTTCCTCTCAAGATATGTAACGCCCCCAAAATTTATTAAGTGTTATTAGTATGTAAAATGGTGTAATGGTGTGCTAAATTGTGGTTTAACTTTAATCTAAGTGTTTTGTAATGATTTTCTAATCAAATTAATTTTAAATCATTTTTAGTTATTTTCATTCGTATTTTGAATATTTGAAACAAAACAATTTGTCAAATGCCAAAAATACCACGTTTTGCAAAACCGTGGGTGGCATACAGTTTCTACACAGTGAAACCACCCACTTTTCTCTCTATTTATTCCCTCTTTCTCTCCCACTCTCCCTCATTGTCACGCTCTCTCTCATTCTCTCCTTTCCTCTCACTGCCTCTCTTTCTCTCTCTTCCTCCCTTTAATTTTTGATTCAAAAATCAAGCCCAAGCTTCGGTTTTCAGTAGATTGGAAGCTCGGGAACACGTTTGGAGGTCAATAAACTCAATTCAAAGATTAAATCAATGTTAGTTTTCAAAATCTTAAACTTTTTCAAATTTCTCAATTTTCTTTGTATTTTAAAATCTAAATTCGTTTAAGCTTAGAAAACCTTTAATCCAAGTTAGAGAAACTTAAAGTAACTAGAATCTAAGCTTGGTTTGATTAAAAACGGATTTAAATCAATATTTTTCATTTTTCCTCTATTTTTCCCATTTTTGGATTTTCTTGAATTTTTCTATGTAAATCTTGTTTAAACTAGTTTATAAATGTTATATTGTATTTTTTCTATTATCTATGAGTGTTTTCATGCCTGGGAATTGAGAAAAAGAGGTGAAAATGAGAATTGGACTCGGGGAGGCCAAGACCCGATTCTGAAAATTTTCAGAATTTCCCAGTTTGGCTGGCTAAACCTAGAAAATTTCAGCAGGCTGGACCTGATTTGTCGGTATGCCAAACTGCATAGTTCGGTAGACCAAACCAGGGAGACCAACAGGCTGACCAAGCATGGTAAAAATTTGTTGTTTCTCAACCGTTTTCATTGTTTTGAACACCGATAGAGATTCTAAACTTTCAATATGATTTTGTGGACTTAACACACTAGGACACCGTGAGATAGTTTAGCAACATAGGCTATTTTAAGCTAGATACTGATAAACCTAGTTTATATTTTAGATTTTCTGTGGTTCCGTTGAGCTAACGTATAGCAAATCGGACTACGGTGCTTAGTCGTGACATCAAAAATTGAGGTAGGACTTCTACCCCTTTTTCTTAGCAATCGAGTTTTAAAATGATTTTAGCCTGAAAAGGGATTTTTATCAAAATGTTTTCAACACTAAATTGAAAAAGGATTTTGTTGGTTGTTTTCATAAACAGTAGAATGAGATGATTTTCATAATGAACCGCATAATGAATGTAAATGACTATACTCGGTAAAATGAGATTTTAATACATATAAAAAGATATAGAGGGGCAGGTCCCGAAACCTAACTGGACCACTTCGGTGGTAATAACTATAGTTTGCCCAAGAAAGATGAAAAGGTACTTTCTGGACAAACTATATTTTTTTTAAGGATTAACTTTGCTTTCTAATTGTTTCTTTGAAAAGTAAATTTTGTATTTAAATTATTTATCTATTCTTAAAATATAGTCCTACTGAGCTTTTCACTCACATTTCATTTGTTTTTCAACCCTTTCCCTGTAAGTGGAATACAGCTTAGATTCGACGAAGGGTCCGCAGATCGGACTTACGAGCAATAGAAGACCCTAAGAAGGTTATTGTATAAATTAATCAACGTGTGTGTTATTTTAACTCCTCTTTCTATTTTGGACTATGGTTGTAATTTAAATATTGTCGATACTATGGTGTGCACAAGTTGTGGATCGGTGGAACCCAATGCGTACTCCTTTTTTCTTTATTATTTTATTTCATTTTGTTTTATCTTATTCGTTTAATTATTATAAATGTTTGCTTAAAAAGGGTTTTAAAACTATTACCTTTTTCTTAATTAATTAGATTCTTAAACTTGTGTTTTAATTAAAATTTCTACTTAATTAACTAAACCAACTAGCCACATCACCTCCCATACTCCGGGGCATGACAGGATACCAATAACCAGCAGTGTGATGTTGAGCTGCTTGGCCACACATGGTGAGGGGCCCTAGTCATTTAAATGAGGGGTATTTGATGACTCTTGCATAAGGAGGGATCATCGTTATTAAGGCTTTATTGTGGAGGGCCTTCACACGTGAAGAGTGCAGACGTCATGGCCTCCTTTGGTTGGCTCGGGTGTCTTGCTTGTGAGAAGTTGAAGTGACAATACATCGAGTGACAAACGTTGGTGAGTCCACAATGGTGGTTTCAAAATTAGGGGTGGCTGAAATGTGTTTCTAGGCTCGCTTGATAATGACTTCGGCTAGATTACGACTAGACTCAAGTAACCATGAGGACAAAACCCGTTGCGATTTCGGATCTGTTGAAGATGAAGACTTCACTAGAGAAGATCTCCAAGCGTGCAAGTGGTGTTGGAGAGGAACATAAGTGGAGGATATCCCTATGTTCGTGGTGGTAAAGATATGTTCATTAAGCTGGATGAGGTGTTTAAGTAAGTTGGTAAGACTTGTTGGTCCCTTGGGTGAAGTAGCTTCTAGAGAAAGGATATTCCTTTATCTGGTAGGGGTAGTTTAACATTTAGAGAGAGAAGGTCTAAAGAGAGAGAATGCAGTGTCTTTAATGGTGGTTTTTGTGTGTCTTGGCTATGGGCTTCTCTTGGTCTATAAAAGGATGTGATGGCATTTTTCTTCAAAAGAGGTGATGTATGGATCTTGGACTTTCTTGGGACTCACCAGAAAATATGGAGCTTATGGAGTTTTGAGGTCAGTGATGATGTTTATGGAGTTTTGAGGCAGTGTTGTGGCGATTTGGGATGGCAGTATAGTGGTTTGGGTTTAATGAGTATGTTGGTTATGGAGGGTAGTTGTCAATAGGGAAGATAATAGCGATGGAGAGAGAGAAAAGGAAAGATGGAAGATATGGCGGCATTGGGATGTTTTCTTTGATTTTTTTGGAGGCAGTAATAGGGGTTATTTATAGAAGTGGGAGCTTTAGTTTGGTTGGGAGTCCTCCACTTTAGGTTCTTAGTTAGAGGAACTTTAGGACTTGGTTCTGCGGGAGAGGCTATGAGGGGAAATCTCTTACTATTGGAGAATTTCCCTCCATGTTTGAATTTCGGGCTTCAATATAACATTGGGCAATCAAGAGCTTTGATGGCCCGCCGACGTAGAGAGCCCACTTTAGGTGTCCTGCTATTGAAGGATCCAAAATATGAAGGCTTGTCTTACCATATTAAGTATGGGTCAGGCCCTTTAACTTGAGCCTCCCATTGACTTGCTTTGGTAAAAGGAGGATCACATGACTTTGTAGCTAGGTTCCCTCAAATGGATTGTTGGGTTGGCCTGGCAAATGGGCTGATGGGCTAGAATGTCGGTTGGGCCAAATAGGCTTTTTGTAGTATTAGGCTAGGGCTTTCAAATGGATTAGGGGAGCCTCGCCTTGTAGTTTGAGTCTACATACCTTACCTTAGGCCAGATCATGGGATATAACTTTGGTTTATGCCTTGTGAAAAAAAAGGTATCAACAACTGGCCTCACCTGAGCAATTGCAGCAACAAAGTAGAGTTGTCAAAATAAGTCAAGATAATAAATCGGGTTGATTTATTTTTAACAGAAATTATAGTAAATAGTACCTTTGCAAACTAATCATATGTAAATAGTAAATTTTAAAAATATTTATAATAAATAAAAAATTTACCAAATAAAAATATGTATTTATTATAAATATTTTTAAAATATGCTATTTACTTCATTTATTTAGTGTAAAAATGCCCGCTTGTTTTTTGTTTTCCACATGTTGGACTGACTCGTTTTTCTTCCCTTTTTTTCTTTTGCAACCCATAAGAGCCCAGTCGTACAGGGCCGGGCGGGCCATTTTTTCCAGCCGTCGTACCAAAGGGTGTTTGGGTAGAGCTTAAGAACTCGATCTTCGTGGGTTGGCTATCCAAATCTCGACCAGTGGTCGAAAAACTCTTGAACCGCCTTGACTGCCACGGGTTTCTTGAATGTGAGGCGCAAAGAATATCCCATTTGTCATTTAAAGCTATATCATGAATAAAGTTACACGCTAGACTCTTTTTTTTTTATTGATATAACTTAATAGCTAGTCAATTTATGGATTTGCATCATTTTCATTGATTGAAACGTGAAGATAAGAACTGGGGCTACTAGTACAGCCCAAAGAGTAATGAGACTTCTCAAAACACCTATCAGGGAAAAGAAAAACAAAAGCAAAAACAAAAACAAAAAAATAACAAAAAAAAAAAGAAAAAAGAAAAAGAAAAAGAAAAACCCTATTTTGCCAAATTGCGACAGTGATGCCATGTCAGTGGCTGGCCGGATATTCATCATTCAATTCAACTTTCTTAAAAGATCCAATGCAAAACATCCTTTCTCCACGAGTTGTTTGTAATTTTTCAATTTTCATCATCAATTAATCGCACCACCAAACACAGCCATCTTTCAAGTCTCACCATCCCTTTTTTCCTGGTAATATTTATCATTTGTTGGTTACTAAATCAATAGTGCCCAAACTCAAATTATAAATTTTATTGTTTATGTCAAAAAAAAAAAAAAACACTTGAAAGTTGACCAATAGATTGTATTTTTTACTTTTACCAAACCGTAAAAGGAGAGGTAAAATAGTACTAATAACCAACAAGGACCATTGTTATATAATCTTGTTTATACAAAGAAGAGATTCCACTTCCTTATTTTATGGACTAAAAAGAAAAGGGGAAAGACAAATTTACAGCGGTAAAAAAAGATCCTAACCGAGGAACTCTTAAAAAAACAACACAAAACAAAAAAAAAAAAACAAAAAACAAAAAAAAACTATACTATACTACTAAGGAAAAATGTGGAAAAAAAAAAACGGAGGCAAAGAAAAGTCCTCCGTCAAAACTACCATGAACCTAAAAAATTAAAAAGGTCAGGAAAAGTGTAAATCTAAAAAAAAAAAAATAATAATAATAATAATAAAGAAATCTACCAGCAGTCATCGAAACCATGCTTGGCGATCCATCGATCATCATCAAGGCCGTTCATCACCATCTATCGTGATGACTTTCCGAATCGGGTATTTCGGAACCAAAAAAATCGAGACACAAAATCCATTCATTCATCATCCATTCCATTTCATCTCACCGCAGAGAGAACCAGGCAACGAGGTCAGCACCGACGCGGCGGCGACGCAGTGAAGTCCACGCTCTCCTCGGTGGAGACGAGCGGCGAGCGACAGAGGGGGCAGTTGAAGTTGAGATGGCCAAGCCAGCCGTCGAAGCAGTCCTTGTGGAACACGTGGCGGCACGAGAGCATCCGGACCTGGTCCCCAGGGATTAGGGTGGACATGCAGACCACGCAATCGGAGCCCCCGCACGCGCCGCGGCCGCCGATGTCGGAGTAGCGGTAGGACAAGGCGCGGTTGAGGTTGAGCTGCTCGGCGAGTACGATCAGGCCGGCGAGGCCCGAGCCCAGAAGGCCATCATTGACGACGGGTTCCGGCCCGAATCGCTGGGGGAGGAGGCCCAAGAGGACGGAGCGGACGTAGCTGACGCAGTTGGCGATCATGGCGACCAGGAGGAGAGGGATCGAGTCCGACGACACGTCGTTTAGCTGGCTTTGTAGTCCCATTTTTGCGATTTTCGATTGAATTTCGTCGTTTTTTCTGGTAAAGTTTGTGTGTGTAGAGAAGACTAAAGAGATTGGGTTCCGTTATTTCTTGAAGTGAAAAGAGGCAGAGAGAGAAGCAGAGGAATTGGGTGTGGGAAGGAGGCTTATTTATATAGGTAAGAAAGAGAGAGGAAATAGCGGTTAAAAAAGGGTAATTTTTTTACTTTATTTTTTTATTGATTTTTGGTAGGCAAGGCCTGTCTGCTATACTAGTTTTTTTTTTTTCCCCAATAAAAAAAAGAGACTATAGTAAATTTAAAGTGTTTGAAAATTTAATTTTAAAACTATAAATAGTATAAATTTTTTAATAATTGCAATAAAATACTAAAAATTACAATATAAAGCTCTAACATATTACACAACTTAAAACGTTAATAACAATTGAAGTTTCAAATGAAAGCTTAAAGAATTTTGTATTAATACTATATGTATTATAGAAATTCTTTTATAAATTACGATCCGTGTTGTATATTTTTAAATTAAAATTATGTAGTGATGGTTTGATAATTTAGAAGTATACACATTGTTTACATGGTGTTGAATTCTGAAGTAGCAATAAACACAGATTAATTTCATTAGTTCTTCTTAAAGTTGAATTATGACCAAAGGTTCTATACGGTAAACACTGAAGGCCTTATCTTATATTTTCTTTGTGTGTGTTTTTTCTCCCCATTTTGGTTGGTATCTAGCTATGCTCTTTAGTTAGCGATTGACTGCTTGAACTATTACAAAAATAAATTAAAAATTAAAAGAATTTTATTAGAATATTAAAAGATATAAATATACTTGTAAGACAGTTTTGTTTTTTTAAAGCAAAGCAATGTAAGACAGTTTTTGATTGCATGACAATTAAATTGCATAAACAAATATATGATAATTTAGCAAAAATTGATAAATGTTTAATGATTAAAAAAAAATTCTTATGGTTAAGAAATCAATTTTTCTCCATTAGTGAAACATGGTGTTTTAGCTGTCGGATTAAGATTTCAAAGGTTTGACTTGTGATTGCTTATGTTAAAAATTTGCAGCACTCGATACAACATTACTTCCACTTAATATTTTATCAATAGAGCAAAATTACTTTTTTTACTGTAAAACTTGCCTTAAAAAATTGTCTATTAATATTTTATTTTTCTTATCCTTTTGAACGATTCTCCCCAAGAGTCATTCAGGAAAAAGAATGAAAAGTTCTTTACTTTTAGTCCTTGGATTTTGCTAACAAATATATTATTTGTCTCTAAGGGCATTAAATGTCTTATATTGAAGTTGATAGACTAAAATAAATATACATCCAAACGTCAATTTAAATAATAGCTCAAATTATACAACTTAAATCAAAATAATCTAAATCAACACAATTCAAATTCATTTACTATACGAACCCTAAAACTCACAAAAAATAGGAAGAAGTGAAACACATTCATTAAGAGAGGTTTTACGTGTTTTAGTGTAAGAGCTTTACGCCATAGCATAGTTTTACTTTACACTATTGCATATAAGTACTTTATACAATTTGAGTAAGAAGTAACGAGATAAAAATGAGTTTGCCAAACATTCATTTTTTGTATTATTAATTTACCCAGAGCTCCTGAAATTTTGTGAATCACTGCCTCTTAAGGGTTGGGGAGGGACCAGTATAGTGGGGGATTTTGGTGGGAGGGGTATCAGCAATCACAAGCCCATGTGTGGTGGGTCCCAAATAGAAAATTGTAATTCCCTTCTTCATCCATAAACCTACATAATTACAGTATCACCGATTACCATTTTCTTTTTTAAAATGAGAAAATTGCAATATAAATAGAGAAGTACAAACTTTAATACTACACAAATTGTCTCAAAACACACACCAAAAAAAAAAAAAAAAAAACCTTAAACATTAATCGGTAGCACCAATAAATTCAAACGAAATACTTAGGGGTCAATTTGATTTTTTTTTTAATGTTCCCTTTCATAAAAATCTGCCCAACTTACAATGGTCTAGATCTAGGTCACTTACTAACTGTTTAGTGCATTTTAAAATAATGGATTGAACCTAATTACTTTCTGCACTCATATCTGCAAAAATACCAACTTAGAAAATGTGGGTTTCCGGATTAGAATCTTGTACAGCTTCATATTCCTTTTCTCTTTGTTTATTTCATGTTTTTTGACCAAAAAGAATTTTTTTTTTTTTTTTGTTTGATTTCTAAGTTTTCAAACTTGGATTTCATTCTAATTGGAACGAAATTTTTGGACGACTATGAACTTGTCATTAGCCAAATTGGGGTCTCCATGTATGCATTTTATATAGCTTGAAAGGTTGAATAACAAGTACAATTATTTATCTTATCTAAAAAGCAAAAGAAGAATACAAACAAATAGGTTATTCTTGTTATACACGAAAACTAATATTCAAGTGACCTAAAGCTTATTATCTCAATTTGATGGGACCTCAATTGCGCATATTTCAAAGTTCAAACAAACACTCTAAAAGTTTCTTATAGACTATGATTAACTAACTTAATTCCAAGCAATATAACTTTTCCCTTTACTAAAAAGAAAAAGAAAGACCCAAGTGCAACAAAGTTGAAAATAGAATCCCAATAATATATGCAAGGTAAAATAGTGAAGTATTTTTTTTTTTCCACAAATGTACCCTTAATTTTTTGTCAATATTAGGTTGGATTTTATATTTTTATTTATTTCAATTTGGTCCCTAAATTTGACAGTCATTCAGTTAAGAAAGGGCACATAGAAAAACCAAAAAATATATTTTATAAGTACAAAGAAATAGTATTTCTAGTGGTGCATTTACGCAAATATTAAGTGGCGGTCCCTCTATAATTAGTTCATGACTTTCGTTATCTATTGGAGCGTAGTTGTTACATATTGCCAATTTCAGATTTTTAAATATCAAAATTAGAAGTTTAAAGTCCAATTGTGTAATAATAATAATAATAATAATAGATGTGTATTTATGCTATAATTAACGAGGGGAATAAAGATGTGATTAAACTCAGGCGAAATTGATTTTGCGAGATGAAATATAATTTTAAAACGGATGCAATTTAATTTTAAGGAGAAAAGATGAAATATAATTTTTTTAGAAAATTTATATATAAAATTATAAGAAAAAAAAATTAGAGAAAAGAGCTCGATTTTTGTCCAGCCCTGTCCGTGTATGAATTTATTAGCAAGTTACCTGTGGAGAAAGTAATTTCCAGATGCCCCACATCACTTCTAAAGGTGGGGATGACTGATGAGCTAGCTAGCCATAGACAGCAAAGCCCCAACCCAACATATAACAGAGTTTGAACAGGACACAAAGACATGTGGAGCTAGCTAGCTAGCTAGCTTATGTATAATCTTGACATTGAAGGAAGGGATATCTATATAGTTTCGAGGAATATTCCAAATCTTTTATTTATAGCGCTCAAATATGGTTGTAGCAAAAAGCAAAAATGTTATTCTCTGCTCAAAACAGATAGTAGCAGGCGTGGATGGATGTAGACCTCATCCTTCTCACGGGACATGACACAATGCCAAATTTGAATATCAGCATTTCCTATTCATGAGATCATCGTTTATAAGGACGGAGCCGCAGTCGTACGAGGGTTTGTGGCCCTTTTTTTGAATTTTTTATTGCATATAATTTATAAAAATTATTTTTTATGCCTTTTAAATTTTATCTTTCCTTGCTCCTAAAATTTTATTTTATTTATTTATTTATTTTTTTGATAATATTACTATACGCTCCGTCTCCTAACTATATTTTCTTACATTGGTCTGAATTTTTTTAGAAGTTAAAAAGAGAGGAAAGTTTTTTCTTATGATCTAGATCCCTAATTTGTTGACATCTTCATTTATTTTTTAGAGTACAATTACATGATAGTATAACTTTTACAAATTTATCCCGAAGCTTTGAATCTTATAACAATGTCCTTCGAATTTTAGTTTATAGAATTTGACAAAAAAATTTCCCTTGATTTCATAAAGAATTCCTCGCAGAATATTAGCATGTACATTAGACATGAAAATCAAGGGCGTAATTTTGTAGGATTCAAACACATAGGCTGCCTTGGTGATAAAAAAAAAAAAAAAAAAGAGATGAGAAGGAAAATTAAAAAAAAATGTGGGGCAAAGATGCTTACTAGAGATTTTTAGAAATGCAAATGCAAACTCGATGTCAAAGAGAGGAGAAAGGGAGGAAGAAGATGATGATAAAATTAGAAAAAAAAAAAGATATACAAAGAAGATTGGCCATATTCTTTATTTTAGAAAAGTTGGGACAAAAATTATGTTATTGATGAAGAATAGGCATCTAGCACAGTTTCTCAAAAAAGAGGAAAAAGCAAAGCTTTTATTTCTTCTTCAAAAATTTAGAGGAGACGTTGTTAGAAGGTATAAATTTTGGGGAAATTTTTAAAAATTTGTTTTTTTTTTTTTGGTTTTTTTTCTTTACTTAACAAGAAAATTAAGAGCCGTGTCAAGATGATTACACACACATCCTTCACAATACCATTTATATCCCCTAAACTAGGTAATAGGAAAAATTAATGTTGAAGAACATGAGAAGAGAAATCTGAATATGAAGGCTAAGAAAATCTGAAAATAACAATGGGTTTGGTGGCATAAAGGACTACTAATTTTAAGGTTTTATTTATTCTCACTAGAAAGTTTGTTAACAAGATTTCTACGACAAATTACCCTACTAACAATTTCTCAACACAATAATTAGTAAAAAAGACAAGATATTAAAACTGAAAATGTTAGAGCATTATTATAAACACAGAGGTGTTTATTCAAAAATGGATATAAATGTTGTAACTCAAACAACCTTTCACATAAAGATGTCTTTTTATGAAACAATATAACTATTAACACAAACTTTGTTTTAAATAAAAGAATACAACTAATCAATGTAATAGTTTAAAATAACACAAAAATACACATTTGCAAATTAGGGAAAACACAGATAGCCAACGCAACTTTACTTTCTTGATGCTGTAGCACTCAACTCTTTGGATTTTGTACTTTGTAACAAATCGATCCAGCGTCATGGCTTTGGCTTCTTGAAGCAGCGGTTTTGAGCTAAAGTTACGGCTCTAAGGCCAATTGACCGTAGTATAGCCATGGCTTTAAAAAGTGGAAGCTACGGTGCTAGACGCTTTTAAAATATTTCTTTGTTTTCTTTTTTACATGTGTGTCACTTAACTTTTATCACTTGAAAGATATATTACAATCTCTCTAATAATTATTAATATTGGTCTCTTAATTATGCTGAAGCATAATAAGGTCAAATTATTAAAGGATCCTTTAAGCAAGTATTTTATACCTTTTGGATAATTAGTGAACGAGTTAGGCCTACGAAAGGGTATTAATACCAAACGACTATTGTTTTAACGTCACCACAATGAAATTAGCTGCTCATATTGTTATGGTTTCTTTTAGTACTTTTCAATTTCATGGAAGTCTTTTTGTTTTAGAACTCAAAGATTCAATGTATGAGAGCCGTTTATTTCTTGCACGGCTTATTTTCTCAGAAACCAAACAAAAGGGCTTATTTTAACTAGTCCAAGCTCAATGGAGCCAAAAAAAAAAAAAGAAGAATTAAGTTTCTGGTTTAGACTTTAGAGGTCCAAATGAGCATCAAAGTATAAACAACAAATCTAGCTATTATGTAGCAATTAAAATATTCATATATAAAAATAATATATAATACAGAAATAGAATAACGATATATATATATTATGTCACGTCCTTAGTCATTTGCTCCAATACAATATGTATACAAACGTAATCACTTGTGCACCACAGAAATTCGACAATTAAAAATTGTTACAATGGTTATCCCATCTTAGTCCAAATTATTTTCTGATTTTCAAAGCTTTAAGCCAATAAAAACACCCTGTCCAAATCTGAACGTGAGCAATTTGCATTGTCAGCATAAGATGTGGGTCGTTGATTATGTAAGAAACCCTAATTCCGGGTAAATGTTGCTTTGGACGAACTTGGGTGGATCGATCCACTAGCATTATTTTAGACAAGAATTGGGCTTCCGTTTCTCTTATTGGTGGAAAAACCAATTGATTTATACTGATTTGGAGACTTAAAAAAAAGTTGTATTTCGCAAGTGATGCTGCATTATGGGTGGTAGTAAATAAAGAATTTTTATTAATTAAATAGAGTTCAAACTTGAAACATGCATTAGCTTTTATTTTAACAAAAAAAAAAAAAGAAATTGCAACTCCTTTTGAATAAAATGTATTTGATAAAATGAATTAAAAAAAAAAGAACTGGACTATTCTTCTTAAAAAAAAACTTCAATTGATTTATAATTCAACGTTAATTTTAATTAAAAAGCATATGAGAGCTTTATATTGCAGCTTTCTTTTTCTTAACATTATAGTATATGAGAGCTTTATGCTGTAGCAATCGAAAGTTTTAGTTGAAACTAACAATGTTAAACACCTTATATATTATAAATCATATTATGTCGTGACTTTTCTCTAGTTAAAAAATAATAAAAAAAAGAACTCAAATTGATTTTCAATTCAGCGTTAATCAACTTATATCATTTTAATCTTATTTTGTACATAAAAAAATTTTCTTTTGAATTTTTTTTTTTCCTCAATGAAGGGACAAGGAGTCGAAGCTACCATGAAAATCAACGTGACTATTATATTAAAAGCAATACAATATTTGGCAACGTTTGGCGTTAGGAATTTGTCACCAAGATTTCCAACAAATATAGTCCATGTGATTGTGATAAGTGACTAAATTGTAGAGAACGTCATTAAAAAATTAAATGCGAAAGACGCGTCGGGAATTGGGCGGTGGATTAGGATTTAGACAATATTAAAAGACATTGATAAACAGCTTTTTTCTCTTATTATTATTATTATTATTATTTCTAAGAGATTAAGCGAGATCTTCCACGATCTTCGCCGCTGATAACAATTATTATTTATAATTAGAGCATGAAAATAATATTGGAAAAGAGATTAGGGATATAGATGATGGAATCTTATCTCCTAGACATGTAATCTATAATGAAAAAAATTTCCATTTGCCAATAAAAAATTCCCTTCCCAACATCAATCCAAGTCTGTAGTGTCATTTCACCTTTACTCTCAGAGATCTTGACCATTCAAAAGTCACAAAAAAATTCTACCATAAAAAACACAGAGCCAAGCACATTAAATCCCACCCCTACAAGTCCAGATGTTCTATCCGAAACTCATACTCCTTAATCATATTGTAAATGTTCAATCCTCATGTATTACTAACCAAGATGCAGGTACTGAAATCATAAGAAATGCTCCTAGACGACAGCATGAAGCCAAGGCAGATACTCTTCAAACGGAAGCACGCTCTAAACATTGGAATTTTTAGGCCCAAAATTTTAACCAAACACATTTTTTAAGTTGTTTCCATTTTTGGTGTTTTTGAAATGAGAAAAAACCTCACAAAAACAATACCAAAATTCCTGTTTGGTATTGTTTTAAGAATTTTTGGGAAATATTTTTACACTTTTTTTAAGTAAAAATTTTAAAAATATTCTCAGCACAATTTCAAAAAAAAATTATTTTTTAAAACAAAACAATTTTTACATATTTTAAAAACATTACCGAACAATAATTTTTTATATTTTTCTTGTTCACTTTTTTTAAAAAAAAAAGTGACCAAAATTTTTTTCCACGTTTCAAAACAATCAATTTTTTTTTTTACATTTAAAATGTACTTTTATAATTTATAAAATAGAATGAAATATTAAAATAAATTGAGTGGTAAATTTATGTAATCAACCCTTCTCTCTAATCATTCATTCTAATTGGGAATAATATATTTTAGTAAGGCCTCTCAACCTAAAATTGCAGCTATTATTAGGAAACATTGTTGCCTAATTCTTAGGTACAACAACCATACTTTTTAACCTTTTTTCTCATTAATCTTTAATAGCTTTGAACTGTCTAGAAACTTGCCTGCCATATAATATTAAGCAAAGTCTTATGCGATATGATCAAAGAGAGATTTCATTTCATATATAAGCTCATATATTACCAAACTAGATATTTTTTATATTAGCAAATTACATAAATGTCCCGAAATAGCATTAGGTGCCCAATATAGAAAGATAAGAAGGTCCCAGAGAAAGCGTAAAAAAAAAAAAAAAAGGTCTCGCTCTATATCATTTATTTATTACAACAATTATTTGTCACCACCGAAGTTCACACTAGTTCATAAGGAACCAATAATACACATTTAAAATGAGTGAAGGTTCTTAGAAGGGTCCAGATAGAATTTGATTGATAATAATGATAATGACAATTAGGAAAATGACTGCCATAAGGCTACATACAATCATCGAATTAATTAATATTTATTGGGCCAAAACATGGTTTGTTTATTTAATTAAATCAATGAAAATCTTGTTGTTGAATAAGAAAAAGACCCCCTTTTTTTATATAGATTAACCCCACAGTACTGCTTAAAGACGAAATTTAACAAAATACGAATTAAATTATAGGAACGGATTCAGAGTCTAGAAGATGCTTTAGGTATACAAAACATGCCCATTCACATGTAAATGACAGGACACAAAGGAGAAATAATAGTAACATATAATAATTAAAGAACTTTGATAACAAAAACATGTAACCATAAAGCCACCTCAAAGGCGTATGTCTTTTTTCTTTTTCTGTTTCGCAATTTTTTCCTTCATGACTTTTGAAAACGTGCCCCCTTTTTTTTGTTTTTTTTTTGGCTAAATCAGAATTTTCCTTCACCACAAAGGCCAGGGGGCGAAACTACCCGGCAAGCTGCAAACAGAGCCAAAAGTAATAGAACACAAGAACAAGGACAAACAAGCAAAGAACACAAGAAACAAAAACACAAAGCAGAAACTGACCAAAACCACAGCCAGCAAAAGCCTAGACTATGTAGGAGGAATGACTTTTGAAAACGTTCGATTTACAAATTAGGTTGCCAATTTTTTAATATTAAAAGTAATGTTAGCAATATTTTTAGCACGAGCGTTTCAAAAGTCACGGAGATAAATAGAATTTTCAAATGTATTAATGGTACGTTTGGTACGAGTATTTGAGTAGAGTATTTGAATGAAGATTTAATTTTTTGTGAGAGAAAATACTGTAGCAAAATGATTCGAACCGTGATTTAAAAACCGAAACAAACACACTCTAAAAATTACAAGAGTATCTCCAATAAAATATTAAATTGATGTGTCAATGACAAATTTAATATTTGAGTGTAAAAAAAAACTTTCTAATGTAACGTTGTTTTTAAATACTAAATTTACTATGTGCTAAACTTTAGAACAAATTATTTGGCATTTGCTTTTTATTGATTGGTAAATTGATTTTTTTGCTTTAAATTATAACATTCTTATTTTTTAATTATTTTAATATTAAAACTTTACATTTTCATAAGAATATTACATGTTATATCACCCTTTTAAAAGTTGTCTTCATTTATGTCACATTTGAAAAAGTTTATGTCACATTATCATTTATATTATATGTTAAGTTGTGCTACAATAAACGTATATGGCATTAATAAAAATAAATCTTAGGAGATGATATTTATGAAAATTCCCTACAAGTTTTAAGGTTTAATAGTTATGATGAACGGCCAATAAATAACACATTAAATTTGTTATTTTTACACTTTTTAATAGCAAATATAATATTGGCATTGATATTTAGATTTGAGATGGTCTAAATTCATGTGCCAATAGTAAATATTGTGGCATTTGAGTGTTAAAAAACACTCATTAATTTGTCACCAAGTTTACAGATAGTAAATTTGACATTTGATTTCTATTGATTTATAGATTGACATTTAACTTTAATAATTACAACATTCTCACTTTTTATTATTTTAATATTAAAAGTTAATTTGGCATATGTTAAAAAACACTCATTAATTTGTCACCAAGTTTACAGATAGTAAATTTAGCATTTAATTTCTATTGATTGATATATTGACATTTTACTTTAATAATTACAACATTCTCATTTTTTAATTATTTTAATATTAAAAGTTTACTTTTACAAATTTAAGGTTTAATAATTACGATAAAATCTAAATGTGACAGTTTAATGCTATTATGTATTAGAGTAAAAAATAAATTAATAAATTAAACATGCTTATTACACACTTTTTGGTGTCAAATATAACTTGGCAGTTGCATTAGAGATTGTCTAAGAAAACAATACTAAAGAGTACCACTGTTGTTTAACATCACACCCTAATAAAGAATGATCAGTTTTTGATGTAGTGTTAAACAATCGTGGTGTCCGTTAATTATTTTTCAATCTAGAGCACAAATCCCTATTAGCTCACCTAAATCTCTCCCTACTGTCTGAGGGAAAAAAATGTCTTCAAAAGTGCAAAGTACTTCATTCAACTAAACAAATGCCTCTTTTGGTGGTGGGATTTCTTATGTATTGGCTTTTTAACACCTATTAGCAGAGTAGTTCTAACCATTTTTCTTTTTTTTTTCTTTTTTTTAATTCAAATCAAAATCATTGTTTAACTTATTCACAATTTAAACTATAAATAGGTCAAACTCATTTCGTTGGTTCAAACCAATTGAAACTAACATTTTAACAAACTACCAAATACAAGTTCAAACTACAAATTTTAGTTCAAAATTTTATTTTTTTGTTCTAACTGTTCTCCCAAACAGATGCGAAAGAGCAAAATATCCCTGCATGACAAACATATAAATCTCTCAAGAAGTCCTTGTAAAGAAATCTCTCAAGAACTCACTATGTCAAGAGCCTTTTGTTTAGACCATTGCTTGGAATATTTATGTATACATATATATATATATATATATATATATATATATATAAACTTGAAATGGAATCACTCTATGGTTCAGAAGTTTAACATACTAAATTAAGTTTCTCAATCATTTAGCTTTCGTTCACATTGCTCGATTGAGTGGAAGGTCAGCTTCTACAACTCCAAGATTCCGCTTCTGAATGGCTCCCAGATCCTTTGATCATTTACCAAGTCAACTAATTTGCATCTTCATATTGTAACCCAAGTTTAGCCCCGAAATAAAAACAAAACAAACAAAAGAACAAAAGTTAACCCCAAAACCAAAAAATTTTCACTTGAAAGAAGCATTGTTACGCCAAAAGCAATGATCACCTTTGAACGACAAGCATAAAGGTCGCAAAACCTAAATTCATAAAGATGTGTAGGCTCTTAGTCCCATAAAGTAGAACTAACCACTTGAAAAGAAAACTGAGTTGACAAGATTTCATGACAAAAGCACTAGACTTTTCATGAGTTAAAAAAAAAAGACCAGACTTAAAAAAAAAGATGTAGACTTTCTTTGGCACCCACACTTTCAACCTGTAAAAAGCCCGTTTTGAATCAATATTGGTTCTAAATTCGGACTGCTCTTTTAAACAAGCTATTAGACATTTTTTATGGAAGTAGGCACGGATTTATCGGCAGACCTCGTTATTTAAGCTTAGCCAAAGCACAATTTCTCGTATCCAGAATGAAAGCAATTGATATATCTTACGGTGAAACAAGGATCAAGAAGATTTTGGATCAAGGAATCCCTAGGCTCGCTTTCAGTGGAGTGGTTGGATCCACTTCTGATTGAATCATGTTGCACATGGTCAAAAGGCTAGTCCACACTTAAAAGCTGGTCTTCCAACTTTCCGAGTAACAGATCTTTCTTCAGTTACATAGACCATAATAAAAAATGTTAAACAGCCCGACAGAGCAGCTGGAATGGGCTGCTGGAGCCCAGCCCACTGTGAGTAATAGAACTTAGGTCAACCAAGTTTCAAGCGGCGCCTTTTTCCTCAGTATTACAACATAATAATGGTGTATGGATTATTTTTCCTTTTTTATCTATGAAAACGTTGCAGACAGTCAAGCAAGGGGTACTTTTTCACTCTCAAAATTACTTTCATTAGCTAAAAGCAAAGTATGTTACTACAAGGAGCAATTTTATAGTTGGCGTCAAAGATTTATTTATGTTTCCCTTAAAAAAAAAAAAAAAAAAAGAAAAGAAAAAAAGACGGATTTATGTTGGTAGTAGTTAGCTCATTAGCAGGACAGAATCAGAATCACATTTGCTTAAGAATACCTTATTGTACAGCTACCTTATGAGATAACCACCAGTAGAGGGACATACAACAACTGCCAACCTTCATATGTTTGCATAAAAAAGAACTAGCTAAAATTGTAACATTGGACCCCAGAAACAAAAAGATCAAAAAAAAAAAAAAAAAGGCTGTGGCTTTGTCACAACCCGTTTTATTACGGATTATGCTTTAGTACTTTTCTTACTTACGTATTTACAAAAATTTTAAAAATATTTTCATTTTTATTATTTTAAAAAAGAAAATTTATTATGTTGAAGTTACGATTATGTTCAAGTTAAGTAACAGCCACGTAAGTTGGGTCATTACAGTAAATGAAAAAATGGTTGAACCTTCCGTAATCTGAATAGTAATCCAAAGTAGTAATCGATATGTATACTTTACCGATGTATAGCTAAATAGTGATAATTTGGCTAATAACGATACAATTGGCCAAACAAGTCACTAGACGAATAACGAGAGAACCCGAAGACGGTCCTATTAGCAAAGTAAACAAATAAGTTTCAAACCCACCTACAGTATGAGATAGTAGGTTTAAGAGTACAGTATACTTATGTGAATATATCTGTGTGTATTATACAACTGAAAAAGTGTATATGTTTTGCACTTAGTATGTAAGTATTTTGACATGCATGGTATGTTAACCAAAATAACTAAACTAGTAAATGAATCACCAGAAGAAAATGAAAGTGTCGTACCAAATCCCGAAGCAAAAGAGAGTCTAAAGTTAAAGTTATGTTATAGACTCAGTGTTACAAAGACTTGTATGCGCATATGGTACGATCACTTAGGCAAGAATAAAGAATGTTCATAAAAAAGCATAAAAGGATCATGCATATTAGTATATGATGCATGTGTTCTATTTTTGGACTTATTGAGCTTATTTCATGCTGTAGGAATTTCCACTAAAAAGTCAAAATGATTGTACTGATGAGCTGACGATGGAATATGAGCAATGTGCAGATCAGGATATAGATACCGCTACAATTACGGTTCTGTTTTTATATATATAAAGATATCATGGAACTTATTGTATATAAAGATGATATAGTATTGTTAAGTAAGATACAACATCTTTTGAATATGTTAAGTATATGATATTATTAAAAAAAAAAAAAAGGGTTCGTTTATGTAAACATAATTACAAAAGGTAGTTTGAGAATGTTTGTGTGATCTATTAAAGTTAATTTCTTTTTTTAAAAAAATAAAAATAAAAATATTTCTTAAATTTTTGTAAATACGTAAGTAAGAAAAGCACAAGCCGTAATAAGGCGAGTTATGACCGGTTTTGTTTTGAGAATTTTTGAAAATATTTTTGCACGCTTTTTGAGACAAATTTTAAAAATTCTCTGCACAATTCTCAAAAAATTCTTATTTTTTAAAACAAAATCATTTTCATCTATTTTGAAGACACTACCAAACGGACCCATATATGTGTTAGACTGTAAAGGATGGGCTCTTGCAATGTACAACTCCACAAACAAAACTCAGGCAGAAATCAGCTCAAGCAGTAGACTTTCCTTTCCTCTTCAGTAATTCCTGAAGAAAATCAGACACAAAATATATAATCTATCAAACATTTTTCTTTTCTTCTAGGGAAACAATATGAATTAAACAATATAAACTCATTACTCTCTCCTTTCACATTTATGGTAACAATGACATACCAGTTTGGTTGCATTAATCAATTGACGCTGCCTTTCTTTCTTCTGACGTTTGCATTCTCCACACCAGTTAGAGCAATCTTTCTGATATTTCTTCAATTCTCTAAAGACCGAACTACAAGAGGACAGTAGACAAATTTGAGTAATCTAAAACGTACGTATTTATTGCAACTTCTAGTACTTAAAACACTTTATGAAGTGTTCAATAATATTTCATGCTAAGTTAGAGATGGGGACGTTTAAAGATTCCTTTTTGGGAATATGCTTTGCTTGAGCTAGAGTTCTTTCACGTTGTCCTTTCAATGTATCATCTCCGTAGAATTCGATATTTCTTATATTACCATTGATTTTAAACCTATTTTGTCCCACTAAACTTCAGAATTTATTTCTCCTCTGTTCTCTAACTTAGAGGACTTTTGAAGTTAGAGTGGCAGTATCATGACAGAAGAATCTGATCTTTGGATCGTTCAGCAATTTTTAGTTGTAGATTATACTTTGCAATCCTTAATTAATAAATCTTTTTACACCTTTCTTTCCAGTTAATTTGTCAAAATCAATTTTATTCTGTATACGTACTATAATCCCGGTTCAACATTTTCACAGAGATGAGAAGCATAACATCAGAGGTCACAAACTCTTAGTTCAACTCTAGGACTAGCTACATTTAATTTGGTAAGAAATGTGAGATAGAAAGGTACCTTCTGCACCATAAAAGCAAGTTCACTCGGTGCCCTGATGTTGTAGCTCTAGCACCATGCCGATGGCGACCACGATGAAGAACCGCACGGCCCGGAACGTGAGAATAGTCCAAAATTTCCTGCAAACACATAATTAGCAAAACAGAAAACAAAGTAACAATTGCAAATGAGCATAACTAACAGCAATCTGCCAAGGAAGCATTAGGACATATGTCAAATTCCCCTGGGATAGTATATTTGCCTACCGAAAAGAAAGTAATAAATGTAAATGAGTTATTAACAACTAACAACAGCAATCTTTTAAGGAAGCATTAGGACAATGTCAAATTCCCATGGGATACTATATTTTTCTACATTATGTAATTCAGTATGCCATTCGATATGATGAGGTATCAGCAGAGCAGAGGGCACACTCAAAGTCCAGTATTCAAAGATTTTAGGTATTTATCAAACATGCTTTTTTTTTTTTTTTTAAATAGAGTACTTATCAAACATGCTAGTTCTGATGTATTTCCCATGAAATGGAAAATAACATCCATATAATTAGTATCCAATATTTTTGAGTTGTAAAAAAATAAGGAGCTCTTCCACAAACGAAGAAAAACTAGCTTTACAAAAGTGCATTGAAAAGATTGAGCTAAGAAATAAATTTACGTAAGATAGGCTGTCTGAGTTGAAATGTTTATTGCAACAAATACCTTTGTTTTTTCCAAAAAAAAGGGGGGTTTCAAACAAAAATTTAAAATGATTCATATTTTCCAGTTGAATTTATTTAAAATATCCAGTAAAGTATAATTTTTTTAAATTTTAGTTGTTACTAATAAAATCTGGTCTGCATAAAATATAAACTAATAACAAACAATGAGGCCGCGATTTAATGTGCAATGATAAAGGAAAAAACTGATCCTTAAGATTAAATTACATCTCTTTGGGTCTCAGAGTTGACATGTTTATCACATCGGACACCTCGAAAAAACAATTCTCCACCAGAAAATTGTGTGCCCAAACAAACATTCAAGGTAACTTCAGAGTCATCCACATGGAAGCCTGCAAATATAAAGCTGCTAAGATTTCATAAAAGATGATAAAAACTAGAATGAACATTCGGAAAATGAATATGAATGGAAGGAAGAAAATTACGTCTACTATGAAACTGAAACTGTAATTTTATATGCATCACAACTCATAATTCTTATTAGTTGGTGTTTTCACAGCAATTAATAGCCCTCTCCCTTACCCATAATCCCTCCCTACCTTGGTGAAGGGTGAATTTGTTCCCAGGTTCTTTTATTTAACACCAAGCAAACTTACAAACTCAACTAGATGGCAATTCAACCAAAACATTAAAATAAAAAATAAAAATAAAAAAAGAAAAAAAAATAAAGCTTAACTGAAAAAAATAGCATGTCAAGTAGGACTGAGTAAATTAGTAAAGCTAATTTATAATTGAGTAGTCATATTCAAATTAGTAGGCTATTCAATGGTTCCTTGCAAATTTAGTACAGCGTGCTAAAGTAATAAAATAGAGTACAGACTAATAATATGTAGTGAAAGAAATCTAACTCTACTACAGAGCTGGAACAATCAGAATAGCATGTTGAGTGGCAATGCAGTTAAATTGTATGTTCACTTATAATACTAACTTGCATGTAGGCCCGCATAGGACTTAAAACTACCAGCATCTTCAAATAACCATATAATGATTTTTTCCCTTGTTTTTTATTGCAGGATGTCCAGGAAAGCTTGACAACATGACAATTCAAGAAACTGAGAGAAAGTTTTGAAAAGTTGCAAGTAAGCACCTACCAAGCTCGACATCCCTGTCTACTCCATATTCGACAACAAAACCATGATGGGAGTCCAATGTGGATCCACCAACGTCAGAAAAGAAAACTACAAAATTTCCAAACCAGAAAAAGAATACAAAACTTTAGATCAGGTCTTTCCCATATATCACCATATTTTATAACCGCAACCTTAATTAATGAAAATACACTACCTTTAGACATAGGCCGAATAAAATCATCCATTAGCTTATCAAGCATGGGCTCCATGCCAAAGTCATCCAGAACGGCACCATATTTGTTCATTGTGTTTGGTCGCATGATTCTAAACTTTGCATCATGAACCCATCTTTCAAAATTATCCACCTAAGCAATCAGAACCTGATAAGAAAATATAAACTAATATATAAGGGGAAACAAAATCGTAGGAAGAAAAAAAAAAGAAAGACAATACCTCAGATAACAACAATTCGCAAAAATGTGGTTGAAGCATCTCAAATGAATAAACTCCTTGAGTGAGTTCAGTCGTTATACTCCTAAAGCTCTCCTCCGTATTTTCAGCAATTGCTTTGAGCAATGAAGGTACAAAGAAGTTTGCAGCTTGCATAGTATAAAGTTCCTTGTGCAAAGGCTACAATGGTAAGGGAAATGGAGGCAAATGGTTATGCATTACAAAAAAGAAAGTCCCACTTATACCCCATCGTATTTGGCGGCATTAGTAACCCAAAGAGGCGATTCCAATTTCTTAGAAATAGTTCATAGCATAATGGTTTCACTGTAAATTAGGACGCAGTCCCAGAATGTCTGAAAATGCCAACACTCAACTGCCAGCATTATCACGTGAACTCTGATTTGCAGAAATCCAATTTAAGCCTTTAGACACACACACACACACACCTTATAACTTGATATGATCCTCTGCCTGTATTCTCTGTGCCTCTGAACCTGTTATTTGAATAAAGATTATTCACAAAAAGAAATTCACTTATTCAAACAATCATGCACAGAAATGAAAATAAAAAAATAAATAAAGGAAGAGAAAATTAGAATCAAGAAAACATTCTCCATTCTCTTGTGGCAAGAAACAGAACCAACGTGATTAAACATTGCGGAGTCAGGGATTCAAAACGAAAGTCTCTCTGTCTGGTTATCGGAATTCGAACAATATATATCAAAAAGACTAAATAATTTGACCTAATGACGAAAAGTCAAACCTCTTCAAAATCACAATATATTATTCGTTACCCAATGTCTCCCAACTACTGAAAGAGAAAGCCTCTGTTTCCAAAAAAAAAAAAAGAAAAGAAAAGCAAGGACTCTCACGTCCGTTTCTCTTTCATCTTCATTTCTCTCATTTTCTCAGTAACCAAACAGACAAAAACCGACACAATCGCGGAACCTAAAAAAAAAAAAAACACGACTCACACGGATACGCTCGCCCTCCGGGGCGTATCGGAGAAGAATATCCCTCATGTAGTGGAGCTTGGAGTCGCGCGAGACGGCGAGCATTGGCTGAGGGAGGTACTGCTCGAGCGACTTGAAGAGGAGAGGGCTGAACTCAAGCTGGAGATCGTCGTAGCTCTCCGGCTTGTGATCCTTGTTAGGGTTCAGCCTCAGCCTGTTCGTCGCGTAGTGTCCGAAGCTCCCGGAAACGACGCCGTTCCCGTCGCCGACGACCGGCGATTGGCTGCTCTGCTTCCTCTGGTCCAGAGAACCATTCCCCAACATGGCTGAGCGAAGAAGAAGCTTCGAGAATTATCGGGATTAGGGTTTCAGTAGAAGAAGGAAGGAACAGAGAAGAAGAAGAAGAACGTTGAGGAAGTAAACAGGTTAGGGTTTGGGTTTTTTGTTTTGTTTTGCTTGGCTGATTGGAAAGTGATCTTCCGAAAGTGAGTGAGTGAGACATGTCAAG
This sequence comes from Artocarpus heterophyllus, assembly GCA_025403435.1. Classification (NCBI taxonomy): domain Eukaryota; kingdom Viridiplantae; phylum Streptophyta; class Magnoliopsida; order Rosales; family Moraceae; genus Artocarpus; species Artocarpus heterophyllus. Next base: position 2,160,899 of record CM046339.1, on the reverse strand, counting down.
CGGGACCTACGTTGAATGTGGGGCCCAGTGATGACGTGGATATATGGTGACGTGGGAGGCTGAGACTTCTCTGTTGTAAGGGATTATTCATTTGTTTTCCTTTTTTTTTTCAAATACGACAAGATTCCACGTGTAAGAAGATTAGTAGATGACGTGGATAAAGTGCAGATAGGAGCGAAATTTCGTTAACTTTTTTTTTTTCCTGAATTATTTTACGTGCCCTTTTTTAAGACTGTGATGCAAGTTACGTCGCATTGTTTTTTGAAAAGAAACGTTACGTCGCAATGTTTAATGCACAGAATTTTTGTCATCGCCCTACACATTCTAAAGTGACAACTAACGACTAATCAGCTCTTTAATGTAACTTCTCTTTAAGTCCAACTTCATTGAAATAATTCTACCAAAAAAGCTTCATTCAAATAATTCTACCGAAAAAAAAAAAAAACCTTCATCAAAATAAACCTGAATTTTAATTGCTTTATAAATAGTTCTAGGGATTTTTTTTTTGGGTGCAAAATGACACGCCCAAATAAATATATGCATAAATGTAGAAGTTTTGTAAATAGTCTTGTGTTTATGGGAGATGAAAAATGCAGGTAAGACGACCAATATGCTGTTTGGCAAAGGTGGCTGTACAATTATTTTAATTATAAACTGTATATATTATAAAACTTTTATATTTTATAATAAAAATAATTCTAACTAACAGTTTTTATCGTTACGTTAAATACTATGTAAACATAATTATCTTTTTTGGGCGTGACTAAAAGAGCACCCGCACGCTGAAATAAGCGGCATGAAGTGGAGCCCAAGCATGAGCAATAAAATGCGGCCCAAAAAGTTTAAATACAATAATTTCTTTCGATTGCGTTTGGTGCATGTAATTAAATGAAATTATTATTCAAAGTAAAGGATTGAATTTTATGTAATATGTTATTCTTATTCGGCATGATAGTGAATTGGCTTGTTTAAATTTTAACCACTTATTTCAAAATAAAGAATAATTTATTTTTTTTCCTAAGATAGATAATAAAATTATTTTAAAAGACTATTTTAAGTAAATTATAAAAATATCCTTCATGATTTAACAAAATGTGTCTTTTAAGTTACATTTTCAAAAAGGATTATTTTCATAACCTCCAGAACTATAAAACCCAAATCACTTTGACTGGACAAAATAGCCATTGATCTACAAAAACTACTCAAAATGCCCCCTTTTATCCAATTTTATTTGTAAATTTAATGGTTTTGCTTATGTGGTATGCATTAAAAACAATTTCATTGAAACAATTCCACCAAAAAAAGCTTAATTCAAATAATTCTACCAAAAAAAATTCATCAAAATAAACCTGAATTTTTAATTTTTTTATAAATAGCTCTAGGGATTTTTTTTTTTTTCTTTTGGTGCAGAATGACACGCCCAAACAAATATATGTATACAAGTACAAGTTTTGTTGTCTTTCTATTAAATAATCTTGTGTTTATGGAAGATGAGAAATGGGGAGGAGGGCAACTAAACATAACCATCTTATTTGGGCGTGACTAGAAGAGCACCCGCACGCTAAAAAAGCCACATGGGGCCGAGCCCAGGCGTGAGCAATGATACGCAGCCCAAAAAGTTGAAAATATCATAATTTCTTTAGGTCGTATTTGGTGTAGAATTAAATGAAATTATTATCTAAACTTAAATGATTGATGTTTATGTCATATGTTATTCTTAATTTGCTATGATAGTGAATCAGCTTGTTTAAATTTTTATAACTACTTATTTCAAAATAAATAATAAATTATTTTTCTCCTAAAATAGATAATAAAATTATTTCAAAATAAAATGTTTTAAGTAGATTACAAAAATATCCTTCATGTTTTAACAAAATGTGTTTTAAGTTACATTCTCAAAAAATTTGAAAAGGATTATTTTTCATAACCTCCCGAACTATGAACCCTATAGCACTCTTCCCTCAAGTTTATAAAGCATGTCAAAATACCCTCGATCTATAAAAAAACCATTCAAAATGCCCCTTTTTTATCCAATTTCTACTATAAACTTAATGGTTTTGCTAATGTCGCATGCCTTAAAAACAAATTAAAACCATTAAATTTTAATTAAATATACAAAATATTTTAATTTTAGAATTAATAAAAAAAATAGCCCAATTATTTTTGTTGTTGATCTAACTGTACTTATTCTTAATCCTTTATTCCTTTTAACACATGAAAGAAAAAAACCCTAAAAGAAGCAGTCCCCCCTAACACTAACTAGTACTAGAAGACGCCACCATCGCCGATTAGAACCAGATTGTTGTTGCCATCATGAGCAGCTTGATGGCAACACCTCTGCGAACTGCACAATGCCGCCACTTCTCATAAATCGCAACCTGCAAGCCGTCAATATAAACCAAAGATTGCCATGCCCAACGTCCAATGCCTCATTGCTATACCCCATCGCCTCATTATTAGACCTCCTTGCCCACTGCCTTACAAATTTACTATCTCTTTTAATCTTTCTCCTCTCCCTTTCTCCCTCATCCCTCCCTCTCTCATGATTGGGTGGGCAAAAAAGGAGGGGCAATAGCGGTAGGTGATTAGGGCGACAAGATAGCATACTAGTGGCTGGCTAAGGCGCCTGTCGCGGTTGAAGGCAATAGGAGGGGGATCAGGGTGGGTTTTTTGTTTGAATCACACTAGAGAGAGAAAGAAAGGAGGGATTGAGAAAAAAAATTAGAAAATAAAATAAAATAAAATAAGATGTTTGTAATTATTTTTAACATTTAATTAGAATTTTAATATATTTTTTAATATTTAATGATATGCTATGTCTACAAAATCATTAAGTTTAGGGTTAATCCTACAAATTGTCCCTTAAGTTTATCTTCAGTCTTATTTAGTGTCCCTTAAGTTTATCTTCAGTCTTATTTTAGTCTTCAACTCTTAAAAATTTTCATTTTGGCCCTCAATCTATTCTTTGTTTTAATTTTGGTCCTTCTGCCAATTAGATGTCAAATATTTAACGAATTTTTTTTAAGATGTCCTATTTCCATCCTTAATCTATTACTTTGTTTCACTTTTGGTCCTTGATTTGTTACTTTGTTTTGCTTTTAGTCCCTCCTTAATATGGGTCATGATTTAAAAAAAAGAAAAAAAAAACTAAAGTAAGAAACTCATACAAAGATTTTGATTTATGTCACTAAAATGAAAACAAGTTATCATATTGTTATATAGATGAGCTTTAATTTTTTCCAAAACAAGTTAAAGTTGAATATTTAATCTTATTATATTATATTTAGGCGTATATATAGTAACTATGATGTTCATAATTATGATTATATATTCAGTAGAGTATATATATATAGCTATATATAAAAATCTTAATGCGTAGCTTGTTATATGATTATCCATTACTTATATACTGGTATTAAAAATTCAACTTATTTTTGTCTAAATTAAAACTCATCTTACTAATAATAATATATGATATTACATGCGTTAAAATCATTATATTTTATTTTTGACATTAAATTTTTCTAATTATAGTCCCTAATTACTCTTTGTTATAATAAAAGGATTAAAAGTAAAATGAAGTAATAAGTTAGGGACTAAAGTGATGCTAAGATCGATGTTCCTAAGAAATAAATACTTTAATTATATTAATAACATTCTGGTTGAAATAAAAAGTAATGTGAATATTTCATGTATTGATAATCGTTTGTGACAAAAAATCATATCCATGACTTCATGAAATAATACAAATATTTCATCTTGATATTCATTTTTTACTTTTAATATTAATAATTGTATATTAAGCAACATGTAAACCGTGATTAAATTTTGGATTTGGGTATATATGTAGTTTCTATGTGGATAAATCTGATTCGGAGATTAATAGCCTAAATTTTATAATCCGTAGTTGATCTATATAGTTGGACACTTTATACATGATAAGGCTGTAACGGGGATCTACGTCTAATTAGGGAGACAGTTTATCTTGGCTGTTAGAGCAAATTGACTCCATGGTAGACATACCAGTGTAGTAGACCTAGTGGTGATTGTACATTGAACTGGACTTAAAGTTGAATTAATTTAATAATAATTCTGTTTCACTCTAATAATTAATTATGTGTCATCTTAATCCTGAAGTGGATTCATAACTTCATGTTTATATTTTGAATCTTTTGATATACCAAAGGTAGGAGTTTTGATGAATGAAGACTCTATTGTCAGTAAGTTGGAGATACAACCTATAGTCGATGAAAGTATAATTCACAGATACCAAAATTTATAGCTTTCTAACAAAAAAAATCAATGTGCTTAACCCACAAACACATAATTAATATGCTTAAGAGGTGATGGATGGAAAGTTGGAAAAATTAAAGGCTAAGCTAAAATTTGGAGGACAAAAAAATAAAAAATAAAAAATTAGGCTTAAATGGGTATACTAAGGATATAAATATGTCACGGTAGGCTCGAAAGGCTCAACGGGTCTAAAAAATTTACCCAAGTCATCTCCTTAGCATAAGTGTATTCTAGGATTTTGCCTCTAGAGAAACCAAATAAATTCTAAAACTTGTAAGATCAATAGAAAATGCACATTCACATAAACATTCTCTAGATAGGCACAACAACTCAAAAATCAAGACATAGTGCTCAAAAATGAAATCATCAAAATCAAAATAGAACTAACTTAAGAATCAAACATAAACCTTGCCAATATTCACACTTTTTGAAAGGCTGTACAAAATGTCAACCATAGTTCTTATGATCCGAACATGGAAAATCACCAAATAAAGCACAACACACCTAAAATTATTCAAACTTTAATTTTTCTATTTTTATTTTCATTTTTTTTATAACAAACCAAAAGTGTATAAATAAAAGTTTCACCCTCCAAACTCAATATGTACATCATCTTCAATTAAGGTGTAAGAAATCAAGAAAGCAAGAAAGGGTTTTAGGAAACTTCCATATTCGGTGCTTAAGCTTAATAATTAGTGATAGCTCTCTTGAAATAGTACCAACTCCCTTTGACTTCACCACTTGTGCATACAAAAGAAAACACAAAGCAAAGTAAAAGTTCTCAAAACTTAAAATTAACTAAAACTTAAACAAAACAAGAAAAAGTTCAAAGAACTTGGGTTGCCTTCTAAAAATTGCTTGATTTATAGTTACTGACTTGACTATTAGAGAAGTACTCATCAAAGAGAGGCTTCCACCCATAATAAGTGTCCTGCAACACTACAATTGCCATGCCCTGAAGCTTGGCAATATATGGAGAAATTTTACACATCGCACCAACATGACAGCTTCAGTGAGTGATAAGCTTGATCGGAGAACTTCATTCTTAGCTTCAGCTTATAGAGAACGTAGTATGATAATGATGGTGAAGATGGCCAAAAAGGATAAGTTGGCGGTGCATATGTTAATACCATCGATAAGTTCAACTCAATGATTTCATGAGCTTCTTTATTAACCAACGACTCTTGTACCTCCTCTTCATATAGGATATCATCTAATGGTCATTTAAGTTACTTTTCACTCTCCACTTTGCTATCTATCACCATGCTTGCAATTTGATCTTCATAAAACTCATGGTTTTAGGTGGACATCTTGTTTTAGCAAGTGAAAATCGGTGATGATCAAGTAAGAGTCCAACTTAGCAACAGCTTGAGCGAAAACAACTTCGAAAAGGGTTGGGTTTTTCATCCTGAGACTTTAATTCCTCCTGAGGCTCAAATTTCAATAAAGGTTTCCCACGATTTGAATTACCATCTCATTGTTTAAGTAATCCAAATCACATTCATCATCAAACAATACAATTCCATTCTTCATGTGCTCCTTACTTGGTGTAGGCACTTGAAGGTCCTTAAAGTATTGCATCATTTTCGTCGTTCATCTCACGGTTTCAAATGTTGTCTCTTGCATTTATGTCACCAACTCAAGACCTTGAGCAATAATGGCTTCTAATCCTCCCCTATAAAGTTTAAATTGTTCTCCCAACTATGATTGTTCTTTGAACAATACAAATTCTAATAGTCAAATTCGACCACGTTTTCTAACATGTAGTAGGTTTTATCGATGGATTGTTGCTAGAAAGAGGTAGTACTATCTCTTCTTTTAACCTAATTTCTTGTCATGTCACACATGCCATTAAGAAAGACTTGTAGAGTGTTTGGCAAGGTAGTTAAAACTATTGGTTAAAATTGTTTTTACTGTAGCATGTGAGAGCTTTGCACTATAGCGATTTTTTTTTGTTATTGTAGTATGTGAGAGCTTTACACTGTTTATAACAAGAAAGTGGTTTAAACCACTAATGCCAAACACCCTTTTGAAGTTGACACTCCTTTGAGAAACCATGATTAGGAAACCTAAAAAGAAAATCTTTACCTCCACCAAGCACTAGAAAAGGATTCCTAGTCACATTGAGAAAAATATAAGAGGATTTATGGATGGAATATCATAAAGTATCTCAAACAAGATAAAAGAACACAAACAAAATTAAAAACAAAAGAAAGTAAATAAAAGTAAAGAAAAAGTTTAGATTAATTCTAGAGTTAATTCATATCTATATTAACCAAAAATTAAACTAAACAATCCACAACAATGGCGTCAAAAACCTGTTCTGAAATTAACACAAGTGCACGTTATTAGAAACAAGGAGTAAAGTTGATAAGTAGAGTATCATTCGCATAGAAATTATGTTTAACTTTAATTAATGACAGAAATTTGATTAACTCTAAAATTATTTAAGCGATTGATTAATAAAAAGAAAAACAACTAAAATAAACTTAACAAAGTAAGCTAAAAATGGAAATTAAATCTCAAAAACTACAATTGAACCTAAGCATTTCACTTTAACCCTCTTTCTCTCCTTAAATAATTATCACAAACCAAATTTACAGCCTAGTAACCTCTCTTATATCTATAAACCTCTCCCAATGCTCAAATAGAAATACCCAAACATAAATTACCCACTATATTCCTATGAGGATAAAATTATCAAGAGTTCATTAAGATCTAGGCTCTCTTTAATGGCTACACATGTTATGTTGTATATTTCTATCTTAAACAACATATGTCATTCCATTCATGGCAAAACACAAAGTTCCCTTTTTCAAGTTTATTGAAGTTACCTATTCAATTAGATAATGATCAATCATTTAGAAGCATTAAGCTTAAAAAAGAACAATCAAACAAGTATAACATTCACTAATTTAAGAAAGAGGAATTAAAGCTAAATATTTATCCTAGGTTAAAAGAAAATTACTTCACAATTAAAAAAAAATTACAATCCCAAATAAATTAAACAACATTAATGTAGTATTTGGCAATGTGAAGTAAAACCAAAATTTTTGATTGTTACAATATAAAGCTTTCACATGCTATAGTGTCAAAAAAAAATGCTATAGTGTAAAGCTCTTATATGTTATAGTATTTTCAAATAAAATTAGTTCTAACAATTGATTTTAAGCAATGCTTCCAAACACCCTATAAACCAAAAAATTAAAGAGAGTAAGGGTTAGAAAAACTTGTAAATGAAAATCCCATTTTTCAAGCTCTCTTTCTTCTCCTCTCCTCCTTGAAATTGCTTCTTTGGAATCGTGAAATAAAAATAAAAATCCTTAAACCAAAACCTCAAACTAAAAAAATAAAACCTCAAACTAAAAATACTTCTTTTTTTTCACCCTTTTTTTTCTTTGTTATATGGTCTGGTTCGTCCAAAACAAGCTCCGAAGGCCGTGAATCCCCTTGCTCTCTCGGTCTCTCCTCCTTTTTTCTTTTCTGTACTTTTCTTTCCTTTTCCACACCAATTGGAGCGCAATTGGCCCCTTTTTTTCTTATGTAGGGACACGTGGCAGATAGAGATACGGTCAGGGAACTGCATAGACGAGTGGCGCGCAGTGGTTGGGCAAGCGCATGAGTACATGGAGCATTCGTTGAGGCGCGACGCACTGTTGTAGACTCGCTAGGGAAGTAGCAGGCCGGGCGGCCACATGGCGACGTATGATTGGCATTGCTATGTTGTCAGCTGAACGTGCAGATTCGGGGGTTGGACCCACGCGCGAGTTCTGGCTGTCCGTGTCTTGATCCGACAGCTGCAAAGGACAGTTTGAAACTTTTTACATTCGCGTACTTGGCATTTGTTGGTGGCGATTTCCAATTCGAAGTTTAAGTATTTTTTGGACCCCAATCAAGATCCAACTTTTTAATTTAGCCCTTTTCACCCAACTAAAATACAAATTGAGGAAAATAAAATAATTAGGAGGAAAAAATAAATAACAACAAAATAAAATTAATATCTAACTAAATAAAATAAAGTAGAGTTACGCTAAAAGAAAATAAATTAACATAAAATCAAACTAAAATGAACTAAATTAAAATACATAAAACTAAAACAAAAGACTTTTCAAAATCTTAACCCATTTAAATGCACAAATAGTGGTGAAATAACTCCATTTTGTAGAGTTAGGAAGTGTTAGTTTGTGTGAAGTTGAATTTTTGCTTTCAGAGTTTTTGGTGGGGTGGTAACTTATTCGAAAGGGGCCGTATAAATCTCAAGGCTTGGTCTGGAATTTGCAGACTGAAAAGTGAAAGTGGCCTCGGCCTTTGCAGGTCCAAGGATGTTAAGTTGGGTGGAAACTAGCCTCAAACTCTCCAAAATTGTGGGCTTCTATTAATAGAAAAAAATACCTTAGAGGGGAAGCTTACTTCACCACTTCGGAAGAAGCTTATTAAGGCTTGCAAGTTGGTGATGAGAGGAGCTTGTAACCTTGCTGGGATGGCACAATAGTAAACTTTTAGACAGACTGATAGGTGCCTTTTGCAGCTAACTTTCACCCAGTACCTAATTACATGGGGAGACTGAGGAGTTTATAAGGTTGCAGACATGCTCAATGAGAGAAGGGGTTGGGATTTGAATCTCCTAAGATCGTGTTTTGGCCCAAAGGACATCGCCTCCGTTCTAAAAATAGAGCTTCTAGTTGGTAGCATCCCGGATAGGTGGATTTGGACTCCTTTGAAATGGAAGTTCACCCTTAAGGCCGCTTATTTGAAGGAAATGGAACCAAGACCTCCAGTTGATTTTGTGATGAGCAAGCTTTGGAGAAAGTTATGGAGCTCTAGAATTCATAATAGACACAAGATGTTGTGGTGGGCTATGCTCTGGGATGTGATGCCAATGAAGGGATAAAGAGGAAGTTTCTACTCACGTTTTTCTTTTTTGCTGGTTTACTAGACCGATTTGGTTCATGTCATCTTGGAGCTTGAGGATGAATTGGCTTGGATGCTGGAGAATGGTGGATTTCCTAAAAATCATTGAGGCAAATTGGTAAAGCAGCTTATGAACTAAATCTACCACCAAACATGTCATCTATCCACAATGTCTTCCATGTTTCAATGCTCAAGAAGTTTGTCCTAAATCCCATGCATGTAATCAAAACCCAAGCCATTAAGATACGAGAAGATCTTAGCTATGAGGAGAAGCCGATCGAGATTTTAGACCAAAGAACCAAGACCCTAAGGAATAAAGAGATCGCATTAGTTAAGGTCCTTTGGCGTAACCACAAGGTAGAAGAGGCTACATAAGAGTGAGAAGATGAAATAAGAATCAAGTACCCTCAATAATTTTAATTTTCGGTGACAAAACTTTTATAAGGTAAGAAGAATTGTAGCACCTGCCGTTTTCTTTAACGAACGATATGTAAGGCTTAATGATTTTTTGCGACAATATAAATGAAAATTAAGACTTAAAAGCACATTTTGTGTGATGATTGTGAATATGGTATTTATGATTATGAAGTTTATTATGAACTAATGACTTTTGCAATAGGTAGACTTGAGAAGTTCCAATGACATAAAGTGCCTAATATACAATTACTATGTTTGTTGTTTGTAAATTGTCTATTTTGATGAGTTACTTAGATTTTTATTTGTTTGGATGTAATATTTTAATCCTTTGGACTTTTTGGGGATTTATTTTAATTTTTAGAATTTATTTTAATTTTAGAAATTAATTTTTTTCAATTTTTAGCAACTATTTCCTTTCTTATTTTTTTTGGGTTTTTTTTTTTGTTAAAAAAAAAAAACTAAGCTTCCCAAACGATCATTTGGGAGTTGATAACCTAAACTTCCTAAACGACATGTCGTTTAGGAGTTGATAACCCAAAACGACTTCTCGTATTGGGAATGGACGAAAAAAAGAAGCCAAACGACAAGTCGTTTGGCGCTTTTTCCTCCTCACATCTAGAGTTGTAGGAAACTATTTTTGTTCCAAATTTTATTTTTTGATCAGTTCCTTCCATTTTTCCAGTTCCAAATCAGTCCAAAAGCAATTTATCTTATCATTTAAACAGGTAGGGAAAGTTTTTTTTTATCGCAATGCGATTCCGCATATTCTCCCGACAAAGCCATACCACCTCCCACATTGGAATATCCTTATTCCATACTTTCTCCCATGTGTTCCTTGATAGCCTTGCCATATGATTGTCCATCATCTTTGCACCTCTATATAACATACGTTGTCATTTTCTCTCGATCCCCTCTTTCTTTGCTCCTTTCTTCTCATCCGACAAGCATATTCTTCATACATCTTCCTCCATCATCCCACGTTTTAAGCCACCATCCTCTATCGCTCTACTTTGGCAGTTTCCTCTTTAACAACTCAGCCAAAGGAGCCATACTTAACCATCCATAATATGAAGATTCAAACGTCGCCCTTATTCTGTCTTGAGCCTCTCATTCTTCCTTTCTTTCTTCTTCCACCTGAACTCACGTACATAGCAAAGGTTCGCAACCAAGTTTTATCAACCCTCAAATCTCTTTCTTTGATCTCTACAACCTGTCCTAAACCGTTTACTAAGCCATAAGCAAATCAAATAATCCAAACCGGAGACCAACAAATGAAGTTACAACATATTCACCGAAATTGTTATCAGAGTGGGAACGAAGTTTCAACCACGTCTCGAGGTCAGTTTTTTAATATATTTTCATACAAAATTTTTACTATGATATCATAGTATACGTAGGTATGATTTTATATGGTCTACTGCTTAGTTTTGTTTAAGAAACAATCTTTTTGTAATTATTACTATTAAACTATTTTTTAGGTAGAAAATCTACACTATAGGATTTTCTGAGAAGTACAGAAATAAGATTTTAAGAAAAATCCTTTTGAACATTGTTTACATATTTTTTTGATATTCTCTCATAAAAATTTTGGATTCAAATACACTATTTTTTTATATTTTTAGAGAACTTATACTAAATGTTGTTTCTTACAATTTTTAAACTATCTTCAAATTTGATGATTTGTTTGGTGATGTTTCAAGATGTTCTTAATGCCGTAAAAATTTATATGTTCTTATTCATGTGTGTCGTTATTGCCTATTAAATTGTGGTTCAATGCAAATGTTAGAAATTAAGTTAAAAATCTTAGAAATTGCACTGCTCAGTTATTTCATCAGAATTCCAACAACTTTTTTGTAAATATTAGAATATTAGAAAAATATTTAAAGTGATCCAAATATGATGAAAATAAATGTAATGCTATGTACAGATGTTAGAAACATTATACTAAAATTTCACATTAATTAGACTTTTATGTGATTTAGAAAATTCCTTCATTGATGACTGCCCGTGGGATATTTTCAATGACAATTTTGTTTTGTGATTCTAAAGTATAGAAAAAATACTTACAATAATCCAGTCATAATAAAAATAAATCTGGTAGTAAGTATAGATGTTAAAAATCTTGTATTAAAATTTTAGAGTTATTAGAATTTTATGTGAATATACAAAATTCATTAATTATTGACTGCCTATAGTATTTTCTAGCAAAAGTGTCATGAATTAAAAAATATAAAAAAATTCCTTACAATAATCCAAATATGATCAAAATTAAATCTAGTGATATTTATAGATTTTTAGAATGTTTTCTAAAAAAAATTCAAATCTATTTAAATTTTGTGTAATTTTTAAAAATTCATGGACTGTTGACTACTTGTTACGTTTTTTCAAAAACAATGTAGTGTTTTAGAAAATATGAAAATGATACTTACAGTAATGAAAAAGTTATGAAGTTTAATATGGTGATATGTATGGATATTAATGTATTAAAATTTTAGAGTCATTAGAATTTTGAATGATTTCAAAAAAATTGTTGAGTACTGACTATCAGGATGAATTTGTGAATCTATCTAGAATATGGTGTATTTGTATAAGGTCTTCTAAGTGATTAAGTATAGTATTGCTTGTTACCATGATGATGTATATGATATTTTGAGTATGTTCTTACATGAAGAATGTTTCTTTTATTACCATGTTATAATGTTAGACTTTTGAGGCACTTAAGTTGTTGGAAGTAAAGAGGAACCATCTACTTGCAAGAGATTGAGTAATTTGCTACAAGCTAAGTAAGTAAATTCTCACCTATAACATGATAAAGGATTATGAAAAGATTTGAGAAATGTCATATGTTATTATGTTATTAATGTTTATGCATTTCTCTTCTGAAATATCCCTTTTATGATGGTTTTGAAAAACATCTCTTTATGGATATTTTCAACGTTTGTTTTATGATTCATAAGAAGTTTTCTCAAAAATAAATGTATATATGTATCACATCATCAAGATGTTGCACACCCAATAATGATGTTGTACCCTAAAGTGGACTTGCACGTTTAGTTTGGGATTAGCTATTCCTCTCCTTTCGTGACAGTGTGCCCTAATGATGTTAATGCTAATGTTAATGGTACAACACCAAGGCCCTAAAGGATAAAAAGTATGGTTTTAATATGGATAAAGGAAAAATGAAAAAATATGTTCTTATAAAATGTACTTTATATACTATAAAGATTGTGACAAAGATACAATGACTTATGTTTATGATTAAAGTTTTCATAACATTTTGTGAGATCTCACATATACTTACTAAGATTAATGCTTACTTAAGTTATATCATGTTGCAGATAAGGATAAGGCTACAGCTATAGATAGAGGATGGATGGACAAATGTGTACGCAAAAAATATGGTGTTAGAACATAAAGTCACGTTATGAAATAAAATAATAATACGGCATTAATAATTTATGTGTTGTAATTTGAGTATACGTTACATACAGGTAGTCGATTAACCGAATACCTTGGGTATTCCATCGGGCTAACTGAGGAGGAAAACTGTTTAAAGTAAATATTGAATCTATTTGAAAGTTGCGATCATGTGAAATCCTAGTAGTAAATATTTAGAAATAAACTAATTGTTTAAAAGTAAGTTAAAGTTTTATTTCATATGTTCATATAGAGATATTAAGTAATTTAAAAAAATTGACCGAAATTTCTAGGTAAATAATTAGATAATACTTACATGTTCGGGTTTTCCTATCAAATAATTAAGTAAGAGATAAAGATAAAAGTTAATGATTTCTGTGACGTCTATAAGGGGGCGCTACATTTTATTACTCTTAAGTTATGTTTCATGTTTACTCTCGCTTGATGTGATCTGTTTTTCATCTGGACTCCTATTTAGGAAGAGTTTGCTTACACATTTCTTCTCATTTTCTAAGTATAACTCATTTAATAAGTCGATATTGTTTGTCAATATTTAAACTTGAATACTAAAGAAGATGAGTTATGCATTAAAAATGAGGAGATATCGACGAACAATATCTAGAAGAAAATATGCATACAGACCCTTCTTAAATAAGATGAGATAAAAAAAAACATTACATGGGAATATAAACGTGAAACAAAATTTAAGAGTGTTGACCAATATGAGAATCACGTGGGCTTAATTCCGTCAATTTGAACAAAAAATCAAAAAATATGAGACAAAATGAGGAGCTTTGAAAGTTCAAGAGCAAAATAGTGATTTCAAATTCAAGAGGCAAAATGAAGAGTTTTGAAAGTTCATGATGTAAAGTAGTGATTTTTAAAGTTCAATAGGAAATATGAATGAGACCCTAAAGTTTAAGGGCTATTAGTACTAATAAAAAAATATTTTACCTTCAATATTTTTTTTTACCAAATAATTAAAAAAAGTAAAGTAAACAAATAACCATTATTCATTATAGGGCTAAACAAAAACCTCCCTGCACCCGCCAGCCGCCAGCACCTGCCCCGCTTGTAAAAGCGGTTCCATGTTAGCAACCCACCCGCGGGCAGGTTCAACCTGCCAACATATATAGGCGGACGGGTTCAATTTGAGATTTACGCGACAAGTTCAACCCTAACCCACCCGCCTATGTATTTGAAAAAAAAAAGTGATTCTACAAGTAAGGGATATTGCTCTCATATCAGATTAAAGATTCAGAGTAGCTATTTTTTTCACACTTTCTTTATGCATAGTAACATGAAATGTATATTTGATATCAAAAAAGAAAAGAAAAGAAAAAAAGGCCTTGTAACCTAACCTATGAATATTTGGTTGAACTCACAAGGAAACATACTAGGATAATTAAGTTTGGTTTAGTGTTTTTTCTAAAAACATATTCGAACTATATGAAATTTTAATTTTTCTACAATATTTTTCATTTTTTACATTAGGCTATAATATAGGTCCAAACCACCTCAATCTACCCACACCCGTCCGCACCCAAACCGAAACCGCCCACCATTCCACGGGCAGTCTGCGGGTTTGTTAATCGCCAACCTGCAATCCAAAAAAACAACCCACACCTACCCAAAAACTGCCACCACCGGCTGTTCACCCCTAATATTAATTTCATCGTTTTAACTCTACTTCACCAAACAAATTGAAAATCTAATCTAATCCTCTCCCTCTTTACATTTTGACTTTCAGTTCTTTCAAATTTATTTGTCTTCACACCCTCTCTCCTTTCTACCAAAACATCCCTTAAAGCACAAACATTTTGACCTTTAGCCCAGATGGACGAATAATTGTCATCCTTTTCTTTTAATGAAAGCATCCTTTTAAAGATTTAATAGAGTTATGTTCCTGCTAACTTGACCATTGTTGAATAAGAACAATATGCATATGAATTCTTTTCGAAGTTTTGAAAGTTAAATTATGTGATTTTTTTTTTTTTTATCACGCAATGGTATAGGGTATTTATCCATTATGCATCCTCAAAGTTAACACTTCGCTCATTTACATGGACTTAGTAGCAAAATACTGCAAAATATTTACACACTAATCTTGGTTTTTTAAGCAACAAGGACGGCATGCAAAACTGAGCACAAGAAACACAATTAAAAAAATATATATAGCTTTTCTTGTCGGTAAACGCTCACAAGACGTGAAATAAGTTTGTTATGTCACCGCTATCTCCTAAGTTTGATATTTACCTTACCCCTTTGTCCACGCAGAAAACTTCAAACTAGAGTTTATTTCTGTTCACTTCCATCCATGACGCCTCTCCACCACTCCATGAGACACCATAACGTTCCTATTCTCCATCTCTGCCAACACAACCGATCCAGGGTTTGGTTCTTGATTATTGACATGAGGTTGTTGCGCATATTGTTGCAGGCGAACTTGACCAAAAAATGAACCAACTCGCTTAGCCAAGTTGATCCATCCTCGATTTTGGACAGACAATTTCAGACAATTTCATATCCTATTGCTGCAGCAGGAAATGTGGATGTGAACACTGAATTTCTTGCTGAGCCTGATACATTTGTAGTTGTTGTTCTTGCTAGCTAAAGGTTCATGGAATTTCTGGTGCTTTTGGCATGTACATCGGCACCACAAGATCACAAATTTGGATAGGAACTCCCCTTGCTGAGCCTCTCCATTTGCCCTCGGCTGTCCCCGGCTTTGAGGAAATTGCAGTCATATAGTCCGAATCTGAACTTACAAGCAGTTTACTGTCGTTTATACCCAATGCATTGCTGCAACGATTGTTTTCTGGACCTATATTTCCAACCAAACGCATACGACCTCCTAATATCCTAGGTCTAGAAGCCATGCCATTGCCTGTAACATTAGCAAAGGAAGCATGACTCAAATTCCCAAGGCCCTGGATTCCATTTCCATGTTGAATCTTCCGCGAGCCACCAAAAGTCCTCAACCAAAGTTGCTCTTGCTGTGTTACCAATTGCTGCACCTGCGGTTGTAAATGGGCACGTCTACTGATATTCTCTGGCATTGGTAGTGGCATGGAACAAAATTGTGAAGCAGTGTCAAGCTGCAAGTCAGGTGGACCGAGTTCTAGAGATGACAACTGTATATTTCCAGAAGGGAGCGACTGAACTTCATGATATGTTTTCTTCAATGGTAGTTTCCTGGAGTAATGAGCTAACATTTCTCCGGGCATGGGACTAAGCATGTTGTGTGTCAACCCTTGGTTCATAGGCTTTACTATATCACTATACAGGTCGTATCCTTCACGAGCCATCTCAAAGAAAGAACGAAGGAAAAAAAAATTAGAAAAATTGTCGAAAACGAAAAAATCATTTCACAAGAAAACCCACATTCAATGGACCTACCACAGAAGTGAACTGGGAAGCAAAGCGGTCTGCAGAATGCTGCCATAAATGAAAATGCACAAATGTCAGAATAAAAAAGCCACCCGTCACATTAAGGTGCAAAACAGATTACAAGTTACGTTTTACCAGAAAAAGGGAACTATGCAGAGCAATAACAAGATGATGCCTTCTATACAAAGCATCCAGGATTCTAAGATGTAAAAGTGGATCTCTTTGCCCTTCTCCGTGTTCTTTTACAACACACATTAATTAGAAGAAGCATCGGCAACAATTTCAAATAGAATGTCAAACAGCTTTTGAGCATATGGTAATGTTTGTAGAGAATAATGCTTGTCCAAAAAGCTTAAAAGTATAGCAAAAGGATCAATTGAAAATTATTGAGCTAATATTTCTCTCAATGGAATAAAATATATCACATGAGCTGAGAAAAGGACAAGGAAAAAACTTGTAACGAATTGCGAATGATGACTTACAGCATTAGGAAAGGCTGGACGGATGGAATAAACTATGGCATTAGTCTCATCTTCACATCCATACGCAACATTTGCCTCCACCGTGTCCTTGTTAAGCTTGGTTTCTAGGACCAATCTCACCTGATACACTCTATTATCCACTCTATCATCTCCTGGTAGGATAGAACGACTGTCAGGTGAAGAAAGGTAACATACAGTGATACACACGAACATATTATTTTAGAATATATAAACAAATATTTATAACAGAATCAAACCCACACCTTGACAGTATGGAGAGGAGTTACGTATAAACAACAATGTCCTAGAATTAGACACATTATCTCTACCCATGGAGAGTTTGGACAAAGAAACTTTCTCCCTTGCCGTCTCTTCTGACCTTATACTCTCCTCACAACTCGAGAGGTGCGAGACAACCATTGGAATTGCCTTGCAAAATTGTTTCCTCTCCGAATTGTGATCCAGTTTGCTCTTCTTAGCCAATTCATACCTGAATAGAGTATAATGAAAAGAAAATTCACATATTACAACCAGGTAAAAAAAAAATGACACCAGTAACTTCAAATTTTAGAGTACCTCTGATTCACTCCTCCAATCTTTTGTAACCTCTCCAAGACAGGATCACTCCTAATTTCTAAAGGCTGCGATAAAAGATGATAATCCTCTGAAACATTATTTGCATTTGCCATGTCAACGTTACTCATGTTGACATTCGAATCAATTACATTTCGACTGAAGCCCTTGGGAGGATTTGTATTCCATCTGTAAGGAGCTGATGCCTCCAGTTGCAAAGAATCAACATTTCGTGAATTGGCCAGTGCACTGCCATCATATGTTAGTTGAGGCTTTCCCAAACTTTTCCGTTTATTGGTAGCATTCCGCAACATATTCAAATGAGGGTTGTTGGTCTTTATTAAACGCGATGATAGTTTGTTTTGTGATTGTACTGTACTTCTAAATCCTGGAGTGGGGTAACAAGCTTCAGCAGGATCAAGCTTTACAGTGTAAGTAGCTGAAGGATGAAGCTTAGTGGAAGTATCTGATCCAGCCTGTGAATTTATTGGGATGTCTTCATGATTTTCAGGATGACCATTTTTAATAAACTGCGAGTGACAATCTTTGCCCTCAAACATATACTGAAGAGCTTTTTCAGCTTCAATATGCTGATTCAACAATGGATTCTTCTTCCATTGTAGCTGAAGTGGAGCACTGATTTCAATTGCTTTTCCAGGAAACTGCTGGAAAGAATAGTCTACAGGTTCAATCTTCGGTTTCTTAATAGAGCTCTGAATTGCTTGTTTTTGACATCTTCCCTTGACACTGGGATTTGACAAACTGGGTGTCAGCTCAGAAGTGCGCTTGCTCAAACTTCTTTCAATGGCAAAAACATTGGGTGTGGAAAGCTCTGGCATACCAAACAGGTCTCTATTCTCTCCATACTGCCAGCTTGGTTGTGATGTCAACAGATAGGAATCACAGTTTGTCTCTTGCAGAAGGTTGTTCTCATCATGTAGAACTGAAGTTGGAATATCTTCCTTAGCCCACATGACTCCTTTGTCCTGATGCACAAGACTGGATAGCAAGTTGGGATTGGGTCCAACAGAATTTCCTGGCATTTCAAAAACATGAGATGAGTTGCTGAAGACATGATTGGAAGCTCGTGCATCATGATGCTTTCTCCTTTTCCAGCTCCATGCAATTTCCAAGTTGACCTGTCAAAGAGAACTCAAATATTATCTTGGGAAAAAAAGTAGAAAAACAAATGCAAGCTAAAACGACATAATATAATCTCCAAAGTCGAAAATTGAAATTTGCAAGAGATTTTGGATTAAGCAAAAGAAAAATCTCAAAATGATTTTAAAAGATAATTGCAAAAAGTTACAACACTGCTATTCAAATCAGATGCTATCAAACAAAAACCACAATGTTTTCTTAAAACTAACAGTTACGAAAGATCTAGACACGATTATACTGGGAGTCACCAGTAGTAGGATGTTTCTGATGGGTTGTTTTTCAACAAAAGCACCGACAAACTTTGATTCAATGAAAAGTGAGCGGCGCCCACAAGAAATAAAATTAAAAAAAAAAAGAGGCGTGAAAGCAAAGCTTTCACATTATAGAAAAAATTCGGCAGCCCATAACGAGTATGGGGCTCCAAAAATAGAGCCCTTGTCCTCTCCAAAGCATTCCAAATTGAGAGAATCAATCATCCATCTGAGAAATGAGAGAAAGGCAGCAATAGAAGCTGCAGAGAAAGGAAAAATAGAGTACCTGTGAGAGAGAGATAATACCTCACAGAGAGTATATTTTGTGATATTACTACACCTTGAGTGTGAGAGTTATTTTTGTGAGTGTACCTCAAGAAATTATTGTAAACTTGAGAGATTGTTGTATACCTATTATTTTATAGTGGAAACATTTTTTTGTATGTCGTAGTTTTTCTTTTCAAATTGAAAGGTTTTTCACGAGATAAAATTATCGGTGTCTATTTTTGTATTTTCCCACTGAAATTAGATCTTGAAGAGGAATTGGAATTTGTCTATAATCCCAACAACTGGTATTAGAGCCGGTTGAATTGGAGCTTCGGGAGAGCAGTTTTTCATTTGAAGAGAGTACTGTAGCAGTACGATCTTGTAGCTGTACGGTTTCTATAGCACATACGGTCCTGCAGCGCCGTGTTACTGTAGCAATGCAGTTACTGTAGCAATGCAGTTACTGTAACAACTATGGCGGGCCAGAAAATCGAGATTGAAAAGTTCAATGGCAGCGGCAATTTCTCCCCCTCTGGCAGAGGAGAATGAAGGATCTCTTTATCCAACAAAAGGTCCATAAGACTATTAAGCAAAGAAAATAAGCCTAGCACAATCAAGGACGAAGATTGGGAGGAGATGGACGAGATTGCAGCTAGTACAATTCGTCTAAATCTCTTAGATATTGTCTTGCAGAATATCGAATCCAAGGAGTACAAGACTGCGAAAGATACCTGGGAGACTTTTAAAAAATTGTATATGTCAAAGAATCTATCAAACAAGTTTTATTTATGGAAGGAGCTGTACCGGATGCGGATGCCAGACAATGTAGATATGCTGCAACACTTGAGCAACTTCAACGGTATGATCTCACAATTACTAAAGTTCAACGTGAAGTTTAGTGGCGAAGAAAAAGCTGTACTCATCATGGCCACACTCCCTTCGTCGTATGATCACCTCATCACCACTCTTACTTACGGAAAGGATAAGTTAGAGTATGAAGTTATTGCAGAAGCTTTGGTATCGTTTGAGAAGCAAAACAAGGCGCGAGGTATGGATATTTAAGCCCTTGTTCGGAAAATAAGGGCAGAAGTCAAAACAGATGAGGGAGGAATAGGAACAACAAGTCCATGAGAAGATCAAATCCAGAAATAGAAATGATGGCTGTTTTCATTGTGGGAAGAAGGGCCACATGAAGAAGAATTGTCAGATTTTGAAGCAAGAACTGCAAGAAGCTAGTCAAAAGAAAAATAGTGGCGACAAGAACACAACTACAACAGCAGCCGCAGAAGAAAAAGTAGCTGTAGTGCTTGCAGATGAATATGTTTGCATGGAGGCGATAACATGGTCGAGTGGGTGGTAAATTCAAGAGCTTCTTTCCACGTCACTCCTAGCAAAGAGATGTTTACCACTTACAAAGCAGGTGACTTTGATAGCGTGAAGATGGGAAATTTTGTATAAAGGATTGTTGGTTGCCAACTAACATTAAAAGATGTAAGGCATGTTCCAGATTTGTGCCCTAATCTGATCTCGGTAAATCCATTAGATGAGCAAAGGTATGAGAGTTACTTCGGCAACAAGAAATGGAAACTCTATAAAGGATCGATGATCATTGCAAGAGGAACGCTTTGTTGCACGTTGTACAAGACCGATGGGAAAGCTTGCTTGAACAGAGTAAATATAGCAGTCGATGCTTCACCAAATCTATGGCATAAACGGCTTGGCCATATGAGTGAAAAGAAACTGCAACATCTTGCAAAGAAAAAGTTTATTCCTTTAAAGAAAGGTACTTTATCTAATCCTTGTGATTATTGCTTATTTGGAAAGCAACATAGAGTTTCATTTAAAAATTCCTCTACTAAAAGAAAAAGAGTATTAAAACGTGTATACTCTGACGTTTGTGGTCCCATAGAAGTTGAGTCCTTAAGAGGAACCAGATATTTTGTAACTTTCATAGATGATACTTCTAGGAAAGTTTAGGTGTATTTGTTAAAAACAAAAGATCAGGTTTATAGATTATTTCAACAATTCCAAACCATGGTAGGAAGAGAAACAATGAAGCAACTAAAATGCCTTCGATCAAACTATGGAGGCAAATATACTTCTTATGAGTTTAAAAGATTACTGCTCTAAACATGGGATCCGGCATGAGAAGACGGTGCCCGGTACTCCTTGGCATAATGGTGTAGCAGAATGGATAAATCGTACCATTATAGAGAGAGTCAGATGCATGATGAGATCATCAAAGTTGCCGAAGCCTTTCTGGGGAGTAGCTGTGCAGACCACATGCTATTTGATCAACAGGTCTCCATCAGTTCTTTTGAAGTTTGACATTCCAGAAAGAGTGGACCGAGAAAGATGTTTCCTACTCTCATATAAAGGTATTCGGGTGCAAAGCGTTTGTGCACGTGCTAAAGCAACAAAGATCAAAGCTTGATGATAAGGCACTTCCATGTATATTCATCGGTTATGGAGATGAAGAATTTGGGTACAGGTTTTAGGATCCAATGAAGAAGAGAATCATAAGGAGCAGAGATGTGGTCTTCTATGAAGACCAAACAATTGAAGATTCAGGTAAAGAAGAGAGACAACCTGAAAAAGCTGTAGTTGAGCTAATTCCTCCACAACAAAAGTTACAAGGAGGAGAAGAAATGCAAGAGGCAGCTGAAAATTTAGGATTGCCTTTTGATGATGATGATGCTGAAGAAGATGAGCATAACGATCAGGGGGAGCAGAATCAAGAACCAAAGAATGACGAGCAACAACTCAAAAGGTCAACCAGAGATCAAATGCCATCCAAAAGATACCCACCGTCAGATTATGTCCTTCTTACCGAAAGGGTGAGCCGGAAAGCTTCCAAGAAGTAATGGCTCACAAAGACAAAGACAAGTGGATGGAGTCCATGTAGGAAGAAATGAAGTCCCTCATGAAGAACAACACCTATGAGCTGGTAAAACTTCCAAAAGGCAGGAAAGCCTTGAAGAACAAATGGGTGTTTAAATTAAAAGACGATGGACACAGAAATCTGGTGAAGTACAAAGCTCGATTAGTTGTTTAAGGCTTTGGACAAAAGAAAGGAATCGACTTTGACAAAATTTTCTCTCCAGTGGTGAAAATGTCATCGATCAGAGTAATCTTGGGATTAGCAGCCAGTTTAGATCTCGAGATTGAACAGATGGATGTGAAGATTGCACTTCTTCATGGAGATTTAGAGGAAGAAATCTACATGCAGCAGCCTGAAGGTTTTGAGGTCAAAGAAAAAGAACATCTAGTCTACAAGTTGAAAAAGAGCGTATATGGTTTAAAACAGGCTCCACGGCAATGGTACAAGAAGTTCGATTCTTTTATGATGGATCGAGAGTACAAGAGAACTGCGGCAAATTCTTATGTCTACATCAAGCAATTTCCTAGTGAGAAATTTTTCATCCTATTGTTAGATGTTGATGACATGTTAATAATTGGATAGGATACTAAAATGATCAATCAACTAAAGAAAGAACTTTCGAAAGTCTTTCACATGAAAGACTTGGGTCCAGCCAAACAGATTTTGGGAATGGAGATTATCCGAGATAGAAGGTTTTAAAGATTAAGGCTATCACAAGAGAACTATGTTGAACGGACACTTGATAGGTTCAACATGAAAGAAGCAAAGCCAATTTCTTCACCCTTTGGTGGTTAGTTCAAACTCACCAATAAGATTTTTCCTTCAAAAGAAGAAGAAAAGAAAAAGATGTTGGCTATTCCTTACTCTTCAGCAGTTAGAAGTTTGAT
This sequence comes from Artocarpus heterophyllus, assembly GCA_025403435.1. Lineage (NCBI taxonomy): Eukaryota > Viridiplantae > Streptophyta > Magnoliopsida > Rosales > Moraceae > Artocarpus > Artocarpus heterophyllus. The sequence goes on along the minus strand of CM046339.1, from coordinate 2,137,969 downwards.
GTACACGATGGTTTGTACTAGGCCAGATATCGCTCATGCAGTAGGAGTTGAGAGCCGCTTTCTTGCAAATCCAGGCAAGAAACATTGGGAAGCTGTTAAGTGGATCTTCAGATATCTGAGGGCCACATAAAAAATGTGCCTGAGCTTCGGGAAAGGTAATCCAGTCTTGGAAGGATTTGCGGATACAGACATGGCCGGTGATCTTGATGGCAGAAAGTCTACATCCAGGTACTTGTTTACTTTTGCAGGGGGAGCTGTATCATAGTAGTCCAAGCTGCAAAAATGTGTTGCTCTATCCACAACAGAAGCTGAGTATATAACGCTTACAGAAGCAGGAAAAGAGATGTTGTGGCTCAAGAACTTTCTCCAAGAGTTGGATTTGAAACAAGACAGGTATGTGGTTCACTGCGATAGTCAGGTTGGAATTGATCTGAGCAAGAATACCACTTACCACTACAGAATGAAGCACATTGACGTCAGATATCACTAGATTCACGACTCACTTGAGAAGAAATTGCTCCAGGTGCAGAAGATTTACACTGACAATAACACGGCAGACATGTTAACAAAGGTGATTCCTCGACATAAGCTTGAGTTGTGTTCCAAGCTTGCCGGGATAAATCTAAATTGATGACGACTTATAGCCAGTTCTCCTACTAATGGTTTGAAAAACGGGGAGAATTGATTGGTTGTTTTTCAACAAAAGCAATGCCCACAAACTTTGATTTAATGAAAAGTGAGCGGCACCCACAAGAAATAAAAAAAAAAATTTGTGAAAGCAAAGCTTTCACATTGTAGAAAAAATTAGGCGCCCCATAACGAGTATGGGGCTCTATAAAAAGAGCCCCTCCCCTCCTCTCCAAAGCATCCCAGATTGAGAGAATCAATCATCCATCCGAGAATTGAGAGAAAGGCAGCAATAGAAGCTGCAAAGGGAAGAAAAATAGAGAATACATGTGAGAGAGAGATAATGCCTCACAGAGAGTATATTTTGTGAGATTACCACACCTTGTGAGTGTGAGAGTTATTTTTGTGAGTGCACCTCAAGTAATTATTGTAAACTTGAGAGATTATTGTATATCCATCATTTTATAGTGGAAGCATTTTTCTGTGTGCCGTAGTTTTTCCTTTCAGATTGAAAGGTTTTCCATGAGATAAAATTATTGGTGCCATTTTTGTATTTTTCCGCTTAAATTAGATCCTAAAGGGGAATTGGAATTTGTCCATATTCCCAACGATTTCAAACCATCCGGAACTACTAAAAGGACAAAACAATGCTATAAAAAGTCGTACCTTCTTAGCTAGGGGTTCTCTATATTGTTTGTACTGCAATGGCTTTAGATTCAGAGAAAGATCAGGCTGCAAAGCCTTGAGGACGTGGGATTCAAACCCCTGAACAAAAGAAATGAATATGAGATTGGAGCTCTATTATAGAGATGAAAGCCACGGATCTTTCAAATTGCTCACAAGTAAAGACAGCTTACTGACCAAGAGATCCTTGTAGGTCCATGAATCGTCTGATATTGACAGGACATCCTTGACAACATTTTCCATGCCCATTTGTAGGATCACTCTATGAACAGTAGGATTGTTTCGAGTACAAGGAACACCTCCTTCATGGAACAAACAATCACGATAATCTTGAATCTGCAAGAAACACATATTTATTGGTTGGTGCATATAGCGAAGCAAGGTGACTTAAGTTAGTGATGCAAATCTCACAGTAATATGAACCATATTAAAGAAACCATTTCTGAATAGTTGTATACTATTTAAAGGGAAGCCCATGTGTATATTTAATGACTACACCTTTCGTAATTATAATATTGGATTAAAATTTTGTAAACAGGTGAATATATGTAAATACTTGTTTGGCATAAACTACTAAAAACATGACCACTTAAAAGAGTTGATGCAATTCCAAGATGAGTGTGTTTAGTAATTTCATTATCCATCCACAAGCGTAATCTATTTACCTTTTGCTCCTAAAATAAAACACCACCACCACCACAACCACCAATAAAACTATTACAATAATACAAAAAAATTACTTACATATATAGAGAAACATAACAGAGATACGTGTCATAGTACCCTAGTAATGCAAAACCACCAACCACCATATGACATGTACCTCACCTGACATAGAATGCCTCCACTAACATATTTGAAGGGTAAATCGTCCAATGCATCTCCAGGTAACCAACCGTATTCAATTGCCTAATTCAAATAAAAAACCAGGAAGGAGACAAATAGAACAGAAAAATAACCATAAGAACCTGCAACCAACTTTTGAGTACAACTACAGAGGCTATATTTAAATAACCAGAACATAGGCATAATCAATTATTTAAAAAACCACAATATATACCCAAAACAAAAAAAAAAAAAGCAACCCACTTTACAGGTTTCAGTAACAGGCAACATTATATAGCGGATATCTCATTGAGAGAGTAGCTGTAAAAACACTATCATGCTAAATGAGTTCATACAGATAGATCTATGAAGAGAAAAGCTCCTAAGGAATAATCTCAAAGGGCAAAAATAATATCAATATATATCATGCTTAAGAAAAACGTAAACAGACTTACAGAGATAAGTGTCTCCGATGCCCTATCATATGGATACAGTTGCGCTGGTACATTATTGAATAACTATAGCATCATCAAAAAAAAAAAAAAAAAAAAATCTAATAAATAGTAAAAGGAGTAAATGGTGAAAAAAAAAAGGAAAAAATATGTTGAGTTTGAAAACTTCTATACTATAGCTAACCTCAGACACTTTTCCAACAGAAAAGCCATTTGGAAATAGGTTCAATGAAAAGGACACCTCAAAGTCTGCAAAAAGCACATTGTAAGCATGAGTTCCTTAGCATCACATAAACGGTTCATTAATAACAAATTCTATTGATTACCATCTGAAGTTGAGTGTTGTTGTCGAGGTTTGGCTAAAACATTTGAAAGCTCAGAAACCTTTTCACCAATCTCAGAGAAATTTCCCTACACCAAAGAGCCTGATCTTTAAATTCCACTCAACTCAAGTAGCATATAAGGCTTGTATGAAAATACTTCAGGTCACAAATTTTTAAGCGTGTCTCCATGGTACATTAAAAAAAATCAAGATCAAAATCAAAAGATTGACCCAATTAAGCTTTATGTAAGAGATAAAAGGCTTCATAAAACACTTTATCTTATTAAAAGTAGAAGCATGTTCAGAGATGGTGGAAATAAACGAATTCAATGTTATGGTTTTTATCAACTACCATGTCGCGTGCTGGATTGCAGTGGATAAATGCTCCTAGTTTATATGGCCTTTTGGTCCATACTAAGTCTAACGGCCAAAATGACTAGGTAACAAAAGAATTCTTTTTAAATTTAAAACAACAAAAAGAATCAGGACACATCTTTTTTGTCCCTCTTATGTGATATCTAAACTTCAGTGTTTTAAAAAATCATAATCCACAAAAATTCTTTTTTTTTTTTTCCAAGAATCAGAGTTTTCCGAATGAAATAACTCCCAATTTAAGTGAAAATTATTTCATCAAAACAAAATTCCACACTAAATTTTATATTATTTCAATTATATGGACATAAAATTTTTTAAGCATTAATTGTTGGTGGCTTTATTCGTTATGTTTTCTCGAAAAGCAGTAAAGTTAAAAACTCTTTTCCCTTAGGGAGATCCAAACGTGTAGCGTCTTGGTCTCTTGGACCCACCGACACTTTGCGCATTATCCATCGAGTTTTAACATTCACTATGAACAAACCAAGACTTTCAAAAATACAACAGTAACCTTTTTCTAGTCTAGAATCATAAATAATAAAAATTGAATAACTCAAAAAACTCCACGATTCATGCGCTTAAACCAAGAGCCCTTGATTTTTCCAGTCTTGATAATTATTTTTCTTTTAAGGATTCCCTGTCTTAAACATCACATATGCCAACAATAATTTCTTCAATTAAGGTCACGAAATCCCATAACAAACAAATTGATACAAAAATCTTGATTAGAACCAATTTGAATCACAATTTATAGTTTGAATTTATGTTTGGTAAGTTCGTCGAAATATTAGTTTCAATTAATTTAAACCAAATAAATGAATTATAAACCACAATGGTTTAGATCGTAAATAGGCCAAATAGTATCTTGGTTTAAACTAAAAAAAAATTGGAACTAACTCTCCCGAACAGTGTTCTTGGTTAGAGCCATTAAAAACGCATTTGAGGGGACCACCGACAGCGGAAAAAAAAAAAAAAAACTAAAAACGACGTTTTCAAAACTTGCCAGCTTCGAGAATAAATGTGAAATGGCACTTCCACGTGCTCAAACCCAATAAAAAAAAAGGAATAATTAAGGCAAAAGAACATTTAATTAACAATCCAATAAAGCTAGCCCCAAATACATAAAGCCAGACTTGTAACCTAAGTAATCAAAAACAAAAATCAGAATAGAAAAAACGAATACAAAAAAAAAGGAAGCCCAAAAAATCACCATAGACCTGTGAAATTCGAAACTGCAATTTCGAATTCCCTTGCTCGATTACACTGAATTTTTCTTTTCCAGTTTTCACCTCTCATTTCAATTCATAAAATAAAAATAAGCAAAAACGTTTCCAAACAAACCCTCAAAAGTCTAGAATCACCAAAACACCACTGGGATCCAAAGGCAAAGAACTTGACAAAACAAAGAAGACATTGATCAAGCCACTACGAAGTTGAGTAGCACAAAGTTAGGGCTTAACAAACAAGTCAAAAAATCCATACCTCATTGGACTGGAGCCAAACATTATCGTCGCCATTGTTGTCCTCGATCACAAGAGACTTCCGCCTGTACCTCCTCCCCTTTCGCGAGACCTTGAAGGAGACCCCCATGTTTCGAGGAATTTCAAGTCTCTAGAGAGACGATAGACAGAGTGAGAGATGACTCTGGTGGTCTCACTGCCCTAGCGCAGTGGGAGTGAGAAAACTTGCCAGTATGTTCTGGTTTTGGGAAGGTCCTTATTTATAGGTTGCGAACTTAGCCATGAAGCATGACCACGTAGAGAAAGACTCCCTTGTCTCGATTTTGACCCAAGTGTTTTCGGAAATTTACTCGTCGTGCCACTATCTAGTTTTTTATTATTATTTCTCTGTTTTTATTTTTTTTATTTTTGGTTTTTCTTGCCAAAGCGTAGCTTTAACCAAAAAAAAAAACCTTTTGGATTAGGATTGGTACAAAAACCTCTCCAACTATAATCTCTATAATAAGACAACCTTTTATAAATACTAGTCACGTTCTCGTCTCAGCCAGGTCTAGATTCATCATTATGTTGTCTTATCACAAGCTTCATAAAGTAGTTTTAGTTATGTTAGTTTTGTTGCAGATATGGAGCCAAATCAAGTAGACAACCCAGCAAAAGGAAGGAAAAGGGAGAAAATCACGTCCTCGAAGGCAGGGAGCAAGCGCCGCGGCTCTGGCAGAAGAGCGCCGCGGCGCTGGGGCGAAGGCGCCTAGGCGCCAGGTGAAGAGCGCCTAGGCGCCAGGACAAGAGCGCCTAGGCGCTATGTGGAGAGCGCCTAGGCGCCAGGAAGACAACGCCGAGGCGTCGAGAGGCAAGCGCCTAGGCGCCAGGTGAAGAGCGCCTAGGCGCCGCAGGGGAGCGCCGCAGCGCTCGTTTCGAGCGCCGCGGCGCTGACGCGCTGTGCTGCGCGATGTGTTTTGAATCAAAGTCGAATTCAAAGGTCCCAAAAACGGGAAACCACTAGGGTTTCCCATTAGGTGCTATTTTCTCCTCCTTTGGTTATAAATAGACACAAGGTGGCTAGGGTTGTGTGTGTGAAAACTGTGTGTGAAAACTGTGGGTGAAAATTAAGAGTGGCATAATTTTGTGAGAGGCAAAATTCTTGAGAGCTCCATCCTTGAGAGAGAGAGAAAAATTCCCATTGGGTGTTAGATAGAAGAGAGTTTTGGTAAGCACAGTTTGTGAGTGTGTGAGAAACTGTTCTTGTAATCTGTAATCTCCTTCATCATAGTGGAATCTGCAAGCGGCAGAAACAGGACGTAGTCTCAATTTGGACGAACCTGTATAAAAATTTGGTGTCCCTTTTCTTCTTTTCTCCTATTTATTTTTCTGCAATTGTTCGTTCTTGCGATCCTTGGAATTAGGAGTCGCCTAATTCCCCAACAACTGGTATCAGAGAGGAGGTTTTGATCAAGAACGATGACTGGAGAAGAAGGTATGGCAGCCGGCATCACCAAATTTGATGGTTCAGATTTTTCCTATTGGAGGATGCAAGTAGAAGACTACCTGTACAGCAGGAAACTGCACTTGCCCTTGGGTAGTAAACCCGAAGGCATGAAGGATGAGGAGTGGAGTCTCCTTGATAGACAGGTACTCGGTGTGATCCGTTTGACTTTGTCAAAGAACGTTGCCCACAACGTTGCGAAGGAGACCACTACAGCAGGGATGATGAAGGCTCTGTCAGAGATGTATGAGAAGCCCTCAGCCAATAACAAGGTACATCTCATGAAGAAGCTCTTTAATTTAAAGATGTCTGAAGGTGCCTCGGTGGTAGAGCACCTGAACAGTTTCAACACCGTTCTAAACCAATTGGTCTCGGTAGAGATTAAATTCGAAGATGAGATCAATGCTCTAATCCTCATGGCCTCGTTACCAAACAGTTGGGAACCCATGAGGGTGGCCATTACAAATTCGCTTGGGAATGCCAAATTAAAGTTTGTTGATGTCAGAAATTCTATTCTGGCGGAAGAAGTTCGCAGGAAGGACTCAGGAGAAGCCTCTTCGTCGAACTCGGCCCTTAATGTTGATAATAGGGGCAGGAAACTTGATAGGCAATCCAACAGGGATAATGGCAAGAGAGGCAAGTCGAGGAATGGGAGAAGCAAGTCAAGGAACGGTAGGACTATGGAGTGTTGGAACTGTGGGAAGACGGGCCACTTGAAAAAGAACTGCAGGGCTCCAAGGAAGAATGAAGACAAGACTAATGACGCAGCCAACGCCGCCACTGAAGAGCAACAGGATGCTTTAATCTTGTCTGTCGACAGTTCTTTTGATTCGTGGGTGATGGACTCAGGAGCATCATTTCACACCACAGCACACCGTCATGTCCTGGAGAACTACGTTGCCGGAAATCATGGTAAGGTTTATCTCGCTGATGGAGAACCTTTGGATATAGTTGGCATTGGAGATGTCAGTTTAAAAATGCCTAATGGGTCGGTATGGAAGATTCATAAGGTGAGACATGTTCCTAAGTTAATGCGCAACTTGATTTCGGTGGGGCAACTGGATGATGATGGACATAAAGTAACCTTCAATTGTGGAGGTTGGAAAGTCACGAAAGGAGCGATGGTTATTGCTCGGGGACGCAAGGCTGGAACTCTCTACATGAACTCTAGTTGCAGAGATACCCTAGCAGTTGCTGATTCTGCTGCCAATACTGAGCTATGGCATTATAGGCTCGGTCACATGAGTGAGAAGGGTATGAAGGTGCTTCACTGCAAAGGAAAACTGCCGGGTTTGAAAACTGTTGATCACAGTTTGTGTGAAGCCTGCATCTTTGGTAAACAGAAGAGAGTCAGTTTCTCAAAGATGGGTAGAGAGCCTAAGTCCAGGAGATTGGAGCTAGTTCACACAGATGTGTGGGGGCCTGCGCCGGTGACTTCCCTTGGTGGCGCAAACTACTATGTGACGTTCATAGATGACTCAAGCAGGAAGGTATGGGTTTACTTTCTGAAAAACAAATCTGATGTGTTCGATGCTTTCAAGAGATGGAGAGCCATGGTGGAGAACGAGACAGATTTGAAGGTGAAGTGCTTGCAGTCTGACAATGGGGGAGAGTACCTAGGTGAAGATTTCAGGCGGTACTGTGCTGAGAATGGGATAAAGATGAGGAAGACCATTCCAGGGAAACCACAACAGAATGGGGTAGCTGAGAGGATGAACAGGACTTTAAACGAGCGTGCTAGGAGCATGAGGTTGCATGCAGGGCTGCCAAAGATGTTTTGGGCTGAGGCGATTAACACAGCCGCTCATCTGATCAACAGAAGTCCATCCACACCGCTGAAGTTCAAGCTACCGGAAGAAGTCTGGAGCCATAAACAGGTTGATCTCTCTTACTTGAGAGTGTTTGGTTGTGTTTCCTATGCACACATTGATTCTGCTGCTAGAAGTAAACTGGATGCCAAGTCAAAGAAGTGCTTTCTGGTTGGCTATGGCGGACTTGAGTTTGGTTATCGTCTCTGGGATGACCAAAGTCGGAAGATTATCAGGAGCAAGGATGTGATCTTCAACGAAGGTGTTCTGTACAAGGACAGAGACAGCACGGACTCCAGGGGTTCAGGTTCTGAAGATAAGAAGCCTGAGGAGATTCCATTAAAGGATCTGCCTGAAGTGGAGGTGCAAAATCCAGAGGTTGAAGACCAGGAAAACATAGCTCCAGAAGAAAACCAGAGGACTCCTGCCACACCAGTTAGGAGGTCTAGCAGGACAATTAGACCGCCGCAGAGATACTCCCCAACTCTGCATTACATCTTGTTGACCGACAAAGGTAAGCCAGAGAGCTTTGATGAAGCCGTGGAGGCTGGAGATTCGGTCAAGTGGGAGTTAGCCATGAGGGACGAGTTGGATCGGACATGGCAACTGGCAAAGTTACCACAGAGTAAAAAGTCCTTGCACAACAAGAGGGTATACCGGGCAAAAGATAAAAGTGCTGGCAGCAAGCGGTATAAGGCAAGGTGGGTGGTAAAAGGATCCAGAGATATGCTCACCAAGATGGATCCGATTGAGAAACTGAAGTTGTGCGCAACTTCAGTTGGACTTCTTCAAGAGGCGTGAGAAGTCGTTGCCGCTGCAGTGGGAGACATGGTGATTGATTAGTCTCCAAGTGGGAGATTGTTGCAGATATGGAGCCAAATCAAGTAGACAACCCAGCAAAAGGAAGGAAAAGGGAGAAAATCACGTCCTCGAAGGCAGGGAGCAAGCGCCGCGGCTCTGGCAGAAGAGCGCCGCGGCGCTGGGGCGAAGGCGCCTAGGCGCCAGGTGAAGAGCGCCTAGGCGCCAGGACAAGAGCGCCTAGGCGCTATGTGGAGAGCGCCTAGGCGCCAGGAAGACAACGCCGAGGCGTCGAGAGGCAAGCGCCTAGGCGCCAGGTGAAGAGCGCCTAGGCGCCGCAGGGGAGCGCCGCAGCGCTCGTTTCGAGCGCCGCGGCGCTGACGCGCTGTGCTGCGCGATGTGTTTTGAATCAAAGTCGAATTCAAAGGTCCCAAAAACGGGAAACCACTAGGGTTTCCCATTAGGTGCTATTTTCTCCTCCTTTGGTTATAAATAGACACAAGGTGGCTAGGGTTGTGTGTGTGAAAACTGTGTGTGAAAACTGTGGGTGAAAATTAAGAGTGGCATAATTTTGTGAGAGGCAAAATTCTTGAGAGCTCCATCCTTGAGAGAGAGAGAAAAATTCCCATTGGGTGTTAGATAGAAGAGAGTTTTGGTAAGCACAGTTTGTGAGTGTGTGAGAAACTGTTCTTGTAATCTGTAATCTCCTTCATCATAGTGGAATCTGCAAGCGGCAGAAACAGGACGTAGTCTCAAATTTGGACGAACCTGTATAAAAATTTGGTGTCCCTTTTCTTCTTTTCTCCTATTTATTTTTCTGCCATTGTTCGTTCTTGCGATCCTTGGAATTAGGAGTCGCCTAATTCCCCAACAAGTTTTTTTTTTTTTTTTTTTTGTTGCTAAAAGAACTAATATAATTAAGTGGGAGCAAAGTTGGGAACCTTTATAACTAAAATGATTATCCCATAGCCCTTTCAAGAAAATGAGCATCCCACAGCAAGATTAGGCCACAAAATCATAAATTGTCAAGTAAGGGCTACATGTTAAGCTTATGATCCATCTGTTAATTTTGGAAAAAAATTTTGCAAAAAAAAAAAAAAAAAGCAGAAACGTGGTTGTGGTGTGAATCATGTATACCAAAAATTTTCTCAAACCTTTTGTAAACCACTATAAATTGTATAAATTTAATGCTTGAATAAATATATACACTTTGCTTACTAAAATGATCGGAGATGAATTGAAAAATAAGCGGTTTACAAAGGACATTCACTTTAGACGAAACCACTATCTTCCTCTCTTAGTCTTTGGCACTAGTGTACGAACGTGTGGGTGAAGAAGGAATATGGTTTCTAAATGATTACTCAACTAATTTAAGTCACCCGTTAATCTCAACGCATGTGTAAAACGGGTCTTGGGATGAAGAACTTTTCTTCACACTCTTTCTCTTCTTACACGCCTATGGGAAGGAAATTTGGCAAAGTATTCTCAGTCTCTCTAAGACTCACAAGTGTCTCTTTAATGAATAGGGAATGCCTATATTTATAGAGAATGAGAGAGCTAATTAATTTTAGAAAGTTTACTTATTTTAAATTTAATATCAAATATTTAATTAAAATAAAAGACACAAGTTTTTCATTCTTTCACTGTCATAGGCCCCATACACACAAATACTATATCTGTGTATGATGCCAATCCAAGGAGAAGGAGGAGAGAAAAACTACTTGTTACACAATCTTATTTGTCTCTATATTCAACTTTGCATATTTGAATTAAATCACATTTATTCAAAATTAGAAACGCTAAATATAAAAACAGTGTAAACAAGCTTTGATATGCACAAGGAACTCATTATGTCTCCAAGATACAAGGAATAGGATTAGATTCTTAAATTCGTACCGAGTAAATTCCATAACTATGAGTTTGTTAATAACTCAGGATTAAAATCATCTTATATATGACCACTAGTCGATGTGATTCGAACTTGCTATATTTAACAAAACTTATTACTTGTTCTTATCACATCATGTCCTGCTTTTACATAATCTCATTGTGTACAGGCACTTATTTAATAACTCACTATATCAACAGTTCAGATAAGATCATTCCATTTTTAAGGAAAATGACATGTACTTGTAATGCTCAATTAAAGATTCTATATTTTAATTAAATAATTAATTATATGTTACTGACTATTTTAGTTATCATCTTTAAATATTATCCTCTTATATATAATCCTTAGATAATTATGGACTTTTAATGATATTTATAAATTATTCAAAATACATAGACACAAATATGATGAATAAAATCATTTTATTTATTTATAAATATATCCTTTACAAAACATCATATGCTTTTAGGACATCTATCCTAATACAACCACATGATAATTCAACCTTAGTGTAGGAGGTAGCCAAGAAAGGGTTCTACTCCTAGGTTTTGGACTTAATTGGTATAAAGGAAATTGTACTATTCTATCCTATTCTTGGGCAAGTTATAACTACTTAAGAGTGTCATTGGTTTGACTTAGGTGGTAGATGTTGCGTTTGGTTTTGCCTCGTGGGTTTAGAAAGCTTAAAGCATCTCCATGCAATACTAAATTGATGTGCCAATAGCAAATTTAGTATTTGAGTGAAAAAAATTTCTTTAATACAATGATATTTTTAATACTGAATTTTCTACATGTTAAACTTTGTGGCAAATATAACATATAGCAAATTTGGCATTTTATTCCTATTGGTTGGTCGATTAACTTTTTTGCTTTAGTAATTATAACATTTTTACCATTTAATTATTTTAATATTAAAAGTTACTTTTACAAGTTTCAAGGTTTAATAATTATAACAAAACGCAAATATGACATTCTAAATAACATTGTGTATTTGGAACATATAACAAAATAATATCAAATACGTTATTTTTACACTTTTTTGTGAGAAATATAACATTAGCATTTGTATTGGAGACAATTTCAGAAGTGACCTTTATGACGAATAACAGTAGTTGTCCCGAACAAAAGTTAAAAATAGTCATTTTCGTTGATAGTTTCTGACTTGGCTATTTATTGGACCTTAAGATAGGTTCTCTAAGCCTTGCAAACCGCATGAATCGTGTTAATTGGACACCCATAGTCAAAGTTATGAATTTTTAAAATAAGTCAAAATTATCAAAAATACTGAAGAAAATCAATGACGATCACCTCTGGTTTAGCACATTTTTAGAAGTGTTAACAAACCAAAAATCAAGTGTATGATAGTTTTTTCGAAAGTTCTAGGTGTCTTCTTTGAATAGGAATTAATATTGTAATTTTCGGAACTACATGGATTATTTTATGAGTATTTTTATAACATTTGATGAACCAAAATTTTTTTCATAATCTCTCTCACTTTTTAATATATGAGTGTTGCACCTAAACTACCTTTACTACCTCTTAAAAAATTTTATTAGAGACGTGTGGACTTGGAATCCACTCGTTTAGTATTTTATAGCCCAATTTGTATGCGTTCGAAATCTTGCATAGAACCTTTCCAAATGCTGGATTTAATGTCTTAAAAAAAATTTTAAGTGGTTTAGAGAGCTTAGATTAAGGCATGTGATAGCTTGATAGAAAGCTTTAATTTTGTATTTTCTTTTGACATTGATTTTGCTATTTTTGTAACTTAGAAGATCCTAAAAATTGTGATCCGATTAGCTAGAGTTTAAAGTTTAGAAGTCTAATAAAGGAGTATAGTCATTGTACATCTAGCATATAAGAATGAACTCTTGTGTAATCTAATAAATTGTGTTCATGCTTGACGTTCGTATGTACATTTCCATTATTATTGTCAAAGAAATATTTTGTTTATGTTTTATCTTGCACAAGTGGTTATTGGCATATGCATTGTATTCACATCGGTTACAACTCTCCGTGAGCAGTTTTGCACATAAAGACCCTTGAGCTCTTTAACTCAAACTGTGGTATTAAGGTACGTATAGACCCTTGAGCTCTTTTGCTTGGATGGAGGTATGGTAATGGTAAGTAAAGAAGCTTTGCAACGAAGTAAGTACAAAGAATGGAGATTTACTTTCTGTCAATTATATATGTCATTTATTTTATGCCATTCACTATTCTATTTAGTTAGCTATGTTGAGCGAGCTTATTAATCCAATTGGACATACTCCCTTGGAGGTGAAGGGGAATAGGTTGACTTCCCTATAGGGGCGACAGCCCATGGCATGGTTTAAGATACACCTATTTTATGTACTATAATATTGTACACTGATATATAGACTGTGACACAAAATGATTCAGAGTTTTCAGAAATATGGCCATGTATGAAAGCCCCAAGAGAGCTTCAGGTTTGTCTCTTTCACGTCCTAGCATGCAGTGCATATGTGACGACCCGCTTTTTCGGGCAGTCACTTTACTTTCTTAAACATCGTTTTATAAATAATAATCTTACTTACTTAGTAAGAAAAATACTGAAATAATTTTTTTTTAAACATTCTTTAAAAGTTTTTTAAAACTGATGCGATCTTTGTCGCATTTCAAGTTGAGACCTCGCTCAACACTTGCGCTTAAAATCATTTCAAATTGTTTCTTAAAACTTAATAAGAAACAATTATTAAATTATAGTTTAAAACTTTACTTTATAATTACATAAAATAGTTCGTAAACTGTATCTTAAAACTTTGAATACAATTCTTAGAACTCTGATTTTCTTAAAACTTCACAAACACTACATTAAACAATGAAAAACCTTTTCTTTACGTAGTGAAAGCAAACAGTGATGGTATCCATACCTAAATCTTTGCATCTGTCCTCCGCAGCACCCAGCTCTTCTAACGGGTCCTATTGGTCACCTTAAATTACCTACAGCATGAAGAAACTTTTAATGAGCTTTCGCTCAGTAAGTTCAAACATATTCTCACAAATCATTTAATCATGCTTTAAAACTTTTCTCATAAAAACCTTCCTCTTGAAACATTTTACACAAACGTTTTCCATAAACATTTCTGAAAATGTTTTTCATAAACGTTTTTCATAAAACATTTCTGAAACGTTTTGCATAAACGTTTTTTGTAAAACATTTCTTGAACGTTTTTCTTAAAACGTCGTTCATAAACCTTTTCTTGAAAACATGAAAATGTTTTTCATAAATATTTATCGTAAAGCATTTCTCTGAATGTTTTCCATAACATAACATATAAATATTTCATAAAAAGGAATTCAGGCAAAATCAGAATGCATAATTCCATTTATGCTCAATTAGAAACTTTCATTTATGAATGTCTTATAAACGTTCTTTTCTTACTTTAACTTTCTACCTTCGTTCCTTAACTTTTCTTATCTTACTTTAACTTTCTCTCCTTATTCCTTATCTTTCCTTATCTTACTTTAACTTTCTATCTTTGTTCCTTAACTTTCCTTATCTTACCTTAACTTTCTCTCCTTACTTTACTTTAGTGTTCGTACCAACTCATTAATCATGGGATCATAAACATGATGCTTCCCTTGTGGAAGACTTGAGACCATCAAACATTGAGGTCTTGTACCTCACATCTAGGAGGTCAAACTTTAATTTTACTCTCAGTACCTCATAACAAAGACGCTGTTACGACACTTTCTTTTTATCTTTACGTTACCTTCTTATTAACTTTAGTGAGCATTTCAAATGCAATCTCATCATATGCAAACACACTTGCAATTCATAGCTTGTACTATAAAACCTATTGCATAACAAATGCAACATATTGCTTAATAAATGCATCATAAAACGCAAACAATTTTGCAAATCATAACTTGTATTCTAACACTTATTGTGTAATAAATGCAACATATAACGAAATCACATTTTGTAAATTATAACTTTTATTCTAAACCTTATTGCACAACAAATGCAATTTATTGCATAACCAATGCATTATATAACTTATAACTTAAATTATAAAACATCATGCATTGTCATAATGCAAAACATACTTTAAATACTTTGAAAATCATAACTTGAACTTTAAAAAAAACGTTATGCATATCAATATGCAAATAGACTTTAAATATAACAATTGCAAATTCATTGTAAATCTTTTTCTTGAACTTTAAAACTTTTTGCATAATAGATGCAAACATACTTTAAGAGAAACTTGCATAATAATTACAAACTCATTTGCAAATTATATAAATAAGCATTTAAAAATCATTTACTTCATGTTGTATGTAAGATTTGAACTTACTCGAACTATGCTTTAGCGTTCTCTATTCCGTTCCTTTTCCTTCCATTAGTCGGCTTTTGCGTCCTGATCAAACGACAGCTGACTTATTAGTTAACTTTCTTTATTATCAATCCACTCATTGATAATAAAACGTAAACATTAACCATTCTTTCATTTTAACTTGACTAGTATACTTTCGTTTACCGTTGTCTTTACTTAATTTTATAAACCATCGGTTTACCTTTCCTTCGCTTAGCTTTGTAACCCACCGGGGTTACTTTTTCTTTTAACTTTGTAACCCATTGGTTTACCTCTCGTTTACGTAAACATCCCTGATTAAATCTCCCGTCTTATTGGCGATTTCATTACTTAACGTATTACGAAACATTTTTCGTCTAAGAACGTTATACTAAATTGGGGTGTTCGACTCCGTTCTAGCTGTTTCCTTGATAATGACCATTTTACCCTTAACGAGTTTTTTATCAACCTTGTAACGTTATAAAACTGATTCTCACATAAAACAGTGTAACAATCACTGATCATGCATTTCATAAATTTTCATGAAAGCATCTAAAACAATTTATTTTAAAATGGTTCATACTATAGACGAGATTCCTACTTACTTGGACTCAAGCTAAGCAGGTCTAGTTGTACCTCGCTGTATCTATAGTATGTGAAGCATCCTCTACAGTGCTCCTCGAGCGACCATGAATGGCTAGGAATGCTTCCTAGAGATCGTACATTACTGAAAACGTCATATTGGACTCCGTTACTGCAGTTTAAATCGCCTCAATCCGCGTGCAGTTAGTACTGGATGATTTTCATCGGAGTGGAATTAGCTTGAACAGAGGTCACCATTGCATTCAGAGAGTCGAAATGAGTCAGGAGGGGGTCTCGGATCGTCGATCGGAGGTCCGGATCACAAAATCCCAATTTGGCCTTTGACCGACCATTGACCGGCCGTTGATCGAGTTTTATCGACGTTGACCGGACTCCGTTGGCAGCTGGGCTCAAGCCTACCTCCCCTAAGTCGACCCTTTTGAGTCCAATAGCGGTGTCAATTTCACATAATTCTACCTCTAACATAGCAGATCGTGAAGTACAACGTCGGTAGAAATGGATGAGCTCCGATCTTGATTCTCCGACGGTGGTGGACCAAAATTGGTCAAGGGCTTTTGCTACCCACTCGTTTCTGAGTCCAACAGTGGTGGAGGTGTACCTCACCGTCGCTGTGAGCGGCGGTTCCAAAGGTGGCGCGACGGCGGAGATGTAGTGGCTCTGTCGTAGACACTAAGATCACGTAAATTAATGGTCGGACGGCGGAGAAATCACGTTGGAAAAAATGGGTTTCTCTTTCACTTTGGGCGGCGCGTGTGGCTTCCTCCGGCGGCTTTTTGGGCGGCACGGCACCTTGTTGGACTCAGCTCGTCGAGAGCTTTTCATTGGCACGGGAGGTGTCGAAAACAAACGTCGGAATCTCGAACGAGATTTGAGGAGAGAGAGAGAGAAAAAATCTAGAGAGAGAAAGTTGAGAGAGAGCTAAATTTTGTGTGATTTTTCTTTTTTTTTTTTACTATACTTTTCATCTTAATATAATTATTAACTTGATATATTTTTAATGCATTAAAAATCTCAGGTGTTACAACATAACTGATGATTAGTGTTTTTAAATTTTTTGTCGTAAAATGTTTTAGAGTCATTTTATTGTTGTCTCTCTCGTTCCCCCTTATTGAGCATTTGCCTCACCCCGTTTTTTTCAAATTATAGAAGTAAATTTGCAGCTTGATGAGTTTTGGTGCGGTCTTTGAAGTTCTCGAAGTTTGAGAAGAAAAGTTGAGAAATCGGTTGGGTTTTGTTCAAGTCGTCACCCTAATTCCATAGGAAATAGAATCACGCTGATTGGATGTCAAATGTCGGAGATATTAAAATCGGAAGTTTTGTTGTTTTTGGAGCTTTTGTCGCGATTACAGGGGCTACAGACTGAATTGTTATTGGCACAACATGTCTCTGGACTCAAGTGCTAAGAGCTTTCTATTGGTGTAAGAGGTGTCAGAAACCAACACTGACAATTCCATAGGAATTCTTGGCCGTGAGCAGAGAAATAAATGGAGGGAGAAAGAGATTGAGAAGAGAGAAATAGGAGGCTAAAATCTAATTAAAGATGGGTGAAACGGTGGGATCTAATTTGGTGAGGGAAGTGTTGCGGCTCAACCCCATAATTCAAAAATTCATTTGTCTCAGTTCATAAGAATTTTACAATTATCCAACTTGTAAATGTCACAAACCCAAAATTTTTAGGTGTCACAAAGTGTTTTTTTCTTCCATCTGCTTTGTTATAAGATCAGCTACAGTCTAGTTTTATTTTGATTGAGGTAGCGTCCCTACAGATTGTTCAATCACTAGCTTATATACTTTTCTACGTGATTCTCGCATGTCTCGGAAGAGTAAGAAGCAAGATGTTGATTCTGAGTCTGCCATGGAGGCAGATACCATGTCGTAGCTTCTACTTCTTGTGAGATTGTTTTGTTATGCTGGTTACTTGCAGATACAAGTGTTTTTCTTCATCAACCTACTTCTTTATATTGTAATAACAAGAGTACTATTCAGATTGGACACAATTTATTTTTCTATGAGTTGACTATGCATATTGAATTTGATTGTAATGTCACTTGACACAACACTGTTCTAGTGTGGGCTCTCTTTTTGACCGAACCCATGTTCTTCAACGTCTTCAAAGAAGTAAAACAACAGTGAAAAGTTCATTTTTTAGAGGATGAAAAGTTACATTTTTCATTTACATATTTAAATAAAACTATTAATCCTTTCATCTTTCAACTTGTAGTGTTCCTTTTTGGTCGCCTAATACATTTACCATAACAAGTAGCACATTGAATGAAGCCATAGGATGGTATATGGACAGCCATGCTTAGTTGAAGAGTGTCTAAATATTTAAGCTACTAGTCTATTAAATTTAAATAATATGAAAAGACATATTAGAAGCATTGTTTTAACAAAGAAAGAAACATGAGTCACGCGTCGAGTTTATTGCTTCTTCTTTTTCTTCTGATGTATATAAAGCCAACCCATTAAAAAAAACAATTCAAAAAGTAACCTTTGAGTTTTAGCTAAATCTCACGTTTGTTCTTGTGTTTTTGATAATTTAAAAAGTATATGTTATATTTTTAAACTATTCCAAAAATATCCTCTAAAGTTTTTTCAAAAGAAGTAGAATATAACCCTTCACTTAGTTAAATGGTTGAAAATAACATCAATATCCTTAACAGCAATTGTTAAACATTATTTTAAATATTTAAAACAAAGAACTTATATTTAGAAAGAAAAACTAAAACAAATTCAATAAAATAAACTATGTTTGGTTAAAAAAAATTTAAAGCTTAACAGGTCAGATTGGTCTAACCCTACACAAAATTTGTGCTCTTAAGGTGTCTATGCATGGCTGGTCGAATTTAAACTTGTTGAATAGGTCAAGCTTCACATTGGATCCTTCTCCGTACACCAGTTCTCTTTTTCTTGATTTATTTGCTTTTAAATTTTTTCAAAAATATTCAAATAATTCATGAGTAAAATAAAAATTAATTAGTAATTAATATTATTAAGGTTGTTTTGGTATTTTAAAAACTTTGACCACTTAAAGGGTTAATTTTTTACCTTTTTAAGGAATATTGGGATAATTTTTGTTGGATTATCGAAAACACAATAACACATATTGGACTAAACTAAAACTCAGGGGGTGTTCTTTTAGATTTTCTCAAAAAACCACCAGCAACAAGGACAAGAGCAAGCAAAAGAACAGGAAAAACGACTAATATTGGCAAAAACGACAATGGAGAAAAATAGTGAATCTTCTACCGATCCACCAAGAAAGAAGAACTCAACTAGTAATAATAGTGGAGGAGAGAAGGGTGAGGAAATGTCCCAGCTTGGCTCGGAGAGTAGCTAATATCCACAGATGGGTTAGACTACCTTCTTAGACGGTCAAAGCCATCGTCTATCACAGCTCTCTTCCTCTGATTTTTTGCCAATATCGTTAATCCCTTTGGCATCAATGCCAATAATGTTGATAAGAGGTTGCAAGAGATCCTCAAGGACTATAATTTTATCTGCACTTGGAGTTGGATTATTCACTAATAGGGTGTTTGACATACTGGTGGGAATCATTGGTTAGAACTGTTTTTATTATAGTATGTGAGAGCTTTACACTGTATCAATTTTTTTCTTTTTTAGTAGATGTAAGTGCTTTATATTGTTTATAACTGAGTTAGTGGTGTAAACCACCTTACGCCAAACACCATATAAATAATCTCCCAAATTAGAAAGAAAAGAAAAAGACGTTTTTTTTTTTCTCCGTTAAAATTTATTTGTGATGGATTTTTCATTTTGGAGAATAAACCTCAACCAAAAAAAAGTTATTTAGAAACCCAAATCTTTTTTTAAATTACCCGCCAAATTAGGGGAAAAAAAGGGCTCTATTTTTTCATATGCTTTTTTTATGTAATGAATTTTTTAGCTCGCATTTTGGAGAATGAAGCTCAACACCATAATCCAAATCCATGTTCTTTTCAAACTCAAATGGTGAAAACAAATTCTCATCTTTTTTATTACTCTTTCCTTTTTTGATGATTATTTCAGTACACATTTTAGTTTCTCGTCACTGTAGCTGCAATATAGCTGTCTTCATGGGCTGGTAAATTAACTTGTGAACTTTTCACCTTTTTTTTTTCCTAGAAAAAAACATTGACTTTTGAATTGAATTAAGCGATTGTTTTTTTGGATTGAGCAGAGATATCTTGTTGGATGCGGTCGTGAGAGAGACAATCAATGACGATCAGAATAAGTGTTTGGAACAAAACGTTCAGTATTCGTTTATTAGTATTTTGACCTAGATTGCATCTTCTATTGGTATTAGAAACATACATCAATTAAGTCATCTTCGATGCAGATGCAAATGTCAATAGTAGCGTTATATTTGCCACTAAAAAGTATAAAAATAAAAAATATTTAATGTGTTATTTTATTTTAGACTATTTGAAATATCATATTTATTTTTTTATCATAATTATTAAACCTTAAAATTGATAAAATAAACTTTTAATATTAAAATAATTAAAAATTTGTTATAAAACAAAGTAAAATATAACAAATGACTAAAGAGAATAACAAAATATCTTTATATTCTTTTACTTGTGAGGGAAAAAAATACAAGCTTAACATAACCTCTATTTATAGGCCAAAAATCGTAACTAGAGGTAACAGTAATAGATATAACTTATATAGTTTATATATACAATTAAGAGGAACATAATGCACAATATTAAAAGGGATTCAATGGCGAGATAATGTGGTCTAAATGTAAGTTGTAAATTTTCAATAAAACATTTGCATGTAACTCATGGAATTCCAAGAGGTGGTATCCACACACACTCTTGATTCACAACTCTGCCCTTGGATGTCCACCATACAAAGAATATGCCTTATTAAAAACCTTATTAAGAAAAAACCCAATGAGAAAGAAAAATCTTAGTATAAGAAAAAAAGAGTATGTAGTTCTTGTATGCTCTATATTTAGAACTGCTTTATTAAAAACCTTGCCAGGAAAACCTAATGGGATAAAACGTAAGCCAAAAGAAAAAGAGTACACTACATGGTATCTCCCTCTTATGTCAACATCTCTTCTTCCAAGATCTCTGAGTTGATGCATACCAATTTTGTGTACTAACCTCTCAAATGTTGGTGTAGGAAGTATCTTTCCAAACATATCTGCTAAGTTGTCATTGGAACGAATTTTATGTGCGTTGATCTGTCCTTTCGTTTGAAGCTCGTGCGTGGAAAAGAATATGGTGAAATGTGCTTTGTTCTATCTCTTTTTATGTAACCTCTCTTGAGTTAGGCGATACAGGCTGCATTATCTTCATACAACATCGGTGGACTTTTTTGTTGAATGAAAGATTACATGTTTATCTTATATATTGCACAAGGGATCTTAACCATACACATTCTCGACTTGCCCCCTGAATTGCTAATATCTTAGCATGATTCGAAGATGTGGCAGTTAGGGTTTGTTTTGTTGAGTGCCAAGATATAGCTATACCACCATATGTAAATAAATAACCTGTTTGTGATCACACTATATATAGATCAGACAAATATCCTACATCCACATATCCATTTAATTCTGACTTAGAATCCTGCATATAATACAAACCCATATCTGTTGTACCACAAAGATAACAAAGTATTTTTTTTACACCTTTCCAATGTCTTCGAGTTAGTGAAAATTGTATCTTACTAGTAAGCTAACAAAGAATGCTGTGTCCAATCTTGTACAGTTGCAAGATACATTAGTGCGCTAATAGCATTAAGATATGGTACTTTTGGCCGAAGAATTTCTTTATTATCATCTCCATGACGGAAAAGATCTTTTTTCACAT
Organism: Artocarpus heterophyllus; assembly: GCA_025403435.1. NCBI lineage: Eukaryota > Viridiplantae > Streptophyta > Magnoliopsida > Rosales > Moraceae > Artocarpus > Artocarpus heterophyllus. Next base: position 2,116,497 of record CM046339.1, on the reverse strand, counting down.
CAAAGGATCGTACAACCATGGGAGAAATCATTGGATGGGATTTGTCTATATTAAAATGCTACCTTTTCAATATCTGTTGATTGATGAACAAAAATCCCTCCTGATAAATGCTCAATCTGCAAGCTGAGATAAAATTTTGTTTTTTCCTAAATCCTTCATTTCAAATTCATTTTTTAAATATGTTATCAACTTTATAAGCTCTTCAAGAGTTCCAATGATATTCAAATCATCAATATAAGCTACAATAATAGCAAATCCAAACTTTAAGCTTTTAATAAAAACACATGGGCAAATTAGATTGTTAATATATCATTTTTTCAAAAGATATTCACTGAGACGATAATAACATATGCGTCTAGATTACTTTAACCCATACAAAGATCTTTGTAATTTAATTGAATACATTTCTTAGGATATTTTTAGCCTTTCAAAGACTTTCATGTAAATGTCACTATCGAATAACCTATATAGATAAGTAGTTACAACTTATATTAGACACTTGTGAAGTACTTCTGAAATTTTTAGGCTAATCAAAAATCTAAACGTAATTGCATCCATCATTAGAGAATATGTCTCCTCATAATCAATACCAGGTCTCTATGAAAAGCTTTGTGCTACAAGTCATGCTTTGTATCTGACAACTTTATTTTTCTCATTATGTTTTTGTAGAAATTTCCACTTTTAGGCTATAAGTTTTACACCTTTAGGTATTTGGACAACAAGCCCAAAAACTTGACATTTTTCAAGCGAGTTTAATTCTTCCTAGATTGTGTCTTTCTATTTTGGCCAATAATTTCTTCATTGAAATTCTTCAACAAACTTTGGTTCAAAGTCTTTGTTTTCTTTTGTAATATCAAGAGCTACTACATATGCAAATATGTTGTTAATAATAATTTCATTTAGATTCCATTTCTTTTTTGAAGTGATATAACTTATTGAGATCTCTTCATTAACATCATTTTCATGTACTGAACCTCTTTTGGGGTTACTTCTTTAGTGATGTCAATTGTTTTTATACTATACTCTTCAAGAACATTAATAACATTAAAAATGCTAACTTGTTTATTGTTTGGCTTCTTTTTCTTTCTTGGATTTTTATCCTTGGAACCGATGGCTCTACCACGATTCTGGTGTGTTTTAGACTCATATGCTAGCATATTAATATTTTTTTTTGTAGGAACATCAATTCGAATAGGAACATTTTTAGTTGGTATTAGTGATTTTGTTATTTTCTTAACATCAGTGAATGCATCTGGTACCTGATTTGTGACCTTTTGCAAATGGATAATTTTTTGAACTTCTAATTCATATTGATTTGAACAAGGATCAAAATGAGACGATGATGCATTCCATGAAATTTTTTTGTTTTTCCAACTGTTGTTTATCTCTTCCCTAGTGTTAGGAAAACTATTTCATCAAATTGACAGTCGACAAACCATGCCGTAAAAAGATCACCTATCAAGGGTTCAAGATAATTAATTATTGACGAGAATTCAAATCCAACAAAAATTCTTAGTCTCCTTTGAAGACCCATTTTAGTGCATTGTGGTTTAGCAATTGGGACATATACTATGCATTTAAAAATTCTTAGATGGAAAATATCTAGCTTTTTACTAAAAACAAGCTATAATGAGGAGTATTTATGATATGCAGTTGGCTTTATGTGAATAAGCACTGCATCATATAATATGGCATGTCCACAAGCAAAGCTAGGCAATTTTGTTCTTACAAGTAAGGCCCTAGCAATTAATTTTAGCCTTTTAATAAAAAATTATGTTAATTCATTTTGCATGTGCATGTGAGCAACATGATGCTCAACAGTATTCCCAATTGACATGAAGTAATCATTAAAGGCTTGGGATGTAAATTCTTCTGCATTATCTAGACAAATTTTCTTGATTGTATAATTTGGGAATTCTACTCGTAATCGGATTATTTGAGCAAGGAGTCTTGCAAGTACAATATTGCAAGTAGATTAGAAACAAACATATGGCCAACATATTGATGCATCTATTAATACCATAAAATATTAAAATGGTCTACATGATGGAATAATAGGCCCACATATATCTCCTTGTATTCGTTTTTAAAAATATAAGATATTCAATTGTAACTTTCATTAGGGCATGACCTTATAATCAGGATTCCTTGAAAACAAGCAGCACATGAAAAATCTTTAGACCAAAGAATTTTTTGGTTCTTTAAAGAATGTCCATTTGAATTTTCTATAATCCTTCGCATCATTATTGAACTTGAATGACCTAAACGGTCGTGTCAAATAATAAAATTCCTTGAATCTTTGGATTCTTGGTTGTTCATCACATAAGATTCAATTGGATTTATAAATATCTAATATAATCCAAAAGAGTATACTAGTAGTTTTTCCAATATTTGTTTCTTTTTAAGACATTAGACGTAATATAAAGATATTCAGCGTCTTTCTCATTTGTTATCTCAATATGATAACCATTATGATGCATATCTTTAAAACTTAGTAGATTTTTCTTTTTTTGATCTACTAGAGTACATAGCATCGTTAATTATAAACTTTGTGCCATCAAATAATAATATATTAGCTCTTTTGAAGCCTTCAATGAGGCCTGCAATGCCAGATATTATACTAACATTAGCTTCAGCTAATATGAGATCGGAAAATATTTTTATCTTGAAGAATAGTGTATGTTGTTCTATTGTTTGCTAGGCAACAAGCTACACCATTAACTTTAATACTGATGGAATGATTTTTGACATCCATAAAGTTAAAGTTACAAAAATATAAGAAAATAATATACTAAACACAATCCTTTTTTTATAAGAAAACATATGGAGATTACAAAACATAATAAAAGCACACAGAAATTACAAGGACACTAAAATAAAAACACATAGAAACACAATAAAGATTATGGATCACACCGGAAATAAAAACAAACTAAAAATAACATATTATGGATAGATTGGTGCGAGAACATCTTTTCAAGCCATATTGATGTTTCCCTTGCTAATTAAATTCTCAAAATTTTCATCATGATTGTCAAAGAAATCTGCAACGTCCAAGTGTGTAAAATCTGTAGGATCATACTGTTCAGTAAAGTTTGGCTCAACAAGGTTTGTCCCTACACCTTTTTCGTTCTATTTCAAGGGAGCTTAGTAAAGATCAACAAAGTGTTTAGATGTGCGATAGGTACGTCTCTAATGTCCTTTCATGCCATATCTATGGCAAGTATTTTCGTTGTTATTGGGGGCTTTATTTTGAAAACCCTTTTCTTCTTGTTTCTCTTCATTCTTCTCCCATTTTTGATCGTAAGATGCAACTTTCTTGAAATTTTAAGAGTTTTGTTATAATAATCACGACTACGACCACAACCGCAACTGCGACCGCGAATGTGACCATGTCCATGACCACAACTACCATGCCGACCTTGCCTAGGATCTTCAACATATGTCGCGTTCACTTCAGGGAGTGGTGTTGATCTAATTAGGCAAGATTGAGGATTTTTCATCAATAGTTCACTGTTTTGTTTGACAACAAGAATACATGGTATTAATTCAGAATATTTCTTAAAGCCTCACTCTTGATATTGCTGTTACAAAAGCACATTAAAGGCATGAAAAGTAGAGTATATTTTTTGTAACATGTTTTCATCAGTAGCATTTTCTCCGCATAATTTTAATTAAGAAGTAATTTTAAACATTGCGGAATTATATTTGCTCATACTTTTAAAATCCTACAATCACAAGTGCATCTAATTATAGAGATCATTAAGAAGTATTACGGTTTTTTGGTTATCGTACTTTTTCTTTAAATTATTCCAAAGGACATATGGATTTTTTACCTTCAAATATTCATTTTTCAGTCCTTCATAGAGATGATGACGAAGGAATATCATTGTCTTTATGCGATCCTGTAAGCATGTATCATTTCCTTCTTTTATTGTATTTCCAAGCTTCATAGCCTCAGGGTGGATCTCAACATCAAGAGTCCACGCCAAATAATTTTTGTCAAAAATATCAAAAGCAATGAACTCAAGTTGTGTAAGATTTAACATAGTGAAAGCTATAGTGAATATAAAAATAAAGGTTAATAAATTACCAAGAGCAATGAATATAAAAATAATTTTTGCCAGAAATATCAAGAGCAATGAACTCAAGTTTTGTAAGATTTAACATAGTGAAAGCTACAATTAATATAAAAATAAAGGTTAATAAATTACCTTTGCATGACAACAATGAGAATAAGTACTCAAGCAAACCATGATTACATTACAATAAATAATTCACAATTTTTCAATTAAAATAGGTTTTGCTTCATAACATACTTTAAGAAAATAAAATAAATGAATAAATGCTATAGGAAATAGATAAGTCATGAATTAGAAGTGTAAATGGTATAGACATTTAAAATGTTAAATACATATGGCTTATGGCAATAATGACTGTATACCCATGATATTAACTATAGTGTTATAATCATTAACATAAAGAGGTCAGCAAAAACCACTAACATCAATAATGTATCTCTTATCTATTAATAAATGCAAAATTATATCATATGAATTGTTAGACATGTATGCCCTAAGGAGTAAAAACGTAATAAGTTTTTGGAGATATTTTTATCAATAAAGAATTTATTCATTATTTATATACCAAATCTTGTCCTCTTTACGTTCATATTTGTTGAATGTATGTTAAACAAACAATAATATGAGATTATTGGTCTAAACCTTAAGAATTGGGCATATGATGGACGGATTATGCGGAAGACACGATTCTTAAGGTGATGGTCTAAATCATACGATCAGCAATCGAGGGAATAAAGTTGGGTGCTTTATTCATGCAAAGATTGTTATGTGTCTATATCCCTTTTGGAAGATGGTTTGTCTTGGCCATCGGAGGTGGACTCCGTGAATAGAAACATTGGCATGTTGTCATAAGTGACGATGTGTTGGATCAGGACATAAAGTGAATTGATTTGAATTAATAATTCTGTCTCGGTAAATTGATTCACTTTAGACAATCATTTGTGTTGTATCTTAATCCTGAGATAAATAGTGGGCCCGTTGTCTTGACTTGTGTCTTTTGTTGTACCAAAGGGTGACACCTACTCTTAATAGTGGTATGCATGCCGGTACGTCAGAGGCATGACTCTTGATAGCGTAGACTTGTTATTCATAGATATGAAATCCATAGCTCCTCTTTAGGAGTAATGATATCCTCTTATATGCGTTATCTTGTAATTGGAAAACTGAAACGCTCAACCATTTGGATACATAGGTGTAACCGAATAGTATACTGTCTTTGGATGGTAAGTTTTCTAATGGTGAGATAATAGAACGTAAGATAAAAAATAATCAGGAAGGTAAGACAAAACTTGTCCTTAAGCTGATTATGAATTATCATATGAGGATACGATGCACTATGATATGTCATGGAGACTTAGCTATATGAGCTTCGTAATTCTATGTAGTTCGAGAGTACAGCTCCAAGCTTTTAGTGGAGTAGCGTTGGAGTTTATAATTATGAAATGTATATCTGGGATATTGGGTTTCATAATTATCGGGAGCTTAAACTATATAGGTCCATTTGGTCCCCTTTGCTAGCTCACAACATCCTATAACGACACGGCGTGCTTTTCCAATAATTGGTGACTTGTGTTGGATTTATCAGATTGGTTAAAATTTGGAAGAATCAAATAATTCATATCTGTTTATTGGTTGAATTAATTTTGTAATAAATTAATTCAAGATAAACTTGTTGAATTATTGGGATCGGATAATTCTTGTCTGTTTATCGGTTGATTTAATTTTGGATAAATTAGATCAAGATAAACTTGTAGAATTATTGAGAATTGATTTATTTTCTTAGAGATTATCTAGATAAAGTTGTTTTGATCAGATAACTTCTCTATTCGGTTATTTGAATTAAAACTAAGACTTTATCCTATAGAATTTCGGGTGGAAAATAAAAGTTTCGCGAGATTTTTTATTCGGTAGTTCGGCCTTCCGATGGACGTGTTCGGCCTGCCAATAGGACCTGTTCGGCCTGCCGATCAGCGAAGGATAAGATCACGCGTTTTCACACAGATCTTATCAGATATTGATCCGAATTTGATTCTGATCTGAATTTTGAGACCTAATCTGATGAGGACTGACCCTAGGACCAACCTCTATAAATAGGAAGTGATTCTCACAAGTTACTAAGATCAATTGAGAGATTAAGAGTGATACTCTGCTAAGTGAGAATCTAAAAAACTCCCTGAGAGCTTTTGTTCACAAATCACGAACACTTGCTTTGGGTTCTCTCGATTGGTTGGAAGGAGAGTCACCGGTGGAAGAGCTGTACGTGTGAGCCCACACTCACTCCGGTCGTGGATAGAGAATAGCAAAGAAGACCAGTTGGTTGAGGCTCTTCTGGAACGTTATTTCTCTTCAAAGATTGTGGAGGTTCTTCAGCATACAAAGGTTAGTAAGATCTGGTTAATTTATGCATATAGCATGTCAAACTTGTGTTTTGGAAATTACTCTGATGTAAAAAATTTTTAAAATTCCGCTGCGCACTATTTTTCTAACATGAACAAGATAACTAATTACACAAAGTATAGTTTGTACACGAATGACAAAGCCATTAAAAAAATTTCAATTCAAGAAATCGATATACATATATATATATATATAGCAGTAAAGAAGATTAATAACATAGCATCAGTGTTAAATAAACCAAACAATTACGCATATACATACAGTCATGATAGTAATATCGAAATGAGGACATAATATATATATATATATATAAATATATATATTTGAAGGGAATGAGTATATAGTATAACAACGACTAAATAGTGATGATAATAATAAATGTTTATCAAGAGAAATAAACTGGTATTTTAGAAAAACTTGACTAAAAGTTGACCTTGACGGACAACAAGGGTTAGAACTCATGCTAATAACGTGTTATAAAACAAAGCAAAATATAACAAAAGAATAAAGAGAACAAGAGAGAAAACACAAGAGGAAATGAGAGACAAAATATCTTTCTATTCTTTCACTTGTGAGGGATGAAAATACGAGCTTAGTACAATCTCTATTTATAGACCAATAATCATAACTAGAGGTAATAGTAATAGACATAACTTATATAGATTGCATATACAATTAAGAGAGACATAATGTAGAAAATTAAAAGGGATTCAATGGTGAGATAAAGCAGTCTAAATGTAAATTATATTTGCAATAAAACCTTCGCATGTAACTCATGGAATACCAAGAGGTGAAATCCAATACACGCACTTGATTCATAAGTAAGAATGTTGTTGTGATTTAATTAAAAAAATCAATTTATCAACCAATAGGAGTCAAATGTCAAACTTGTTTTGCCACCAAAGTTAGCATTAAAAATGGGATCACATTAGGGTGCTTTTTTACACTCAAACGTCAAATTTGCCATTAGCATATTAATTTTGTATTGCCTTAGAGACGCTCTTAGAAGAGTGTTATATTGTTCTTCTAGTGTTTCAAGCACACAAATACTAACCGATTTCAATAAACACGCAAACTCTACAATGTTACTTACGACTTCTATTTGTACTAGTTACCAGTCCTTTCTCCGTGCCTGTATTTTTTTTCTTTTCTTGCATTTTTTTTTTGCATATTTTCATTTATTATTCTCCCAATAGTTTAGTTTAGTAAAAAAATTACTAGCTAAGAGAAAAATATAATAAGGAAAATTAGGCAGTAATTATTTATAGGATACATATAAGAAAAAGTATTTGAGAGGGTTGCATGACAAAAAAATGTTTAGGTAGGAATAAATATGAGAAAAACTTTTAAGTTGTGCAATTAAGAGAAAATATTTATGAGGACCATATTTAGGAAAAAAAAATTGACTAAAAAAACGTTTAGGCCACAAATTTCAAGCAATCCGGTGCTCTATGATAAGTGTTGCTTCTTCGAGGCTTTGGACTAGTTGTCGTTGCATCGCGTTTGGTGGTGCGTACCTTGGTTTGCGACCGACACTGTGTAACGTCCTGAAATTTATTTAATGTTAATGTAATGTAAATGATGAATTAGTGTGCCACAATTAACGTTTTAATATTTATTAGACTATTTGGTTGGATTTTTGAATTTTTGGTTGTTTTGTTAAATTAATGAATTCGAAGGATTTCTTATTGTTTCAAAATGATGTTTTGAGTTTTAAAACACCACAATTTGTAAAATGTTAAAAATACTCCGTTTTGCAAAACCGTGGGCGGCACATGGTTTTCGCACAGAAAAACCGCCCACCGATTTTCTCTATTTATTTCCTTCTTTCCTCTCTCTCTCCTCACTCTCCGGTTCTCTCTCTCTCTCTCTCTCGCTCTCTCTCAATTTCTCTCTCGGCAGCCCCTCTCCCTCTCTAATTTCTTCACAAATTTTGAAACCACATTCGAATCCAAGCTTCGGGTTAGCGAGGAGGAAGCTCGGGGACGTGATTCGGCAACCGAGAACGCGGATTGAAGCTTCGATTCGAGGTTAGATTCAAAATTTCTAAACTTTTTACAAAATTTCCGATTTTGTGCATTTTTGAAATCTAAGTTTGTTTTAGCTTAGAAAACTGTGGATTTGTGTTAAATGAACTTAGAACAACTAGAATCTAAGCTTATATTGAAGAGAAACGGATTGAATTCAAGATATCTCATTTTTCTCCTCATTTTTTCATTTTCGGATTTTTGAGGATTTTGAGTCAAAATCTTGTTTAAATGAGTCCAAACATGTTCTAGAATGTTTTTCTATCAACTATAGTTGTTTTTCATGCCTGGGATTTGAGAAAAACAGGTTGGAATCAAGATTTGGGTTTTGGGGAAATCGAAACCCGTGGCTGGGATTTCTGGGTTTTCCCAGTTCTGCAGGCCGAAGTTCATGTTCGGCAGGCCGGAGTGATGATCGGCAGGCCGGTGTTCTTCCGACCGACAGGCCGAATCTGGCGAAATGTTCGGCAGGCCGAACCTTGTTTCCGGTAGACCGAACTGTGCAGTTCGGCAGGCCGAAGCAGGGCGTCCGGCAGGCCGACCGAGGCATGGAAAATTTTGTTATTTTTACCCGTTTTCACTATTTTGAACCCTGATTTAAACCCCAACCTTATAGGATGATTTTAAAGGTACAAATGGCACACTAGGACATCATGAAATGATTTAGTAGCATAGAATGTCTCGAACTAGATATTGATTGACTTAGTTGGTATCTAGGATCGTTCGTGGTTTCGTGGAGCTAACGTATAGCGGACCGGGATTGCGGTGTGGGGTACCAGCACGAGTATTGAGGTAGGACTTCTATCCTATTTCTTTGGTAGCCTGGTTTTGAAATGTTTTGGGCTTTGAAAATGATTTCTATCAAAATGTTTTCAACGGTTGTTTGAAAATGGTTTTATCGGTTATATTTTAATATACCGTGATTATGAAATGAACTTCATAATAAATGTAACTGACAACACTCGGTAATTGGGTTTTGAATGACAATGATAATAAACACATGGGCATGATGCCATATCAGAGATCGGGTCATGTAGCGATCGACCTTGGGGGCAGGTCCCGAAACCCAGCTGGGCCACTACGGTGGTGATATCATGGTTTGCCTAGGTAAAAGTAAAATGGTGTTTTGATTTGACGAGTAGACTGTTTTGTGTCAGGACGGTTCTACTCAAATTATTTATTTATTTATTTATGTATTTAAGTTTCTTTTGAATAACTCCTAATAATGCTATGTTCCTTTGCATTAAATTATTTTTATAAAACCTAGTCCTACTGAGCCTTTCGCTCACGTTTTATCTGTTTTAAATTCCCCCCTCTAGGTGGTTTCCCTTTTAGGTTTGGAGAAGATTCTTCGGACCGAACTTAGGAGCAATAGGAGGATTTATTTATATTCTGTATTATTAATCAAGGCATGTAAAACCTTAACTTTATTTGTACTTGGACTGTAATTGTATTTATGATATTGTCAGTACCATGTGTGTGCACAAGTTGTGGGTTGTGGAACCCATATTCGCGGTTTTTATTCAATTATTATTATCTGCTAAATATTTATAAATTCGTTTATCAAATGTGGTAGAAAATGTCTTTATTTCTCACTTAATTGGATTCTTAAAGCACTTAATTTTAATTAAATCCTCTTTTAATTAATCTAAATATTCCGCCACGTCACCTCCCGTACTCCGGGGTGTGACAGAATGGTATCAGAGCTCAAGGTTATGAACCTTGGGAATTGTGCACACATAGGTTTGACAATGAAATACCTCTGACAGTCCAAATTTTGTTCTCAGAAGTGAGAGAATGGCACCTAGACGTCGTTCGACTGCTGACGTCGAGTTCGGAAATGATGAGAGCATGATGAGGTCTATGTTTGCGGCTTTCCGGCAGATGGCAGCCAGGGCTAGACCGGAAGACTCCAGTGTTGGTAGTCGACATGCTTTCTTTAAGGAATTCCGACGGGCGTCAATTCTGACTTTTGATGGCAATGGGGATCCGCAGTTAGCAGAGTATTGGTTGGATTCAATCTTGAAGCATCTGGATACTCTCGGTGTGCCTGAGGAGTATCGTGTGGAATTCGCGGCGTATAAGCTCGAGGGTGGCGCTAACACCTGGTGGAAACAAACTAAGCGTCTGGAGCGCGGTGGCGATATTGGTTGGGACAAGTTCGAGGAGCTGTTCTATGATCGGTATTTTTCGCAGGGGTATAGAGACCAGAAGGCAGCTGAGTTTTATAGATTGCAGCAGGGTGATCTTTCAGTCCGGGAGTATGAGGCAAAGTTTAATGAGTTGGCTAGGTTTGCTCCATCAACGGTGGCATCGGAGCATGAAAAGTGTATTAAGTTTCAGGAAGGACTCAAGGCTCCTATTCGGCGGCAGTTGGTTGCCCTACAGCTTAGGAGTTTCGGAGAGCTTGTGTCGTCGGCGATCTCCGTGGAGAATGATTATGTGCAATATTGTGAGGACCGAGCCAAGGCTTCAGGAGGACCGCAGAGGAGTGGCAGGAAGAGCACCAGTAGTCGTCCAGCTCCGGGGAAAGGCAAGCAAGGCGGTGCGACCAGTGGTAGCAGCAGTTCGTCTGGCAGCGGGCGCAGCAATCCCTACAGCTTTCATTGTCATTTCTATCAGCAGCCCGGACACATCAAGAGGAATTGCCCGATCAGGAGTGCTCGTCTTGGATCTCAGACCGGGGAGGATGCCAGTCGTTCGTCTCAGCCTCAGCCTCAGACCCTACCTCCGCCTCCACAGTACCCGCAGTTGCAGTATCCACAGTTTTCTCCTCAGCAATTCTCATATCCGGCACGGGGGCAGCAGTCGCAGTATTTTCAGCGCAGTGTTCCTCAGTATCGAGCGCCGAGTACAGGTAGTGTGCAGTCGTCTCCATCTCAGCAGCATCGGCCGAGTAATGCAGGACCCAGTAATGTTGGTAGAGGAAAAGGGAAAGCGCCAGTGCAGGTTCATGCAATGGCATCTGGAGGGTCAGATTCTCAGACTGGTAACGCAGTTGTTGACGGTATGATCTTGGTTTCTAGATCCTTAGCTCGTGTTTTATTTGATACCGGTGCCTCTCATTCTCTCATTTCGAGTTCTTTTGTACATGCCTTGGGATTAGAGGTAGAAGAGTTTAATGAACCCCTAGTTATAACTTCTCCCTTGGGGCGGGTGTGTGTGAATTGTATGTGTAAATCATGTAAAATAAAGATTGGGGATGAGATTTTGAAAAGTGATTTGATTATACTCCCCATGAGCTCCTATGATGTAATCTTAGGGATGGACTGGTTGTCCAGGTATAGTGCAGTCGTGGACTGCCAACTTAGAAAAGTGACCCTAGTGTCTGATAGGGGGACGGTAATCACTTACCAGGGTGGTGGTGATTGGCTAATGAGTGAGCGCCTTATAAAGTCGTGTCTAGGAGGGCGAAGGAATCTAGATTGTTTTGCTTTTCTTGCCAATCTAGATTGCAAGCCCTATGTTTCGAGGGGTAGTGCAGCGATTTCGGTGGTTGATGAGTTCGAGGATGTTTTCCCCGACGAGTTACCAGGATTACCACCGCATCGGGAGATTGAGTTTGGTATCGAGTTGTTTCCAGGGACATCACCGATTTCTATGGCACCTTATCGGATGGCGCCGGCAGAAATGAAGGAATTGAGGAAGCAACTTCAGGAGCTTGCTGATAAAGGATATATTCAGAATAGCACATCTCCGTGGGGAGCACCTGTTTTGTTTGCTAAGAAGCATGATGGGACTCTCAGGTTATGTGTGGATTATCGACAGCTGAATCGTGTTACGGTGAAGAACAAGTATCCTTTGCCTAGGATTGATGAGCTATTTGATCAGTTGGGAGGTTCGCGATACTTCTCAAAGATTGATTTGCGTTCAGGTTATCATCAGCTCAGGATCAAGGAAGAGGATATTCCCAAGACAGCTTTTAGGACTCGGTATGGGCATTTTGAGTTCCTGGTCATGTCGTTTGGGTTGACGAATGCTCCAGCAACTTTTATGGATCTGATGAACAGGGTATTTAGGCCGTATCTGGATCATTTCGTGATCGTGTTCATCGATGACATTCTTGTGTATTCTAAGACTTGGGAAGAGCATGAGCAGCATCTTCGGATCGTGCTTCAGATTCTGCGGGAGCACCAGTTGTATGCTAAGAGGGAAAAATGTGAATTCTGGTTGACTGAGGTCAAGTTTCTGGGTCATGTCATCTCGGAGCATGGTATTTCAGTGGATCCATCCAAGATTGAAGCTATATTGGAATGGGAACGACTAAGGAATGTAGCGGAGATTCGCAGCTTCTTAGGTCTTGCTGGATATTACAGGAAATTTGTGAAGGATTTTTCGAAGATTGCAGCTTCGTTGACAAGATTGATCAAGAAAAATGTCAGGTTTGAGTGGGATGAAGATTGTGAGCTTGCTTTTCAGGAATTGAAGAACCGGTTGACTTCAGCTCTAGTGTTGGTTATTCCTAGCAGTGATGAGCCGTATGAGGTTTATGCTGATGCTTCAGGGCGCGGACTTGGATGCGTGTTGATGCAGCATGGTCGTGTAGTTGCGTACGGATCGAGACAGCTACGACCTCACGAGCGGAATTATCCTACTCACGATTTAGAGCTCGCGGCGGTGATTTACGCACTGAAGATTTGGAGGTGTTACTTGTATGGAGCGTCGTTTCAGGTCTTCTCCGATCACAAGAGTTTGAGGTATCTGTTCACTCAGAGGGATCTTAATCTGAGGCAGCGCAGATGGGTGGAGTACATGGAGGATTATGATTTCGCCTTGCAGTATCATCCCGGGAAAGCTAATGTGGTCGCGGACGCGCTTAGCAGGAAGTCTTCAGGGATTCTCGCTTGTTTGATTTTTGAGGACTGGAGCAGGGATGCGACAGTGAGTGAGTATCGGCTACTGTATCATGAAGATGGTGATCGAGTTTCGTTATATCATGTGGAAGTGACTCCAGCTCTTGTTCGGATGGTGAAGCAAGGTCAGTGGCAGGATCGACATTTGCAGGGGATTTGGTCGCGGATTCAGAACGGGGAGCAGTTTGAAGAATGGAGCGTGCATGCAGATGGATCGTTGTACTTCCGGGAGCGTCTTGCAGTTCCAGTTATCGTCGAAGTGACGAAAGCCGTTCTAGACGAAGCTCATAGGTCTCAATTCGCTATTCATCCGGGGAGCACCAAGATGTATCGTGATTTGAAGAGGCAGTACTGGTGGAGAGGCATGAAGAAAGATGTTCGCGAGTACGTGGCCAAGTGTTCGACGTGTCTTCAGGTGAAAGCTGAGCATCAGAAGCCTGCAGGTCAGCTTCAGCCGCTTCCTATTCCAGGGTGGAAATGGGAGCATGTGACGATGGATTTTCTCACATGTTTGCCAAGGACGGAACAGCGACACGATGCAGTTTGGGTTGTGGTCGACAGGTTGACGAAATCGGCGCATTTCATTCCATTTAGGTCGACGTGTTCGAGGAAGATTCTCGGGGAGTTGTATATGCAGAATATTGTGAGGTTGCATGGAGTTCCTTTGTCCATCACCTCTGATCGAGACACCAGGTTTAATGCTAAGTATTGGAGGAGTTTTCAGGAAGCTTTGGGTACGGATTTGAACTTCAGTACGGCGTTTCATCCTCAGACTGATGGGCAGTCTGAGCGGGTTATTCAGGTTCTCGAGGATATGTTGCGTGCTTGTGCGTTGGACTTCGGCGGAAATTGGAAGCAATGTTTGCATTTGGCGGAGTTCGCGTACAACAATAGTTATCAGGCGAGTATCGGCATGGCACCATTTGAGGCGTTGTACGGGTGACCGTGTCGGTCACCTGTATGTTGGGCCGAGCCGGAAGATAGAGTTATTCTTGGGCCAGATGAGATTCGTGATAGCAACGAGAAAATCGCGGTAATTCGAAGTCGGTTGAGGGCAGCTCAGAGTCGGCAGAAGAGTTACGCGGATAGGAGACATAGACCTTTAGAATTCGCGGTTGGAGATTTTGTTCTCTTGAGGGTGTCGCCTCGTAAGGGAACTATGCGGTTCGGGGTGAGTGGGAAGCTCGCGCCGAGGTATATCGGGCCGTTCGAGATCACTCATCGTGTTGGTGCGGTCGCTTATCGGCTTGATCTTCCGCCCGAACTTTCTCATGTGCATGATGTATTTCATGTGTCGATGCTTAGGAAGTGTCCACCTGAGCAGGGCAAGGTAGTTTCGTTTCACGATGTCCAGGTTCAGGAAGATACGACGTATGAAGAAGTGCCGATTCAGATTATCGACCGAAAGGTGATTAGTTTGCGTCGTCGTGAGATACCGTTGGTAAAGGTCGTGTGACAGCATCACGGGGTTGATGAAACCACTTGGGAATTAGAGTCGAGTATGCGGGAATTGTATCCACATTTGTTTTGTTTTTGAAGTGAGTTGTAAATTTCGAGGACGAAATTTCTTTTAGGGGTGGAGAGTTGTAACGTCCCGAAATTTATTTAATGTTAATGTAATGTAAATGATGAATTAGTGTGCCATAATTAACGTTTTAACATTTATTAGACTATTTGGTTGGATTTTTGAATTTTTGGTTGTTTTGTTAAATTAATGAATTCGAAGGATTTCTTATTGTTTCAAAATGATGTTTTGAGTTTTAAAACACCACAATTTGTAAAATGTTAAAAATACTCCGTTTTGCAAAACCGTGGGCGGCACATGGTTTTCGCACAGTAAAACCGCCCACCGATTTTCTCTATTTATTTCCTTCTTTCCTCTCTCTCTCCTCACTCTCCGGTTCTCTCTCTCTCTCTCTCGCTCTCTCTCAATTTCTCTCTCGGCAGCCCCTCTCCCTCTCTAATTTCTTCACAAATTTTGAAACCACATTCGAATCCAAGCTTCGGGTTAGCGAGGAGGAAGCTCGGGGACGTGATTCGGCAACCGAGAACGCGGATTGAAGCTTCGATTCGAGGTTAGATTCGAAATTTCTAAACTTTTTACAAAATTTTTGATTTTGTGCATTTTTGAAATCTAAGTTTGTTTTAGCTTAGAAAACTGTGGATTTGTGTTAAATGAACTTAGAACAACTAGAATCTAAGCTTAGATTGAAGAGAAACGGATTGAATTCAAGATTTCTCATTTTTCTCCTCATTTTCTCATTTTCAGATTTTTGAGGATTTTGAGTCAAAATCTTGTTTAAATGAGTCCAAACATGTTCTAGAATGTTTTTCTATCAACTATAGTTGTTTTTCATGCCTGGGATTTGAGGAAAAACAGGTTGGAATCAAGATTTGGGTTTTGGGGAAATCGAAACCCGTGGCTGGGATTTCTGGGTTTTCCCAGTTCGGCAGGCCGAAGTTCATGTTCGGCAGGCCGGAGTGATGATCGGCAGGCCGGTGTTCTTCCGACCGGCAGGCCGAATCTGGGGAAATGTTCGGCAGGCCGAACCTTGTTTCCGGTAGACCGAACTGTGCAGTTCGGCAGGCCGAAGCAGGGCGTCCGGCAGGCCGACCGAGGCATGGAAAATTTTGTTATTTTTACCCGTTTTCATTATTTTGAACCCTGATTTAAACCCCAACCTTATAGGATGATTTTAAAGGTACAAATGGCACACTAGGACATCATGAAATGATTTAGTAGCATAGAATGTCTCGAACTAGATATTGATTGACTTAGTTGGTATCTAGGATCGTTCGTGGTTCCGTGGAGCTAACGTATAGCGGACCGGGATTACGGTGTGGGGTACCAGCACGAGTATTGAGGTAGGACTTCTATCCTATTTCTTTGGCCTTTGAAAATGATTTCTATCAAAATGTTTTCAACGGTTGTTTGAAAATGGTTTTATCGGTTATATTTTAATATACCGTGATTATGAAATGAACTTCATAATAAATGTAACTGACAACACTCGGTAATTGGGTTTTGAATGACAATGATAATAAACACATGGGCATGATGCCATATCAGAGATCGGGTCATGTAGCGATCGACCTTGGGGGCAAGTCCCAAAACCCAGCTGGGCCACTACGGTGGTGATATCATGGTTTGCCTAGGTAAAAGTAAAATGGTGTTTTGATTTGATGAGTAGACTGTTCTGTGTCAGGACGGTTCTACTCAAATTATTTATTTATTTATTTATGTATTTAAGTTTCTTTTGAATAACTCCTAATAATGCTATGTTTCTTTGCATTAAATTATTTTTATAAAACCTAGTCCTACTGAGCCTTTCGCTCACGTTTTATCTGTTTTAAATTCCTCCCTCTAGGTGGTTTCCCTTTTAGGTTTGGAGAAGATTCTTCGGACCGAACTCAGGAGTAATAGGAGGATTTATTTATATTCTGTATTATTAATCAAGGCATGTAAAACCTTAACTTTATTTGTACTTGGACTGTAATTGTATTTATGATATTGTCAGTACCATGTGTGTGCACAAGTTGTGGGTTGTGGAACCCATATTCGCAGTTTTTATTCAATTATTATTATCTGCTAAATATTTATAAATTCGTTTATCAAATGTGGTGGAAAATCTCTTTATTTCTCACTTAATTGGATTCTCAAAGCACTTAATTTTAATTAAATCCTCTTTTAATTAATCTAAATATTCCGCCACGTCACCTCCCGTACTCCGGGGCGTGACACACTGACGGCTAGTTTCATCCCCACACAGCCTATTTGGTGACTTGTTAGTTGTCAAGCTTTGCCCCATGGTGCCTCTCGTCCTACCCCTTATGAACTCGAGGGTCTTTCCATCATCAGTTGCGTTGCTTGTGTGGTTCTAGATTTCTTTCTTGTCTTTTCTAGTTTTTATGTTTTAATAAAGGTGATTTTGAACTCACCATTCGTTTGTAGTTGTGCACTTTTGTTATATGTTTAGGTTTGTTTTGTAATAACGGGAGTGGCTTTCTCACTCTTCAAATTCGGTTGTAGTTGTAGCTCGCAAGATTTGTTTCGTTTCTCACACTTCAAATTTGGTTGTGGTTGTTGCTTGCAAGATTTGTTTCCTTGCGATGTATGTGGCCTTCTTGCTATACGTAATTCTCTCTTGTTCGATTGGATTTTTCCATCAACTGTTTGAGAAATTGTTGAAAGAGCCTTACACATGCTCGAAATATGGACTGAGAGTCATCTTAAGTCACTTGTTTCTTTAAATGCAATATCTCCTTTCAAAAAAAATTATTTGAATATGTATGTATGCGAAAGAGAATATTTTATCATAAATAAATTAAAGGAAATAATATTTATGAGGCAAATAATTGAAAGTACTACTTAAAAAAAGAATATACGTAAGTAGGAAAATATCTAGGAACTAAAATGATATTGGACTCCGTTACTGCAGTTTAAATCGCCTCAATCCGCGTGCAGTTAGTACTGGATGATTTTCATCGGAGTGGAATTAACTCAAACGGAGGTCACCATTGCGTTCAGAGCGTCAAAATGAGTCAGGAGGTAGTCTCGGATCGTCGATCGGAGGTCCGGATCACAAAATCCCAATTTGGCCTTTGACCGACCATTGACCGGCCGTTGATCGAGTTTTATCGACGTTGACCGGACTCCGTTGGCAGCTGGGCTCAAGCCTACCTCCCCTAAGTCGACCCTTTTGAGTCCAATGGCGGTGTCAATTTCACATAATTCTACCTCTAACATAGCAGATCGCGAAGTACAACATTGGTAGAAATGGATGAGCTCCGATCTTGATTCTCCGACGGTAGTGGACCAAAATTGGTCAAGGGCTTTTGCTACCCACTCGTTTCTGAGTCCAACAGTGGTGGAGGTGTACCTCACCGTCGCTATGAGCGGCGGTTCCAAAGGTGGCGCGACGGCAGAGATGTAGTGGCTCTGTCGTAGACACTAAGATCACGTAAATTAGTGGTCGGACGGCGGAGAAATCACGTTGGAAAAAATGGGTTTCTCTTCCACTTTGGGCGGCGCGTGTGGCTTCCTCCGGCGGCTTTTTGGGCGGCACGGCACCTTGTTGGACTCAGCTCGTCGAGAGCTTTTCATTGGCATGGGAGGTGTCGAAAACAAACTCCGAAATCTCGAACGAGATTTGAGGAGAGAGAGAGAGAAAATCTAGAGAGAGAAAGTAGAGAGAGAGCTAAATTTTGTGTGATTTTTCTTTTTTCTTTTTACTATACTTTTCATCTTAATATAATTATTAACTTGATGCATTTTTAATGCATTAAAAATCTTGGGTGTTACAGCATAACTGATGATTAGTGTTTTTAAATTTTTTGTCGTAAAATGTTTTAGAGTCATTTTATTGTTGTCTCTCTCGTTCCCCCTTATTGAGCATTTGCCTCACCCCGTTTTTTTCAAATTATAGAAGTAAATTTGCAGCTTGATGAGTTTTGGTGCGGTCTTTGAAGTTCTCGAAGTTTGAGAAGAAAAGTTGAGAAATCGGTTGGGTTTTGTTCAAGTCGTCACCCTAATTCCATAGGAAATAGAATCACGCTGATTGGATGTCAAATGTCGGAGATATTAAAATCGGAAGTTTTGTTGTTTTTGGAGCTTTTGTCGCGATTACAAGGGCTACAGACTGAATTGTTATTGGCACAACATGTCTCTGGACTCAAGTGCTAAGAGCTTTCTATTGGTGTAAGAGGTGTCAGAAACCAACACTGACAATTCCATAGGAATTCTTGGCCGTGAGCAGAGAAATAAATGGAGGAGGGAGAAAGAGATTGAGAAGAGAGAAATAGGAGGCTAAAATCTAATTAACGATGGGAGAAACGGTGGGATCTAATTTGGTGAAGGGAGTAATAGGTCCATCTAGTGAGGGAAGTGTTGCGGCTCAACCCCAAAATTCAAAAATTCATTTGTCTCAGTTCATAAGAATTTTACAATTATCCAACTTGTAAATGTCACAAACCCAAAATTTTTAGGTGTCACAAAGTGTTTTTTACTTCCATCTGCTTTGTTTTAAGATCAGCTACAGTCTAGTTTTATTTTGATTGAGGTAGCGTCCCTACAGATTGTTCAATCACTAGCTTATATACTTTTCTACGTGATTCTCGCATGTCTCGGAAGAGTAAGAAGCAAGATGTTGATTCTGAGTCTGCCATGGAGGCAGATACCATGTCGTAGCTTCTACTTCTTGTGAGATTGTTTTGTTATGCTGGTTACTTGCAGATACAAGTGTTTTTCTTCATCAACCTACTTCTTTATATTGTAATAACAAGAGTACTATTCAGATTGGACACAATTTATTTTTCTATGAGTTGACTATGCATATTGAATTTGATTGTAATGTCACTTGACACAACACTGTTCTAGTGTGGGCTCTCTTTTTGACCGACCCCATGTTCTTCAACGTCTTCAAAGAAGTAAAACAACACTGAAAAGTTCATTTTTTAGAGGATGAAAAGTTACATTTTTCATTTACATATTTAAATAAAACTATTAATCCTTTCATCTTTCAACTTGTAGTGTTCCTTTTTGGTCGCCTAATACATTTACCATAACAAGTAGCACATTGAATGAAGCCATAGGATGGTATATGGACAGCCATGCTTAGTTGAAGAGTGTCTAAATATTTAAGCTACTAGTCTATTAAATTTAAATAATATGAAAAGACATATTAGAAGCATTGTTTTAACAAAGAAAGAAACATGAGTCACGCGTCGAGTTTATTGCTTCTTCTTTTTCTTCTGATGTATATAAAGCCAACCCATTAAAAAAAACAATTCAAAAAGTAACCTTTGAGTTTTAGCTAAATCTCACGTTTGTTCTTGTGTTTTTGATAATTTAAAAAGTATATGTTATATTTTTAAACTATTCCAAAAATATCCTCTAAAGTTTTTTCAAAAGAAGTAGAATATAACCCTTCACTTAGTTAAATGGTTGAAAATAACATCAATATCCTTAACAGCAATTGTTAAACATTATTTTAAATATTTAAAACAAAGAACTTAAATTTAGAAAGAAAAACTAAAACAAATTCAATAAAGTAAACTATGTTTGGTTAAAAAAAAATTAAAGCTTAACAGGTCAGATTGGTCTAACCCTACACAGAATTTGCGCTCTTAAGGTGTCTACATATGGCAATTCGAATTTGAACTTGTTGGATAGGTCAAGCTTCACATTGGATCTTTCTCCGCACACCAGTTCTCTTTTTCTTGATTTTATTTACTTTTAAAATTTTTCAAAAATATTCAAATAATTCATGAGTAAAACAAAAATTAATTAGTAAGTAATATTATTAAGGTTGTTTTGGTATTTTAAAAACTTTGACCAGTTAAAGGGTTAATTTTTTACCTTTTTAAGGAATATTGGGATAATTTTTGTTGGATTATCAAAAACACAATAACACATGTTGGACTAAACTAAAACTCAGGGGTTGTTCTTTTAGATTTTCTCAAAAAACCACTACCACAAAGACAAGAACAATTCTTTTAGATTTTTCTCAAAAAACCACCACCACAAAGACAAGAACAAGCAAAAGAACAGGAAAAACGACTAATATTGGCAAAAACGACAATGGAGAAAAATAGTGAATCTTCTACCGATCCACCAAGAAAGAAGAACTCAACTAGTAATAATAGTGGAGGAGAGAAGGGTGAGGAAATGTCCCAGCTTGGCTCGGAGAGTAGCTAATATCCACAGATGGGTTAGACTACCTTCTTAGACGGTCAAAGCCATCGTCTATCACAGCTCTCTTCCTCTGATTTTTTGCCAATATCGTTAATCCCTTTGGCATCAATGCCAATAATGTTGATAAGAGGTTGCAAGAGATCCTCAAGGACTATAATTTTATCTGCACTTGGAGTTGGATTATTCACTAATAGGGTGTTTGACATACTGGTGGGAATCATTGGTTAGAACTGTTTTTATTATAGTATGTGAGAGTTTTACACTGTAGCAATTTTTTTCTTTTTTAGTAGCATATAAGTGCTTTACACTGTTCATAACTGAGTTAGTGGTGTAAACCACCTTACGCCAAACACCATATAAATAATCTCCCAAATTAGAAAGAAAAGAAAAAGACTTGTTTTTTTTTTCCGTTAAAATTTATTTGTGATGGATTTTTCATTTTGGAGCATAAACCTCAACCAAAAAAAAGTTATTTAGAAACCCAAATCTTTTTTTTAATTACCCGCCAAATTAGGGGAAAAAAAGGGCTCTATTTTTTCATATGCTTTTCTTATGTGATGAATTTTTTAGCTCGCATTTTGGAGAATGAAGCTCAACACCAAAATCCAAATCCATGTTCTTTTCAAACTCAAATGGTGAAAGCAAATTCTAATCTTTTTTATTACTCTTTCCTTTTTTGATGATTATTTCAGTACACATTTTAGTTTCTCGTCATTGTAGCTGCAATATAGCTGTCTTCATGGGCTGGTAAATTAACTTGTGAACTTTTTACCTTTTTTTTTTGCCTAGAAAAAACATTGACTTTTGAATTGAATTAAGCGATTGTTTTTTTGGGTTGAGCAGAGATATCTTGTTGGATGCGGTCGTGAGAGAGACAATCAATGAGGATCAGAGTAAGTGTTTGGAACAAAACGTTCAGTATTCGTTTATTAGTATTTTGACCTAGATTGCATCTTCTATTGGTATTAGAAACATACATCAATTAAGTCATCTTCGATGCAGATGCAAATGTCAATAGTAGTATTATATTTGCCACTAAAAAATATAAAAATAAAAAATATTTGATGTGTTATTTTATTCTGGACTATTTCAAATGTCATATTTATTTTTTTATCATAATTATTAAACCTTAAAATTGATAAAATAAACTTTTAATATTAAAATAATTAAAAAATTGTTATAAAACAAAGTAAAATATAACAAAAGACTAAAGAGAATAACAAAGTATCTTTATATTATTTCACTTGTGAGGGAAAAAAATACAAGCTTAACACAACCTCTATTTATAGGCCAAAAATCATAACTAGAGGTAATAGTAATAGATATAACTTATATAGTTTATATATACAATTAAGAGGAACATAACGCACAATATTAAGAGGGATTCAATGGCGAGATAATGTGGTCTAAATGTAAATTGTAAATTTGCAATAAAACCTTTGCATGTAACTCATGGAATTCCAAGAGGTGGTATCCACACACACTCTTGATTCACAACACTACCCTTGGATGTCCACCATACAAAGAATACGCCTTATTAAGAAAAAACCCAATGGGAAAGAAAAATCTTAGTATAAGAAAAAAAGAGTATGTAGTTCCTGTATGCTCTACATTTAGAACTGCTTTATTAAAAACCTTGCCAGGAAAACCTAATGGGATAAAACGTAAGCCAAAAGAAAAAGAGTACACTACATGGTATCTCCCTCTTATGTCAACATCTCTTCTTCCAAGATCTCTGAGTTGATGCATACCAATTTTGTGTACTAACCTCTCAAATGTTGGTGTAGGAAGTATCTTTCCAAACATATCTGCTAAGTTGTCATTGGAACGAATTTTATGTGCGTTGATCTGTCCTTTCGTTTGAAGCTCGTGCGTGGAAAAGAATATGGTGAAATGTGCTTTGTTCTATCTCTTTTTATGTAAATGTGCTTTGTTCTATCTCTTTTTATGTAACCTCTCTTGAGTTAGGCGATACAGGCTGCATTATCTTCATACAACATCGGTGGACTTTTTTGTTGAATGAAAGATTACATGTTTATCTTATATATTGCACAAGGGATCTTAACCATACACATTCTCGACTTGCCCCCTGAATTGCTAATATCTTAGCATGATTCGAAGATGTGGCAGTTAGGGTTTGTTTTGTTGAGTGCCAAGATATAGCTATACCACCATATGTAAATAAATAACCTGTTTGTGATCACACTATATATAGATCAGACAAATATCCTACATCCACATATCCATTTAATTCTGACTTAGAATCCTGCATATAATACAAACCCATATCTGTTGTACCACAAAGATAACAAAGTATTTTTTTGACACCTTTCCAATGTCTTCGAGTTAGTGAAAATTGTATCTTACTAGTAAGCTAACAAAGAATGCTATGTCAAATCTTGTACAGTTGCAAGATACATTAGTGCACTAATATCACTAAGATATGGTACTTTTGGCCCAAGAATTCTTTATTATCATCTCCATGACGGAAAAGATCTTTTTTCACATCAAAGGATCGTACAACCATGGGAGAAATCATTGGATGGGATTTGTCTATATTAAAATGCTACCTTTTCAATATCTGTTGATTGATGAACAAAAATCCCTCCTGATAAATGCTCAATCTGCAAGCTGAGATAAAATTTTGTTTTTTCCTAAATCCTTCATTTCAAATTCATTTTTTAAATATGTTATCAACTTTATAAGCTCTTCAAGAGTTCCAATGATATTCAAATCATCAATATAAGCTACAATAATAGCAAATCCAAACTTTAAGCTTTTAATAAAAACACATGGGCAAATTAGATTGTTAATATATCATTTTTTCAAAAGATATTCACTGAGACGATAATAGCATATGCGTCTAGATTACTTTAACCCATACAAAGATCTTTGTAATTTAATTGAATACATTTCTTAGGATATTTTTAGCCTTTCAAAGACTTTCATGTAAATGTCACTATCGAATAACCTATATAGATAAGTTGTTACAACTTATATTAGACACTTGTGAAGTACTTTTGAAATTTCTAGGCTAATCAAAAATCTAAACGTAATTGCATCCATCATTAGAGAATATGTCTCCTCATAATCAATACCAGGTCTCTATGAAAAGCTTTGTGCTACAAGTCATGCTTTGTATCTGACAACTTTATTTTTCTCATTACGTTTTTGTAGAAATTTCCACTTTTAGGCTATAGGTTTTACACCTTCAGGTATTTGGACAACAAGCCCAAAAACTTGACATTTTTCAAGCGAGTTTAATTCTTTCTAGATTGCGTCTTTCTATTTTGGCCAATTATTTCTTTATTGAAATGTAACGCCCCAAAATTTATTTAATGTTAATGTAATATAAATGATGAATTAGTGTGCCATAATTAATGTTTCAACATTAATTTGATTATTGGGTTGGATTTTGAATTTTTGGTTGTTTTGTTAATTTGGTAAATTCAAATGATTTCTTGTTGTTTTAAAATGATGTTTTGAGTTTTAAAACATAAAAATTTGTAAAATGTTAAAAATATTCCGTTTTATAAAACCGTGGGCGGCACATGGTTTTCGCACAGTAAAACTGCCCACCGATTTTCTCTATTTATTTCCTTTATCTCCCTCTCTCTGTTCACTCTGCTAACTTCTCTCTCTCTCTCTCTTGATCTCTCTCGGCTACTCTCCTCTCTCTCAAATTTTCTCTCAAAATTTTGAATCAAATTAGAATCCAAGCTTCGGGTCAGCGACGAGGAAGCCCGGGAACGTGATTTGGCAACCGAGAATGCAGATCGAAGCTTCGATTCGAGGTTAGTTTTAAAATTTCTAAACTTTTTACAAAATTTTTAATTTTGTGCATTTTTGAAATCTAGGTTTGTTTAAGCCTAGAAAACCCTTGATTTGAGTTAAATGAACTTAGAACAACTAGAATCTAAGCCTAGATTGAAGAAAAACGGATTGGATTCAAGAGTTTTCATTTTTCTCCCTATTTTCTCATTTTTAAATTTTTGAGATTTTTGAGTTTAAATCTTGTTTAAATGAGTCCAAATGTGTACTAGTATGTTTTTCTATCAACTATGATTGTTTTCCATGCCTGCGATTTGAGAAAAACAGGTTAGGATCAAGATTTGTGTTTTGGGGAGATCGGAAACCCGTGGCTGAATTTCTGGGTTTTCCCAGTTCGGCAGGCCGGACCACGTGTTCGGTAGGCCAGAATAGGGGTTGGCAGGCCGGTGTTCTTTCGACCGGCAGGCCAAACCTGGGGATGTTCAGCCGACCGAACTTTGCTTCCGGCAGCCCTAACTGTGCAGTTCGGCAGGCCGAAGCAGGGAGTCCGGCAGGCCAGCCGAGGCATGGAAAATTTTGTGATTTTCACCCGTTTTTATTGTTTTGAACCCTGATTTAAATTCCAACCTTATAGAATGATTTTAAAGATACAAATGGCACACTAGGACATCATGAAATGGTTTAGTAACATAGAATGTCTCGAACTAGATATTGATCGGCTTAGTTTGTATCTAAGATCGTTTGTGGTTTCGCAGAGCTAACGTATAGCGTATTGGGATTACGGTGTGGGGCACCGACACGAGTATTGAGGTAGGACTTCCACCCCATTTCTTTGGTAGCCTGGTTTTGAAATGATTTGGCTTTGAAAAGGATTTCTATTAAAATATTTTCAACGGATGTTTGAAAAATGAATTTATCGGTTATATTCTAATATACCGTGAACTGAAATGAACTTCATAATGAATGTAAATGACAACACTCGGTAATTGGGTTTGAATGATGATGATAATGAACATATAGGCATGATGCCATATCAGAGATCGGGTCGTGTAGCGATCGACCTTGGGGGCAGGTCCCGAAACCCAACTGGGCCACTACGGTGGTGATACCATTATGGTTTGCCTAGGAAAGGAAAATGATATTATTGGTTATACGGATAAACTGTTCTAGGTAAGGATGGTTTTACTCAAATTTATTTATTTATTTATTTAAGGTTTCTTTTAAATAACTCCTGAATAATGACATGTTTCTTTAAATTAAATTATTTTATAAAACATAGTCCTACTGAGCCTTTCGCTCACGTTTTATTTGTTTTAAATTTCCCCCTCTAGGTGGTTTTCCATTTAGGTTTGGAGAGGAATCTTCGGACAAGACACAGGAGCCGTAGAGGGACTAGTAGCTTAATTTGTATTATTTAAATCAAGGCATGTAAGAACTTAACTTTATTTGTACTTGGACTGTGATTGTATTTATGATATTGTCAGTACCATGTGTGTGCACAAGTTGTGGGTCTGTGGGACCCATACTCGCGGTTTTATTGTTTATTGATTTCAATTGCTTAATGTATATGAACTCTTTCTTAAAGTGTTGTTTTAAAGAACCTCACATTTTCTATTTAATCCAACTCCTAAACTCTTGATTTTTAATTAAATTTTTCTTTAATTAATTTAAATAATCCGCCACATCACCTCCCGTACTTTGGGGCGTGACATAAAATTCTTCAACAGACTTTGGTTCAAAGTCTTTGTTTTCTTTTGTAATATCAAGAGCTACTATATATGCAAATATGTTGTTAATAATAATTTCATTTAGATTCCATTTCTTTTCTGAAGTGATATAACTTATTGAGATCTCTTCATTAACATCATTTCATGTACTGAACCTCTTTTGGGGTTACTTCTTTAGTGATGTCAATTGTTTTTGTACTATACTCTTCAAGAATATTAATAACATTAGAAATGCTAACTTGTTTATTATTTGGCTTCTTTTTCTTTCTTGGATTTTTATCCTTGGAACCGATGGGTCTACCACGATTTTGGTGTGTTTTAGACTCATTTGCTAGCATATTAATATTTTTTTTTTGTAGGAACATCAATTCGAATAGGAACATTTTTAGTTGGTATTAGTGATTTTGCTATTTTCTTAACATCAGTGAATGCATCTGATAACTGATTTGTGACCTTTTGCAAATGGATAATTTTTTGAACTTCTAATTCATATTGATTTGAACAAGGATCAAAATGAGACGATGATGCATTCCATGAAATTTTTTTTTTCCCACTGTTGTCTATCTCCTCCCTAATGTTAAGAAAACTATTTCATCAAATTAACAGTCGGTAAACCGTGCCGTAAAAAGATCACCTATCAAGGGTTCAAGATAATTAATTATTGACGAGAATTTAAATCCAACATAAATTCTTAGTCTCCTTTGAAGACCCATTTTAGTGCATTGTGGTTTAGCAATTGGGACATACACTGTGCATTTAAAAATTCTTAGATGGAAAATATCTGGCTTTTTACTAAAAACAAGCTATAATGAGGAGTATTTATGATATGCAGTTGGCTTTATGCGAGTAAGCGCTGCATCATGTAATATGGCATGTCCACAAGCAAAGCTAGGCAATTTTGTTCTTACAAGTAAGGCCCTAGCAATTAATTTTAGCCTTTTAATAAAAAATTCTGCTAATTCATTTTGCATGTGCACGTGAGCAACAGGATGCTCAACAGTATTCCCAATTGACATGAAGTAATCATTAAAGGCTTGGGATGTAAATTCTTCTGCATTATCTAGACAAATTTTCTTGATTGTATAATTTGGGAATTCCACTCGTAATCGGATTATTTGAGCAAGGAGTCTTGCAAGTACAATATTGCAAGTAGATTAAAAACAAACATATGGCCAACATATGTATGCATCTATTAATACCATAAAATATTAAAATGGTATACATGATGGAATAATAGGCCCACATATATCTCCTTGTATTCGTTTTTAAAAATGTAAGAGATTCAATTGTAACTTTCATTAGGGCATGACCTTATAATCAGGATTCCTTGAAAACAAGCAGCACATGAAAAATCTTTGGACCAAAGAATTTGTTGGTTCTTTAAAGAATGTCTATTTGAATTTTCTATAATCCTTCGCATCATTATCGAACTTGAATGACCTAAACGGTCGTGTCAAATAATAAAATTCCTTGAATCTTTGGATTCTTGGTTGTTCATCACATAAGATTCAATTGGATTTATAAATATCTAATATAATCTAGAAGAGAATACTAGTAGCTTTTCCAATATTTGTTTCTTTTTAAGACATTAGACGTAATATAAAGATATTCAGCGTCTTTCTCATTTGTTATCTCAATATGATAACCATTATGATGCATATCTTTAAAACTTAGTAGATTTTTCTTTTTTTGATCTACTAGAGTACATAGCATCGTTAATTATAAACTTTGTGCCATCAAATAATAATATATTAGCTCTTTTGAAGCCTTCAATGAGGCCTGCAATGCCAGATATTATACTAACATTAGCTTCAGCTAATATGAGATCGGAAAATATTTTTATCTTGAAGAATAGTGTATGTTGTTCTATTGTTTGCTAGGCAACAAGCTATACCATTAACTTTAATACTGATGGAATGATTTTTGACATCCATGTCTCTTCATAAAAAATAAAAGAAAAATATAAGAAAATAATATACTAAACACAATCCTTTTTTTATAAGAAAACATATAGAGATTACAAAACATAATAAAAGCACACAGAAATTACAAGGACACTAAAATAAAAACACATAGAAACACAATAAAGATTATGGATCACACCGGAAATAAAAACAAACTAAAAATAACATAGTACGGATAGATTGGTGCGAGAACATCTTTTCAAGCCATATTGATGTTTCCCTTGCTAATTAAATTCTCAAAATTTTCATCATGATTGTCAAAGAAATCTGCAACGTCCAAGTGTGTAAAATCTGTAGGATCATACTGTTCAGTAAAGTTTGGCTCAACAAGGTTTGTCCCTACACCTTTTTCGTTCTATTTCAAGGGAGCTTAGTAAAGATCAACAAAGTGTTTAGATGTGCGATAGGTACGTCTCTAATGTCCTTTCATGCCATATCTATGGCAAGTATTTTCGTTGTTATTGGGGGCTTTATTTTGAAAACCCTTTTCTTCTTGTTTCTCTTCATTCTTCTCCCATTTTTGATCGTAAGATGCAACTTTCTTGAAATTTTAAGAGTTTTGTTATAATAATCATGACTACGACCACAACCGCAACTGCGACCGCAAATGTGACCATGTCCACGACCACGACTACCATGCCAACCTTGCCTAGGATCTTCAACATATGCCGCGTTCACTTTAGGGAGTGGTGTTGATCTAATTAGGCGAGATTGATGATTTTTCATCAATAGTTCATTGTTTTGTTTGACAACAAGAAGACATGGTATTAATTCAAAATATTTCTTAAAGCCTCACTCTCGATATTGCTGTTACAAAAGCACATTAAAGGCATGAAAAATAGAGTATATTTTTTCTAACATGTTTTCATCAGTAGCATTTTCTCCGCATAATTTTAATTAAGAAGTAATTTTAAACATTACGGAATTATATTTGCTCATACTTTTAAAATCCTACAATCACAAGTGCATCCAATTATAGCGATCATTAGGAAGTATTACGGTTTTTTGGTGATCGTACCTTTCCTTTAAATTATTCTAAAGGACATATGGATTTTTTACCATCAAATATTCAGTTTTCAGTCCTTCATAGAAATGATGACGAAGGAATATCATTGCCTTTATGCGATCCTGTAAGGATGCATCATTTCCTTCTTTTATTGTATTTCCAAGCTTCATAGCCTCAGGGTGGATCTCAACATCAAGAGTCCACGCCAAATAATTTTTGTCAAAAATATCAAAAGCAATGAACTCAAGTTGTGTAAGATTTAACATAGTGAAAGCTATAGTGAATATAAAAATAAAGGTTAATAAATTACCAAGAGCAATGAATATAAAAATAATTTTTGCCAGAAATATCAAGAGCAATGAACTTAAGTTTTGTAAGATTTAACATAGTGAAAGCTACAATTATAATAAATTACCTTTGCATGACAACAATGAGAATAAGTACTCAAGCAAACCATGATTACATTACAATAAATAATTCACAATTTTTCAATTAAAATAGGTTTTGCTTCATAACATACTTTAAGAAAATAAAATAAATGAATAAATGCTATAGGAAATAGATAAGTCATGAATTAGAAGTGTAAATGGCATAGACATTTAAAAGCTGTAGCGTGTCTTAGAGGGTGCAACAGGCGTGTCCGATCTCGTGCGATCAACGCCACATGCATCCTTTTTTCTAGCCGTTGGATCAGCTGAGCAAGACCAATCTAACAGTATTCATCCTTGGTCCCACTAGTCCCACCTGGGCTCAATTTTGTCATCTCTTGTAGCCGTTTGATCATGCAATTAACAATGCAGATCGTGCCGTTTTAGTTCCACCGTGAGCCACGAAGCACTAGATCCTAAACTAAGAAATGCATTCTCAAGAGCGCGGATCAGCGTGGAAGAAGGAAGAAAATTTTAATTCATACGAATCTCGTGAATCGCAGTGGGGGGGGGCCTGCTCCTGCCGAAGAAAGAAAGAAAGAAAAAATAATAATAAATAAATTTAATAAATAATAAAAAATTGTAAAATAGTGAATTTTTTTTCACTATGAAAGGGGCTCTCCCCCCCTCATTAACAACACCCCCTCAAGGCCTTCGGGCCTCCCTTCCCTTCTTCTCCTAATTTTCCCTTCTTTTTTTTTCCTTTTTACCCCTTTTATCCCTTAGGTAATATATATATATATATATATGTTTAATTTAGTGTAGAGAGTCCGGTGAGGCAGAGAGATGATCTTGTATGCGTAGTATTCTGGTATGGGTTTTAACTCTATATCTATGTTGTAATGCTTATATTTTGTGGAATAAACTATATCTTTATGTTTTTAATAATTATTGTTATTGTTGTTATGCTGTCAATTTTTACATAAATTCAGTCATGCTTTCTTTATGTAATTTAATTGTGTTGCATAATTAATATTAATAATACTAAAGTCATGCTCGTTTATTAAGTTGAGTTTCTGCTGCATTATAGACATAGACTGGCACAGAAAATACTTGGTTATTATTGATTTATTGTAGACAAAAGATGACATAGTGTATTCTTAAACTAATTAATAAGTCGAAGTGTTGCCGAAATTAACGCAATAATTTATTCCATAAAAATATATTAATTTTGATTTGTTATTATCTTTTCTATCTTAAAATTATGTTAATTATAATTGAGTGACAGCGATTATAATTTTCATAATTAGTGCATTAAATCATTAGCGAAAGATGATTATTTTGCTACTTTTTATAAAAAAAACCCTTACTGCATTATGGCTTGCTATATTGTCGCTCTCAGTCGACCTATATAATTAGTAAAAAGTGCTTGCAATTAATGAGAAAAGATATAATAAATCAAATGCTTTAGCTAATTATTAATTAGAGTTAGAATTCCATATTAGTTGCGAAACATACAAGGGATTCTCAAAGCTTCACCGTTTTAATTTTATGCTTTAAATTTGAATTAAATGCAATAAAAACCACAAAAATATTTCTTTCATTTTAAACTTTGCTTTGAAAAAGTGCTTGCCTTTTTGAACGTTTATTTTTAACAATTTCTCGTGCTACAAATTTTCACCTCCCTGTAGATACGACAAACTTTTTTATACTACAAACGTCTGCCGTTTATAAAGAATAAACATTTTTTTTGGGCGTAACCAGAAAATATCTGGCTTTTTACCAAAAACAAGCTGTAATGGGGAGTATTTATGATATGTAGTTGGCTTTATGCCAATAAGTGCTATAACATGTAATATGGCATGTCCCCAAGCAAAGCTAGGCAATTTTGTTCTTATAAGTAAGGCCCTAGCAATTAATTTTAGCCTTTTGATAAAAAATTTTGCTAATTCATTTTGCATGTGCACCAGAGCAACAGTATGCTCAACGGTATTCCTAATTGACATGTAGGGGGTGTTTGGCAGTGGCGAGAACCACTCAGTTTCCACCACAATCTCAGTTATAAACAGTGTAAAGCTCTCATATGCTACAGTAACAATAAAAAAAATATGTTACAGTATAAAACTCTCACATGCTACAGTAAAAGTGGTTCCCACCATTGGTTCCTACCACCCTTGTAGCAATCATTAAAGGCTTGGGATGTAAATTCTTTTGCATTATCTAGACAAATTTTTTTGATTGTATAATTTGGGAATTCCACTCGTAATCGGATTATTTGAGCAAGGAGTCTTGCAAGTACAATATTGCAAGTAGATAATAAACAAACGTATGGCCAACATCTTGATGCATCTATTAACACCATAAAATATTAAAATGGTCTACATGATGGAATAATAGGCCCACATATATCTCCTTGAATTCGTTTTAAAATGTAGGAGATTCAATTGTAACTTTCATTAGGGAATGACCTTATAATCAGGTTTCCTTAGAAACAAGTAGCACATGAAAAATCTTTGGACCAAAGAATTTTTTAGTTCTTTAAAGAATGTCCATTTGAATTTCTATAATCCTTCGCATCATTATCAAACTTGAATGACCTAAACGGTCATGTCAAATAATAAAATTCCTTGAATCTTTGGATTCTTGGTTCATCACCACATAAGATTCAATTGGATTTATAAATATCTAATATAATCCAGAAGAGTATACTAGTAGCTTTTTCAATATTTGTTTCTTTTTTAAGACATTAGACGTAATATAAAGATATTCAACGTCTATCTCATTTGTTGTCTCAATATGATAACCATTATGATGCATCTCTTTAAAACTTAGTAGATTTTTTTTTTTTATCTTTTAGAATACATAGCATCGTTAATTATAAACTTTGTGCCAGCAGATAATAATATATTAGCTCTTCTGAAGCCTTCAATGAGGCTTGCAATATCAGATATTGTACTAACATTTGTTTCAGCTAATATGAGACTGGAAAAATATTTTTTATCTTTAAGAATAGTGTGTATTGTTCTATTGTTTGCTAGGCAAAAAGCTTCTCCATTAACTTTAATATTGATGGAATGATTTTTGACATCCATGTCTCTTCATAAAAAATAAAAGAAAAAGATAAGAAAATAATATACTAAACACAATCCTTTTTTTTATGAGAAAACATATGGAGATTACAAAACATAATAAAAACACACAGAAATTACAAGCACACTAAAATGAAAACACATCGAAACACAATAAAAATTATGGATCACACCAGAAATAAAAACAAATTGAAAATAATACACTATAGATAGATTGGTGTGAGAACATCTTTTCAAGCCATATTGATGTTTCCCTTGCTAATTAAATTCTCAAAATTTCCATCATGATTCTCAAAGAAATTTGCAATGTCCAAGTGTGTAAAATCTATAGGATCACGGTGTTCAGTAAAGTTTGGCTCAACAAGGTTTGTCCCTACACCTTTTCCGTTCTATTTCAAGGGAGCTTAATAAAGATCAACAAAATGTTTAGATGTACGACATGTACGTATCTAATGTCCTTTCATGCCATATAGGGCTATACAAAAATCACCCCGTACCCGCCAACCGCCCGCGCTTGCCCATCTAAAAAAAAAACGGGTTTACGTTAGCAACCCACTGGCGGGCGGGTTGAACCCGCCCACCAATATATTCGGTGGGCGGGTTTGGTTTTAAGTTTTTGAGGGCGGGTTCAACCCGCACCCGCCCACCTATATATTTAAAAAAAAAAACTTATCATTTATTTGATTTTGTTCTTATTTTAGAGATGATTGAACAATCCAACACTCCAAGCACGGGCTCGGTTGCCTCTTGACATATTAGAAACTAGAAATTCTCCTATTATTTTGTGAAGTGATCAAAATTCAAATCAAGTAAGTTAGTAGAGAAAGCCCTAAAAGAAAAAGAACACTTGACTTTGTTCATCATTTCATTTGTAGCATTCTATTATTTTCGAACCCAGTGAATAGGCTTTAATCTTTATGGACTCTTGACTTTGTTCATCACTTCATCTGTAGTTGATGTTTCTTGTTGCAGTGAATGATTATGTTTCTTAATTTGTACTTTTGAATATGGTCACTGTATTATCATCTTATATTTTCTACAAATTTTCTTCACTTTCTAAAAAAAAGGTCCAAAAAATTACATTAGACAATAGCATAGATCTAAACCGCCTCAACCCACCCGCAACCACCCAAAACCAAACCGAAACCACCCGCCATGTGGTGGGCGGTTTGCGGGTTGGTGCATCATCCAAAAAAACCACACCGCACCCGCCCAAAAACCATAAAAACTGCCCACCGTTCACCACTAATGCCATATCTATGGCAAGTATCTTTGTTGTTATTGGGGGCTTTATTTTGAAAACCCTTTTCTTCTTATTTCTTCTCGTTCTTCTCCCATTTTTGATCGTAAAATGCAACTTTCTTGAAATTTTAGGAGTTTTGGTTATAATGATCACGACTACGACCACAACTACAACTACGATCGCGAATGTGACCATGTCCACGACCACGACTACCATGCCAACCATGCCTAAGATCTTCAACATATGCCGCATTCACTTTAAGGAATGGCGTTGATCCAATTAGGCAAGATTGATGATTTTTCATCAACAATTCATTGTTTTGTTTCACAATAAGAAGACATGGTATTAATTCAGTATATTTCTTAAAGCCTCACTCTCGATGTTGCTGTTGCAAAAGCACATTAGAGGCATGAAAAGTAGAGTATGTTTTTTCTAACATGTTTTCATCAATAGCATTTTCTCCGCATAATTTTAATTAAGAAGTAATTTTAAACATTGCAGAATTATACTTGCTGATAGTTTTAAAATCCTACAATCATAGGTGCATCCAATTATAGCGATTATTACGAAGTATTACGGTTTTTTGGTGGTTATACCTTTCCTTTAAATTGTTCCAAAGGACATATGGATCTTTTACTATCAAATATTTAGTTTTTAATCCTTCATAAAGATGATGATGAAGGAATATTATTGCCTTTATGTAATCCTGTAAGGATGCATCATTTCCTTCTTTTATTGTATTTCCAAGCAATATAGCATTAGTGTGGATCTCAGCATCAAGAGTCTATGCCAAATAATTTTTGCCAGAAATATCAAGAGCAATGAACTCAAGTTTTGTAAGATTTAACATAATGAAAGCTATAATAAATATAAATATAAAGGTTAATAAATTATCATAGCATGACAATAATGAGAATAAACACTCAAGTGAAACATGATCATATTACAATAAATAATTTACAATTTTTCAATTAAAATAGGTTCTGCTTCATAACATACTTTAAGAAAACAAAATAAATGAATAAATGCTATAGGAAATAGAGAAGTCATGAATTAGAAGTGTCAATGGCAGAGACATTTAAAATGTTGAATACATATGGCTTATGGCAACAATGACTGTATACCCATGATGTTAACTATAGTGCTATAATCATTAACATAAAGAGGTCAGCAAAAACCACTAACATCAATAACGTATCTCTCATCTATTAATATATGCAAAATTATATCATATGAACAAGATAACTAATTACACAAAGTACAATCATAGCATCAGTGTTAAATAAACCAAACAATTAACCATATACATACAGTCATGATAGTAATATCGAAAATGAGGACATAATATATATATATATATATATATATATATATATATTATTATTATTATTTTTGAAGGGAATGAGTATATAGTATAACAACGACTAAATAGTCATGATAATAATAAATGTTTATCAAGAGAAATAAAACTAGTATTTTAGAAAAACTTGACTAAAAGTTGACCTTGACGGACAACAAGGGTTAGAACTCATGCTAATTAATAACGTGTTATAAAACAAAGCAAAATATAACAAAAGAATAAAGAGAACAAGAGAGAAAACACAAGAGGAAATGAGAGACAAAATATCTTTCTATTCTTTCACTTGTGAGGGATGAAAATACGAGCTTAGTACAATCTCTATTTATAGACCAATAATCATAACTAGAGGTAATAGTAATCGACATAACTTACATAGATTGCATATACAATTAAGAGAGACATAATACAGAATATTAAAAGGGATTCAATGGTGAGATAAAGTAGTCTAAATGTAAATTATAAATTTGCAATAAAACCTTCACATGTAAATCATGGAACACCAAGAGGTGGAATCCAATACACGCACTTGATTCATAACAAAAGTAAGAATGCTGTTGTAATTATTAATTAAAAAAGTCAATTTATCAACAACAGGAGTCAAATGTCAAACTTGTTTTGCCACCAAAGTCAGCATTAAAAATGGGATCGCATTAGAGTGTTTTTTTACACTCAAACGTCAAATTTGTTATTGGCATATTAATTTTGTATTGTATTAGAGATGCTCTTAGAAGAGTGTTATATTGTTCTTCTAGTGTTGCAAGAACACAAATACTAACCGCTTACAACAAACACGCACACTCTACAATGTTACTTACGACTTCTATTTATACTAGTTACCAGCCCTTTCCCCGTGCCTGTATTTTTTTCTTTTTTTGCATTTTTTTTTTTACATATTTTCATTTATTATTCTCCCAATAGTTTAGTTTAGTAAAAAAATTACTAGTTGAGAAAAAAATATAGTAAGGAAAATTAGGCAGTAAATTATTTATAGGATACATAGAAGAAAAAGTATTTGAGAGGGTTGCACGACAAAAAACAAATGTTTAGGTATAAGGGAAAATATTTATGAGGACGATATTGAGGAAAAAAAAATTGACTAAAAAAACGTTTAGGCCACAAATTTCAAGCAATCCGGTGCTCTATGATAAGTGTTGCTTCTTCGAGGCTTTGGACTAGTTGTCGTTGCATCGCGTTTGGTGGTGCGTACCTTGGTTTGCGACCGACACTGACGGCTAGTTTCATCCCCACACAGCCTATTTGGTGACTTGTTAGTTGTCAAGCTTTGCCCCATGGTGCCTCTCGTCCTACCCCTTATGAACTCGAGGGTCTTTCCATCATCAGTTGCGTTGCTTGTGTGGTTCTAGATTTCTTTCTTGTCTTTTCTAGTTTTTATGTTTTAATAAAGGTGATTTTGAACTCACCATTCGTTTGTAGTTGTGCACTTTTGTTATATGTTTAGGTTTGTTTTGTAATAACGGGAGTGGCTTTCTCACTCTTCAAATTCGGTTGTAGTTGTAGCTCGCAAGATTTGTTTCGTTTCTCACACTTCAAATTTGGTTGTGGTTGTTGCTTGCAAGATTTGTTTCCTTGCGATGTATGTGGCCTTCTTGCTATACGTAATTCTCTCTTGTTCGATTGGATTTTTCCATCAACTGTTTGAGAAATTGTTGAAAGAGCCTTACACATGCTCGAAATATGGACTGAGAGTCATCTTAAGTCACTTGTTTCAATCGTAGTGATTGTCTTTTTTTATTTCTTTAAATGCAATATCTCCTTTCAAAAAAAATTATTTGAATATGTATGTATGCGAAAGAGAATATTTTATCATAAATAAATTAAAGGAAATAATATTTATGAGGCAAATAATTGAAAGTATTACTAAAAAAAAGAATATACGTAAGGAGGAAAATATCTAGGAACTAAAATGATAAAGATAAAAAAATCTTACATAAAAAAAATAGGATCAAATTTTAAGAGAGATGCTTAATAAAATAATATGTTGGAGGATATAACATAGTGTACAATAAGGAAAAATTCTAAGTATTTTATGATACACATTTAAAAAAATAATGACGCAAATATGAAAATATATAAGATATTAGGAGGGAAGGAAAAAAAAAAAGCACAAATGTGAAGAAAAACAAAAATAGATCATTGAAAATAGAAATAAGAACGAAGGGAAAACAAATAATAATAATAATAATAATAATAAGAAGAAGGAAAAAAATAGAAAAAGTAAAAGGAAAATGTGGGAAGCCAAGGAAAGGGGATGGAAATGGAGAAAAGAGAATAAAAAGAAAAAAAAAATGATGCACCCCGAGGGCGTTTCAAAATAAAAAAAAATGGGCAGAAGAATGTTTCGTTCCCTACCCGCTTGTCAAGCACTAGGAAAATGATGCTAAGCGCCCTTTATATGTGCTATGATTGCACATTGTCGTGTTGTTATAATGATATTACACCTATAATATCAGTGCCCAAAGCTTTCCAATGATATATGTTACACCTAATATTACGATACCTGTTACAATGTTGTCCTGTTGTTGATATTTTAAATTGTCTTTACGAATTTTCAAGTTACTAGTGAATGGATCTATCTACCCTTAAACAGATAATCATATAGGGTGCGTTTGGTACGAGTGCTTGAGTAGAGTATTTGAATGAAGATTTAAATTTTTGTGAGAGAAAATACTACAGCAAAATTATTCAAACTGTGATTTAAAAACCCAAACAAACACACTCATAATTTCTCCACTATTTTTGCAGCATGAACAAGTGTTGTACAAGGCACAAAAGCTGCCGAACACCATCACCTCAAGCATCAGCACAATCGCCTTTTCATTTTTCACATCGCACAAAACTTTCAAAACAGATGTCGGTCCAGTCCGCAGCCAAAACCTTGTTTGCGCTGCATTTCATAATTCACCAACAAAAACAACAAATTGCTTTAAGGTTTTGTTGAACATTCGGGTGCCTTGTCTACCACTCTCACCGGAATCACTGGAATTGAGTCCCACCATTCTTTGAGTAGTCTGTTACCTTGGCTGCTTCCTAGGATCCGCCCTAAGTGTGATGTCATGGTGAATAAATACAGGACGGCGCCCATTACAATATATTTCGGCGGAATCACTGCTACCACTATAGCCAGCCCGCTTAATGCCATCACCACCATATCCGCATGCTGCAACCATGAAGAAAGCGTGAGATAAAATGCGACGGAAGTGAAAAGAAAACTTGTAGAGAATTCTTATTTGTAGGTTACTAGTATATTTCTTGATCAAGCAGTACTATATGTAGTGTTGGTTGATTTAATAATTAACTTGCAAAAACTAGACAATTGGTCCATAAAAAGTACGTCACTTGTTCTTACATCGATGAAATTTAGAGATAAACATTTACAATGGAATTTAGTTCCAAAGTTTTGAAAGGAAAATTTCCATTTGCGTCATGACACCATACATTGTTCGAAGGTCAATTCAAATAATGCTTTTAGGACGGACAAGTAATTGGCTAGAGAGGGAGAGATGAATCATTTGTATAAAATTTATCTGGTGTTGGATTAACATGAAATCAATGCTTAATGACAATGCTTCGATAAGAACCACAAATGTCCTGCCCCTATAGGTTTTTCTATCAAGCTATTCAAAGCTTTTCACCAATGGCACTATAAATTTGGAAGATGAAAATGGTTGGACTTGTGAATTCTGTACTGATATCATAAGTTTCTCCTCTTTCTAAATATAATTTGATCATTCAAACTATCTGTTGTAATGGAAGAAAATCCCAACACGATTACCTTACGGGCCTTCGAGATGAATACTGATCGCATTTTCAGTAGCGTTATGTTTGCAGTCTGCACCAACTCATAAATTGTTCGCAATCCGTGTTGAGCCGATACCACGCTTTCCACCGTGGTCTGGTCGGAAGCTCTGCAAACCAGTATCTCATGACACTTCTCACTCATTCTTTTTTCTCTTGCCCAAATCATCTTTGCTACCACCAAAAACAAGAAAACCGCTATTCCCTTAGCAACCCACTCTCTGCATTGAAAAAAAAAATTATCAAGTACCATGTCTATAAAGTTTCACTCTTTCTTCTCAAGAAACCAAATGCAAAAATTCAAAAATTCACATCTTTGCTTGGCATGTTGTAGTGAATTGTATTTTATATATGGTCGTCTTACAATGCACCAAAATGAAAATGAACTCACTTGTAGGCAATCATTAAAGATGCTACAATTACAACAAGAGTAGTTGCTGGTCTTTCCCACATTAGGACATGTTGAAACCAAGTCAAGACACTTTTGAGTGGCTTTAGTAGCTCCTGCGCCATAAAATAAAGTTAAACATCCATAAGGTCTCCGACATAAGCAAGTGTGATAAATCTTTTGAGTAAATAGATAAGGGAGTATTTGACTCCCAAAAGAAGGGGTTGTCAAACCCTTAATGTTGCTTCTTTCCTAGTTTTCCCCCCTTTCAAAATGCAAATAAAGTTGAAATCAAGGAAATAGCCATCCTAGAATTCTACATATTAGGTTAGATACCTACTATCAAGACAAAAGTGCTGTCGGTTATTCCTTCTTCCTTCAATTCCTCGGTGGTGGCTTTCGCAACAGCAATTTCCTTTTCTTCCTCTCTAGATTTATTTATAGCACTTTCCAATGATGATATGCTGTCAACTGGACCACTTAAACATTCTTGGCCCACTTTCTCTGTTTCCACACTTGGCATAATTGATTCTCTTACATTCATTCGCCTAAGCAGCGAGCTAGCGCTGCATGGATGTCCACTGTTCACCTTCTGAAGACTCTCGGCAAGCTTCTCGAGTACATAGTCTCCTTTTGCAATTTCATCGAACAAGGCAAAAATTAAGAACTTCGTCGGCTCCGGGGGCGATATCCTTAACATTTCTCTTGCTGCATGGAGTCTTATTATACCAAGTATTGTCCTCGCGTGCATCTCCCATGCTTGGATTGGGCATTTCACGTCGTATGTGGATAAAAACCGATGCAAAAGCAGGATCTCCTTTGTTAGTGCAAGCCAATGATCACGTCTTGTGGAACTTGTTAGCTCTGGAAACTCGAGTACAATTCCCTCAGGCCTACAAAATTCCAAGAAAAGAAAAAAGAAAATCGGAATAACAAGGACATTAACTCTGTTTATTCATTTTTATTCTATACTATGCCAACTTGCTTTTCTTGTAGTTTCCACCTTCAACAAAATTGAAAGAAGGAAATACTTCGATGCAGAGAAATCCGACATTTAAAAATTTCTGTTTAAATAAATCTTACAACTCAGATGACTCATAGAAAATGGCCTTGTCGAAAAGCGGAGCACCCCAAGGTCCCGTAGCACCTGGTTTGACACTCTGCTCAATGTTCTTTGAGAAGTCGATTTTCAGTGCATCTTCATATGTTATCACCCCAGAGGCCTCAAAGTAAAGAGCATAGTTGGTCAATGTCAGTCTACCTGGAATCAACATCTAATTAATGGCTAAAAAAAACCCAATCAAATTTACCACTCAACATAAACGTATAG
The DNA here is from genome assembly GCA_025403435.1 of Artocarpus heterophyllus. Classification (NCBI taxonomy): domain Eukaryota; kingdom Viridiplantae; phylum Streptophyta; class Magnoliopsida; order Rosales; family Moraceae; genus Artocarpus; species Artocarpus heterophyllus. The sequence continues at coordinate 2,075,383 of CM046339.1, read as the reverse complement.
ATTTCAGTTCTACAAAGTTACAAACCAGGCCAACTTGTTCCGCCAATGTGGCGTATTACTCTTTGTGAGCTAGCAGTTCCCTCTACATGCAATATGAATTCATCATCACCTAGCTCCACACCTTTTGGCGGTGCCTGTTTTTGCAAGTGTTTTATGGACCTATAAAGTTGCACGAAAACCACAACTCTGAAAACAAATTTGTTCGAACAGCCCTTTCGAATTGATGCATGTAGAAGCATTTTACACTACTCTATTTTGGTTGACCATGTTTAAAGACTTAAGGCACTGGAAACCATTCCTATAAAAAAAACACAACTATATATATATAAGCGCAATGCAGCCAAATTTTAATATGGGCAAGTTTTGACAAAGTAGTGTACAAAACATCTAATATATATGAACGGCATTTTTTAGTTTCAAATCGTGATCTAAACGGATTCTTTAGTCACATAACTTGTTTACAGAAACCGCTTCAATTAATTTTAAAATATAAAAAAAATGCAAAAAGAATTACTGGTCAATCTCCTTTAGAAATTTCTCGTAAGCAGGAAAATGAAGCCGGTTCCTTGTAGGTGCTGTTAGAGTTTCGAAGGTAAATCTCCCGTTAACAACATCTGCAACTAGTGGAACCAACGATCCCAACCATACATATGCATCTTCCCCAACACCTGGCTCATCATTAATCTGCAGCAGCCATATTGGCAAAAAGAGTTAGAGGTTGGTAATTTAACCACTCTAGCACTCAACAATCAATAAAACTACTTAAGTCGTATATACAATTCATTAAGTCTAGAATAGCAATGCAGATTCTTAGTCTTATCAAATACGTGCATGATTCCCTAAATGATCTCTAGTTATATGAATTTCAACATCAAGATTGGATAAGTAATGATTAGAGGGCATTTAGGAACATGGTTGGAACTAAGTTAAAACTATAAATACTATAAGAACTATGGCATGTGAGACTTTTATACTGTAACCAGTCATAGAGCCAAACCTTCTGTTCAGTAGGGTAGGGCACTATAGAGAAAAATATAGACTATTTTGTAATAATTATACATTTTTATTATTAAAAGGGGTAAAGTTATAGTTTTTCTTGTAAAATAAAGACACAATAATATTTTTTAATTATTCCGTGAGGCACGGTTGTAATTTTTCTTATAAAAAAAGATATTTTAAAAATTTTAAAGAAAAATTTAAATTTCAAAAGTTGAACATAACCTCCCTTTGCCATTGACATAATAAGCTTTCGCTTTGCACTATAACACGTGAGAACTTTATATTATTTATAGTTGGATCTAGGAGTTCCAATCAAGTTGCCAGACGCCTTAATGTTGATTAGACATAATTTGTCCAAGTTTGATCTCTACATGAAATTCATTGTGTCTAGAAAAGCAATACATATTCTTATTAGTAGTACACGTAGGATAGTGACTAGTGATGTGATTTCTAGCTTACCAGAAGAGGCATGATGTCTGAATAGAAAAGCGGAATGTCATCATCTTGTTCCGAAGTTGTTTTTGGAGGTGGTCTCTTCCTGTCTTCTCTTTCCTTTGCTATATTTTCCTGCAAAATCAGAAGTGTACACATACGAAAACAATTTACAGAAACAGACCAACAAATTCACGAAATTGATAAATAAGAAGATAAATAAAAAACTATTGAAAACCAGGTGATCGTTCAGCTATACAGTCTAAAGAGTAAAGTACTTTTGAAAATTAGTAATGCTAGCTTTCTTGGTCAAGATGAGATAAATTTTGGGCAGCATATATATATACACACTCTTATATGTAATATATATATATATATATATATTGAAGTGGAAAGGGGATTTCCTTTGCATAAAAAGGATTATAAATAATGTGCCAAACTCTGAAATAGAGGCCATTACAAATAATGTGATAAACTTTGAAATACAGAACATAATCCAACCAAGACTAATAATAAAAGCATGAAAACACACTGATAGGGAGAGTGAAAAGGAGGCCCGCCAAATGTACAGTACCATGACACATCTAAAGACGAGCACACATAATGCTCTTACATAATGCTCTTTTAAAGCGCCTCCAAATCGACAAAAATCCGGTCGAAAAGAAGATCACAGCTACAATATACTTGGTTGCACATATATATACACTTAATTATTGCCTTTCCAACGCAATTCTTTTATACACCGTTAAACAACTAATTTAGAAAAACGTAAATAATTGCTTTGGAGATAATAGAGAGTCACATTATTGCATGCATCAAATCTACTACATACTTCCTTACGTCAAAAACGAAAGAAAATATACACATGTACCGTACAACACTCTTCCTCAGCGGAGGTGGGCATTTCCCAGGCAAGCATGACATCAAAGGTGAAGCGGCTAAATGACCCATCTTCGATCTTTTCAACTACTTTTCGGCATAACTCCTTCACCGCCTTGCCACTGCAAAATTCCACAAATTTCCTCGAATATCTCATCCCACTTGCACCATTCTCGTCCTGCCAAACTAAACTTTCAAACTCCTCCACCAATTCCTCCACCGAACTCCCCACCTTCCTACAACCAGGGCCGGAGCCAGAAAAATTGGTCAGAGACGAAAACGTGAGTGGAATTTTAAAGACGAAATACATTTTTAAAGGAGCAAAACATAATTTTTATTGAATCACGGTTTGAATACTGTTTATTTTAATACTTAAATCATGGTTTGAATCATTTTGCTACAATATTTTCCCTCATAAAAATTTAAATCTTCATTCAAATACTCTATTCAAATACTCAAACCAGCCCTAAAATTCTATAAATTCTATGTATAAGATTAAAAGGAAAAAAGTTTTAAGGGCGGCCGGCCGCCTTCGTGCGTGGTGGCTCTGCCCTCGCCTACAAGTTATTTTATATAACATACAAACTTTGGTCCGATTTCATGAATTTCAATCTAAGTCAGGAAAAAAATAAAGAAAAAGAAAAAGAAACACAAATATCATGCATGTGATGATCATGTATTACCCGGCGCATTGTTGAACGGCGTCGTTGGCGATAGAGGATAGGTGTTTTAATCTTGTTCCAGCCATGATCAGTTATTGTTTGACCGTGTACAGGGAAATATTGGAAACTGAATTTTACGGAAGAAAGATTGAAGATGATGTCGAGAGATGGAGAGGGAGGAAAGGAGTGAAATGTGTTCGTGTAGGAGGCTGCCACGTTTGGATGGGCATGCAAGTACGTAACACCTGTTGCATGCCTCCTTATTTCTCTCATCATGTACTTGCCTGTTCTGTTGGGACCCTTTTTAAGCACGTGTTTTATTGGTTGTAATTTTTTGTTTATTTTTAAACTACAAGTGCAGAGGTAAAGCTTCCTTATCTTACAATCTAAATATGTAACGTAAAAATACACTATAATATAAAATTTTATAATATAAAATTTTGTATATATTACGATGTAACATATTTAACAATGTATCTTAAAAATATAAGTTATAATATGAAACTTTTACTTTCAACTAGTTTTTGAGTTCAAATTCTCTTGGCAAACACCATCAAAACAAACACGAAAGCCGTCCACTTTGTACTAAAGATTAAAGATTTTTTTTAGTGGATCAAGAAGGTTATTTTAAATAAGGTTTTTTTGAACTACAAGAACAAAAACAGGACGATTCAAAAACAATTGGTCTACGTTTTTTTTCTTTTTTTCTTTTTTTGCAAATAAAGAAGCTTCTTCACCATTGAAGGAAAAAATGATTGTCGTACATGTTTAATTTAATCAACAACTCTCTTTTGTTTCTAATCCCAAAAACAATAATAAAGAAAAAAGAAAAAAATGAAATCTTGATTGAAGAAAGAGCCATGCATCGAGTATTGATTCACGAATCGGTTAGAGAGAGATGCCTGGAAGGAGGTAAGGTGGTGTGAGAAGATAGAAGGGACTGTGACGCCGTGGAAGAGTGGTGTAATCGGCATTGGTCGGCGTATCCCAGAGTCTTCTACAAGAACCTGCTCAAGCTTTATTTGCCAACAATTCCGCCCCACAAAAACGGCATGCCGTATCATTTGCCTTAAAATTATTCTTTTATCTTTGTAAACGTTGAAGTGTTTTTTTTTTTTTTTCTTTGAGAATAAAGCAGCGAAGCGTTAGGTTTCTTTTTATTTCAATTTCATATGCTTTTTCCCTGGAAATTTTTTTTTAAATATTTCCTGGAAAATTTTGATTTAGTAATCATTAACAATACAATCCAAACAATAGAATAGATGCCAATTTATGGATGTCAAAATTTAAAATTTTTATGATCCAAGGAAAGATTTCAGGGTGCATTTGTAAAAATTGTGGAGCATGTCCTTCAATTAAATGCTAGGAAACTAAAAATTACAGCGAATTTGTGAATTTGAGGTCTCATTTGTTAAAATAAAAAGTCGAAATTCAAGTTACCAAGCACAATAAAGAAACAACAAAAAAAATGAATAGGCGCTAGGTTAATTGGTAAGGTGAGATGGGTTATAAGGAAGATATCATATTGTAATATAGGAATAGCAAACGTTGTAAAAAAAACAAAAAAACAAAAAAACAAAAAACAAAAAACAAAAACAAAAACAAAAACACTTCTTCTTTTTTATTTTTTAAGGTTGTCGTATTCATTGGTTACGTTATTATTCTTTAATCATTAAAGTTGTTTTTAGGATGGGTTATGGCTTTTATTTTAAGATGGCTAAAGCAATTTTCCCCTCTCATGATCATCATGGGAAAGCTCGCCCCATCATGAGTTTAAGTTGGGACAATCCGCAAATAACCTACTTACTCGTTTATGATAATATATATTTAAGGACTAAACTCATGGATAGTCCTTAAACTCTTTTCTTTTTCTAAAATTAGTCTATGTAATTTATTTTGTTTCATAAATAATCCTTGAACTCAAAAACTATCTCATGAATGGTCTTTTTATTAAATTTTAGATGAAAAATGTTAACTTTATCTCATAAATGGTCCATGAATTATCTTTTCTCTCTATAATAGTCCTTATATTATATTTAGTCTCTAAATTGAAAAAATCATATGCTAAAATTGGTTATATTGTTAAATAAAAACATAGAATTCATTAAATATATGAAATTGTACCAGATATGTGGTCCTTAAACAAAAAAAAAAAAAAGAAGAGTGATTCTACTTACACCTATTAAATATATGAATAACCCTAAGTAAAAATAGTGTTTTTTTAATTTTTTATTACAGTACTTAAAACAATATTAGAAAATAATCGTGACATACGTTTTGGTATATTAAGGAAGTTTTGTTAAAAAATTTTGAAATGAGTGGTTGTAGACATTGGATCTATAATTAAATATAAAGATGTTAGATCAATTAAAGATTTATTAATTGAAAATTTGGGCCCTCAGATCGCCGTTATTAGGATCAATTTCAACTCCAAAAAATTATGTTAAGGACAACAATAGTATAAACAATAAGCAAAAAGAAATCAATCATAGCTGGAAAATAAAAGATACCACACACAAGAATTCTATAGTGGTTCACTCTGTAAGTGAGCTACGTCCACTATTCTCCACTATGATGAGTAAAAATAGATACAAATAACAAGTCATTTGAGAAAAGATATTTAATAAGAGTTCTGGTAATATTTCTGTGGAATTTCTTGTGTCCTTCTTGATGGAGTTACTATCCCATTTATATAGAAGATGGCGTGAGATCGTGGCCTCAAACCAACTAAAAAGTGGGGGGTGATAATGCATATAGTAGTGGGACATGTGTCAATTCATTAGTGGCTGTAAGAATCGGGCTTCTCCCACGACTCAGTTCATGACTAGATGTGCTTCCCCCTGCAACTGTCAGATTGTATTATATCAATTCGTCGAATCAATACTTAGAAGCAAACATGCATCAACAAAGGATGTTAATATAGGAATCGTGACCAATCGACTAAATCGATCGATCCCATCGAATCAATCTTAGTCTTGAACTACTTAAGCGCTAGTCAAATGATACTTCCTTTACCGGATAGCCTTCAATCGAACACAAAAATTGGGCTCAATTCATCCCAATCTAAGGTCCCGATTTCCCACTTTTGGCCTTAATGAACGATTTGGGCCCGACCGAATCGTACCCCAACAGTGGTCAACATATATATGAGTGTTGTCTTAGTTGAATTTTGAATGTGTTAGGTATCAAAGTTTTGTTTTGTTTAATTTTTACAAAAAAATCAATTTGTTGGTAATTTTTACTTTTCATACGAATTTAATATTTTACTAAGAAATTAAAAAAAATAGAAAAACAAAACAAAACAAAATTGATAGATTAGTAAGAATATAAATTGGTTAAAATAGGTATAATACAAAAGATATTTATAAATTTATAAATCTATTATATGAGATATAAAAATAATTTGGGGATATTTATTAATATAGAAGGTAAAATATGCTCATTTCAAAAAATTATCAGAGTTATATATTTGAATAAGCAAATAAAAATATCAAATATGTGTAGCAAAAGAATTAATTTTGGCATTTTTTTTAAGTTTAGGGCCTACAAATTTGGTACAATTTTGCATATTTAATGTTTTTTATATATTTATTTAACAATATAACTAATTTTAGCATATATATATTTTTAGTTTAGGGACTAAATACATTACAAGTTTTAGCATAGGGACTAGACGTAGAGAGAGGAGATAGTTTGGGAACTATTTATGAGAAAAAGTTAACATTTTTTAATCCAAAATTTAACAAAGTAACCATTCATGAAAAAGTTTTTAAGTTCAAGGATTATTTATGATACAAAATTAAGTATAGGGACTAATTTTAGAGAGAGACTATTCATGAATTTATCTCTATATTTAATTATTGGGATTTGGGCATATTTGGCTTCAAGTCGTCAATTATATAAACTTAAAAGTTCCCATAAAAAATAATAATCACTTAATTGAATAATAAATAAATAAATAAAAATCTAAGTACTACTACGATATATGACATATCAATCTAATAAGTATATCAAAATAACCAAATTTAGCATGTCCCATTAAGGTCAAGTGGATGCGGGTAGTCGGATTGATGGGTAAAATTGTCAATTTTAATTGGATGTCAGTTGTTAATTTTAAAATTTAAGATATATTTTGTAAAATTAAAAGTTTGAGATGTATTATATAAAAAGTGAACAGTCCAAAACCCACCAATATAATATACTGAATATAAAAAGTTTAAAATAACCACTCGCCATACAACAAACCTTTTGGTTTTAAATTATATCACCCCACTTAGTTATCGTTATTTTTTATTTGTGAAATCCTAGTAAATTAATGACGTAATAGCATCCATAACAATGTCATCCTAATAGTTATCATGAAAATTAGTATTATTTGTTCTCTAAAAATAATAGTATTATTTAGCTTTACCAGTTAAAACAAACACTCTGCGCGTGAGTATTCAATATGTTACATTTTTTATATGAAGATTTAAAATTTCTTTAAAAAATTATAGTTTACTTTTTTATTTATATTTTCTTAAAAGTTTTGTTTGGTAAAAAAAAAAAAAAAAGGTTAAAGTACAACAAATTTAGAAGGAAAAAAGTTGTTACTGGAAAATTTAGACAGACATGGTATATATGGAAAAAATTATATGGGAGAGTTACGAAAAAAATTTCTAACATTTGAGAATAGTTTAATTCAATGGATAATTAGAGAAGAAAATACATATATTAGATAATAGTTTAATTTCTAATATTTGAGTCACGCTAAATTCCATTTAAAAGTAGAGGCATTCTTCCTCCCCTTGCATCAAAAAAAAAGAAAAAAAATATATATATATACATATATATTGTTGAGGTGTTGAACTCCCCGGCCGGAGAATGTATTACCGAGAGGGTCCCTGCTCGAGGAGAGACCCAGCTCAGTATTGTCTCCCGCGGGGGAGCGCGTCCTCCAAGAGTTGAACCCGTATCCTCTTGAATAATAGGGTCTTAGGGTGTCCCCTGGGTACCAATCCATCCAAAGGGAAAGGATACGGGTTTAACTCTTAGGGGACGCGCTCCTTCACTGGAGGCAAAAATCCGAGCTTCGTCCCTCTTCTGAGCAGGGACCTCTCGTTCACAATGCATAATAGGGAGCCACCACCTGAGCCGAGGTCTCTCCCCGAGCAGAGACCCACTCGGAGGTCGCGTCTCCTATTTGAACGCGCGTTTTATGTTGAGCTGGGTCTCTCCCCGAGTAGAGACCCTCTCGGCAATATGTTCGAGGTGCCCACCAGCTTTCGGGGAGCTCAACATATATATATATATATATATATATATAAAGTAAACATGACAATAGAAAAGACATTGGGGGCGGAGTACAACCCAAAAAAAAAAAGGCAAGGATGTAAAGACCAAAAAAATAAGAGATCGTTCTTTGGGAAGATCAATCGAATAATATGGTCTTTTATACATCTGTTAAATATTATTCATTGGGCAAATATAAACAAAAGATTACCTGAGAGAAAAAAAAATAAAATATATATATATATATATATAAAGTAAATATGACAATAGAGAGGATATTAGGGGCGGAATACAAGAAAAAAAAAAAGAAAAAAAAAGCAAGGACGTAAAGAGCAAAAAAATAAGAGATCGTTCTTTGGGAAGATCAATCGAATAATATGGTCTTTTATACATATGTTAAATATTATTCATTTGGCAAATATAAACAAAAAGAGTACCTAAGAGTTTTTTTTTTAAAAAAGAAGTAGATAAGAGCATTTATGAGAAGAAATTATTTTAGAAGTGGCATTTAAGAAATTACCTTAGAAGGGGCATTTGCAGAAAAGGAAAACAATCGAGTGTTAAACCAAAAAAAAAAAAAAATTGAGCAGCACACATAGCAAAAGACTTATCCGGGGTTTAAAAAATGTTTAGGTAAGAACAACATTTATGAGAAGAAATTATTCCAGAGGGAGCATTTAGAAAAAAGAAAAAATATTTACAAGGTCCCATTGAAAAAAAGGAGGAAAAAAAAGTGCATTGAAAGCAAGAATTAACAAAAAGGAAGAGATTTAAAAAAAAAAACAAAATAAAAAAGAGCAAATAAAGGGAATCAAAAAAAGAAAAAAAGGTTCTCTTTTATATATGTAGTAGAGATACAATTTAGTATTGTTTTTCAAATGTTTTTCTGCATTATTTGAGGCAAAAATTTGAAAAACACTACAACTTTACTCTTCAAAAATTCTTATTTCTTGAAACATAATTAATTTGAAAACACTACCAAATTCTAATTCATTAAATAAAATAATACATGGTTACTTTTTTTTAGCAAATAAAAATTCATAATGACTTCTTTGTGTCCTATACATATATAAAAAAAAAAAACAAAGAAGTTTTATATGATGTTTGGCAAATGAACTCAAACACTATAGCTAAGGCTAGCAATACGGGTTACAACACGACATGATTTTTAATGGGTTACTAGCAAAAGAATATGATGCCGGTCATTTTCGTGTCAACTCGAAATTGGCTCACTAAAAAAAAAGTCGTACTTGTGATACTAGATTGGCCCGTAGCTTATTACTTTATTATTTTTTTAAAAAATATTTTGCCCTAGTATATATAATATCAATAAATTGACACTAACTTGGATATGTTTGTAGTATAAAAATAATTTAATTTTGAGAAAATATGTGTTTTTTGTTACTTTATATGTAATTTTGGAGCGTAAATTATAATTTGAAGTTATAAGATATCATGAGTTAATTTTGGGTTGTGATTTGATTGAGAGTCACGTGTTAAATATGTCACGGATTATATCGGGTCGTATTCGAGTTGACTGTATTAAGACAAGTTATATTAGTGTTAGGATTTTTAATCCGTTCGTTTCAGGGGTCATGTTGAAGTATATTCTACATATTTGAGTTTCAACCCCAACACAAATACTATCCGTTGACACGAATTGCCACCTGTATATAGCACGTGAGAACATTACTTTATTGCGTATTTTTGTTTTACACCATAGCATATGAGAGCTTTACATTATTTATGACTCAAATGCATTGAGTTTAAAATCATTTGTCAAACACATGCCTATTCACCTCTTCTCCTTTCGTAATGTGGCAACTCTTCCTTTTTCTTTCTTCTTTTTGTTTTCTTTTGGTTTTTCTAATTTTTCTTTCCTCTTTCTGGTGGGGTTTTTCCCCGAAAGTTACTATCCTTTTTTTTCCCCGTAATGTGACCCTTTGACATACTCTTTTCTTCGCTTTTATTTTCTATCAAAACATTTTCTTTCAAATGGGCCCTTAATTTTCCCCCCTTTTGCTGAAGGCTCCTTTATGTTTTAATTTTCTTTTATGCGTTTCTTTGAAGTAGATTTTTCTCATTGCTCTTATTAAGTAATTTTCACTGATTAAGGTGAATGAGAGAAGAGTTTCAATCTAAAGTTTGAATCATACACTGTAACACATGAGAGCATTACACTGTAGAATATTTTTATTTTATATTATAAGGAATCTTCATGAATGTCATATTTTTAAAATTTACTTTTTATAAATGTCACAAATTTTTAATGTTGCATAATTTAAACATATAATATTAGTAATGATGTGTGACATAATTTTTTCAAGTATAACGCAAAAAAAGAAGTTTTAAAAAGTATGACATAACATGTAATTTTTTCTTGCATTGCAACATGTGAAAGCAAACCATTCTCCGAAATATGCTAAATGCATCCCTAATTAATTAATCTACCAAAATATTTTTCCTTAAATATCTTTTCTTAAACTTTTTTAAGCAACTCTTTCACTTATTATTTTATCACAAAGATATGTTCTTCAATTTGTTCTTATAAAAAGCAATTTTTCTTAAATATATTATATCTAAATATTTTTTAATATATAAAACAGTATAAAAAGGATACAAATCAGTAAATCATAATATATGGGACTTAATTAGAGTGGAATAATTTTTTCTTTTTTTTCATTTCTTAAAAAAAAGAAAAAAAATTCTTTTTAAAACGCAAAAATGTGAGTACATACACATGCTAACAGTCAATTTACACTCAACTCGGCAGTTAGCAAGTAGTTGGAATCATTAGAAAACAAAAAAAAAAAAACAAAGAAAAACAAAAACAAAAACAAAAACAAAAAACAAAAAACAAAAAACAGACATACATGAGGGTAAAATGGTCTTTTAAAACCAATAAGTGGGTAGGCTTTCTATGTTTGGTACTTCCGCATGCTGTCCTACTCCTGCTTTGGAGTCCCCAAAGATTTCGCTTCACCATGCTCTTCTTCTACCGATAAATAACACCAAACTTTGTCAACGATTCAACAGGGGCAGAAAAAATTTTCATTCTTCCACAAAAAAAGGCCAAAAAAAAAAAAAAATTCACATTCTCTTTTTCTTCTCTCTTCTTCTTACCCTTCGATTTCTCTTCTTCTTCGTCTTCCTCTCATGGCGGCCTGTGCGAGTTTTGTGAGGCTTAACGCCTCTTCTTCGCAGCTGTTCGGACACCAATCCTTCTCTCAGCGCCGCCGCGGATCGTCCGTTCGCCGAGTCGCCGCCTCCCCGATCCGCGCCGGAGCTTACACAGACGAACTCGTCAAGACGGCCGTGAGTTCCCTAACCTTGGAATCCGATTTTGGAGTTTTTATATGAATCGTGTCTTGAATCGCACATTTTTTTTGTTTTGTTTTTATTTTGTCATTTTTATTTTTTTATTTTGCAACTGAGACTTGAAGCACCTGATTGAAAAAAAGATTGATTGATGTTTGTGGGATATGGTTTTGTTAAATTGTGAGATTGCTCTTCTATTTCACTCTCAATTGATCAGCTCTTAGGTTTGAATTATTCATGCATAGAGATTTTAGTATCAATCAGTCCTATCTGATTTATTATTGTGTTGGTTTTGATTGTTGATTGAGATTCTGGGCCTCTGATTTACATGTCCGTAGCTATATTAATTAATCTTTACTGAGTTGGTTTTGCTAGATTGTCTATCTTCTTGAGTTTTGCCCCCCTTAATTTTAATCAAGCCATTTAGGTTATTTTGATCTTGTTGTCTACCATAGAAGAGCACTAGGCCGCCCGCCCGCCCACTTGCGATTTCTTTCGCTTTGGGTCGGCTTTAAGATCTTAATTGGAGATATGAGAATAATTTTGTCCAATATGTGAATTACTTTCTGTAAGAATTCACAATTTTCTGATGCTTCTTTTTATATTTTTGCAGAAATCTATTGCGTCTCCTGGTCGTGGTATTTTGGCCATTGACGAGTCAAATGCCACATGTGGTAAGAGATTGGCATCCATTGGGTTGGACAACACAGAGGTGAACAGACAAGCTTATAGACAACTGCTCCTGACCACCCCTGGACTTGGTGAATACATCTCTGGTGCTATTCTTTTTGAGGAAACACTATACCAATCGACAACTGAAGGAAAGAAGTTCCTGGACTGCTTGCGCGAGGAGAAAATCGTGCCTGGAATCAAAGTTGACAAGGTATGATGCATTTGCTAATTTTACACCTTGAGAATTTTTGCTTAGAACTTTGGGTTGGATCCCTTGTTATTAATGTTCTTATGTTTTTCATTAATCATACTTGCGGGTTTCAGGGTTTGGTTCCTCTGCCCGGATCAAAAAATGAATCTTGGTGCCAAGGCTTAGATGGATTGGCTGCAAGATCTGCTGAATACTACAAACAAGGTGCTCGCTTTGCTAAATGGTGAGTCGGTTGAATTTATATTTTATTATGTAAATTTTGGTTGTGTTAGGTATTATGGCAGCTCATCATATTAATTCTGAGCAGCAAAGAAGCTTACATCTTGGTGTTTTTCTTGTTAACATATTTAGGCGAACAGTTGTTAGCATTCCATGTGGTCCTTCTGCTCTAGCTGTTAACGAAGCTGCTTGGGGACTTGCTCGTTATGCTGCTATTTCTCAGGTATAAATCTGAGTGATATCTGTATTTAAAAAGGTCCAACGTTTGTTGAGCTCACCGTGTTGGATAAATGTTCTTCTTCTTATTCTTCTTCTTCTTCTTCTTCTTCTTCTTCTTCTTCTCATTATTATTATGATGATGATAATGGTGGTGGTGGTGGTTTAAGGAGCAAAGGACTTTGTTTCATGCCATGTTTAAAATAGTTTACCTGAATTGCTTTTGTTTTTGCATGGCCAGAAGCCATAGTTTGGAAAATATATTTAATTGGCTTGTGTTCTATTGTCAGGACCTTTGACTTCCAATATTAAGTGCTTTTGATTTAATTTAATATTTGTGACTGTCCGATAACAAGCTTTGATCAATGCCTAGAAGTGCTACAAGATGCTATTAATTTCTTGCATTTACATTTATTTTGGAAAAATCTTTTTTTTCCTTTTGAAAAAAGGAAAAACATCTCCTTGTTCGGTCATTAATTGTCAAATCTATCTCGATCTTTTGTTGGTCATATATCAGCTTTACTTGAAAAGTTGTGCCTTCGGCCATTGCTGTTAGTTTGATAAAGACATCAGGATTTATTGATATAACGATATCTTGCGTCTTCTTCTTGATTCAGGACAATGGTCTTGTGCCGATTGTGGAGCCCGAGATTCTTCTTGACGGGGACCACCCAATAGAGAGAACCCTTGAAGTTGCTGAGAAGGTTTGGGCTGAAGTCTTCTTCTACTTGGCCCAAAACAATGTGATATTTGAAGGAATTCTTCTCAAGCCCAGCATGGTAACCCCAGGGGCTGAGCACAAGGAGAAGGCTTCACCAGAAACCATTGCCAAATACACGCTCACAATGCTAAAGAGGAGAGTTCCTCCAGCGGTTCCAGGCATCATGGTAAGCCTTATCCTATCCGCTATAGTAAAAATATGAAAATATTTTCTAGTGTCGAGGGAGTTGCATGTATGGAGATTCAAAAAAGAATCGACTTAATTCGAGTCATAATTTCTATGGGATCCCCAAGGTTATTAATAGAACATTAAAAAAATTAAAGAATTACAGATGATTATGCAAAAGGAACTTAAGTCTGTGAACCGTGAACTCAACATGGAGCAACTATCATCTGATATACTTCATAGTTAGTTATTGTTATGAAACTTTGCAAAGACACTTGTGTAGCTGCTCTTGATCCATGTGCTCGGTTAACGTTGATGCATAAAGTTATTTCTAATTTGCATATCTCTACTTGTTTTTGCAGTTTTTATCTGGAGGGCAATCTGAAGTGGAAGCCACCTTAAATCTAAATGCCATGAACCAAAGCCCCAACCCATGGCATGTCTCTTTCTCGTATGCCCGTGCCCTGCAGAACACCGTCCTCAAAACTTGGCAAGGACGTCCCGAGAACATAGATGCTGCACAAAAAGCATTGTTGGTTAGAGCAAAGGCGAATTCTATGGCGCAGCTCGGGAAGTATTCAGCCGAAGGAGAAAGTGAAGCAGCCAAAAAAGGAATGTTCGTGAAGGGCTATACCTACTAAGCTCTAGGCACGTTGGCACTCGAAACATTTTGTAACAAAAGCGGTCTTTTTACTCTCTCTCACTGGATAATAATTTGAACTTCAAGATAAGGAGGTGGAAGTAGCCAATCCAATAGACATGCGTGTTTTTTTTTTTTTTGGTTTTTGTTTTTGTTTTTTGTTTTTGAATATTTATGAGTTTGTCATGTTCCGTCCTTTTTTAAAGGAGAAATTTAGACATGGTATAATCTCTAGTTTTGTCTTCAGTCCGGAGACACCTATATATTTATAGGTGTGTGCAATGCACAAAATGAATAAGAAAGCCACATGTTGATTTGCAGTGATGGTGTCAAGTTATTCATGTTGAGCTGATAATAATATGAAATTTAGTTGAATAACCGAAGGCCGGATAAGTTATGTATTTAAAAAGGTGATAAGAGTCATTTAAAATGATTCAAAACAAACACATGAACGGCATGGTAAGAATTACATATAACTGTAATTTGCGAATGAACTAAAACCACGAGGTTGACAAATGAGTTCAAAGTCGCTGTGTTTACTGTGTTTAAATTGTGGATAATGTAAAGCTTTTTTTAATAATGTAAAGCTCTTTTCGCAATGTAATTTCACAATGTAAAGCTCTCAAAGTGTAGAGCTTTCATGCTGTAATATTCAAGTTGAAATGTAAAATCAAAATATCTCTCATGTTATAATATTCAAGTTGAAATGTAAAATCAAAATACAACGTTGTCCAACGTCCACCCTTCTACACCCGCACACCCCAAAGAGGCTTTATGCATTGCATGTAATGGCAATAGAACAAGTATGCAACTTTGTCTAATATGCAACTTTGTCTAATATGACGTGAAGGGTTCAATGTAATACAATTTGGTGTTGAAAATTTGTTTGGGTTCAGTGTTCGTTAGGAATTTGTTGGACGAAATCTATTTTTGTTTTGAAATCCTTTTGATCAAAATAGTGAGGAAGCCAGAATTTTCGTTGGGGAACTAATTACTGTCATTCATTCATAAATCTCTTGTCCCATTTTTTTATTAAAAAGTAAAAGGAGGAAGGGGAAAAAAAAGAGGGAAGAAATTAAGCCTTTTTTTAAACATATTGTCAAAACTGTTAGACAATGTGCTTTCAAGATTAAATAATATAATAATTTTTTAAAACATTTAATCAATAAAAAGTTTATTATTTATTTTCATATATCAAATCTTATCTTTTTTATATTTATTTATGTTGAATATATGATGAGCAAATAAAAGTCTAAAAATAACAATCTAAACCTTTAAAATCATATATATGATGAACAGATTATGCGGAAGATATGAATATTAAAGGTGATAGTCTAAATGATAAGGTCCGCAATCGAGGGAATAAAGTTAGGCGTTTTTTTTATACTAAGATTGTTATGTAGTCTACATCCATAATAGGAGATGGCTTGTCTTAGTCATCGAAGTTAGACTCCATAGGTAGAAACAGTGGAACATTGTCATTGGTGACAATATATTATATCAAGATAAAAGTTGAATTGATTTGATTGATAATTCTATTTGTGTAAATCAATTCACTTTAGACAATCATATGTATTATATCTTAATCCTAAAATAAATTAATGAGTCTGTATTCTTGACTTGTGTCTTGATGTACCAATGGGTGACATCCTGAATTATATAAAGGTACGTATATCGATACTTTTGAGACATGACTCTTAGGCTGTGTTTGGTTAGAGCATTTCCTTTACTCAAATGACTCAAAATAGTATCTGAGTTTCATGAGTTATTGAAATGCTTGTTTGGTGTCCAATATTTGGCATGTTTTTGAATCAGTATTCGGGTCGTCTTGATTCAAAATCTCGAGTTCTTCTCTTGGCTGTTTTCTGGCACTGCAACCTCTGCTCTACAGTGCAGGCTTGAGAACCCAAATAGGGGAATCTCACTGCGAGCAACCCTTTTTGACCGTTGAGGCTATACCGTTGTATCCCCATATTTCCCAACTGGTCTGTGGTCGATCTTTCAATCCGTCGCCTCTCTTTCTCTCCCTCCCTTGCCTCTACTGGAAGCCCACCACCATTATTGTTGGGAAAATCTGACTGGGTCTCTCTCTCCTAGTGCTTGCCCTATAGCATCCCAATTTTGTACCGTTGAGGGCTTTTATCCCTATATTTCCCAACTGCATGTGATCGATCTTAAACTCACAAATCTTGCATCTCCTCTCTCTCTGCCTCGCTCCCTTTCCTCTGCTAGAAACCCACAACAATTATTGTCTGAAAATTCTCCCTGGGTGTCTCTCTCTCTGTCGCTCTCTCTTCGTCAAGGCGGCGACCATTGTGACCGGCGATGAGAGCTTCTGCCCTTAGATGGCTTGTCTTGGCAGCCGATTTAGATTCGGCCATCGTAGACAATATCTATCCCACCAGCCATTGTTGTGTTGTCGTTGTCGGCGGCGGAGTAGGCGACCCGTGTCCTCGAGAGTTGCTTGGGTTCGGCCGGACTCTGCCCAATCGTCGGCAGCCTCAAACACGGTATGTAGTTCGAGCTCAAATTCTCCCTTGTTTAAAGAGAAAGTGTTGGGGCAGTGGTAGTCTTAAATTTCCTTATCTTTCAAATGTTTCAGTAGTTATGTTAATGGCCAACTGTGCAATCTGATTTGCAACTTTCTGGTTTGTTTGTACTTGTGTGCATGTTCGATTTTCGTCTTGCTTTGATGTGGGTTTATGGTCCCCGATTTGCAGCATTTCAAATTGTGGTTTTGTGTTCATATGGGTTTCCTTGCTCTTGTGTGCTTACAAGACCTTATCTTTCAAATGTTTCAGTAGTTGTGTTAATGGCCAACTGTGCAATCTGATTTGCAGCTTTCTGGTTTGTTTGTACTTGTGTGCATGTTCGTTTCTGGTCTTGCTTTGATGTGGGTTTATGGTCCCCGTTTTGCAGCATTTCGAATTGTGGTTTTGTGTTCATATGGGTTTCCTTGCTCTTGTGTGCTTGCAAGACCTTATCTTTCAACTGTAATATGTAGTTGTGTTAATGGCCAACTGTGCAATCTGATTTGCAGCTTTCTAGTTTGTACTTGTGTGCATGTTCGTTTCTGGTCTTGCTTTGATGTGGGTTAATGGTCCCCGATTTGTAGCATTTCGAATTGTGGTTTTGTGTTCATATGGGTTTCGTTGCTCTTGTGTGCTTGCAAGACTAAGAAAATAACACATTTACAACCTTAATGAAAATTTTGTGTGCTTGCGTTGGGCTTGGAATTAATTCAAAACTGATTTGAAGCACCATTGCAAAGGGATAAAAAAATTAAAAGCACTATTAGTACTTGTAAAAAAAGTCATTGTTAACATTGATATCACAATCACGAGTATGTTGTCCCTTTAGTCTTTGATTTATTTTTGCACCTCAACTCAAGGATGGAAGAAATCCAATGATTCACATTAACCATGACTTTATCCAATGATTCACATCAACCACATGGCTTATATACTCTCTCATACTTCATCCTTCAAACCTCGTTTGTTTATTTTATTCCTTTTTCAATCTTGTTTCTTTAGCCTTTTTAATTACAGTGCTTCATTTTAGTACTTTTTAATCTGTCTCTTACATATGCAAGATATAACTTAGTTGGGTGTCTTTGAAGTTTGTAATTCTTGGTGGGTGTCTTCGAACTACCTGTAATTTACTCCATTTGCCAATATGTTAGTGGGCAAGTGGCCTTGGAAGTGATCAATATTTATGTCCAATTTAAAAATCCAAAATTTTCCCCTTACGTCTAAAAGCTTTGATCAGCCATAAAGATGGCGAATTTACAATGGCATTAATTCAAACTAGGGTAATGTTCCCTTGTTTTCTGGTATTTGTGATTTACTGAAATGTGAGTTGTGCTCTGTGAAATGTCCTCAACGAAACCTGAATTTTTTTTTTTTTTCGTTTTTCTTGTTCTTATTACATTTGACAACTATGTTGCTGATTTTTTCTCTCTTATTCTTTTGGTTTTATGGTGAATACAAGTTAAACTTGATAAGCTGATTGGTACTACATTCTGATCTACAAGAAAGGGCTGGCTGTGATGAACAACTTATGTTGCTTCCTCATGTTGGTTGAAGTTGTATTATTGTCGATTGTCGGGCTTTAGATGCTAGTGTTCTCCCCTTTGGCTATGCACAGGAATGTGGCGATTTTATTCGTTTCCACCTTCCCTTGTGCTTACCGACCGGTCGTAGCATTGCTATGTGTGTCTTAAGTGACAATCCACAATGCTATAGCTCCTAATGTGAAATGGAAGAAGCAATTATAATTCTGAGCCAGATTTATGTCGGAATACTAATTAACTTTTTATTACGTTATTTCCGGTGCGAAATGGCATATGCATTGGCGTTTGCGTGATGTTTCATTTAATGGTGGCAATGGGAAAGATGGGAAAAAAAGAAACGAAGACGAGCCAACCGTTAATTGGAACAGACACAATGAGAGGGCGTTGTTATGAAGATTGGTGGACCATCAAACAACCGCTATTTTTTTAATGCTCAATTATTACAACATTGTTACGTTAGCTGGGGGTTTCCCCGCCGTTGTATGCACAAAATGCTATCATGTATACAAGTACTTTGACAAAGAGGAGCACACTCTTGGATTGGATTGTAATAATTTTTTTTCGTTTATGGATTGGAGAGAGAAGTGAATATTTCATAAAATCGCTAATAGCATCAAAATGCCAACAAAAATCAATAGGCAAAAAACAGGGGACTTAATACAGTTATAACTCTAATTTTTTTAATATTGTGTTCATGTGTACCAAACATTGATTTATTATTGCATGCAATGAAATGAAAATAATTTATTTCATATATCATTTTTATGCACTTTTTTACAAATGTACTATTTTTGTAATAAATTTTTTAACTTTTCACAAAAGGGCAACAAAAATTTTTAATCCAAATCTCAAATATACCAAACACATATTCATAACTCAAATCAGAATTCAAAAACTTACCAAACACATATTTGAATACTCTATCCAAATCTAATTTTAAATACTCTGACAACCAAACAATAACTCAAATTATAACTCAAATCACATTACTCAAATCACAATTCAAATCATAATACTATTTAAAAAGAATCCAAATCACCATAACTCGAATACCGACTCGTTATTCATACATATGGAATCCATAGATCTTTGTTAGAGTTAATGATATTCTCGTATAGGCATTATCCTATAATTGAAAACTAGAGCGCTCAACCATGTAGATACATATATCTAACTGAATGGTATACTATTTGTATTAGTTATGAATAGTAAGTATTCCAATGATGAAATAATTGAACAGAAAGATAAAAATAATCAAGAAGGTGATACGAAATTTATCCTTAAGCCAATTGAATATCTTATGGGGATGTCACACATTATGATATATCATGGACAATAAGCTAATTAGAGTTTCATAATTTATATATAGTTCAAAAGTGTAGCTCAAAGCTTTTAGTGAAATAGCTTTAGAGTTGATCATTATAAAATATACGTATTAGAGACATGTTATTTTATAATTATAGGAGTTTGATTTATATATATATATTTATATTCATTAGGTCCCCTTTGCCAGCTTATAATATTTATTGTAACGATACGACATGTTTTTCCTATATATTGGTAACTTATATTATTTATTAGATTGGCTAAAATTTGATTAATAGGACTTAATAATTCATGTTAGTTTATTGGTTGAATTAATTCATAAAATTAATTCAGAAATAAACAAGTTGAATTATTTGAAATATATTTTATTTGATATGGAATTATCTATTTAAAATTGTTTTAATCAGATAACTTTTCTATTGGGTTATTTGAATTACAGTTGAAGTTATATAATAGATACCGGGTCAAATAAAGTAGGATTTATCCATTAGGTTTGATTTGAATTAATGGGATAAGCCTTAAGAGCTAAAAACATGTTATGAAGGTGCTGCCATAATAGTCCGGTCGATCAGACCTTGCTAAGTCAGCAATATGTGTGCTTTACGCATTTTACTACGAAAGTTGATCCAAACTCAAATTTTGAAGTCAAATCTAATAAGGATTAGCCCTAATCCGACCTCTATATAAAGAGCAATTTTCTATTTTTCTTAGATTACTTGAGAAATTTAAAGAAGAGTATTTTACTGGGAAGACTTTGAAACTCCCATAAAGCTATTGTTTAACATCTCAAACCTTAGTATTTGGTTTTCTCAAGTGGTTGGAATGAGAGGTCACTTGAGAAAAGATTGAACGACGTGCGTCTACTTGCACTCCAATTGTGTAAAAGAGAATAGTAGAGAAGTCTAGCTGTTTGAGGCTCTTTTGAAAATTTTTTCTCGTTGCAATTCTTATGGTTTTCCAGTCTACTAAGAGGTATGAAAGATCTTTTAATAATTTATATACATAACATATCTAACTTGTTTTGAAAAAACGTTTTAACTAAAAATTTTTAAAATCCGCTGTATACTCATTTTCCAACAAAAATCTAGCATTCAATAGAGACAAAAAAAGGCTCTAAGCAAACTACAGGTATGAAGCAATATGGTAGAGAAAGAAATAAAGCTTATTGTGATATGAACCCTGCCAATAAAGTAACGAGACCCTTAAATCAAATAAAGCTTCAAGGTCATTTAGAAACAAGTTTATATGAAACCGCAGCCTGATGCTTATAGTGAAGCAAGAATCTTGGTATAAGGAAGACGCCACAATCAATTATGGAACGATTGATTGATAAGTCAAAGGTGAATGCCACGAAAATTCCTATAAGTTTGAAAAGTTCTCGAAGAAACAAAGAGAATTTTGATCTCACAAAGTATGAATAAAATCTGAATTGTGTGTTTTATTAAACAAAGAGAATTTTGATATCACAAAGTATGAATAAAATCTGAATTGTGTGTTTTATTTCATTGAGCCAATAGCTATTTATAATATAAGATAACAAATGAATTTAAGGAAACTACATCCTAGATAATCAGCCATTAAAAGAAACGACTATTCCTAAAAGGAAACTAAGCAAGCAATTTCAAAATCAGGTAACTAGACAAAAGTAGACTAAAGTAAGCGCCTATAACAAAATGGAAACTTACAAATCAGGTAACTTCAATGGAAGTATGCGCCTACAATAAATGGGAAATTACTCAAATTAAAGAAAAGGAAACTAACTCCATAATCAGGTAAATATCTAAATGGGAAACTAATTAAATGGAAAACCAACCAAATTGGAAAAAGGAAACTAGCTTAAAAAAAGAAACTAGCTGAAAAGGAAACTTCCATCTTTGAATCTTGAAATTGAATGTTGATCTTGAATTGTTGAATAAGGAAACTTCTAAATTATTCCAATGCCTGAATCTTGGTAATCCAAGCTTGAAGTAGGTGTTTTTCATCTCCTTGGGCCTGCACAAATTTGTCTCAGTCCAAATGCTTTGAATCAGCCTATTAAGATTGTCTTTGAGCCTCCTAGCTTTAGCCCTTGTAACCGGCCCGATTGGAACTTGAATTGGATCCATACTCCATGTATTAGGCGTATATTCATCATTCCCCTCATTTTGAAAAGGATTTGTCTTTCTATCATCACTTGCATCAAAAGGACTTAAATCAAAAACATTAAAAGTAGCACGGACATTATACTTACTCGGTAGATCCAATTTATATGCATTGTCATTGATATGCTCCAAGACTTGAAAAGATCTATCTCCTCTTGGAAGCAACTTAGAACTCTTTTGTGCCAAAAATCTTTCCTTTCGCATGTGCAACCAAACCCAATCTCTAGGTTCAAAGATTAGCTGCTTACGCCCTTTGTTAGCTTATTTTGCATATTGCTCTGTTTTCCTCTCAATGTTGAGTCTTGCTTTCTCATGTATCTGCTTAGCAAATTCAGCCTTTTTCTTTCCATCTAAGTTAGCACGTTCAGATAAGGGTAATGGTGATAAATCCAATGGAGTTAAAAGATTAAAGCTATAAACAATTTCAAATGGTGAAAACTTAGTAGCAGAATGAATAGTATAATTATAAGCAAACTCAACGTGTGGTAAACACTTTTCCCAAGTTTTAATGTTCTTTTTAATAATAACCCTCAATAATGTAGATAAAGTCCTATTAACTACTTTAGTTTGACCATCAGTTTGCAGATGACAAACAGTAGAACATAGTAGCTTAGTTCCTAACTTAAACTACAAGGTCTTCTAAAAGTAACTCAAAAACTTAGCATCTCTATCCGAAACAATTGTTCTAGGCATATGATGTAATCTTACAATTTCTTTAAAGAACAAATCAACAACATAAGAAACATCATTAGTTTTGTGACATAGAATAAAATGTGCCATCTTAGAAAATCTATCCATATCCACAAAAATTGAACCCATACCACATTTAGACCTAGGCAAAGCAAACACAAAGTCCATTGAAATATCAATCCAAGGTTCACTAGGAATGGGTAATGGTGTGTATAAACCATGGAGTTGCACTCTGGATTTTGCTTGCCTACATGTGACACATCTACTATAAATTCTCTCAACATTTCTTTTCATGTGTGGCCAATATAAGTGTTCTTGCAAAACGGCTAAGGTCTTAGCAACTCCAAAATGTCCCATTAATCCTCCACTATGAGATTCCCTTACTAACAAGTTACGCAAAGTGTAATTAGGCACACATAACTTATTCTCTTGAAATAGAAATCCCTCATCCCTAAAAAACTTACCCACTATGTTTTTTTTCAGAAGCTCAAAACTCCATACAAAAATCTTGGTCTAAAGGATACAATTCTTTAATGTGCTTAAAACCAAGTAATTTTGCATCAAGGGTAGACATTAATGCGTACCTTTGAGAAAGTGCATTTGTTACGATGTTTTCCTTACCTTGCTTGTATTAGATGACATATGGAAATGTATCATTGGCCTCTCAAATGCTTAAGCGACTCATGATCGGTGTGAATCACAAATTCCTTAGGCCAATGATAGTGTTGCCGTGTTTCCAACGTGAACTAATGCATACATCTCCTTGTCATATGTTGGATAGTTTAAGGCTGCCCCACTTAGCTTTTCACTAAAATATGTAACAGGATGTCCATCTTGCAATAGAATGGCTCCAATACCTATCCCTGAAGCATCACACTCAATCTCAAAAGTTTTAGTGAAGTTAGGTAAAGCAAGCAAAGGCGTATTCGTAAATTTCTCTTTGATCAAATTAAATGGTTTTTCTTGTTCATCACCCCATTTGAATCCAACGTTCTTCTTGATGACCTCGATAAGTGGTGTGATAATGCTACTAAGTCTTTCACAAATCTTCTATAAAAACTAGCGAGTCTATGAAACTTTGAACATTACTTACATTTGTGAGACTTGGCCATTCTTGAATTGTGCTAATTTTCTCTTCATCAACCTATATTCCTTGTACACTCACAACAAAACCAAGAAACACAAGCTTATCGATGCAAAAGGTGCACTTCTTTAAGCTAGCATGTAACTTCTTTTTTCTAAGTACATCCAAAACTGAATTTAAATGCACAATATGTTCATCCATGTGTTTGCTATAAATGAGAATATCATCAAAATAAAATACCATAAATTTACCTATGAAAGCACACGAGACATGGTTCATTAATCGCATGAAAGTACTCGGCGCATTAGTTAATCCAAACGGCATAACCAACCACTTATATAAACCATATTTTATTTTAAAGGTAGTTTTCCACTCATCACCCTTTTTCATTCTAATTTGATAATATTCACTTTTTAAATCAATTTTAGAGAATACACAAGCACCATGTAACTCACCTAATATATCATTTAAGCGAGGAATGAGATGACGATACTTTACTGTTATATTGTTGATTGCTTGACAGTTAACGCATATCCTCACATCCCATCTTTCTTAGGAACCAAAATCATCAGAACGGCGCACAAACTCATGCTTTTTCTCACGTACCCTTTTTCCATCAATTCTTTGACTTGCTTTTGTAGCTCCTTTGTCTCCTTGGGATTACTACAATAAGTCAGTCGGTTTGGAATGGTAGCACCAGGCACGAAATCAATTTGATGTTCAATCCCTCGAATAGGCAGTAAACCATATAGAATCTCTTTGGGAAAGGCATCATCATACTCTTGCTAAAGAGAAACAACAGAACTGGGTAAAGATGGGTCAAGTTGGTTAGTGTTTAAAAATGCCTCTTTGTACAAAAGTTCAATCATTGGCTAGTTTAAAAGCAACATTCTTTTAATTTCACTCGCTTTTGCATAGAAATTTGTTTTTCTCTATGCTTTTCTCTCATTGGCCAAATCAGCTTTTTCTCTTTCTCTCTCAATTTTCTCGGCCTTTCTCTCTTTTGCTTTAAGATTTTCATTTTTTTTTCACTCTTTTTCTTTTGATCACTCTCTTTTGGTAACCTCACTTGATCTTCATAAACTTGCTTTAGTGTCAAAGGAACTATAATGATTTTCCTTTGATTAAACTCAAATAAGTATTTTTTGGTGAATCCATTACGCTTAACACGCCGATCAAATTGCCATGGCCTTCCTAATAACAAATGTCTAGCTTGCATTAGGACTACATCACACAAAACTTTATCTTTATATTTTCCAATGCAAAAAGAGACTAACACTTGCTTATTCACCCTTACCTTGTCACTATCATTGAGCCATTGCAACTTGTAAGGTTGAGGATGTTTAATTATTGGCAGCCCTAATGTCTCCACCATTGTAGTGCTACAACGTTAGTACAACTTCCTCCATCAATAATCACACTACATACCTTGTTTCATACGTGGCATCTAGTATGAAAGATGTTCTCTCATTGCACTTAATCATCTTCTTTGATTTGCATGCTTAGAGCTCTCCCAGCAACCAACATTTTACCTTAGGCAGCGTACTCCTCTTCATCCATGTCCTCCAACAGTGGCATAAATTTGGTATCATCTTCATCTTCGGACTCAAATTCACCATCATTTTTCAATATTATTACTCCTTTGTTTGGACATTGGCTCGCTATGTGACCCCTGCCTTGGCATTTAAAGCACTTAATATCATGATTTTGAGTAGCGAAAGAATCGAATTTACCTTGAATTCTATGGTTGGTCATTTCTTATTTTTGCTCAAATTTAGGCTTGGCCGTGACTGGCTTCTCCTCTCTCCTAGCAACATTCGGCCTCCATGATGAACTCGAGCATGGGTTTTGTCGTGTATTGCTTCCCTTCCTTTTGAGTTTGTTCTCAATATTGATAGCCATATGTGCCATATCCTCCAATTCCACATAATGATGCAATTCTACCAAATTAGCAATATCGCAATTCAAACCTACCAAAAACCTAGCCCTAGTAGCTTCACGGTCCTCCTCTACATTCGCTTGGATCATAGCGATTTCCATCTCCTTATCATAATCCTCCATGCTTCGGTTGCTTTGTGTAAGACTTTGTAACTTTTGGTACAAATCGCTGTAGTAATGACTTGGAACAAAGCGTCTCCTCATCATGGTTTTCATCTCCTCCCACATTTCCATTAGATGCTCTCTATTCCTCCTCCTATTCAATACTAATTGATCCCACCAAACAATTGCATAATCAGAGATTCTATGGCTGCCAATTTTACTTTTTTAATCTCTGAATAATTATGACAATCAAAGACAAACTCCACCTTCTTCTCCCACTCAAGGTAAGCTTCGGGATCATTCTTGCCTTGGAACGATGGAATCTTCATCTTAATACTATCTAAATTATTATCTTCCTGGTTCCTAGCTTCTCTAAACTACCCCTATATCTTCTAGTCCTATTGCTAACAATTGAATCCTGGTCATCTTCTTCCTCAAAACCTTCCCAAAAATACTCATCATCTTCAACACTCACTCCCTTAGGTTGTATTCTCTCTCTCCTTCACACATTAGAAACATTTTGTGTTTGTGCATTTTCTATCCTATCTATCCATTCATGAACCTATCCCATCTCTACTCTAAACATTCTCCTTATCTCACCCATTAAACCTTTTATGAGCATCTTTGGATCAACCTCTCTCGACACCTCTCCAGAAGTATTTTTTATCCTTGATATTGGACATGTTGGCTGCAAAACAAAGATAAAGAAGAAAGAAAGAAAAGGACCTCACACACTCCTTTACGTGTTTCACTCAAGGATTGATTCGCGCAATTACACTTGTGTTTCTCACAAAATAATATTGGCTTTTACCCTCTTATATGCTCACCACTTTATCCTTTTTCTACTCTTAGTAATTCTCTACAGGTTCTTATCAAACTAATCAAATAAATACTAAAATTTCTAGTAACAATTTACTAAGAACTCACCAAGAGAAATTTGGAATTTTAAAAGATAAAGAACAAGGGCTGTGAAAAGGAATTAAGGATTTGAAAATTGAAAAAAAAGAATTGGGAATTAAGATGTAAAATTGAAACAAGAATTTGTGAATTTGGAAGATGTAAGATTGAACAAGAATGTGAGAATATGTAAGATTGAACAAGAATATAAGAATTGAAACAAGAATGCAAAAAAAATTTGATTCATGTTTTTTTTATATAAACGTCTTTTTTTTTTGTTGGTGTCTTTTTCTTTTTTGGTTGATTTTTTTTTTGGTCGCTAAATTGGATATTCTAAGGAAAGAAGGGATTCGAAAATTGAACAAAAAATTGAAAAAGAAGATAGACAAACCTGAACTAGAACCTGGCTTTGAATACCAACTGATATGAACCCTGCCAATAAAGTGACGAGACTCTTAAATTAAATAAGCCTCAAAGATTGGTTGGAAACAAGTTTATATGAAACCGTGACCCGTTGCTTCAAGTGAAACAAGAACCTTGGTATAAGGAAGATGCCACAATCAATTATGGAATGATTGATTGATAAATCGAAGGTGAACGCCATAGAAATTCCGATAAATTTGAAAAGGTCTCGAAGAAACAAAGAGAATTTTGATCTCACAAAGTATGGATAAAATCTGAATTGTGTGTTTTATTTCATTAAGCCAATGGCTATTTATAATACAAGATAACAAATGAATTTAAGAAAACTAGATCCTAGATAATTAGCCATTAAAAGAAATGCCTATTCCTAAAAGGAAACTAATCAAGCAATTTCAAAATAAGGTAACTAGACTAAAGGAGGCGCCTATGACAAAATGGAAACTTACAAATCAGGTATCTTCAATGGAAGTAAGCGCCTATAACAAATGGGAAATTACTCAAATTAAAGAAAAGGAAACTAACTCCATAATCAAGTAAGTATCTAAATGGGAAACTAATTAAATGGAAAACTAACCACATTGGAAAAAAGAAACTAGTTTAAAAAGGAAACTAGCTAAAAAGGTAACTAGACTAAAGTAGGCGCCTATGACAAAATGAAAACTTACAAATCAGGTAACGTCAATGGAAGTAAGCACCTATAACAAATGGGAAATTACTCAAATTAAAGAAAAGGAAACTAACTCCATAATCAAGTAAGTATCTAAATGAGAAACTAATTAAATGGAAAACTAACCAAATTGGAAAAAAAAAACTTATTTAAAAAGGAAACTAGCTTGAGAAAGGAAACTTCTATATTTGAATCTTGAAATGGCATGTTGATCTTGAATTGTTGAATAAGGAAACTTCTGAATTATTTCAATGCTTGAATCATGGTACTCCAAGCTTGTTGTAGGTGTTTTTCATCTTTCTTGGGCCTACACAAATTTGTCTTAGTCCAAATGTTTTGAATCAGCCCATTAAGATTAGCTTTGAACCTTCTAGCTTTAGCCTTTGTAACCGGTCTGATTGGAACTTGAATTGGATCCATACTCCATGTATTAGGCATGTATTCATCATATTGGACTGATCAATAATCTCTTGTTTGATTAGGGAAATGTACAGTCAAGAATGCTTATTGGACTTATTAGAGAGACCGTTTTCAAAGTAACAAGATGTGGCGTAACCTGTGCATGGCAAAACTGCACGATAAACTAAAGGATCTTGTTGTGAAAAATTGGTCATGAGTCTCTTCCTACAAAAAAATAAACGCACTAGCTACACGGCAGGCGTGAATCATTTCTGTGTCTTGTGTGGAGAGGAGCAAGAGTCGGTGGCTAACATCATTGCTGAGTGTATTTTGTGGGTCAATTCACATCCAATCGGTGGGTGTTGGCTTGGTAAAGACTCCTACATTGGCTACAAAATCTCATGATCCTTCAAAGAAGGGGTACAAAAGAGAAAAATGAATTCCTCCTATTCGGAGCTCTGATGTATGATCATTTGTGGAAATCTATAAATAGGAAGATTTATGAAGGGTCTCAAGTGACTCAAGAGGAGCTCATGCGTTTGATTCTAAAACCCTTCAAGGAGCATAACCATTCATTCCAAGTGGAGGCTAGGAGGGACGAGGAAATGCAAGAGCACATTGCTTTGGACTTGGCTAGTACTCAGGACAAAGCTACCATGAAAACTACTTTTATCCAAGTAGATGCAGCCTGGCGCGAAGGGAAAGGATGCCTTAGAATGGCGGCTTAGAATTTACACCACTCTTTGATTTTTTGCAAGGCAGGATATGTAGAGAACTCATCAGTTCTGGAGGCTGAGTTGCTGGCAATTAGATGCGCTGTGGAGACAACCAAGCATTATAATTGGCGTTCAGTAGTCATTCTAAGCAATTCTTTATTGTCAGTCGAGTGTCTTACTAGAACTGAGATATGCTCTGAATGGTGGTGTGAAGAGCATGTTAGGAGGACTTTAGCTTTTAGCACTTAGTTTGATTTTATTTCCTTTACGTGGATCTCGAGATCCTACAATGCGAGTGTTGATGCTTTTATGTAAATAGGTTTTTAATCATTTAAGCTCCAAGTACTTGTATGTGCAAGAGGCAGCCCTGGTGTGGTTGTCAATGGTCATGGTCAATTGCTCTATAGCACTCTTTCTCAAGCAAAAAAAAAAAACCTAATGGCAAAATACTAATAAAGAGAGGTTAAAAAATTAGGTAACACTATGAAAGTAAAATATAAAAAAATACATAACTAGCATTCATTGATTAGATATGTTTTTTTTTTTTTTTTTTGTTTTACTTGGAGCCAAATTTTCAAATAGTGATGAGGTTTTTTTTATAAAGAATTTACTGTAAAAAAGTTAAGTTCTTAGAAGTGAAATTAGAGTTAATAAAAGTTTGTGAATGTATGTGGTTGTAGGTATAGCCTGAAGGTAATTGCACACCTAACTCAACTAAATAGTGAAGAATCTAAATTCCTTGACTGCAAGTTCATAAAAAAAACTGTGGGTATGTTTTTCTATTCCTTAAAAAAAGAAGACAAATTCTATTTTTAGTTATGTAGGGATATGCTCTATAGTTTCTTTAAAAATGTTATTGCTATTTATAATTAATCTACAATATACATGAAGGTGTATTTTTAAAGGGTTTAATGTAATTTTATTGCAGGGTAAATTCGTAATAATGATTAGGAGATTGTAGATATATTTATAAATTTAATGGGTGTAGATATATTTATAATTTTAATGGGTGCAATGTAATGACGTTTTTGCCTTATTCCTTTAGCTCACAAAAGAAAGCATAATCTTAAATAAGTCCAAAATAACTATTTCCTTTTGTTTGGTATGAATGAGAAATGGAAGGAAAGAAAATGTTGGAGAGATTTTGGGATAAAAATTGACAAGTTAAGATGTTTTATAGGATGAATTTTGGTGGAAAGAAAAATTAGATGAAAAAACTAGTAGGTGGGTCCCACCATATTTCTCCTTCCAAAAGTGGACGGATTATCATATGGAGAACATTCCAGTTACAAAATATGAGGTAAAATTACAAAATCTTTTCTATCATTTACATCCCCTCCCATTTTCTTTCCTTGCCACCAAATAGAGGGTTTAAGTTGCCTTGCAAGTAATGAAGTGTATAAGAGTATGAATGTCGATCCCACAAGGATTGTGTTTAGTTTGCATTAATTACATAAATTAATTGGTTCTAAGATTATTTAGATGACCGAATAAAGAAACGAATAAAAGAAACTAATAAAAATGGCTAAGCAAATAAAATATAGTAACGAAAACAAATAACTAAAATTACTAGAGCATCGACTTCATCATAATTAATCTGCATTAATTTTATTATTAAGTGAATCTTATGCTTAATTAGTCAAGAACCTCTTATTTATTCTGATTACCTCTCTCAGGTGTTAAATTGGATAATATGCTCAAAAACCAATTCCAATATGCCTATTAAAAACCAAGTACTTAAACATTCATTAAGCTATTCTTCTAATAACTACGAAGGTATTTTAGTCCTCTGAACTCTAAAAAACTAAATTATGCTATCCAATTTGAATGCATAAAACTACCTCTCTAGAGTGTCAAATCTCATACATCAAAATCATCTAATTCATTGGCCAAATAAACTAGAAGCGTTAATAGTGGGACAATACAAATAAACCATGAAAAAGCACTCAAAAGTAATCAACACTTCATAATTAGGCAAAATCAAGGCTTTAGAAAGACAACTACTCCATGAGTCAAATTAAATAAACTAACATCAAAGGTTCAACATTTACAAATCACGAAAACAAGAAGAAGAGAATAGGAATATAAAACCTATTTTGGAGTTGTTACAGTCTCCAAGCTCTCCATCTTCTTATCCTTTCATGCTTCTTGATCCCAAAATGCTTCTCCCATGATGATTTTATTGAAAAGAAAACCTAAATCTAAAACTACAAATTAAAATCATAAACTAGAACAAAAGAAATATATATTTTTTTCTTTTCTTTTTCCCCATCTTTACCCTTGGATTTAGCTCAAAATCTCCCTGGAAACTTGTGCCTCTTCCTCCAAAAATGGAGGCTCTCCTTCCAAAATATAGGCTCTAGATTTTTAAGATGTAAAGCTTCATTCGACATCAAATGAGAGCCATCGAATCGAAATTTAGGTCAAAATCGGCCATTGGAAGGCAATCAGCGTGGATGGGGCCGTTAGCGCACCCCAGCACGTGATGTTGTGTGCAGGTGCTTGGCTGCCTGCTATGCGTATGGGTGCGCTTGCAGGCCTACATGGCAGGCCTATTTGCTCCTAAGAATGTCATTTTTGCTCCTTTTTTGATGCCTTTTTTTTTATTAAACCTCCTACAAAATAACACCAAAAACATTAAAATAACACAAATGACTGAGGATTTTCATAATATTTAATCTTAAGAAATGCTTGATTTATGAGTAAAATACTCACTCATCACTTGCAAACATCTAAAAATAAAGCTTTGGTTTTGATTCTTTTTCCTTCTACGAACACTAAACTTGGTTCTTGACTTAGATTCATCTTTATTTTTTATTAAATTTGATAGGCATGCGACATTGGTTATGAAGAATAATTCTTGCATATTGGGTTTATTAAGAGATTTTTAATTTTTATGGTTGCTATGTATGTTTTTGGCTAGTTTATATTAATCTTACTTGATTATGGGTTAATATTATTGGTCTAACATTTGTTTAATATAAGCCTATTAAGTAATTTTTTATTTTTAAAACATAAAAACCAAAATATTTTTGTTAAGGGCCAATTTGGAGGAGCCCAAATTGTGTGTCTATTCTTTGGGTTGAGCAGATTTGTAGTCCAAAGATTATGGCAAGCAAAATGAACCCAATTGAGTGGACAGTCATCGAGAGCTTAAAGTGCTCATCCTAATTGACAAGAGCATGGACGATTGGAAACTCAACTTATCTCAACTTTGTGGTCGTTATGGTCGAAGTGCTCTATTCGTCTAAAAAGGTCGATCTAACTAAAGTAAGTAACTGCTAAAAGGGAGTTGCAATCCACGATTTGTGCAGTAACCTAAGCTAAGGTATGCTGGTTACGCAACATGTGTCCCTTTCTATTTGTAACCGCTCAAGATCACCACCTCTTGCGTGGAAACTCAAATGTACCAAATCTAACCTTTATAAATAGGCCCAGTAACGTTATTTGAAGGTGTTTCAAAGTCTCATTTCACACTC
The DNA here is from genome assembly GCA_025403435.1 of Artocarpus heterophyllus. Classification (NCBI taxonomy): domain Eukaryota; kingdom Viridiplantae; phylum Streptophyta; class Magnoliopsida; order Rosales; family Moraceae; genus Artocarpus; species Artocarpus heterophyllus. The sequence continues at coordinate 2,043,044 of CM046339.1, read as the reverse complement.
ACACAAGCAAACTGCTTTCTTTTTTGGAGTTCCCATAAATTATTGTGATTTGTACCAAATTTCATATATAATGAAAGGATTCCTCAACAGCGGACAGTAACTTAAGTAGCTTAAAATTGAGTGAATCATTATAAACTTTGGTGTGATGTATTAATTTGTATTTTTGGTTTTCTTATTTAAACTTCATGATTACCATGGCATTCTACTAATGATTTTACTGTTGTTTCCTAATTTTCAAAGCTTGTTTAAGATCTAAAAATGATGAAAAACGGTCCAATTCATTTCAATACATTTGCTACTCAAACAGTAACGCGATCTATTTTAATTATATATTCTTACATTTACAGTTTTCTCTTGTTATTGTTTTTCTTTTTATGCAAAAAAAAAAACATTTGGTTAATGTCTTTTGCCTTTTGTTTTTAAAAACAAGAAACACATTTGGCAATGTTATTTTTAATACCTTTTTTTTAAAAAAAAATTAGAACAGAAAAAAGTAAATAAATATTGGCCAATTGTACATTGCCAACTCTCAGCCCATTGGGCTGACCTCGGTGCCAGTCCCAGCCAGTGCGAAAACGACACACTCGAAAATGCCTCACAATGGACGATGACCAAGCCCTGCTTCAGCTTCAATTTGGTCGTTCGCCTTCTCCTAGTTCCTTTAAACAAAAAAAAGTAAAAATGAAAGCGAAAACATTTTTGCACGCAGCCAAAGGAATTTAAGATTTTAATTTCTCAAAATTAAAAACTAAAAATAAAAAATACATACACTAGATTATTTAGGAACGCATGAAAAACACATGTTAGTTTTCCATCACATACTTTAAAATCATATTGTTTGAAACTTCTCCAAGCTTTGAAGGTTGGTCACCAAGATTTCTCTAAATTTGGCAGCCTTCATTTGATATTGTCACTCTTTCAACCTTTGCCCCTTCCTCTATTTTGGGCATGTTATATATACGTTCACAAGGCTACACATAGTCTGGCTAAATACTTCCTTAAAATAGATAAAGTTGTTGTTTAGTTGGAAAAAATCCTGTAATACTCTAAAAATAAAAAAATAGATTATTAACACTAATGATCCTTGAACTTTTAAGGTTTTCTCATTTTGTCTTATAAACTTTATAAATCATTACTTTATCTCATAAACTTTCAAAGTTCTTTATTTTACTATCTGAAAATCGCCACCTTGCCCCTACACTTTCAGAATTTCTCATTTTATCCCTTGAACTTTTAATTTTAAATTTTTCATTCAAATAGATAGAAGAAAGCTAATTTGATTTGCAAATGAGTCACCTATGAGGACAAAAATTGAGATTTTATTACTCTCAAGGCTTGTTTCACCTTTACAGTATTACTTAAGGACTTTTTTGGTACACCGTATTATATTGTAATGGAAAATCAAAAATTTATAGGACAAAATGATGATTTTTAAAGTTTAAAAGTAAAATAAAAGAGACCTTAAAATTTAGGGGCCGTTAAACAATAACCTAATAAAAAGAAATTAGGAACTACAAATCACTAGTAATGGTGTCAAAAACCATCAGACCATGTAAATGATCCTATAAAAGACTTTTAATTTTTTTTTCTAAAGGGTCTTTTTTTCAAGGATTTTGGTTCAGTTTGGTTTTGTTCTCAGAATTTTTAGAAATACTTTTGTACGTTTTTTGAAACAAAAGTTTTAAAAACACTTTCAACACAATTTTCAAAAAATTTTTATTTTCAAAAACAAAAATATTTTTATCAAATTTAAAAATAATACCAAATGGCTCTTCAATCGTTAAAAGTGATTAAGGGTGTGTTTGTTTGAGTTTTTAAATCACAGTTCAAATCATTTTACTATAGTAATTTCTTTCACAAAAATTTAAATCTTTATTTAAATATTTTACTTAAATACTCGTATCAAACGCACCTTAAGATTTTTTTTGGGGTTAAAAAAGCCTCTTTTTTTTTTTTTTTCCACAAATCGAAGGATTGAAAAACAAATATCCATTGATACCTGGTTTCTTTGGCAGTTCTCGGTGCGCGCGTGGGGGAATATTATAAGCTGACGTGGGTTCTTCCTTCTTTATATCATGGTCACGCGCCACAAGCACGTGCTCACAGGACTAGAAACCCAGCCAGTTCATATTATACTCTCCACTTTTCTCATCTCCGTCAAAAAACAGAACAGTTGAAAAATTATCCCAGAAAACACATCGAACAAAGACAAAAACCCGAATACGACGTCGTCTCCCCTTGCATGCTCTTAGTTTCACCTCCTTCCCGTCTCCTTCTTCTTCCTTTTCCCTCTTCTCTCTCCAAAACCCTAACCCTAATCCCCTCGCCGGCTCTCCATTTCGCCGGAATGAAGGACCGGCCTCCTTCCTCGAACGGCGGCGTCTACGTCCCTCCCCATCACCGCCTCCGCTCCGTCATAACCTGCCAGAATTACACCTCTTCCGCTTCCTTCGACTCCATTCCCAAGAATCCTAAAACCACCGCCGCCGCCAGTGTTGCGCAGCCGGAGGACCACTTCCCGAGGCCGAGTTCGCCCTACATTTCCGCCTACGACGATGCCGTCTCCGAGGAAGGCTCTGATCGCGAGTTCGACTCGTCTTTGTGTCCGGTGAGCTTCCATATGTTCTCTCTCTTTCTCTCTCGGTTTGAAATTTGATTTCTCTAGGTTAGTTTATGCTTGTCTGTTGTGTGTGAGATTGTATTAGGGTTTTTTTAATTCATTATTTAGTTGAATTATGAGTAGAAATCTGGTCCGAACCGGTTGTTCGATTAAGTAAGGCTTTGTTTGATTATTGCTAATTTTTTTTTGTCTTTTTGGCAATAATTCACCAGTTGCCAAGGAGCTTTCTAGAGAAGAAGAAAAGTTTGGATTTCCTATGGAACTGTTAAACTTATGGTGTTACTTTTTAGGCTTGACTATATGTTCGTCTCACTTCTTCTTTTAGAGTATGAATTGTAGATATTTCTTTGGTAAATGTACTTAATTTGAAGATTAAGGTTTTATTTTACTTTGACATAAACACATATATAGTCATTTGTTTAAACTATTTGGCTGTGATTTTCAGGGTGCTGGTACCTCTGATAACATCGATCAGTGGAAAAGGAAGTTAACGATGCTTTTGCGGGACAAAGATAAGCAAGAGTTGATTTCAAGGGAGAAAAAGGATAGACTTGACTTTGAGCAGATTGCCGTTTTGGCGAGCAGAATGAGGTTATATAGGTATTTTTTTTTTAACCTTTGAGAATTCATGCTTTCGTAAGTAAGGATAGCAAAGCGGTTGGTTAGCGTAGAGAATCTGATTGTTATTATCATTGGCAGCCATCTGTATGCAAAAGTTGTTGTTGTCAGTAAGGTTCCATTACCAAACTATAGATTCGATCTGGATGATAGGCGCCCACAGAGGGAGGTAAATTCTCATAAGCGTGTTTCTATTATTTGTTCAATTAGTTTATGGCATTATTTTAACTTCAACTTTTTTCAATTACACGCTATAATTTTTGGTGCAACACCGTATCCTCCTTCGACATGATCCCAAGTATTATAATCTTGGTTGTCTTCTAAATTCTATCTAGTTTTTATTTGAAAATGATTTCTAGGAGTTTTAAGTTTTAAAGAATCTTACAGGTGACCTTGCCTCTTGGCTTGCTAAGGAGGGTTGAGGCGTATGTTTCTGAGTTCCTATCTCATAAGTCTAGGACTAATGAAAGATTTTCGGATGTTTCCTTTTCAAGATCAAGTAGTAATTGTAGCATTGCCACTGATGAAGGACTTTTTGAGGCTCCTGAGCCACCGGCTTCCAATAAGGGGATGATGGATAAAATTCTTTGGCGTATAAGCGTCCAATTGAGGGACCAACAACGATCTTGGCAGGTCTTGCTTTGATTGCCATCCTTTTCTGTTTCTTTTTTTTTTTTTTTTTTTTTTTTTTTTTTTTTTTGGGGGGGGGGGGGGGGGGGGATTTTTATTCCATTTAGACATAAGAATTTTGTTAGTTACTTCTTTCTGTCTGCTTTTCATTGAATAAATAATTTTCTTTAAAAAAAGAGTGAAATGTACAAAGTCGTATGGTCAAGAACCTCATGGTATGCAAGATTTCTTAGGCTACTAATTTTCAAAGCACAATCCAACTTACATTGAATTTAGATTGGGCATAGTTAGCCTGTCTCCTCATTTATTTTAAAAAATCTGGTTATAAACCCAACTGATGCAATACTCTTGTTGTGAGCAAGGTCGTCAACAGAAGATACTTATTATTTGGTTAACGATTAGAAATGAAAGTTGAAAATTGTATATGGAAATAAATTATGATATGTATTGTGGCGTTGTTTAATTTCTGAAATTATGTTTTATATGACTCGTACTTTTGGTGTTTTGAGCTGTTATAGGCATGGTTAAAAAACAAATATATCTTGTTTATGAAAGAGAAGTCAAGTCGTAGAATTTTTTTTCCTGTAGTTAACTTTGACCAATCAACCAAACAACTATTCTTCAATTTATATGCTTACAGATATAGAAAACAAGTTTTAGAAAACAAAACCAAATGGGGCTTTAGATTCTTAGTCGAGTCCTCTTTTACTTGTATTTCTGATCATGATTGCCTTGAGGTGCATCAAATAATGGTTATTGTTTAGGGTAACTAAAATGTGAAACAAACTTAGTTATATATTTAAAAAACTACAGGGATCTCATGGAGGCGGAGAAATGTTGGAGTTTCGTAGAAGTCTTCCTGCTTATAAGGAGAAGGATGCAGTGTTATCTGCCATTTTACAGAATCAGGTCTGTCATAATATTTTATATATATTGCCAATATATACGCATATATATATATATAGATATATTTTTTTTTTTTCTTGTGAAATGATATTTATTTCTTCAAGGAGTTAATTCAGAATTCAATCTTGATTTTTGGGTATTCAGTTTTCTAACGACGATGGTGAACAGCTCAGAGTCAAAGATGAATTTCCATATTGTTTGTAATCTTGGAACAGATCATTTACTTAGCAACTCATACTTAGTAATTACCATCGATGTTTCGCCATTTTCTTGTATATCACTTGTTTTATGATGGTTGGACTTTTGATTTTGCAGGTTGTTATAATCTCGGGTGAAACCGGTTGTGGCAAGACCACACAAATTCCACAATTCATTTTAGAATCCGAGATAGAGTCTCTTCGTGGGGCTGGTTGTAATATCATATGCACGCAGCCTAGAAGGATATCTGCTATGTCTGTCTCTGAAAGAGTTGCTGCAGAGAGAGGCGAAAATTTGGGTGAATCGGTGAGTTTCTCATTATCCTTGTGATCGTTGCAATATTACAGTATTACTTGTCATTATTCATAAGTTTCAATCTCTCTCTTTCTCTCTCTGTGGCTTTCTTTGTTCAAGGTTGGATATAAGGTTCGTTTAGAAGGGGTAAAGGGGAGGGATACCCACCTTCTGTTCTGTACCACTGGCATCTTGTTGAGAAGATTGCTAGTTGATAGAAGTTTAAAAGGTATAAGCCATGTTATCGTGGATGAGATCCACGAGCGTGGAATGAATGAAGGTGAGTAATAGCTCGGTTCTAAAGTTAACTGTCAAATCTGGAATAGCAACTTCTCATTGTGATTATTTGATGCCAGATTTTCTGCTTATTGTTCTTAAGGATCTTCTTCCTCGTCGACCAGAACTAAGACTGATTTTGATGAGTGCAACCTTAGATGCAGAGCTCTTTGCATCATACTTTGGTAGCTCTCAGATTATTCACATTCCAGTAAGTTAAAATTTCAGTGATCTTAGTTTTGCTTTTTGTTTTCCTTTCGTAAGGGATGATTTAATCTTTTTGTTTCTACGACTAGTAGTTTTGCGTTGGATATACTTGTTTTTAAGTTTCTGCTCCACCAAGAATAATGTTATATGTGTCCCTTAGTTTTCTAATTTGTGGGTGGTTACTTCATAAGAGCAGTTATGCTTATGTGTGACTATTTTTCTCTAATGTTGTATTTTTTTTGGGGAAAATTGGTAGCTTTCAATTATTCCTTTCGTCTACTTTCCCCTATAATTTTTGAAACTTTCCCTTTGTTTTCTTTATTTCAAGTTTTTAAGTACGTGTTCTTATAATTTTGATGATTATAAGATGTATAGCAGTATCTTCTAAATTTGTTTGTGGTTCATCTTTCTGTTGTTGGCTTCCTTTTTTTTATGTATTTATTTTATATTTTTTAGAACTGGTCTTGTTGAGTTTGCAGCAACTGCAAACCAGTAATACCACACATTCTTCCTCTGTTTTTTTATTTATTTATTTTCTCTTTGTTTAATTTTTGCTTTTCCTTTTTAAGATTGATCTTTACTAAATTAAGTATTTTTTGTAATCTCTATCTACTTTATGAAAGGAACAAACATGTGTTTGATGAGTTTGAGTTTCTATAATTAGGGATATGAAATATGATGACGGTAATATTCATGTCATAATGTTTGAATTTTATGCTTTATCTGAGTAATTAAGTTGGCACCCCTGGTGTGTACTACATATGCAGAATATGTGGGCAGGTAGATAAGCATGAAAGGAAGTAGAAACTGCAATTTTCAATGCTAATAATAATCACATGTAATTGTTTGGCATCTCATGTAGCTTTTTAGAATTACATTAGTTTTCTAGCCTTTTGCTCTTTTACTTTTTTATTCTCGTTAAAATTCTTGTTCTAATAATTGCATATAAAAAATTGCTCTTCATGTCTCTACGTCTCTGCCTAATTTTACCTGTTTGCTCTCATAGACGCATATTACGCTAGATGTAAGATCTAAATTCATAATTTTTACTTTCAAGGTGGTTCTTATATCAAACCGACATCACATTAATTTTTAGAATTACATTACTTGTTTAGCCTTTTGCTCTTGTCCTCTATTATTTTCGATAAAATTCCTTGTTCTAATAATCGCATATAAAATATTGCTCTTTTAAGTGTCTCCCTGATTTTTACCCGTTTCCGCTTGTTGACTAGTATTATGCATGATGTAAATCCAAATTTGTAATGTTTTAAGTTTCAATGTGGTTCTTGTACCAACTTTTTAAGATCTGTGAATTTTGTCTTGTATAGGATGCTGATAAGGGCCTGATGCAGTGGGTTTAATTCTTACAGTCGTATTTTCTTTTTCTTCCTAATTTAGGGTTTTACGTACCCAGTTCGAACTCATTTTCTGGAGGATATTCTTGAAATGACGGGCTACAAATTGACCCCTTACAATCAAATTGATGATTATGGTCAAGAAAGAATGTGGAAGATGAACAAGCAAGCACCTAGAAAGAGGAAAAGCCAAATTGCTTCTGTTGTTGAGGTATGAGTACCACCGCTTCTTATTGATAAAATTTCTACTTTATGTCCACTAATTTCTTATTTTGACTTGTGTATGTGTTCAGGATGCACTGAAGGCAGCTGATCTGAAAGATTATAGCCTCCAGACGCGGGAATCTCTATCATGTTGGAATCCCGATTCAATTGGTTTTAATTTCATTGAGAATCTTTTATGCTATATTTGTGAGAATGAAAGGCCAGGCGCGATTCTGGTTTTTATGACTGGGTGGGACGACATAAGTTCTCTGAAGGAAAAGCTCCAAGCTCATTACATGTTAGGTGATCCAACCAGAGTTTTATTGCTAGCATGCCATGGTTCTATGGCCAGTTCTGAGCAGGTAATTAACTAATTATTATTATTATTATTATTTTTCTGCAAAATGATTATAGAATTGCCAATTTAATATGGTTGTTATTACAATGGTAAAATTTATTCGCCGTCAACCCAAAGCCCTAGTGCATTGATTCAATTACTTTGAGGCCTCCACTTCAGGAAAAGGATCCAGATGTTCCTTTGAGACTCACATAAGTGTATTGGTGTGATTTTTCGTTTGCTTGTGTTGATTTCTTCCCGGACATGATAGATTGACTTTGTTCTTTGTTCTTTTTTTATCTGTTTTCCTTTTCCTTTTATAATTTTTTAGACTGATTGATCTGGAATGCATGCAGAGGTTAATATTTATTTTTAATCAACTGCAGAAATTAATATTTGCCGAGCCTAAAGATGGGCTGCGGAAAATTGTACTTGCGACCAACATTGCTGAGACAAGTATCACAATTAATGATGTTGTTTTTTTACTTGACTGTGGGAAGGCAAAAGAGACATCATATGATGCACTGAACAATACTCCTTGTTTGCTTCCTTCCTGGATATCCAAGGTTTCTGCTCAGCAAGTAAGGTTATGTTCTACTTTGAATTTTGTTCTGGTATTGTTCGGTATATGTTGAACTTCCGGTGATTAAATACTTTGTATTTGTTTTTATTTTGTTCTTCTAGAGAAGAGGAAGAGCTGGTCGGGTTCAACCTGGAGAATGTTACCATCTTTATCCTAGATGCGTATATGATGCTTTTGTGGAGTATCAATTGCCTGAAATTTTGAGGACACCTTTGCAGTCTCTCTGTCTCCAAATAAAAAGTTTAAAACTTGGAAGTATTTCGGAGTTCCTATCTAGGGCTTTACAGTCACCAGAGTTATTAGCGGTAACAATCACTTTATGTATATGTATAATTTGAATTTGTAAGACATAATTGTCCCCATGCAAATGCCCCCCATGGAAATGCATGTTGTACACAAATAATGTTATCCTTATACTATTTAACTCTCTTTCCTTCCTTTTGTTGTTGTTGTTTGACCCATTATTATTATCCGGCTCGTATTTTCAACTCTCGTATGACATGCTTCAAAATACACTTGTGACAACTATGATGTTGATTTTTTGGCAAGTGTTCTATTTCCTCCGGCTTAATTTGCTTGGTTTGTGTTTGTAGGTGCAAAATGCCATCGAATATTTAAAACTCATTGGGGCATTGGATGAGAATGAAAATCTCACTGTTTTAGGTGGGGAAGGATATTTGATTTTTGTTTCCAACAATTTATTGCAAGTAGACTATTTCTTAAACAAAAAGCCTTACGATGTTTGAGTTGCTTGACAGGACGATATATAACAATGCTTCCTGTGGAGCCAAAACTTGGAAAGATGCTCTTATTAGGTGCCATATTAAATTGCTTAGATCCAGTACTGACTGTTGTTTCTGGGCTCAGTGTCAGAGATCCTTTTTTAACACCATTGGACATGAAGGATGTGCGTGAGATTCTAGTTTAATTCTTTTATTACAATTAATTCATGATATGCTTAAGCTATTTTGTTTAATTGGTGTGAACACTCGGAGGAGAAATGGCTAATTTGTTGGGGATTTGAGATTGTTTCAGAGGGGTGGCATTAGGACTTGAAGGCTATACTTTTAGGATTTTGGTACCAGTTGAAGAAGCTTAAGCATGGTTAAAATTGAAAGTGATATGTGACAATTGATTTAGGATTGTAGAATGAACGAAGAGTGTTCCTCTTCATCAAACTCTGGATTAGGCTCACATGAGACGATCTTTTTTCTTTTTTTGACTAAAGAGAAAGGGTTACAAGGGTAGAGGGTGGCATACCCTTGTACCTCTGCGAGACAAGGCATCCCAATGTGGCATGATAACCCTGAAGAATAAGACGCACTTGGCTACTTTAAATTAGGACTGTCTTGGTTGGAGTAATGGTGTTATAGGGGTGACTGGTTGCAGGAAAAATTGAGTTGTGTATCTGTGCTTCTTGTTAATGTTGTTAAATAGTTGCTTAAAATTATTGGATTGTGGTTTGAGTTAAATGCGCTTGTCCATGTAGCTTGCAGAGGCTGCTAAATCTCAGTTTTCCAGAGACTATAGTGATCATCTTGCCCTTATCAGGGCTTACGAGGGATGGAAAAAGGCTGAAAGAGACTATGCTGGTTATGATTACTGCTGGAAAAACTTCCTTTCAGCACAATCAATGAAAGCAATCGATGCTCTTAGGAAGGAGTTCTTCTCTTTGCTCAGGGATACTGGTCTGGTTGATGCTGATCCCACCGGCTATAATGCATGGGGCTATGATGAGCATCTCATACAAGCAGTTATTTGCTATGGTCTATATCCTGGCGTTTGCTCCATTGTGGTAAGCTTTGGCCTTTATTTTATTTTCGAAGCTCTTCTCGTCTTTTAATGATTCAACCTCCTTCATTTGTTGGACTTCAATCATTATCTTCTTTACTTAGGTACGGATGTTGCGGTGAGAATAGCCCATATTAAGTAATTAAGTGCTCTGACAATCGTGGCTTTACTATTTGCTTTTTGGCCTTTATTTTGTTTTTGAAGCTCTTTTTCTTTTATGATTCAACTTCCATTTGTTGGACTTCAATCATTATCTTCTTTACTTAGGTATGGATGTTGTGGCCAGAATAACGCATATTAAGTAATCAAGTTATCCGACAATCGTGACTTTACTATTTGCTTTCCAATAAGTATCATAATATTGGAAGGGTATATTCATCTGTTTACTGTTTGGATGGGTTATATTTCTGCTTTCCCCATTAAGTGTAAGTATAATTAGTTTCTATTGAATAATTTATTGAGTCCACGTAAATGTATATGCAGAACAATGAGAAGTCATTTTCGCTAAAAACTATGGAGGATGGCCTGGTGCTTTTGTACTCGGTAAGATCTATCATCCAAAAAAGAATCTGCTGCCAGGATCCTCTGTTATGCTTGCCTTTAATTTATGTTCATTTGTTTTGTCTAGAACTCAGTTAATTCTCGGGAAGCTAAAATACCATACCCATGGCTAGTTTTTAATGAGAAGATAAAAGTGAACTCTGTTTTCCTTCGGGATTCGACAGCTGTGACTGATTCAGCTCTTATTCTATTTGGTGGAAGCATATTGAAAGGGGATAGTGTGAGTATTGCTTTCTATATGTGCAGTATAAGTTTTAATTTATTGTTTTCTGGGCTGTGCAAGTGAAGGTTTATGATGTGTTCTTGTTGTCAATGACTATATATAAAGATCTGTTTTCATCCTCGGGCAGGAAGGACACTTGAAAATGTTGGGGGGGTATCTGGAATTCTTCATGAAACCTGCTGTAGCAGATATGTACCTATGCTTAAGGAGAGAACTTGACGATCTGATTCAGGACAAAGTAAGTGCATCTATTTTTACGACATTTAGCTGCTTTCAAAATGGAGTTTGTCTATATACGTGATACTAATTTATTATGTCCTTGTAGACCATTTAAACTGTTCTCTGTACATTACTGTTACTAATTTCAATCCCGGGGAAAATGGGCAGCTACTGAACCCTAGGTTGGACATAAATACCTATCGTCAGCTCCTATCTGCAGTACGGTTGCTGATCTCTGAGGATCAGTGCGACGGAAGATTTGTATTTGGCCGCCAGGCCCACCTTAAGTCTTCTCCAACGACCTTTGTTGCCACCTCGCAGCCAGCCTTGGTTTCAAGAACTGAAAGTGGACCTGGTGGTGATAATTCTAAAAGTCAGCTCCAAACACTGCTCACCCGAGCAGGATATGCTGCTCCCACCTACAAAACTAAGCAACTCAAGAACAACCAGTTCTTTGCCACAGTGGAGTTTAATGGAATGCAAATAATGGGGCAACCATGTAACAACAAAAAGAGCGCTGAAAAAGACGCAGCAGCTGAGGCTCTTCAGTGGCTGATGGGTGAAACCCGTACAGGACACGAGTATATAAATCACATGTCTATGATTCTGAAGAAAAGCAAGAAGGATCATAACTAACAGGGACATAGTCCATTCTTCTGCAAAAGGTTTTCTCATCAAGGTTGATGCTGAGAATGCCTCCGCACGATGAGTTTATACCAGACAGTCTAACCCTCTATTTTGAAGAACCGTTGATAGTTTGGGCGTCGTTGTCGCTTGAAGCACCAAATCTGACCTAAATTTTGAATTCTTTGAGACCCATGCAGGCGTCACTTGCAAGAGATGATATTCGAGGGACAGCTTCTCAACCGATCACGCGCTGCTGGATTAATCATATATAAACATGGAGCTATAAAATGTCTATATACAAGGTCATTGATCTTTGGACTGACCTGGAAAATTAATGAAACTATAGACTAAGCTGTACGTAGCGAGTGCCTTGGATCTTGAAAAAATGTACACATGTTGGTGAAGATAGGTAATCTGTTCGTCCCCGGGGAGCTTATTACATATCACTTGCTCGGTTGCTCTTCCTTGTATTTTCAACTCTCTGTATCAATTCATGGGTCTGTAAATTTGAGTGATATGATCTTCGGTTTCGTCGTGTCTCTGTTAAAACTCCCTTGTAAATTTTCAGAACCGTTCCGATGGTAGAAAAGCTCCGGTTAGTAAAGTGTTTGGTTTAGTTATACCTTTAGTCCCTTTTCTCTTAGGGTGTTGCAATTTGAAAGCAACATCAAAGCCTGTTTCTGGAGTCGTATAATTGCGAGTTTTTAGCTTATCAAAATGGAAAAGAATCTTAGACCTGCCGAATCTGATGAAAATTAGGGAGTTCAAAAATAACACTTCTACGAGTAGGATCGATTTTTCATATTCTGCCGAAAGAAGTCTTGTACTTGTGTATTAGTTCAAATATTTGGTAGAAAATAACAATGTTCTGTGAAACGACAAACTTATTGAAAAACGACCTCGTCTAGAAAGGCGATCTTTTTGGTTTCCTGAAAATGAAACGAATAGATTGTTAACACAATATAGAAATAACTTCCAGTCCGTTGAATCTCGATGTTTAGTTACCCTTTTGTTGGAATAGTTAAAAGAAAATTTGATCCCCTCCCAAAAAAAAGAGAAAATTTGACAAGTTAAAATTTACAAATTTTCTTATTTATGTAAAAAAACGATAATGTCTTTATTCAATTAAAATAAATATTATAATTATAAGTAACCTTGACTATAATAAAAGAGCGGATAGGATATCCACTATTAATATTTTGGCCGTTCAAAATTAAACGTTTTGGTTTTTTTTTTTTTTCCTTTTTTGCTTTTCTATTTTTTTCAAACTTCTTATATTATTTTTTTTGCTTCTCCTACATTTACTTTATTTGTCCTTTTTTTTTTTCCCATTTTGCATCTTTGTACTTTATTTTTTCCCCTGCTATTTTGTGCCTGACCCCTTTTCGCCCTTTCTTTCATTTTATTAATCTTCTTTTTTTCCTTTTTCTTTTTTTTTTGTGCTATATTTGTATACTGTTCTTTTTCTTAAAACTTCATTGTTTCGATGCTTTACTTTTTTAAAACCTTATTTGTGCATCATTATTTCTTGCAAACAATGTTTATTTATTCTCTTTTTTTTTATCTTTTAATATTTTGCTTCTTCTTTTTTTTTCCCTCTCCCTTTCTTTCCATGACGAGTCGTCTTTTTGAGCAGTCACTTTATTTTCTTAAACACGTTCTTAAACAGTAATCTTACTTACTCAGTAAGAAAAATACTGAATTAAATTTTTTCTTTTAAACATTTTTTAAAACATCCTTAAAACTGTTGCGACCTCTGTCGCCATTTAAGTTGAGATCTCGCTCAACACTTACCTTTAAAATCATTTCAAATTGTTTCTTAAAACTTAATAAGAAACATTTACTAAAACACAGCTTAAAACTTAACTTTATAATTATATAAAACAGTTTGTAAACTGTATCTTAAAACTTTGGAAACATTTCTTAATAATTTGACTTTATCAAAACTTTGACCTTTTTTGAACTTTGAAAACATTGTATCAAATAGTGGGAAAATATGTTTTTTGTATAGCGAAAACTTATTGTGGTAGTATTCATATTTAAATCTTCGCATATGCCCTTTGCAGCACCCAACCCTTCTAACGGTTCTTATTGGTCACCCATAAAACTATGTACAGCATGAATAAACTTTTAATGAGCTTTCGCTCAGTAAGTTCAAACATATTCTTACAAATCATTTAAAACATGCTTTAAAAACTTTTCTCATGAAAACCTTTCTCTTAAAACATTTTTCATTAAAAATTTCTAAAACGTTTTCATAAACGTTCTTCATAAACTTTTTCTTGAACAATAAAAATGTTTTTCATAAACACTTAACAAAAAACATTTCTCAAAATGTTTTTTATAAGCATTTAACGTAAATACTTTATAATAAGGAACACAAGCAAATTCATAAAAGCATGATTTCAATTATGCTCAATTATGAACTTCTATTATGAGCATTTTATGAACATTTTTTTCTTCCTTTAACTTTCTACCTTTTTTCCTTAACTATCCTTATCTTACTTTAGCTTTCTATCCTTATTCCTAAACTTTTTTTTATCTTACTTTAACTTTCTATCATTTGTTTCTTAACTTTCCTTATCTTACTTTAGTGTTCGTACCAACATCATTAATCATGAGATCATAAACATGGTGCTTCTCTTGTAGAAGACTTGAGACCATCGTACATCGAGGTCATGTACCTCACATATATGAGGTCAAACTTTAACTTTACTTGTGTACCTCATATTTAGGAGGTCACAACTTTAACTTTCCTTTTAGTATCTCACAACAAGGAGGCTGGTACGATACTTTATTTTTATTATCTTTACTCTACCTTCTTTTTAACGTTAGCTAGCATATCAAATGCTAACACATTATATGCAAACACATTTGCAAATCATAGCTTGTACTGTAAAACTTATTGCATATAAATGCAACATAAAACTTATAATTTAAACTGCAAAACATTATGCATTAATAAAATGTAAATATACTTTAAACATAATTATTGCAAATACATTACAAACTTTTACTTAATCTTTAAAACTTTATGCATACTAAATGCAATCATGCTTGAAACATAATAGTTGCAAATACATAGCAAATCTTGGTTTAAACTTTAAAACCTTTTACATAACACATGCATACATACTTTAAAAACAACTTGTATAACGATTGCAGACACTTTTGTAAATATATATATATATATATATATATATATATATATAAACATTTGAAAACCATTTACTTTATGCTATAGGTGAGGTCTGAACTTTCTTGGACTTAACTCTAATGTTCTATATTCCATTCCTGTCTCATTCTTTTTCTTTCCATTAGTCGGCTTCTGTGTCCTAATCCTTGCTAGGGCTTGTTCTTCCTTTTTATTACTTGAAATCCTTCAAAGTCCCCTTAAATTTTGTGAAATCCTTGAGCTTTTAGTCTTGAACTTGCTTTGAACATGACTTGGAGCTTGAAATTCATCAAAATTTTTGAGAAAGAATTGCTTTGGGGTGGTGGTTTTCGAAGGAAGAAAATGGATCCTTTCTTTTTGGTTTCTTTTCTTTCTTTCTTTCTTCTTTCTTTCTTTCTTTCTTTCCTTCTTTCCTTCCTTTTCACGTTCTCTTCTCCTTTTTTTTTCTTCCCTAGCGTGGAGAACAACTTTGGTTTCCTTTCTCATAAAACAAATGATATACATATATACACACACACGCGCGCGCGCACACGCACACACACACACATACACATAACTTGATTTTTTAAACTAAATTTGATGACTCATCACCATGAGTGATCACTTATGAACACTTGTGATAAACAAAGTTAGGCAATTTGGCATGGTGGGATTGGGCCACTTCAAGATGTGTGGTGGCCCAATCAAATTTAGCAAGGTGTCCTCCAAAACTTTTTACATAGTCTAAAATTATACTGATAGTATTTTTTCTATACTGTCGGTATTCTTTTCCATACAATTCACGTGGCTCCACAACCTCCCATACTTATTCTCATCCATCACATAATGAAATTCTAATATTATCTAACTTTGTACAGTCTAAATTTATATTGATAGTTCTTTTTTTATACTGTCGGTATATTTTCTATACTACTACAACATTCTTTATTCATCTATATTCTCCAAGCAGTATTACTCCTATACTGTTTTAATTTAAACAGTTTAATTTCTATACTGTATGACCTTAAATAGTCCAATTTTACACTGTGTTACTTTTATAGTGTAATTTTCATACTGCATAACTTTATCAGTGTACTTTCTTATACTGCATTATTTCAATACTGTATAATTTTCTATGTTATAATACAATATTTTTCTCCTTAAACTGTATTGTCATCTTACATAATCCTTAACTTATTTGTAATTTTAATATATTAAATATGCTCGGGTGTAACACTTTCTTTCATTTTAGGGGATTTTTTTCCCTTTTTACTTTTTTGGTGTTTTACCGTAGTCTTCTTCTTCTTCTTCTTCTTCTTCTTAACTCCATTTGTCTATCATTGTCTTTTATATTTAGTGCTTTACTTTTTCTTTTTTTTTCTTTATTTTTTGTTTCATTTGTCTATTGTAATCTCTTATCCCCAATGTTCTCCATCTTTTCTCTTTTGGTTCCCCTAATTTTTTGTCCATTTAAACTTTATTCATCTTTCTTTCCTAAAACTCCAATAACAAACTATCTCTCAAGAACAATATCATAGTAGTGATCAATTATGACTTATATTGTGGTTTATTCCTTTCAATTCTATCATGACCAAATTTGTATGCGTGCCTTAATATTTTTTAGTTTATCTGCATCAAAGAACTAATTTAAATTTTACATGGTTAATTAAATATACAGTTTTAACTCCAATTGATAAACTATCTAATTTTAGATAGAATCTAACATGATACGTGTCATGCGGGAGATAAAATAAAATAATTTTGAAACAAAATTCTTTAAAAAAAACATATTTGAAATTACAAATTAAATTGTCACATTTTTTCTTTTTGAAAAAAATATTTTTTGATCTATTTGTTTATTTTACTATTTTATTTTTCATTAAACTCTAATTGATATACCCCTATAAAAAATTTATCAATTTATTAATTAGATCCAAGTTGGATGTTTCATAAACCTTAGCGTAGTTAGACTCAAAAATGAATGTCGGTAAATACATATCTTTGAAGGCTATTTGTGCCTTTTCTTTTTGAATCTCTAAATAAAATTTTCTTCTATTCATTCTTTTTATGGGTTAATGACACGACTATGCCTCTTATTTTTAATTATTTCTCAATATATCCTTATATTTTTAAAAACTACAAAGGTAACCTTTGAATTTGAAAATTTTGTTTGTATTTTTTCCCTCGCGAGCTTTTTGGATTAAAAAATAAGGAGATAACTTAATTAGGCCGAATTTGTTTTTGAAATGCGTATTTCTTCCTAAGAAATTTTTTTAAAAGATATTTTAACATTCAAAAAGCCATAAAATTTAAGATCTTATTTTGAAATTTATTGTTTTGATTTAAGACCTTTTATGTTTCCGAATCTATAAAATATTTTTCACAACTATTTAAGGGTCACCATGTTGTTTTGTCTTATTTTTTATTTATAAGAATGAAATTGAAATAAGTTTTTTTAACTCAAAGAATACTTTTGTAGTTTTTAACAACGAAGGGACAAACTGAAAAGTAGTTAAAACTAGAAAATATAATTATGCTATTAACCCTTTTTTTTTTTTCATAATCTATGTTATAAAAACTTCAATTATGACTTAATACGTGCATCATACATACTCAAACCAGTATTGTATAAAAGTCCTAATTTTATACTTTGAAAATAGCCATAGAGAGTGTCTCTGAACCAGGTTCCAACAATAACGTTTCAGTTGCTACAATATAAAACTCTCAAATGATACAATTTTTAGGTTCCATCTTAGTTCTCAAATACTCCAATAGTTATCATATTTCAAGACTCACGTTTCTAATCACTTTTTTTTTGGGGAAATTTGAAAAAAAGGGCGGAAAAAAATTTGAATTGGGGAAATGGCTTCTTTTTTTTTTAGCAACCAAAAACTAGCTTTCTGGACACGAGAATTGCTCAATTTTTTTTCAAAAAGATAAGAAAAAAAACTATAGCAAGGAAAGAGACCTCAATAGGATAAAAAAAAAGAAAACTAGAGTAGTTTTCTTGCCCAAAAGGCCTCTTTTTTTGGCACCAAAAACAAGCTTTTTGGATACAAAAACTGTTGTTTTTGACAAAAACCGATTCAGTTTTTTTTCAAAAAGATAAGGGAAAAAACTATAGCAAGGCTAGGAATTTCAACAGGATAAAAAAAAAAACTAGAGTATTTTTCTAGCCCAAAATGTGTTTTTTTTTTGCTGCAAAAAAAAAAAGAGACCATTTGTCCAAAAAGATTTTTTTCTTTTTTTTGGTTATAAAAAAGTTTGCAATCACTTCTGACAGAAAAAAATGAAATAGTCTCCAATCACTTTCTAATTTAAAGATTCTTGCTCATAAACAGAAATTGAAAGACAAATGTTAAACTGTAGAAGCTTTAACTCATATTCATGGTTCAATCTCTTTTAGTGATCATGACTACTTAAGTCTTAACATTGTTGTCTCAGAAAAAGAGGGAAGAAAAAAAAAGAAAAGAAAGAAAGAATGAAAACTTGACATAGGTGACCATTAAATCGTCCTACAAGTAGGGTAAAATTATAAAGGTATCAACTTTCTTCATTACCCTTAAGCTTCAATCTTCGGCCGCTTACCAGTCAAATCCTAATGCCAAAATTCAGTAGCAGAGCTACATAGAGTTAAGGAAAGGAGCTTTTCGACTTGAATTTTTTTCTTTTAATTTTACCACTGAAATTTGATGAAATCCATAATTTGTCTCTCTTAAATTTTTTGGATTTTTTCCTTAAAAATTAAAATTCTATCTTTGTCATACCTTACATGTGAAATCTCTTGCTTAATTTATGTGTGACATTTGATAAAACTTATGCTTCCACGAAAAGAGTGAGAAAGGAAACTCCTTTCATTTCATCGAGAAAACTTAAAATAAATAAATAAATAAAGGATTTGAAGTAAATGGTCTTTTCTAAGTTGTTCTTTTTAATAAATAGTCAAGGTTTTTAAAAATTATAGAAATGATTGTTTTTGTATATTAAAAATGTTGATTAGCTTGATGGTTTATTTATTTAATAATTTATTAATGTTAAATTAATTTGTTAGTGATAAACTATAATAATAAGTGATTTATAATGTTAACCAATGATACACCCTTGTTTACCAATTATATATTGCTGTAAACAAGTCATTTTTTAGTTTTCAAAAACTTCGCTCTTTTTTTAATTTTTAAAAGGTTTGGTCATTTTATTTAAGAATATGTTAAAAAAATAGACCGTTAGCCTTATTTTTTCAAAAAAAATAAAAATAAAAGAGGTAAAGTGAGGGAAAAAATAAATAAAGATATATATATATATATTTATATTTATATTTATTGTTCGCCTCCACCTCCTAAGGCCGTTGACTGTCCCAAACCTTTAGAGAACTTTTCCCGCCGACCAAACAGCGATATTTTTCTCGGCAATTCCGGCTCAAAGCCGGGGAGCCAAGTTTCTGGCGGCGGGGGAAGCGAGATCCAGTCCCAGAGCGTCGCGGAGAAGAAAAACAAATTGAAGAAGAGATTCCCTTTCCCAAAGCCCATTCCTTTACTCCAAAAACTCTCTCAAAAACCACCACCGCCCTCTCCATTCCTCAACCCACCTCTCCCATCGCCTCCACAAAACTCCCCAACACTCTCTCTCCCCCTCTCTAACCCTACCAAAACGACAACCGAATTCCTCAAAACGACACCCATCTTCTTACCCCCTTCCTCAAGAGCCACCTTAAGCGTCCCGTCACTCCCCAAACCCTCTTCCATTTCCTCAAATCCAAGCTCCACCATCGCCCCAACTTCACCCACTACGACTTCCACATCTTCACCTGGGCCTCCACTGTCGGCTCCTTCCGCCGCGATCACCACACCTTTGACTGGATGGCCCGCACTCTCGTCGTCTCCGACCGTTTCGACAAACTCGCCTCGCTTCTCGAATTCATAGCCACAAACCCTTGCCCTTACTCCGACGGTATCTTCTCTTGCCTTGGAACCGAACCCATTTACCGCTTTTCAATCAATGCTTATTGTAGAGTTGGGAAATTGGATTGTGCTATTTCTGCGTTTGATTCCACGAGGAAATTGATTGATGGGAGGCCTGGTGTTGAGGTTTGTAATGTTTTGATTAATGGGTATGTGAAATGGGGTCAACATGATAAGGCTTTGGAGTTTTACAAGAGGATGAGTGGTAGTTTTAGAGTCAACCCTGATGTTTTTATTTTCAATCTTTTGATGAGTGGTTATTGCCGGAATTTGAAATTCGGGTCGGCTTTGAAGTTGTTCAGGGAGATGAGGGAGAAGGGGTGTAGTCCTAATGTGGTTAGTTTCAATACTTTGATAATGGGGTTCTTTAGGGAAAGGAAGTTTGAGGAAGGGATTGGTACTTACAAGATGATCGAGCTCAGGTGCCAGTTTTCGTCTGTGACTTGTGAGATACTGGTTGATGGGCTTTGCAAGGAAGGTCGAGTTTCGGAAGACTGCAAGATTTTAATCAATTTTTCTCGGAAAGGGTGTTGCCTAATGGATATCATTACTTTGGCCTTGTGGAAATTCTACGTAGAGAAGGGAATTCAAAAAGAGCTTTAGAGGTAGTGAATGAGATACGGAGGAGAGGAAATAGTCCGAGTTTGATTGCTTGTACGAAATTGATAGAAGGTTTGAGGAAGTTGGGAAGAAGCGATGAAGCGTTAGGGTTGACAGAGAGGGTGATAAAGGAGGGAACAGTTCCAGATACTCTGACTTTTAATTGTCTCGTTCAAGATCTTTGCAATGTGGGAAGAACTGTTGAAGCAAAAAATTTGAGGTTGTTGGCTTCTAGCAAGGGCTTTATTCAAGATTCTATGGCCTATAATATTTTGGTATCTGGGTATACAAGAGAAGGAAAAAGGAAAGAAGGGGAAAAGGTCGTAGATGATATGTTGGACAAAGGGTTTATTCCTGACATTGCTTCATATGATGGATTGATGGATAGGCTTGCTAATGCCAAAACTACTTTTAGATGCCAAGTTCGTGTTAATGGGAGTGAAAATATGAAATTCTCAGGCTTTCTTGAATAGAGCTTTTTCCGGTAGAATATAATAGCTAATGGAGGTGCATGTTTCCGAATATTAAATTTCATCAAAATCGCATCAAAATGAAAGAATGTGCAAAATTGATAGAACCTAATAAAGATTTAAAGGTTTTAAGACAATTCCTTAACTAGGTGGTGTTTTCACGTGCCCTACCAAATAATTCTCATACATATGAGATCAAATGTTTGGTTGGCGCAGCCTTAAGTTTGTCGTTCAATTACGATTAATCATTTGGGGATCTTGGTTGCGAAAGAGACATGTTTCTTTTGGGTCTGTCTCAGTGGTTTGCTTCCAAAAGGAAAGAGTTGATTTATTCATTGCATCTGTGACAGACTCGGCACTTCTTCTGTTTCGTGGAAGCATATTGAAAGGGGATAGCGTGAGTATTGGGTTCTATCAGTGCAATACAAGTTTTAATTTTTTGCTTTCTGGACTCTGCAATGAAGGCATACGATGCTATTCATGTTGCAATGGCTCTATAAAGATATGTTTTCATCTTTGGGCAGGATGGACACTTGAGAATGAGTGCATTTGGAACTCATCATAAGCTTGATAGGAACTCATCTCATACCGGGCCCTTACCAATTGCTACAAGCCCATGGGTAGAATTTGCCGCTAAAAAAGGGCTTGTATAGGGAGAGAGCTCATAGGTTTATAAGCCATAAACCAATCTCATACTTGGTCGATGGGGATCATAATACACCATCATGCTTCCGATATTGACGTCCACTACGGCTGACTCTGGCCTTCCCAAGTCTCCCCTTCTGCAACGTGGGCAGAACGTGGGGTTTGGCTCTAATACCAATTGATAGAAATCCATCCCATGGTTTGGCTCTAATACCAATTGATAGGAATCTATCCCATACTGGGCCCTTTTCAATTGCCACAAACCCATGGGTAGAACTTACCCTAAAACCGGCTTGTAGGGGAGGGAGCCCATAGGTGTGTAAGCCACTAACCAATCCTATACTTGGTCGATATGGGATCATAACAAAACCTGCAGTAGCAGATATATGCCTATGCTTAAGGAGAACATCTGAATCCCTGGTTGGACATACACCTATCGTGTCAGCTCCTATCTGCAGTAAGTTTGCTTATCTATCAGGATCACCATGACCACAGAAGATTTGTATTTTGCCGCTGGGTCCGCCTCAAGTCTTTCGGTTAAGGCCTTTGTTGCCATCTTGCAGCCAGCTCTGGTTTCAAGAACTTAAAGTGGATCCGGTGGTGATAATTTCAAAGTCAACTCCAAACACTGGTCACCCGAGCAGGATATGCTGCATGCTCCTACAAATCTAAGCTACTCAAGAAGAACCAGTTCTTTGCCACAGTGGAGTTCAACAGAATGCAAATCATGGGGGCAACCATGTAACAGCAATTAGTTTATACCGGAAGGATCATAACTAACAGAGACATAGTCCAAGCTGCTAAGAATGCCTCCACACAATGAGCTTATACCAGACAGTCTGGCCCTCGTAAAAAATGTTTGGGAGGCATTGTCCCTTGGAAGTGCCAAATCAGACCTAAATTTTGTTTTCTTTGAGAAGACATTTGGGGGTTAACTTCTCAATTGATCTCGAGCCGTTGGGTTATCGTGTTTAAACATTGAGCTATAAGATGTTTATACTGGATCACTAAAAGACAGACTAGAAGAATTAATTAAAGGACTATAGACATTACCTGTTAGGAGTAAGTGCCTTAGGTGTAGAAAAAGCATGTAAGCATATATCTGGTGAATATAGGTGATCTCTCTGTCCTGGTAATCTCATTTCATATCACTTGCTCTTACGGTATTGGAAAAACAAATTTTTGATATAGAGATCAAAAGGATCCAAAGCAAGAAAGTTTTAAATTCAAGAGTAATTTAATTTTTTGGAATTGGTATCTTTGCGTAATTGAATAATATGGTACTTTGGTTTTTCCATGTCTCTGTTAAAAGTCCCATGTAAATTTTCAGAATCGCAAAATGTTTTAGTTCTATTTCCACCCTCGGTACCTTTTCTCTTCTTTGGATCTTTGTAACGTGGAAACAAGGGAAAAGCCTTTTCTTTCCAGAGTCTTGTCGTTTGAAGTATCTCAATATTGAGGTTTTATTTAACAATGTTATATTGTAAAATTTTTACATGTCATAAAATAAAAATAAACTATATTATAAAATTTTTACATATTATAATAAATTTATTTTAATTTTTGGCTTAAACTGTATTATAAAACGCACTCTAAATGCGTTTGTAAGTTCAAATGTACAAAAAAAAAAAAAAAAAAAACTTTTGTTGAGTGGTTTTGTCAATCTCCATTTTCATTCTAAATTTTAGCTGGGAATTAAATTGTCATTATCATGTCACAGAGCTTATCTGTCCTGTCTTTGGCCTTCTTGCAAGCTTGGACAGATTACAGATATTATTTTAGGGAATGGTACATTAGAACGAGCGCTTTTTTCTGTTCTTTTCTTTTCTTTAATTTAATTAATATATAACAAGTTCGTTGAAGTGGATCTGGCAGACAAGACAACTTGATGAGCGTGTACGATAACAAGGCATCACCCAGCAAGTTCCATGATTGATTAAAGATTAAATTGTTCAATTGACTCCTAACCTTTACAAAAATAAAATTTTGATCTCACAATTTTTTTTTTTACCGAATCCTTCCCAATCTTTCAATTAAGTGCTGAAGGACTAGTTTAACTCGACGTTAAATGTATATCACGACTATTTTAGTAAAAGTATTTTCGTAAAATATCTAATATATTTTAAAAGAATTAAAATTAAAACATAAAAAAAATAAAAAAGGTAAAAAAACAATTAATATACTATTAAAATGAGATATTTTTTAAAACAAAAATTAGATCTAATTCTTTTCAAAGCATAAATCAGATCTAATTTCCTAAAAAAATAGATCTAAAGCTAATCCCAGAACTATTGAAGCTTCTTCTTCACTCAGCGGAAATGTTCTTTGGACTAGAGGAAGCAGAACATCCAATCGCCAGTCATCAGCAACATGAATGATGTTAGAGTTCAGCCCCCTCCTCTCCGATCTTGCCTAAAACAAAAAGGGAAAAAAAATAGATGGAGAGAGAGAGGAAGAGATCGAGAAGTGGAGGGGCCGACAAGGATGAGTGCGACAGGAAGAGATTAGGAAAAAATTCAAGAATTAATAAATATGATTAATTAAGGATTTTTTTATAATTATCCAGCTAAGTGTCTGAGAAAGTACAAGTTTAGAATTTATTAACACGTAAATTTAAAGGTCTTAATAGTTACAAGACCTTAAAAATAAATCATGTTATAAATGCACAAATTTATGTGCGTTATGTATGAGATATGTAACAATATCATGTCATGATAGTATATTAAAATAATTATTTAATGTGTTAAACTAAAAGTTTATGATGTCATAAATAATCCATGTAGTATGGATAAAGTTATGGAAATGATTTCATGATAGTATGGAAACCTAATAAAGCAATGATACAGCAAGAGTACATTTATGTGTACAGAAATTTCAAGTTTATGAATCAAAATTTGATCAAACTGACCACGACACAGCATAGGCATCAAAGACCAGCAATGGTGCCTACATATACTTGAAAATGCAAAAAAAAGGGAGAAAATCCCATAAAAAATCTACTTTCTCTCTCTACAGTTTCTCTCTCTCTCCTCAAATCTTGGTCAAGATTTTAGCATCCATTTTTTACACCTCTCACACCAATAGAAAGTTCTCGACGAGCTGAGTCCAACAGTGTGTCGTGCCACTTGCAACGCCGCCGGAGGAAGCTGCACGTGTTGCCCAAAGTAGCGGAGAAACCCAAACTTTTCGACGAGATATCTTTGCCGTCCGACGTCCGATCGATGTGATTCTTGTTCTTACATGATTACCACAACGAGAGGAACAAAACCAACCCATGGTTACACCTCAACCATCACTGGAGAGCTTTGCCTGTCTACCACCATCGTGCGTCACCACGGAGGTCAATTGACTTTACCAGAATGCTCAGAGGATCAAGGGGAGTAAATTACCTCGATCAATTTCACCAAAAGAGGCCGCCTCGCTAGACTTCCATGAACGCTACCGGCCACTGCCGTGGATGGTTACGTTTTCTTCAAATCTAATGGCTTCAGCTTAAATTGATGAGGGGCAAACACTCAGAGGAGGATGGGTAGCAAAAGCCCTCAGCTAATTTCAAGCCAAAACTGCCAGAGCACCGCTGCCCAAGCCATCATTTTTGGCCAAGATTGTGGAGCCCAACCTGCTATGTTAGAAGTGGAATTAGGTGAAATTGACACCGTCATTGGACTCAAAAGGGTTGAATTAAGGGAAGTAGGCCCGAGCTCAGCTGCCAATGGAGTCTGGTCAATGCCGGTCAACGTCGGTCAATGGTGACTTTGGGATTTTTGTGATTCGGACCTTCGATCGATGATTCGAGACTACATCTTGACTTAGTTCGATGCTCTGAACATGATGGTGCCCTCCGTTTGAGCTAATTCCACTCCTATAAAATCATCTGGTACTGACTGCATGCAGATCAAGGCGATTTAATCTGCAGTAACGGAGTCTAGAATGATGTTTTCAGTAATGTATAATCTCCAGGAAGCATTCCTAGCCATTCATGGTCACTCAAAGAGCATTGTAGAGGATGCTTCATAGACTGTAGATACAACGAGATACAACTGGACCCGCTTAGCTTGGAGTTTAGGTAAGTAAGAATCTCACCTACAGTATGAACCGTTTTGAAATAAATTGTTTTAAATATTTTCATAAAAATTTATGAAAATATATGATCAGTGATTGTTATACTGTTTTATAGTATGATGTGTGTTATGTTACAATTTATTATGTTATGTTAGATCATGATATGATATGCGGTAAAGATGTTATAATTATGATGAGTTGTGAATGCATGAATGCAGGATTGATTAATAGTGCTTACTCATTTCTAAATTACCCATGTTAATGATGTATGAACCATGATATATGTAATGTCATGTCATGTAGTAATGAGTCATACAATATATACACAATAAGGCAAATGAAAGTAATAAGAAGTGTCGTACCAGCGTCTTTATTGTGAGGTACTCAAAGTATAGTTAAAGATGACCTCAAAGTTCGATGGTCTTAAGTCTTCCACAAGGGAAGCATTTTAAGTCTTCCATAAGGGAAGCATCTCAAGTCTTCCACAAAGGAAGCATCATGTTAAAGATCTCATGATTAATGAAGCTGGTACGAACACTAAAGTTTGTAAGATAAGATAAGTTAAGTAACAAGATAAGTTATAGTTGAAATGATTAAGCATAAAACAAGTTGATAAGCTAGCATAAAAGGTTCATGCATATTTTTATTAATATGATTTTAACTGCATATTTTATTAAAATGATTTTTAATTATGTTTTGTGAGACTGATTTCCTACTTGCTAAGCAAAAGCTCATTTAAGTATGTTCATCCTATAGGTAAGAAAACCTGTCAGTGACATTGATGGGCAGTTGACCGATGAACGACTGGTGAAGATGGGTATAAATACCACTACGCAGTTTATAATATTTTTGCATTATAAGTTTACGAATTTATGTATGTTTCTTTTTTATATTAAATGTTTATGAAAAACATTTTTATGTTTTCAACGAAAGGTTTATGAAGGACGTTTTATGACAAATGTATTAGAAATATTTAATGAAAAACGTTTACAAAAAACGCTTTAAAAGGAAGAACTTTATGAATATGTTTTATGAATTCATTAATATGAAATTTTAGATGGTTATGCTTTGAGAAATTATTATGATGGTTTTAAGGAAGTTTTAAAAAGCATTTAGTACGATTTTGTTCCATCATTTGATTTAAAATTCTTTTGAAATAGTTTTATTTACATAAAGAAATGTTTTAAAGAAAAAGGTTTTTAAAATAATTATTCTTATGTTCAAAGGAAATGTTTTCCACTATTTGATATAGTGTTTTCAAAGTTTTAAATTATATTTTACAAAATGTTTTATGTAATTATAAAGTTAAGTTTCTAAGCTATGATTCAGTAAATGTTTCTTATCAAGTTTTAAGAAATGATTTGAAATGGTTTTAAAGTCAAGTGTTGAAAGATGTCTTAACTTAGATTGCGACAGAAGTCATAACAGTTGTTAAGAATGTTTTAAAGGCTGTTCAAAAAGAAAGAAAAGAATTATTCAATATTTTTCTTCCTAAGTAAGTAAGATTAATGTTTAAGAAACGATGTTTAAGAAAATAAAGTGACTACCCGAAAAGACAGGTCGTTACATGCAATGGGGAGGGGGCTGCAATGGGGTTGGGTGCAATAGGGAGGGCTGGGTGCAACTAGGAAGGGGGCTATGATGGCGTTAGGCATGACAGGAAAGGTTGGTTGTGACGAGGGGGCTCATAGGCGACGGAGAGTAGGGGTTTAGGTGGTTAGGTGCAGAAGAGGGGGCAATGGCAGGGGTAGGTGATGGGGGAGGCTAGGTTTTGTTTTTATTTTGTTTTGTTTTTTTTTTGCTGATTTTGAATTTTTTTTTTGATTGGTCTGGTGTTTTATCCAAGAGTGATTATTTATTGTTTGATTTTTTTGGGTTTTTTGTTGAATTTTTTCTTGATTGTTTTTTGGATAAAAAGGCTTATGTTTATTTAATGGTTTTATGTTAGACAATAGGTTTTGGGTTTTTCTTTTTTTTGTTTTTTGTTTTTTGCTTATTTTAAATTTTTGGGGGATAAAAATCAAACCAACGGTCGTGATTTGGTGTTTTTAAATCAACGGCTATGATCCACTATTAAATTTTTAATGTATTAATTATTTAAGGGTAATTTAGTAATTTTAATTAAAAATAATATTTAGTAATTTTTGATAGTCACCATTAAAATGATCCCTTGGCAACTTAATTAAAAGGTTGAGGTCAATTTTGTGTAAAAAAAAAAAAAAGATTACGGGATCAATATCTCATTTTTCGTGAAAGATTGGGGGACCAATTGAGCAATTTACCTTTGATTAAAAGGTTTCAAAAGTTGAGATTCTACAATTCAATTTCCTTTATGTGTAAGCGCTCAAAGTTTATTAATATATATAGAAGATTGAAGCACTTCTATTTAACCCCATAGGGTAAAACTTTGCTACTCATAAAATAATGGATCCCAGTCTAAAAAGTATAATATAATCTAGACTGGGTCCTACTGTTATGTGAGTAGTGGGATTTTAACCCCATGGGTTAAAAAGGATTTTTCATATGGTTGGTAAGTCTGGTACTAGATGTCATCCGGACAGCTAGTTCAACTGTTGGATAGAGATTGAATAGACATAATCTAAAGAGAGGTAAGCTAAAAAGAAAACAATGAAAATGAGCCCATGTGGAGGCATTAAAGAACATACGAAAATGTAACTAATATTTTCAAAAATGTATACTAAATAGAATGTCATTTACGCCGTTTACATAGTTTTGTTTTTTTTTTCTTGTTTTAATTTGTTCAATGTTTTTCTTTGGAGAGGAGAACTCTTCTCCAATTTGTCACCCTAACTTCATTCATTTCTTTGTGATTGCGATTCATCGGAGAATTTAGCTGCATCTTTATTTTGTTTCGATGGTCGGTGAATCTGTCTACTTTTGATGGTCAAAGACAATCTCTATTGTCGGAGCTTCGATGAGGTGCATTCAATTAACTATAGAGCTTTACGAGCAAATGGGCAATAGCGACACGAAGTACAAGCTCTTGCAATCGGCGAAGTTACTGATAGGATTGTTACAAGATGTCTTGGGATATGCTCGTTTAGAATTGGAATCTGCCATGGAAGACGAGAAAACCTTTTTTTTTGTGCGTTTTGGGATTTATGGTTCTGTGTTGTTATTAATATGACCTAAGGGAGAAACAGTTTGTTCGTTTGCAAAAAGAAGAGAAATTTTAAATTAATTTTGTTTGGTTTTGCTTTGATTTGTTGATGCCATAATTCATCATGTTAAAAAGTGGGAAAAGCAAAGGCATGGTAGAATTGGCCTTTGTTTTCGAGGCAAAAATTCTAAAAATTATCCTTGAGTTTGAGAGTTTAATTTCTCAATAGTTCTACTTTGTTATAACTTACAACATAGTGCAACTTCTACCAAAAATATATTGATTACAAATCCTTAACTTTATTGCTTTCCTTTGGATAACTCATTAAAAACCATTCCAACATGTTCAAACAACCGAAATGGGTAGAAGTTGCAAAAATAGATTCCTCGGATAATTATTAGCTTGCTCTATTTAAATAAAAAATAAATGAATTTTTATATTTAATTATTTGATTATTACATTTTTTTTGCGATTATTTCTCAAATAAATACAAAGTGGTTATCAAATAATTATTGAAACTGTTACAAAAATATACTAAACTCTCAAAGAGTGAGACTTAACAATAATCACCAATCATGACAAAAACCAATGAGGAAGAGAGAAGAAACCACGAAAAAGGTTTTTTTTTTTTCAAGGTATGAGAATACCCCAATAGGATGTCCCTCTCATAGTTTTTTTTTTTTTTTGGTGGAAGATGTCCCTCTCATTAGCTGCTTCATAGTAGATGCATTTTAATTAAATGTTAAATTAGGTCAAAATTATATTAAAAATTATAAAAAAAATTAAAATAACTATTGACGGTTTCAATCAATGTCTTATTATCTAATCATACGTTTCTTTTTTACATTGATGATCATAATTAAGATAATGCAGTGAGTTTAGAGGATCTCATCCATAGTGTTGTGCATGAGTGTGAATGAAATTCTTCTTCACAATTCGTACTATGCTATAGAATCAAACATATTGTAATTTGAACTTATCTTGTATAAAATACACATAAAAAGTGAATATTATGGACATATTTATTAGATTAGATTTAAGAAAAGAGCATATTTGAAAAGAGAGAGAGAATGAATTTCATGAGAATCTAAGCATGCATAGAAAATAGAATAATTCTTCCGTAGTATGTCTCAAATAATTACTCCAATGTAATGAGTAAGATAGTTCTTCTGGTCCTGTGGACTATGTTCAATCACCCTAGTGTAAGAGGAAATGGATGTTGAATGGTGGATATAATTTAACTACAAAAATATCGACTGTATTTCTCTTTAATGAATAAGACTTTATGGAAACTTATCAAATTGCATTAATGAGAGGACAAACTGTGCAAGAGTACAAAGTTTAACAAAGAGCCAAGAATCGCTACAGTAGACTTACAAACAAAGCCCTTGTTAAAGTAGCAGTGGCAAGGTGGTTTTCCACTTTACTGGCAGTCCTAGCAAAAAAAAAAAAAAATGATGTTAGCACCTGAAAAGTAGAAACTAACTCATGAATTTCACCAACAAGCAGACCATGAGAGGCTAGAGGGGTTGTTTCTGATAAAGCAATAACTACACCCTTACAATCTAACTCCACCAATATGTTTAAGAAGCTCAAGTTAAGGGCAAAAATTAAACCTTCTCTAATGGCAGCCAGTTTGGCCAATAGAGGCAAAAAAAGCTCCCCTAAAAGTATTTGATATGATACCCAACACAAACTTATAATGGTCCCAAACAACGTAGCCGACTCCAAACCCACCAAAATTCTCTCCTATCCAGGCATCGATGTTAAGCTTTAACAATCTTACTTGGAGGGGGGGACCAATGTATTGCAATTTGGTTCTATGGAGGTTTAGGAGAATTCCCTACCACACTCAACTCATGAAATTTATTTAGTCATAGACAAGACCCTTCCAACAGAACTGATGGAGATTTAGGCTTAGCCCCAAAGTAGTTCTTGTTCTTTTCATACCATAGGTTCCATAAGACAAGCGAGATTAGTTTAAAGTCATTTTTGGAGATCGTATTAAAGAGCAAAATAAATACCTCAGCAGGAAGAAAATTCCTCAGTTCGTACAACAAAACAACCCATGGAGATAAGTCCCAAAAACCTAGACAAAACTTGCATAAGAAAAGAGCATGCCGAATCCTTAGCCTCCTCCCTACAACGATTACATATCTTATTAATAGGAATGTGGTGATTTGAGAGGTTTATGTGGAAATCCGTAATCCTACCTAAACTCTAGGGATTAGTTGCTAAAGATTAGTTTAGTTTGTTTCCTAGAATAAATGACAGATGTATGTTCCTTTCCAAATTACAGAACACAAGTTGAACGGGAATAATTACCCCCAATGGTCACACTCTGTTTTGATGTACATTCATGGAAAAGGAAAGGATGATTATCTCATTGGAGCAGTTGTTCCTCCAGAGGCCGGTGACCCAAAATTTAAAACTTGGCAAATTGAAAACAACATGGTAATGTCGTGGTTTGTCATCTCCATGACGAACGAGATTGGCAAAAATTTCCTGCTCTACAACACCGCACATAAAATTTCGGATGCAGCAAAAGAATTTTTCTTGAGCAAGGAGAATACTACTGAGGTCTTCGAAATTGAAACCAACCTTCATGACCTTCGACAAGGGGACACCTCCGTCACCTAATACTACAACCTTCTTAGCCGACAGTGACAGTGACTGGATGTATTTGAAGAACATCAATGGACTGGTGCAG
Organism: Artocarpus heterophyllus; assembly: GCA_025403435.1. NCBI lineage: Eukaryota > Viridiplantae > Streptophyta > Magnoliopsida > Rosales > Moraceae > Artocarpus > Artocarpus heterophyllus. Next base: position 2,011,675 of record CM046339.1, on the reverse strand, counting down.
AAGACTCAAAGAAGTTCAGAGAAATTGTAGAGAAGAAAAGAATTTTTAAATTCTTGGTGGGACTCAACAAGAATCTCGATGAGGTTAGAGGGCGTATACTGGGAATGAAACCCTTACCAAACATCCGAGAAGTTTTCTCTGAGGTCTACTAAGAAGAAAGCAGGAAGAAGGTGATTTTGGGAGAATTTTCTACTGCTTCTATCATAGAACATTCTGCCCTAGCTGCTCAAGGAACCTAACACAACAACAGTGATAATTGACAAAAGAAGGGGGGACCGTGGTGTGATCACTATCAGAAACTAGGGCATACATGCTATACTTACTAGAAAATCCATGGAAAACCCGCTGATTGGAAGTCCACAAGATCAGTGCTGATAAAGAAAGCCGTGGCAGTCAAGTCTCTATTAAGGAAGGATCCCCTGCCACCGAAACAAGCCCTTTCAACAAGGAGCAAATTGAAACCCTGCAGAAAATGTTCTCACAGCAAGGCTTACCAACAGTACAGTTGGAACAGGATCTTTAGCACATAAAGGTAATTATCTAAATGCCCTAACTATAAAGTCAGAAAAAACAAGTCCATGGATTATAGACTCCGGTGCATTTGATCCCATGACAGGAGATGCCACATTATTCAAAACTTACAACCCATGCCGTGAAAATCTTACAGTAAAAATTGTTGATGGATCGATCTCTAAAGTTGTTGGAACAGGTTCTATTGTTATTTCAAAGGACCTAACCCTTACATCCATTCTTCATATTCCTAATTTGGACTGCAACCTTTCGTCTATTAGCAAGCTTACTCAAGAACATAATTGTGTTGCTAAGTTTTTCTCAGATGTGTGAATTTCAGGATTTGGATTCGGGGAGGACGATTGGCAATGCTAAGGTGCACTAGGGACTTTTCCTTCTAAAAGTTAGTGAATCTCTTGGAAGACAAACTCATAATGCAGTATATGTGGAGTCAACAAGTCAGTCTAATAAACGTCTTGTCTCATTTGAAAATTTTAATAAGGATAGTGAAATCATGTTATGGCACTATTGTCTAGGACATTCAAATTTTTTGTATCTTCACAAATTGTTCCCTTTATTACTCAATAATAAAAATCCAAAGTATTTTCAGTGTGAAGTATGTCAATTCTTAAAACATGTTCGTAGTTCTTACCACTCTTTACCTTACAAGGCATCTCGTCTATTTTCATTGATTCATAGCGATGTGTTGGGACCGTCTAGAATAAAAAAATATCACGAGCACTAGGTGTTTGTCTCATTTGTAGATGATCATACTAGGATTATTACTTGGCTGTTTCTGATGAAAGAAAAATCAGATGTTAGGGAAATTTTCAAGAAAATTGACACTATGGTTCAAACTCAATTCCAAACAAAAATACAAGTGTTAAAAACTGACAATGCAAAAGAATATTTTGAGATAGTTCTTGGGAAATATCTTGAGAGTCGGGGGATCATACATCAAAGTTCATGTGTCGATACACCTCAACAAAATGGAATTGTCGAAAGGAAAAATAGACACCTCTTAGAAGTGGCTTGGTCAACTATGTTCACCACATATGTTCCAAAATTTTTCTAAGGAGAGGCAGTCTTAACATCCGCTTATCTAATAAACAGGATGCCTTCTTGAGTCTTGAATTTCAAAACACCGTGTAAAGTCTTTCTTCAATCCTTTCCCAATCCTCGTGTTCTTTCTACTATACCATTGAAAGTCTTTAGATGCACTGTGTTTGTTCACATACATGCCCAACATAGGACTAAACTTGATCCAAAGGCACACAAATGTGTATTTGTTAGGTACTCATCAAACCAAAATGGTATAAATGTTATTCCCCAATCACAAGAAAATTTTACAACTCCATGGATGTCTCTTTCTTTGAGCAACAACCTTACTACGAAACTAATATTCAAGGGGAGAACTTTACTTAGGAATATCAGCTTTGGGATGTTGATATCTTGAATTCATCTAGTCCTCCTAGTCTAGAGCCACCAAAGTCATCTTCATCTCAGACAAATCAGAGTCTAATTCCTGTTGTCCAACCAAAATCATCTCAACTTGAAATCCAATCCGAGCCTGATTCCCAACTCGAGTTTCATACATTGTCACGGTCCAGTCAAACAACTCCATGTCTCACCCAAACACAACCTATAGTATCTAGTGAGTTACGTGTCTATTCTAGGAGAACAAATCTCAAGAAGGAAAAGAACCACAGCTACTAGATCAGAGCCATGAATCCAATCCGAATTTGGATTCTCAAACTTTACTAGGTAACACTAGCTTTGACTCAGATCCTACTTCTGTTGATTCTCCAGTTGATGATAGACCCATTGCCTTGAGAAAAGGTGAAGGTCTTGCAATAATCATGCCATTACAATTTTGTCTCATGTAGAGGATTGTCACCAAATCACCGTGCATTTGTTAGCAGTCTTGACAAGATATAGGTCCCAAACTCAATATATGAAGCTCTAAGTGTACCAAAATGGAAGGCAGTTGTTTTGGAAGAACTTTGTGCTCTAGAGAAGAATGGAACTTGGGAGATATCTGAGTTACTTTTGGGGAAACATCTTATCAGTTGCAAGTGGATCTTCACTGTCAAACATAATGCCGATGGGAGTGTCAATAGATTTAAAGCTTGACTTGTAGCTAAGGGATTCACACAATCATACATGATTGACTACCAAGAGACGTTTACCCCAATAGCTAAACTTAATACAGTTTGAGTACTACTTTCTCTTGCATCCAACCTTGACTAGCCACTATATCAGCTAGACGTGAAGAATGCCTTCCTTAGTGGGGATCTGGAAGAAGAAGTCTACATGGAGGTACCCCTTAGTCTTGACAATCTAGCCATAACCAACAAGGTTTACAAGCTCAAGAAGTCTTTATATGGGCTTAAGCAGTCACCAAGAGCATGGTTTAACAAGTTCACTAGAGCTATCAAGAAGTTTGCATATTATTAGTCTCAATCAGATCACACTACGTTTGTCAAGTATTCTCCCTCAAGAAAAAAGGCAATACTTATTGTGTATGTTGATGACATCATTCTAATAAGAGACAATGATGAAGAAATACTCAAGCTTAATAATTTTCTAGCTAAGGAATTCAAAGTCAAAGATCTAGACAATCTCAAATATTTTCTTGGTATGGAGGTAGCACGGTCAAAAAGAGGAATTTTAGTCTCTCAACGAAAGTATGTGTTAGATCTCTTGAAGGAAACGGTGATGCTTGGATGCAAACCTGCTGACACTCAAATGGACTCTAACTCAATGCTGGGAAATGATTCTGATAGTGCACCTGTTGACAAAGGAAGGTCCTAAAGATTGGTTGGGAAACTCATTTATCTGTCTTATACAAGACCTGATATCAGCTTTGCCATGAGTATGGTAAGCCAATTCATGAATAACCCATTAGAAGAACACATGGAGGCTGTCTATAGAATCCTAAGATACTTAAAAATGACACCAGGTCAGGGACTCTTCTTCAAGAAGGCAACGAACAAATAAATTGATATATTTACTGACATAGACTGGGCTGGATCAGTAATTGATAGGCGATCAACCTTGGCTATTGTACATATGTTTAGGGAAATTTAATCACTTGGTGGAGGAAGAAGCAATCAGTTGTGTACTAGAGCAGTGCAGAAGCAGAATTCAAAGCTCTTACACTCGACATTTGTGAAGGAATTTGGCTAAATATAGTACATGATGAGCTCCAAATTCCAACTACAGGTCCTATGAAGATGTTCTGTGTAATTAGTCTGCAATCAGCATAGCAAAGAATCCTGTACTCCATGACAGGACAAAATATGTGGAGATTGACAAACATATTGTCCAAAAAAAAGATCGAAACAAATACAATAGCACTTCTACATATTCCAACCAGTCAACAAGTTGCTGATATTTTCACAAAGGCTCTGCCTAAGAAAACATTTGAAGTTTTTAGTTCCAAGCTAGGGTTACTCAATATCTACAACCTAGCTTGAGGGGGAGTCTGGAAATCCGTAAACTCTACCTAAACTCTAGGGATTAGTTTCTTAAGATTAGTTTAGTTTGTTTCCTAGAATAAAGGGATATTGATATTATTTTACCAATCTCCAATCATTTTTATTTTCTGATTGTAACTCCTTGTTTTTAGGCTGATTATTATCCCTTGATTCCAAGAAGAGATTTGCTCTTCCTTCACTATTTACCCTGTACAATTCATCAGGAAAAGAAGTGAGAATTATTCATTCAAATTCTCCAAATTTTTCAGTTTATATTTAAGGGGAGTGCATCATAGAAGGCTCTCTAAGTACAAATTTTGACTTTGTTTAAAATATTCAAATTCCACAAGAATCTCCACCATTTTAAAAGAAAAGCTGGGCAGGAAGAACTTCTGTAAGAATTTGACTAAACAAACACCCAATTTCTAGACCAAACAAAATACGATCCTTTATTATCGAAATGCCAAACAATCTGATCAGGTTTATTATCGCCACTCAATAAAATGCTTAGAATAGCTTCATGATCAATAGGAAGGAAGACCTAGTCAATAAGAGTGGTGTCCCAAAAACCTACTTGGTTGATGAAAACGAAGACGTACCAAGAGAGTTACCCATTAAAAAATCAAGTAACCGGCCTGAAAATGGAGGGACAAGGCATCCAAGGGTTTGTAAAAGCGTGAATGCAAGAACCATTCCTTATCCACCATCGTAAACCTTTTTTGAGTAGTTTGTGATCCCCCTACAAATACTCTACAATGCATAAGAACATCCACTTCTACTTGGGGCATCCATGAATGAAGAGTGAGAAAAATATTTACCCTTCAACACATAGTAGAGGAGAGATGAGGGCTGTTGAATGATTCTTCACCCTTGTTCACCACCGATGCTTGATTAAAAGAGATAAAATCCCAAAACCCAAGGCCTCCCTCCTCCCTTCATCAACAAAAAAATCCTATTTAAGCCAATGGATTTTCTACTTTCCCCTGAACTTCCCCACCAAAATCTGGCAATCAGCGACTTGATATCATCACTAAGAGTAGTCAGGATTTTAAAAATAATCATTGCCTAAGTTAGGATAGCTTAGGCTATCGCCTTAATGAGTACTTCTTTACCTCCCATTGAGAAAAGTTTGTCTCCATAGTTGCAATTTATTTAAAACATGATCCTTTATATTGACAAAAGTGCTTCACTTGCCTCTTCCTACCATCGAAGGGAGCCCTAAATATTTGTCATGAACTTAAAGAGCATTAAGACCCAAGATTGATTGAATTGCAAGCTTGTCTTCATCTTTTACACAGGTGCTAAAGGACACAGAAGATTTGTGTAAGTTAATCATTTGACTCGATGCAGCTTCATAGCTTCGAAGAATGTCATAGATGGAAGAACAATTCTGCTCATTTTCCCTATAAAAAAAAAGTGTCACCTGTAAAGAAAAAGTGACCGACCTTCAGGGCATATCTCGAACATTGAAGAACAATAATGTTTCCATTCCTCTTAGCATCCCTTAGAAGCCTTGAAAGAGATATCACGAGAGAGGACACCCTTTTCTCAGTCTTCTAATGGGCTTAATAGTTCCTCTTGGACATCCCTCAAATAGAATAGAGAATTGTGTAGTTGTGACACAATCCATGATAGACCGAATCCACATAGAAGAAAACCTAAGCTTCCTCATTATAGCTTCAAGAAATAGCCATTTAGGTCTATCATACGCCTTTCTCATATCGAGTTTTAAGACCCTAATATTGAAACATTTATTTAACATGGAGTGTATCAACTCAAAAGCAATAATAACATTATCAGAGATTAATCTACCTAGAACGAACACACTTTAAGAGTCCGAAATGATTGTCGACAAGATAAATTTAAGACAATTGGCCAAAACCTTGGCAATAATTTTGTAAAAGACATTGCATAGACTAATCTGTTTGAAATTACTCATGTTATTCATTTTTTTATCTTTGCAATTTGAACAATAAAAGAATTGTTATAGTCTGCCACCGACTTCTACCCATTTAGAACCTTCAGATAAAACTTTATAATATCCCACCCCACAATATTCCAATTCTATTGGAAAAAAGGAGCATGAAACCCATCGATTTGGGGGCCTTATAGGGGCTATGGCAAAAAGAGCATCTTTAATTTCATTAGCAAAATATGGAGCATCAAGAATCAACTTCATATTATCATTGACCAAAAGAGGAACACAATTTGGCATGTTCTCTATGTCCTAAGGGTAAGGATTATATGTAGAGAAAACCTTGGTAAAATACCTAATGAAAACATCTTCAACAACCTCAGCCTCGGATTGCCAAACATCTGAATCATCACATATTCCTCGAGAATAGCATTTTTATTTCATCTAAGAGATGCTTTGTGGTGGAAAAATTTGGTGTTTCGATTGCCACCCTTTAGCCAGTCTGCGCAAGATCTCTGGTTCCAATGTTGCTTTTCCGAAGCAAGCAACTTGTTAATTTTCTTTTCCAAAATCTGATCCGTATCCATATTTTCACCAACATTGTTGTTTTGAAAAATTTCTTCTAATTCTACCCTGACACTTTTAAGTTTTTCAAAATGTTTCCAAATTTAGAAGAGCCTCAGTATGATGTGCAAATTTTGGCCAATGCATTGCATGTCTTCATGATATATGCATATAATTCACATATTTGATTGATTATCGAGATGCACCTATCATACTAATAATGTTCATTAAGTTTCTAGGGTGCATTAAATATTATGTTATGTAAAATGTATTGTTGAGTGACAAGTTTTCTTAAAGGCATATCTGATAAATGAAATGATAAAAAGAAAGTGGTGATGATGATTCTATGGAACTATAAAGAATTTAATAGGTATTGGTCTTAAGTATTAGTAAAGTGTAAAATTAGTTAAAATAGTCACTTTTGACCTAGATGAGGAGTTTTAATATAAGTTTTATTAACTAAAAAGGATCCATTTATAATGTGAGATCCCTTATGGTGATGTCATAGAGTCATGAAATCAATAATGAGTGGATGGCATCAATTTCACGTAAGTTTTGTAGTAGGAATACAATAGAAACCCTAATTTGCATGATTTTTGGTTTTTCAGCTTTCAAGTTCTAATTTAGTGTTTTGTGGGACATGAATGACATAGAAAATCTATAATCTCATGTTTGGTGTATATAGAATGGTTTTTGAGGAAACAATGAGGTTTTGATGATAAACGATTAAGGATTCGAAGACATAGTTTTCAGTGTGGAAATTTCGGTGCGAGTATATACACTTAAGTTAGTGTGCAAACTAAATAGTTATGACCTAATTAGTAATTAGGATTTTGTGTGAATATTTAACACTTAAATGAGCTAGTAAATTGGCTACTTAAGTGACACTAAGTTGAACATTAAGAAAATACTTCAAGGTGAAGTACTCTTAGGAGGTTGCTTTGTTGTTTAAATAAGTATCTAGCAACTAGGTCTCATTCAGCTCCACCTTTCCAACGTTGTCCCTTCTTTTCCCTTAAAAAACATAAGGAATTATAGTTTTGAGAAATTAAAGTACAACTTGGGTGGTTCGATAAATTTTGGCAGCAACTTGCAAGAAAAACCTAACTGAGTTAAGGTAAGTGGCTATTTGGATTCAGTTCCATTTTAGTGGTATTTCAAAGGGTTATTCTTCAAACTATGTCATGAAAATTGAGTCGTGTGGTATTTTCTATGTCAGTAGAAATTATATAAAAAGGGTTTTGCCAAACTTAATTAGGAGATTAGGGTTTTGCATATGTTTTTGAAGCCTGCCCAGAATCAGTTTTTGATATGATTTAGGTTTTGGTTTAGTTTCATATGCTACAAGGTTTTGTTGGTACCAAAATTTTGAAGGAATATTCATATGGCTAATTGTCCCTAAAATATCTGATGAAAATTGTCTATGACTTAGGAGTTATGGCCTTGATATCGGGGCTGATTCCAAAAAGTATAAAGATTAAGAATTTGGTGTGTTTGTGATATCTTGTGATTTAAAAGTTATGATTTGAATATTAAATTATTTTCAGGTAATTGGCAGGTTTAAAAGCTTTCAAAAAGCCTAAAATTTAGGGGAAAGTTCTACCATATTTATGGGAAAATAGTTAGAAAATAAGAAAATTCTAAATGGCTCTAATTAAGGACTTTTGGTGCACATTTTAGTGTTCTTGATTCCGAATCGCAATGTAATTTAATTCTTAAGTTACCTTATAGATTGAGAGGTTAATAAGAAGATGGTTAGTAGAAATAAGCCATGAAATAACATGTATCAAAAAAGATTGAGCTCTTTAATATGTTAGTGTTAATTATGGATCAATTAGCCATGACACAATGAAAGTTCTTGATAATGTAAAGGTAAGGAGCACTGGATCCCCTGAGAGGAAGCTCAAGAATCCCATACATCGTGCAAAAGAGAAAAACAAGTAGAATTTCACCTGTATCACCATAATGTCATGCATATATTATGTATATCAATAAATGTGATAATTGTGTATATAATTTACGTGCTATCGTTATGAACATAAGCAAACATGTATGACATGATAAAGATGTGTACCAAAGACATTGTTATGAAGTAAATGAGTATGAAAATATCTCTATAAGATCTTTTGATAAGTAAATGAGTATGAGATTAGCTCTATAAGATCTTTTGATGACCTGTAATTGGTTCAATGATAAGTAATGATGAGAAGTGTCTCGATGGAGACGTCCAGACCTATATGTCTTTATGGAGATTGTCTCGGACTTGTGAAGTGGGGTACTTCCTTTATGATCATAAGGAAGAAGAGTAGATTGTTAATATGTTATTGCCCACATGATGGCATTTGATATATATTCTCTTTGTGGTCACAAGGTTCGATGAGGTATTTGGGATACCACCCCGTCCAAGAAACCCTAATTATGTGCATAAGATAAAATTGAGAATAAAAAGTGAATTGATTATTATTAAATGAAGAATTCAAGTAATGAGCTCATGCATTATGCTACTTACTAGGCTTTAGCTTACTCATTTGTGGTGATGCAAATGAAGAAATTTCCTAGCACTAGCTGCGGATTAGATGGTTGGCTGATGTTCTCTCGATGTCCGTGACTTATGTATATGGAGTAGCTAATCTATCATTTTGAGGCCTTGATATCTGAATAGTTTTGAGAGGCCGTAGTGTCTATGATTGGTACTTTATTGTGTCTATTTTGAGATATATATTATATTATATATATTCGACTAGCTAGATAGTTTTTTGCGAGACAGATTGTAACTTTATAGTCGAATTAGTTTTCAAAAGTTTAAATTTGCTCTAATTTTTATTATTGTCATATAACTTATTAAGAATGATAAGGTAAAGGTAAAAAGTAGCACTACTTACTATAAGTAAATGACTATTTTAAAGTCATATTAGCTGGGTCTTACAGCCAGTGTCTAAGAAAAGACTTACAAGATTTTATCCGCTGGGACAGATTGCAATTTGAACTAAAAGCATTCCATGCTTCATCCGTGATCTTAACACATTCAGGATCCCTCAACCAAAGCCTGTCAAACAAAAACCGTCGCCGCCTATCATTACGAGGGTGAATCCGAGGAAGGCGGACGGTGATCTGAGCCCCAAAACTCGAGACGATCCACTCTAGCTTCTTGAAAAAGGGCTCCTCTAATCATCATTGGCAACCACCCTACCCAATCTTTGTAGAATGCTGTCCTCCAACTCTGCTTGTTGTTCCAAGGAAAGATATTACCGTTGAACCCTAAATCCTGAAGGCCACAGTCATCTAACGCGAACCTGAACCTAACCATAATGCTCGTAATTCTGTCCTCACCAGCACACTTTTCATCAAGTGTTAGAATTTCATTAAAATCTCCCACACATAAGCGAGGGAGATTAAACTGGAGCCAATTCTTCCTAAGAAAGTCCCAAGTATGCCTTCCCTGTGACCGGTTTGGTGATCCGTAGAAACCAGTAAAACGCCAAAGAGAGCTTGCATAAGAAGAAATAACACAATCAAATTAAACTTCCACTTTTGCCCACACAATCAACACAGATGCCATTGGAAAACACGATTCGTTGTTTAACTGAGTCAGCATGACGGGCCCATGAGCCAGATTTAGAAATAAAAATACTAGTAGGGTCAGTACTTTAGACCAATTTTCGAAGTCTTTCGAATGCATAGGAACACCCCAAACCCAATGCATTCCAAACAAGGAGGCTCATTGTGATCGGTAGGGTTACGTGATTGGCAGGGTTACCTCGCAAACGCCGCCAAAACATCCGAAGAGAACTCAATTGCACTTCATTTTGATACCCTTGCCAGACCCGAAGCAACCAGAGCAATAGGCGCCGAAGTAGAAGAAGAGCACTTAGCAATAGAAGCATTCCTAGCCTAGTTCTTCCATCGTCCTTTCCCCAAAGCAGAATTTCCATTAACGCCACAAGAAGAAGAAAATGTTCAGACGTCGAGAGAGGTCCCAAAATTATTATGTTTAGAGGGGGAAGAAGAAAGCTCACTTAATTTATTAGTAACAATAGCATGTTTTTATGAGAAAATAAACCCCACTAGTCCACTTTGTGTGTCGTTTCAATAAAACTAGATATTGTGGGCCTTGTGGGCCCAAAATCAGATTGAGAACCACTAAGTCTGCATGCGGCCAGCTCCTTAGAGATAAGGACCAAAGAGATTCTAACAGAATCCAAAATAGGGGTTCCACTCTTAATATCCCTATCATTAACGTTAGAAGGAAAATGGAGTAAATATTCTTCCCATTAATTGAGGTGGGGCCAACCACCTTATTGGGCCAGAGTTCCATGCCAGGTGGAGAAATAATTGAAGGGTCCAAGACTTGAGACCCATGCACGTTGAGACATGAAGAGTCGCTATGCACCACGCCACTGGCCACGGAGTTCAAGGGGTCGTCGGGATAGAGGGATTTATGGCTGAATTCTGGCAACTTGCTTGTCATTGCTGAGCTCGCCGCCGCCTTGCGGAAGTCCTGGAGTTGAGCAGTTGGCCTTCCATTAAACCTTTGATCACCCAAGGCCCAAGGTGGTTGTGGGAAACTATACAACTTCGGTCCTCGATCACCGGACAACCTACCAAAAGTGGATCCCTCCAAGAAAATCGCCATAAGCCAATTTCCCAGAGGCGGCTGCTTCCATTGCCCCATCTAAGCTACAATCCTTGACTCCATGACCAATACGCCGACAAAAGTAGCAAAAATCAGGAACTTGTTGATATTTAACTTTCATCATCACCGTACAGCCATTATTGCCCAGTTTAACTCTAACAACCCTTCGGAGAGGCTTTGTGATGTCGACCTTAGTACGAACCTTGATAAAACTACAAGGTATTTTGCGAGGTTTGTCGGTGTCCTCCTTCATATGAGTCCCTATCACATCACCTCTATATTCATCGATAACCCTTCTACGATTTGAAAAAGTTAAGCCATTGATTTGAACCCAAAGATTGGTATAGAGGAATTCACCCTATCCCAATTCATTTCCTTCCTCAAGATCTTTCAAGATCCACAGGGACTTAATAAAAGTTCAAGGCTCCCTGTTAATGACACTTTGTTTCTCTTTCTCACAACCAAAAAAGAAAGTAAAGGTATTCAAATCGACTTCCCTAATTTCCAAACCTTTCTTAATATTTCACAAACTATCCATAGCAGACATGAAGATCTTTTTATTGAATAGTTTATGGGATAGAAGCTGACCCACCAAACCGAAGATAAGATCATCGATATCCTTGGCAAGAGTTGTCATCGATACCGATCACGCCTTCTTCCTCCTTCGTAAGAGCGAGGTCTTTCCATTTATCTAGCATTTCATCCATAGGAGAAAAATAATAAACAAATGCAATATAATTTTGTGTAGCACTGCGGCGCTTGTCTCGAGCTGATGTGAAATGAATTGTTGTGTTCTTTGAGTTGTTTTAAACAAATGTATTTATTGGTTTTATATTTTCATACAAACCAGTGTATTTATTAGGAATGGACGTATCTGTTATAATAATTGTGTTGATATATAATAAATATCATTATAAATGAAGAGGTACTTTTAAGTAAATATTGTATGGAACGAACCAGTTGTACCCATTCATGAAACGACATCCTGTTGTGCAGGCATCGGAGAAGACAATGTTCACGAGCGGATTCCACCAGCACAAAGAAGACGACATAGAGAGACAAAAGGAGAGGAGAATCAAAGGAGTGAGAGAAAAAAGGAGGGAGGGAGCAAAAATGAAAAAGAAAAAAAAAAGAGAACAGAAGGATGTGGGAGGAGAGAGACTTTGTTGCAAGTAAGAGAGAGAATAGAGAGAATATTGGGAGAGGGAGAGTTTTTGAGCAATTTGGGTTTTTTTTTTAATTTTGAAGATTTTTTAGATTTTATAATTATGGTGATTTAAAACAAGGGTGAAATAGGAAAAATAAATATTTTTTTTAAAGATGTGATATTTACTGACAATTAAAATAAAATGAATATGGCATTTAGAACTCAAGGTTTGTGAAATTTAGTGTCCGTTTGGTAAATAGATTCGAATTAGTGATTTGATTTGAGTTAGTATGATTTGAATTAGAATTTGAGTTAATGATTTGAATTGACGTTTGGATGTGCATTTAAGTTTTAATTTGAGTATGCAATAAAATGGGAATTTATGTTTGGAGAGGTAGTAAAAAAAGTTTTTGATTTATCAACAAATCTAATAAAATCTTAATGTTAATGATCTTAAAAAATATACAATATAGATCTTAATTTATTCTTCTCTTCACTAGGAACACAATGAAAAAAGAATCATCTCAATTGATAACAAATGAAGAAGTTATTATTTTTTTTTCTCAAATATAAGAGAGAGAATTTTAGTTTTACTGTAGCAAAAATATCCGAGTATCAAAAGTTTAGGGGGGTCAGAACTCTAAAAATTTAGGGCCCATTTAGTAAATGGATTTGAGTTATGGTGATTTAGATCTTTTTAAATTGTAATCTGAGTTAATGTTTAGTTATAAGAGTTTTTAAAATTTAAGTTAAGAACAAAATCTAAATATGTGTTTGATAACAAAAACTTAACTTTGGAATTGCTAGCCATTCAACGGTAAAAAATGATTAGCAGTAAATCCATTTTTTTGAGTCAAGCTTTATCTTCCATATTTTGAACGACCTCGAATGCCATGTCCGTGAACCATGCGGCATTGTCCATCCACCAGAGGAACTCAATCTCCGGATGCGAGAGCAATAGCTTACAGATCAGCGAAAGCTTCGTCCAAAACCTGGCCATTTTCGCGTCGAGAAGCGCCATGTTGTAGAAGATCCCGATCTCATGGAGCCAGCAGTAATCGATCTTGCTCTTGATCGCTTTGAGAAGGTAATGGTCTCCGATGAGATTCTCACACGTCTTCAGCGACGAACCATTGACGAGGAGAACCCTAGGCTTGTTCAGCGCGAGGAAATTGGGGAATTCCAGATTGTTCTTCAGCCATTCTGATCTCTGCTCGTCCCAATTGGAGATCCTCAGCCTGAGAGAGTACGGCTTTTTCGGATCCGGCTTCTCGTCTTCCCCTTCATCGACGAGGATCTTCGAGAAGTCGAAGGCGGCGTAGTTATTCGGGTCGGAGTTCGAACCGGCGTTGTTCTATTGCGTGGCCGTCGCCTCCTTGAGGACGTGGTGGGGCTCGCCGCGGCAACTCGTGTAAGAGAAGTGGTTGCGGATCTTGTTGAAGTCTTGCTCCGATGTGTCAAAATTGCTGGCGTCGTTGGTGCCACGTAGGACGACGATGGCGAGGAAGAGGCAGAGAAACGTCACGGTCCCATGGGATACTCTTTCCACTGCAAGCGCAACCTGCTTCGGTGGTGCCTTTGCCGTTGTTTACTCTTGCAGAAGAACCCATGGGACTTGGTTGATGGTTTTATTGCAGAAGCCACGGTAAAAAAAATCTTTTAGAATGAGATTGTACTGTAGCATATGGTTTTAGATCTCAAGAAAACAACTCCAATGTGACCTTGAAAAATGGATTTAGAGATCTCAAAACTGAATCAAAGAGATTTGAAAATTTAGAGCACCAAACGGACATTCAAAGGATTTAATAGACTCTAATTCCTTTTAAGTCTTGTGATATCTAAAACAAACATGACCTTCAATTTTTTAGAATGATTTAAATTTTTAAAAAAATAAATATATATTTAAAAAAATTTTAATACTTAAATTTAAATTTAAACTTAAAACATTTAAAAAATTCTCAAAACACACGAGCCTCATATGATTTTTAATGCTTCAACTTAAATTTGAGCCTAAAAGAATTCAAAAAATTCTAAAAAAAAACTGGTTCTTAATATTTGTAACGATTTCTCTTACTATTATTTAAAGTAGGGTTTCATATGAAAAGCCCAGGACCATGCCACCCTTCCACTCACAGCCTTGGAAAGGAAGCATAGCTTTGCGACCACGGAGTTGGGTAATTTTTCTACGGTTTCCTACCTTAAACAACAGTTATCCTTGTGTTTTAGCTCTCCACCGACCAATTTCAGAGACCAAGCCTCTCTCTTCTTCCTCATCAATCAAAGGCTTCGTTTTCGCTGCCTCCGAGACGTGCTCTCAGAGCAACTCTCAAAGAGATTGATATTTCCACCGAAAAGGTTTGTTAGATTTCAGCTTTCAGTTATATTCGTTTTCATACACTACAGAAAAATTAATTTTCTTCTTCGTTTTATTCGTTGATATCTTTTGTTAGTGTGTTTCAGAGTGTGAAGAAGAAGATGACTGGAGAATTGGAGCATTCGATTTTGACCGCTTTATCACCATTGGACGGTCGCTATTGGGGCAAAGTGAAGGACTTGGCCCCTTATATAAGTGAATACGTGCTTATCTACTATCGAGTTCTAGTGGAGGTACTTTTTTTGTTTTTTTGGTTTTTCAATTTCTTATTTGTTTGTTATGTGAGTTATTGTAATTTTGGCTCGAACCTCTAGTACCATTTTTTACAAACCCATCGAGTACAACTCACCCTTGCAAAACCAGCTTGCAAACTCGAGGGCTTATAAACCCACTTCTTATCTTATAATTCCAACTGATTTTTAGAAAGTGAACGTAGAAAACACATTGGGGTCGTTTGGTGTAGTTTTTAAAATAAGTAAAAATGTTTTTATTTTAAAAAATAAGAATTTTTTATAATTGTGTCGTGAGTGTTTTAAAAATTTTTACTAAAAAAATATTTTCAAAAATTTTGAAAATGAAACCAAACGGCCAATTGTTTTTTCTCCTAGACTATGATAGATTAGCTTTTCTCAAAATTTTAGTTTCATCTAGTTTTCTGATGCTTCTAGTGCTAGAAAATACGTAAGTAAACAACTTTTTATTGGTATGAATGGCGACGGTAGCATAGTGAGTTTTATTGCTCTCTTTCTTATCCGTAAGAAGTTTTAATTATTTGCGTCCCCAGTTTTTCCTCTGAAATAATAACGTTGTGTGTTTGACGTGCTTGTGTTGATGAGAGCATCGATCGGTTTTCTTTCTGCTGTTTCACCTATAGTTCTAGTAGGTTCTGAAAGTGATCTTAGGTTGGGGTTGAGGACGCCATGGATTCTCTATTTTACCCAAAATAATAATAATAACTAACTTTTGATAGCTTTTTTTAGGTTTGATTAAGCGTTTCTTATCAAAAAAAAGAAAATTAATGAAGTTCACAGTTTTTCCTCCTCCAATTTCTGTGCTTATTTTGGAATTTAACTTTGGGTGCGCTGTATCTCAGGTCCAATGGTTGCTTAAGCTTTCACAAATTCCTGACATTCATGAGGTTCCGAGCTTTAGTAACGAGGCACACTCTTTTTTGAAGGGAATTGTTGATGGATTTACTGTAGAGGATGCATTGGCAATAAAAAATATAGAGAAAGTGACAAACCATGATGTAAAAGCAGTGGAATACTTATTGAAACAGAAATGCGAGTCTCATCCAGAGATTGTCTAGGTTTGGGATCGTTTCATAGATTCTCCAGATGCTGAAATAACTTGCTTCTTTACACTTTCTCGTTTCAGATATTGTTTGAGAATTTTGAGATTTGCTAACTTACTAACTTTCTTATTGAAGGTGCTTGAATTTTTCCATTTCGCATGCTCAGCTGAAGATATTAACAATCTCGCTTATGCACTGATGTTAAAGGAAGCTCTGGACAATACCGTAATTCCTGTTATTGATCATGTGATTGAAGCCATATCTAACATGGCTAAGGACAATGCCCATATTACCATGCTGTCTCGAACCCATGGGCAGGTAAAAGATATTTCTTGCAAGTATTGAAATGATTAGTTACCTTGTACTTGAAGAAAATTCTTTTTATGTTTTGAAAATTCTTTCAGTTTGAGTTTGAAGTTTGAACAGTATCTTGAATGGATTTACTTCAACACATTTTAGAACATTATCTTGGTTGCATCCAAGAATGATTTTTTCTTCTTTTCTATCTGTTATTAATGTAATAATTAGATATTGATATGTTCGTGCCTCCCAGAATGGTTAACGTTAACCCACTTTTTTTCCTTATGTGTAGCCAGCTTCACCAACGACTTTGGGGAAAGAAATGGCAATTTTCGCTGTGAGGCTGAGTAGAGAACAGAGGGATATTTCTGAGGTTGAGATAATGGGAAAGTTTGCTGGTGCAGTTGGTAATTACAATGCCCACCTTGCAGCATATCTTGGTATCAATTGGCCCCAGATTGCTGAGGAGTTTGTAATTTCACTTGGATTGACTTTCAATCCTTATGTGAGTCAGGTGTGTTGTGTTCACTCTTATATATTCTATAGGGTAAAAAGCATTCATTTTGTGACAAGAAATGCTTAAAACCTTTTTCTTTGTTCGAGCATTTCTCAGAAATTGTTTTATGTGTCATCAGAATTCTCCGATAAGGACAAATGTAGATAATCATTTTGTGGTTTTGGAATGTTAACATTGTACTATTTGATGGAGCTGTATCTGAAAATGGAAGATGGGATATAGAAATATATGTTCTTTCGTACAATGGACACTAAAGGGAGTGGAAAAAAATAGAGGAAAGGCATCAATATCATGAGCTTAAAATTCTTTTATGTAGTCTACTATTTAGTTGTTTTGCTACTTTTGCAGATTGAGACTCATGACTATATGGCGAAACTGTTTCATGCAGTTTATCGATTCAACAATGTATTGATTGATTTTGATAGAGATATATGGGGCTATATGTAATGGGGTTACTTTAAGCAGGTAAGCAGTTTAATGAAAATGAATGTAAATTAAATAGTATGTCTTTGCCAAAAAGATTTATTGTTCGTGTTAAAACCTTGAGCAGATAACTAAGGCTGGAGAGATTGGGTGTTCAACTATGCCACACAAAGTGAACCCCATTGATTTTGAAAATAGTGAAGGTAATCTTGGAATTGCCAATGGAGTTCTATCTCACCTAAGCACTAAGTTGCTTATCTCACGATTTCAGGTAAAAACTTCTCCAGTCTCTGTTTTATCTCCCTCCTTCTCTTTAACCTCTTGCCCCTTCAGTAATTTACTATGATGTTGAGAATCCACCTAATCATTTATGCTACTAAAGTTTTGGTTCACATATTAGCGTGCAAGCAGTTACTTATTTGCTGGTTTGGAGATAGTGGACTAGTGAACATATAGTTTTGGTTGTAATATTTCTCCTGTTCTGTTTTATTGCAGCATGATTTGACCGATTCAACCGTTCTTGGAAATATGGGTGTGGGACTGGGACACTCTCTTCTAGCCTATAAAAGTACGCTACAAGGGATTGGAAAACTTCTGGTGTGCATAGATTTTATAATCCTTAGCTCTGCAACTGCATGGTTCTGTTGATTTCCTAGTAATTTAGACTTTTTTTAAAACCAAAAAATTAGATTTGGTTTAGATGCTGTATTACCATACTTTATATTGATGTGTTAACTGAGACTTCATCAGCAACTAAGTGAAGGACACTCATGTATTTTGATTTTATTTCACATGTTCATTTGGTAACGCAGAAGTGATGGGAGTAGAGAAACTTGTCTGTTTTGAGTATATTCACATAATCATTTAGTATCATAAATTATTAAGGAAGCTACAATTCTAATAACTTGGTATAACCTACCAAAAAATTTTTCTAACCGACGCAATTGAAACCTGAATGGCTTGGTATTACCTACCAAAATATGTGTTGATCTCTGAATAAAGTGTTTTTTTTTTTTCTTTGGCAATATAGGTCAACAAAGCTTGCTTGATGGAGGACTTGGAACAGTGTTGGAAGGTGCTTGCAGAAGCAATACAAACTGTAAGTACACTTCTCTGTACTTAGGAACCCTTTCTGGGTTATTTGTTTTATAGTTTTTTGCAATATTTGGTTTTTCTGTCGTCGATAGTTCATCCTACATTTGCTGATAGATAAAACCTTATACCTTTTCTTGTTGTCTCATCATGTTCAAATGGTCTTGTATCTTGACGCACCACATCTCAGTATAAATTCCCCCGAACTCACTTCTTACGAAGATTGTTTTGGGAACTTTTTTTTTTTTTTTCTTTACACAAAGCCAGTTGTTACTAGGATTCGAGCCTGGGATCTTCGCTTAACCCACCCTAGCTCTATCAACTGGGCTAGCGCCAGTTCGTTGTTCTGAGAACTATACTTAAATATTCTGTAGCTTTTGGTAAATTGGTTCAGAATTGTTTGTTCAACATATAATGCATCTAGTTTGCTTTGTCCACGTTGATATACAATGCTACATTATACACACAGGCTATGCGAAGATATGGTGTTCCTGAGCCTTATGAGAAAGCTAAAGGAACTAACCAGAGGAAGAGCAGTTACAAAAGAAAGTATAAGAGAATTCATCCAAGGTTTGGAATTACCTAAAGAAGCAAAGACGGAGCTATTGAAGTTAGCACCACATAGCTATGTTGGGGCGGCTGTTGAGTTGGCAAAGACGTCCGATAAAGACGTGAAATTTGTGAGTAAAGGTGCTAAGAAAATATTGTGATTTTTGGTTTACTACTTTTGAATTGGTTTTGCTATATTCTGGGACTGAGTTAACTTATGCTGAGGCTGAGCAAAGCCCCAATTAGCTCTGCTCAAGTTTTTGTTGTATTTGTACTTTCTACGCATTGGGCAATATCCAAGATGGAAAACCCTGGAAGAAGCCTTTATTTATTTTTTTTTTTTGGCTACAGGAGAAAAGCAAGTGAAGGCATATGAAACTATAAATGCAGAAAGCCGTTTTATCAGTTGAACTGGATTGTCAATGATCGTCAAATCAAGGTCTTCATTGTCAATGTGCAAGAAATGAAGCTCCAAATTACAAACGTCGTAGTTGATTAAACTCTAACAAACTTAAAGAAATGAAAATAAAATATAAACTGATAAACATAAAAAGTTAAAGAAAATGGAAATCGATGAACATGGAAGTTTCATATACAATGAGGCCTTATGGGGTTTTCGGTATGGGTGGCAATAGGAATTACCATTCTTCGATTTTCAAGATACACAATCTAATGGGATTTACCTTATTCGATTTGGGGTTATTTGAATCCCATCCATCATCAATATATTTAAAATCCCAGGCCGTCGAATCTCACCTTCCCTTTGATAATAATAAATAATAAGAGATATTTATCTTTATATGTCTTCTGTTTTAGGTAAATTTTAAAATTATATTTTAGGTTTTGATCTTATTAAATGTATACTTTTAAATTAAATTTTATACATAAATTTATATTTTACCTCAGTCATTAGTTAATTTTGACATTTAAAATGACCTAATTATCTTAAAATAAGAGAAAAATAAAACTTTTAAAAAGGGAAAAAAATGCAAAACACTTATTTTTAGTATATTCTATACATTTTTAAAGTCAAAACCTTAGTATAAGCTTTTTTAAATTCTTAAAGTTCTTTTATTTTACAATTTATGGGTATTTTTGGCAATTTTTAGGTAAAAATTGAAGATTGGTTAAGAAAAAGTATAAATGTGTATTAGACCTATTTTGAAGGTATACATTATCAAAAACCGAACATACAAGATTTAAATAGACCCAAAATATAAGGTATAAAAATAAATAACCCCTCATAATAATAATAATAATAATAATAATAATAAGGTTAAATATTAGTAAAGTTTTAATATAATATGATAATATCAATATTAACATTAAGAACAATAATAAAATAATAATAATAATTAATGGCAATTCTAATAACTGTGGTTCTATTTTTACCCTTTCTTTAACTTTTTACATCCCCTTCTAAATGCACCTCTCTATAATTTTGAAATAACTAAATTTACTTATTATGTCCCTTGTGATTACAAAACTACCCAAGATCATTACTTCCTTTCACCTGATTTTTCTTTTCACACCCACTATTTTATTTTTTACACCCACTATTTTATTTTTTTTTTTATTATTTTAACATTCTTATTTCTCTACTTTTTTTTTTTGAAGCTTTAGGCATGAAGCATTTTCAAACATAGAGGAATTTTTTAAATTAAAAATTATATGCATTAATTATAGTTTATTAAAAAATATTATATCTACTAATTATATTTACTAAAAATATTTAATTTGTTATTAAACTGGTTGACGATACTAGATTATTTTAACAATCGTGCAAACTTGCTACTTTCAACGTAGCTTATTTTCATCTGTTTCTCCTATTTCTTCCAGCAATCAACAAAAAAAAAAAGATAAAAAATAATTATGGTAAATAATAAGAAAATTTAACTTACCCCCATATGATTTTTTTAGAATAACCATTGAATGGTGAAAATTAAGATTTTTTTTTCACAAAAGGATTTATGCATTAGGAGCTTGCTTATTTAGGAAGATGACATATAGGTGTGTGTGAAAAGAAAAAAGATACATCATTAGTTTTTATTTATTAAAAAATAATTTATTTATGTAATTAGGTTAATTATAGTTGTTCCTGTGTTGCCATTTTATAGAAGGGTTTTTTGCAATATAAAAATTTATTTTCAAGAGGGTTATAAATAATCAAGTGGGGGTTATGAATAGATCCCCTAACTATCATTATTATTATTATATATTATTACTACTATTGTTGTTGTTGCGAGTATTAGTATTACTAATATTAATGATAATATTAAATAGTAATAAATATAAAAAAATAATATCAATATTAATAACAATAATAATTTATAATAATTATTATTAACATTAGAAAAAATTATATGTTATGCCATACCTTTGACGGCTGTGTTTATTTAATCCACATTTAAAAAAATATTATGCCACAATATCATTGATATTTCATGTTAAATTGTGTCACAAATAAACATGTTTGACATTTATAAAAAGTAAATTTTAAAAGATGGTATTCATGAAAATTCCCCTTAATATTAATGTTAATACTATAATATCAAATAGCTATAGTAACAGCAATATATAGATTTTCAATGATAATATTAAATACAACAACAACAATATTAATATTAATAACAATAACAATGATAACGAAAAAGTTAATAATAATAAGAATAATAATAAGAAGAACAACAACAATACACTAATAACTATTGTTAATACATATAAACATAGAAATTGTTTGAAATAACGTATTTTCAAATCTTAGAGGTTGCAATTTACCTGTGCAGCCTGCAAAGTTCATGGGTTTACTTGTTCCACACTTCTTCTATTCCATTAATTTTAATATTAGCCAAATTCCTCCATTCAATTGTTTAATGGAAAAACTATTTTTTTTTTCCCTCTGTGTCGAATGCACTTTAAATAACCTCTCTTCCTTTTATTTGTACCGAAGTTGAGTTTTAATTTGGGATTTGGGAATTCTCATATGTTCGTTCTTGTTTTTCAAGATCTTAAGAGGTGGGCAACAAATGTAAATTATTTGCAGAACACTGGCTTTCTTTAACTTCATTTATGCAACTGGTTGTGAAACAGTAAGAGAATGCTACGTGTCAAAAGGAGAGATAGGCGTCTGAAGCAGAGGTTGCACTAGCAACTGAATTTAGCACGACTCTATTTTAAATAGTACTGCAAAGTTTTGAAATAAAAAGTCGATTCTGTTTTTTTTTTTTTTAAAAAAAAAACTCTATTAGGTTATACAATTTTAAATGGTCGTAACTTCATGCTCTGTTAGATTCAATTAGGGATATTTATGGAAGCTCCTCTGTTAGATTCAATTAGGGATATTTATGGAATCTGTCAAGTTTAATTCAATCCAATCCATCGGATTACATTAGATTGTTAAAAATATAGATTGGTTTTATGTTGAGATTTTTTCAATCTAATACATATGAATTGGATTACGGATTGAGTATCTCCAATTTGTGTAATCCATAAATATGAACTATATATATTGCATAAATTATATATATCTACATACATATACATATATATAGGTTGTTTGGCTAACTCAGTTCCAACTCCAATGGTGTAAAGTTATCACATGTTACACTACTTTCAATTCTAACTCTCAGTTCTAACTTATTTTTTTGAATACCCTAATATATATGTGTGTGTGGACATTTTCAATTGTTACGTCTCCGATAGTTACATATCTAAAAAATGTATGTTTTAATAATTGATGAAATGGTGTAATAAGAATTCAATCTTATTAATTATCATAAATTTTTTTAGTCAACTGTCCACTTCATTACAACCATTAAATTTATATCAAATGACTAATAGTAACGGTATCTATTAGAAACGTAACCATTAAAACCAAACTCATACACACACACACAAAAATACAAAATCTTAATAAGTAGGGTTATCAACACTATTAGCCCCTAAACTTTGGGGTCTTCCCACTTTACCTCATGAAATGTAAAAATTGTTATTTTGCCCATAAACTTTTAAAACTCCTCACTTAACCCTTTTCATTTGATTTTCTGTTCAAATAAACGAAATTAAACACACATGATTTGCAAAGAGGTCACTTATAAGGACAAAAATAAGATTTTATCACTCTCAAATTTTGTTTATGCAACCCATATACAAATCACTTGAGCTTAGTTCCGTTCATTTGAATGAAAAATCAAATAGAAGGGGTTAAGTAAGGAGTTTTGAAAGTTAAGGGGACAAAGTGATGATTTTTAAGGTTCAAAGGTAAAATGAAAGAGACCCCAAATTTTAGGTGCCCTTAGTGTTAATAGTCCTAATAAGTGTATAAACCTATACTTGTATGGTAGTGTGTCAAAAGTTTAAATGCTTAAAAAAAGTTAACTCAATTACAAATACCAATAATATTTATGTTTAAAGTTTATTTATATTTGTCAATTGTAATGTTTTGTAATGCTACAATTTATTTTATTGTCAAAGACTTGCATTCTATTTGAGTTGTAATATATTAAATTTTATTAGATTATATTATATTATACTATTGCTAGTTTTTTAATAAATTTAAAGGCTTAATCCGTGAATTCGTGAAATCTAGTACACAAAATCCGTGGTTTTTAGATTTGATTGGATTAAGATGTTCACAGATTGGCTACGTATTGAGATTTTTTCAATCTAATGTGTATGGATTGAATTACATATTGACCCATAATCCGTATAATTTGATCTGTGAACACCCCTAGATTTAATAATATGATACAATTTGATACGATGTTAAAGAACATAAAATATTAAAGCAGATTCCCTAATGTAGAAGTAACCAAAGAAGAAAAAAAAATGGAACAGAAAATGAATGAAAAGCTAGATAACGGATGGAGGAGTAAATTGCATTGTTACGCCTAAACTATTCCTTTTTGTATAATGCATCCTGAACTATTAATTTTGACAAAATGCCTCCCGAACTTTAAAATTATTGGCGATTGAAGTTCAATAGTTATTTTTAATTTTTGTTTATTATTCTTTTTCATCTGTTGAGTTTCAAATTTTCCTTAAATTAACGAGCACTATGCTCTTAAAAAAACTTATGTGCGAATCTGGTGACTCAAGCCGTTTATGTCTTTTAACGCTTTTTAGCTATCAGCCGTAAATTGTTAACAATTTCAAAATTCAAGATGCATTTTCTCAAAATTAATAGTTCAAGATGTATTATACAAAAAATAATTAGTTTAGAGTGCAACAATACAGTTTACTTTTGAATAGACAGCTTAAGTCAAAACATTACTGTAGTCTTATTTCAACAATATCTTCTTAATTTTAGCTGGTGAAAAGTAATACCAAAATGAAATCTGAAGTTTAAATTGATAAGGCACAAGGTGCGTATTATTGAATCAAACATCTCACAAAATTTATATCATGTATCACTAATATTATTCTATTTCAAAACACCTATGATCTCGGATACCACTTTAAAGATCGGAAAATGATCTTTGACAGTATTCAATATTGGTGTGTATATATTATATTATTGTCTGGTATGTATGCGTATGTATATATATATATATATATATATATATATATATATATATCATTATCAATATACATGCATGTATGCAGGAGGTGAGAAGCATCTATATTATATTTGTTACACAATTCACATAAGGGGTAAGATTTGTTTTTTATTTTTCAAAGAGAGACAGCCAGCAGGGAAGAAGAAGAAGTAGACTTTCATGCATGTGATTGCAACTGCTGCATGGGAGATAAAACCGCTGATGTGTCTTTGATTTCACTTAATAACTAACTATTACTCAAAAGAAAAAAAAAAAAAAAGAATAAAATAATAAACAAGGATTTGTTTCCCAATGAGCCTCTTTGTCTTATAAGGAACAACTTTTCAATTAAAACAACTCATCCAAATCTTGAAACACTTTTTTTTTTTTTTCCTACATCTGACCATGAATACTATTGTACAACTAGTCTTTGTGTATTAAAAAAAAAAAAACTCAAATATTTTAAAAAATAAAGAGAGAAAATAAGAATAAAAATTATAACAACCAACCTCGAAATGCGACAACGATATGGCTGTCGGGGCATGCTTACAAGGATTAGGTAAATAATGTTGAAAAAAATATGGAATCTGACCCTTTTGAGAGAACTATGAGACAGGCTGGGAAGTGGGAAGGTCTGCCCCTTTGATTGTCCTTTACATGCCAAGAAAAACTTTTAAAGCTCATTAAATTAAACCAATTCCTTGCTGGGTATTGAAGAGGAAATATCATAGTCAGAACTAAATGCACAGACGAAGTAATTTTCCTTTTGTCACCAATTATGAGAGAGAATAAAAATAATACTAATGACAATTAAGCATGTTGTAATGGCTCACTCCCAGTTGCTCATGATCATGGCGTCCATGCAAATTTGACTTGATATCTTAAAAAATGGGCAAAAAATTTTACGTGATCGGAAGACTCATAATTGCCCATTGAAGTTGTTTTTATTATAAGCATTAAAAAAAATGATTGTATGTTTGCATAATTTAAAAAATTATCGTCGTACCCCACTCAATAAGAAAACTACTCATACCCAATTTATAGAGAAAAATTATAACTATATATGCTCTTACTTATCTCTTTTTTGTTTTGTGTTATGTCCCCACTGAAAAGTAGTGTTTCTATTATCACCAATTACGAGAGAAAAATAATACTAATTGTGATTGATAAGTGTCGCAATAGTTCAGTCCTAATTGCTCGTAATCATGGGATCCACACGAATTTCACTTGATGTCGCGGCCTGCAACAATAATCGACGAAAAATATTCCACGGTCGCAAGGACTCGTGGCTGTCCAAAGCTCAACTCCAATTCCAAGTCACATATGACAGCCCTACTTTACACCATTAAGTCCCCTAATGCAACCACAAAATACGAACCGCCCAACCATGTGCCAGTGCGTCCCCGCCGTCACACTACAGGGTTGGCGGGGTGTCGGGCCAGCCGTCACACTACAGGGTTGCCGGGGTGTCGGGTCAGCTTTGGAGTCTGCTACCGACTTATGATATTGACCAAAAGCTAACTTCATTTCCTCTAGTTCAATTTGTCTTATTTTTCTGTCATCTTGATTGCCCCTTTCAATTAAAGTTTCACACATCATTTAAATTAAACAACTTAAACACATAAAGAGAACTTAAATATTTACAGTAATTAAGATATTCACTTGTGTTAAAATTTCATTCATAAACAACTAAAAAAGACAGAAAAATAAGATAACAGATATTGATTCATTTCCCTTTCCGTCCTTTCAGTTGGAGTTGACAGTAATTGTTTAAGGGACCCCTTTGTGTTCTTTGCATTAAAAAAAAAAAAAAAAAGAGAGAGAGAAAGAGAAGGAAAGCTTAGTGTGTGGAGTATTTGCAAACGGTGCACAATTCTTGGGCCATGTGTTCTAGTCGGATCCATAACAGGTTTGTGGAGCCCGTGACAATTATAATAGAAGCCAAAAATTGGGACAAGAAATTTTGAGGTCATATCTGTTTTTTTTTTTTTCCCAACTATTTTAACACATGGGTTGCAAGTGGGGAAGCTTGTCAGCCCCATGCAGATGATAAATATTTGATTAAACAGTTTTTGTTTGGTTATAGTTCATGACATATTGATAGGGAATCACCCATACCCAAAAAGAAATAAAGAAAATAATAATAATAATAATAATAATAATAATAATAATAATAATGATGATGATGATGATGATTCCTTTTTATTTGGTAAACGATACGACCTGAAATGTTGTGGTGGTGTCTATCATTATTTTTGAAAAGGACAATATATCCACCATGCAATGGGCCCATTTTGGGGAACTAGTGAAAGCTCCTTATAGAATGTTTTTGGCTTGGAGTTTGGGTACCTAGTTGAGAACAATTTCCTAATGACGAATATTCTCACGGGAGTGTTGAGATTTGAGATTGACTAATAATTATAAAACCCCTTTCGGTGATTTGCAATATTTTCTCTTTTGAGATAACTAATAAGTCGTGTCACTTTATGTGATGTGGGGTTTAAGCTAACAAGCGTGATGTAGCAATTCAATAGGGCTAGATTGAGTTGGTCAAATTATGGGAAAATGATAGGTAAAGCAGCCTTGTATAATTACATAATTACTAAGGCCAAAGCTTAGCTTAATTGACCATTGACGATTGGTCTTGAGTTTCAAAAGTGTCATCCACATTTCTTAAAAAAAACAAACGAAAAAAGGGTGTGCGTGTGTGTGTGTGGGGGAGGGTGTTTATTACTTTTCCTATTAACTATAAGGTACACCACTATAGTGTTCATAGTGCTAATCATTTTGAGAAACTTTCTGGTATTGGATTGTAAAGATATGATATAGTAACTGCAAAACAAAACATGCTTACAAGTAAGCTTTTACAAAAAAAAAACCTTTAAAGAAAACATGTGGTTGGGAAGAAAATCATGAAACAATGCTTCTATTTTTTTTGAACGGGTGATTGTATTCCCATTCAAGAAAATACAGACATCAATACTAATAAAAGTGACCAAATTACTCAGAAATACAAAATCTCAATCCCAAACTAGCTCCACCAATAAATTCTAGTGGAACGCTCAAGGGGATCAAACTTCCGCCATTAAGGCGTACTAACAATAGGGCACCTTGACTCGTTCAACAACTCTGCTACGATTGATGGAGAACTCCGATTGATTGAGACTATAAGACCTGTATTATGGCTATCACCTACAGCAGCACCATAACGGACAAGCTCAAATGGGTTGGACTTAAGACAAAACCAAAGAGTGGAAAGACCACTCATGTTATTACAAACTATGAAAATAACCACAAAACTAGAAACAAAAACTAAAGGCAAAGCAGCCTTTGAATTACAATACAAAACTAGAATATGAGCATAGCAAAAGCCATTGGAGTCGATCCAACCACCATGAGGGGAGAGCTCTGAGATTGCTGCAACAAACAGAACCAGAGATACGGAAGAAGAGGCAAACTTTTGTCAGCGTGTGACAGTCATGCACCACTGTCGTCTGACGCCGAGCCAACCAGAGAGGCCAACAGTGGAACATCGCATCGAGGAAAGCAAGGGCCCCAAGCCATTGGGGTACCTGGAAACCTCTCCCCTAACGAACTCCGTCGAGTATCCCCTCCGTGGAACTTTGACACTCGATGGCCCCAAGATCTCTGGCAACCCAAAGATCGGATCCCTCAACCATCTCCACATAAAAATGCTTCTATTAATACGAGGACATAATTTTAAATTGTCAGATCATATTTTACTTTTGTGCATGCTCAGCACTTTAATTAGCTCGGTCAAATTAAGTAAATCATTTGGGAACCACATGCGTCACATGTGTGACAAGGCTACGGCGATCTCGTACGCATAAAGAGTTGAGTTTATAAGGAAATTGAAAGAAGGATACAAATGTCATTTAGAATTTAAAAGATCAAGACCATCAAATTATGAAGATTAGGAAATTACAAATTTGAGTTAGGAAACAAGAAATGCCTTGGATTTTATTTTATTTATCTCATAATAAATTGTATAGGCTATAAATAGGAAATTAAAAATTTAAAAGTTCAATGGTGATAGTGAGCGTATCACCATCTTTGATCTCTCTCAATAGTGAAAATTTTATCTACTCCCATATATAGTAGATGTAGTTCTCGAATGGAGGATGAAACATTCTAAATCGCATTCATTTAATTTTCTATATATATTTTGTTATTCTACATGAGTGATTAATCTACCGTGAGGTTTATTTCTTAATAGTTCGTGTAGCAAATTTTTATTGTCAGTAATTATAATAATCATATCCGATTTAAGAAAAGTATAAAAATTTTAAAAAATAAATAAAAATCTAATTGGCCAGGATTGTACTTCACCTACCAAAGAAATTTCCAAATTGTTTCTACTATTTGCCAACTATTGGACTTTACTTAGAAAGAAAATCATGTGGGTAAATAAGAGTGAGTAGAAAATCAAACAACTTTTAGCTTTTCCTTCGTCTTTATTTTTTTCCCCTTGTATTAATGGGAAGTGAAGTCAGCACACAAAATCATAGAGAATCTATACTTGAATATTTTTTAAAATAAAGTACAATAAAGGATTTTACATGATTATCCAAAAAGGAATAAACAAACTGCATGCGTATAATGATTAATGAGCAAAAAGAACCCTAGAAGCTTTGCTAATTGACAAGTACAATTAATGGCAAAAATTCTAGGGCAAACCTAATGAGGTGCAAGCAAAGGGATTGAAGAAAAATGATTTAAGTGGAGCCCTCTTCATAATGATTGGTCAAGCCCTCATGTGGGAAACTCATCAAAAGCAATATGTTCCACCACAGCTGGATTATTTTAAGATGACGTTTGGTTTGATGGAATGAAAAAAGAATAAAAATAAAAATAAGAATAAAAATAAGAATACAATGGAATGAGATGATATATTCACATTTTTTTTTGTTTGGTTAGACATTAGAATTAATATTAGAATTATAATTATTACGTTTGATTAGTCATTAAGATAGAATAGAATAGAATAATAATTGTTTTGATATAAATATCCCTTTAATTTGATCATTATTGGAGTAGTAATTAAAATAATTTTAGAATATTAGGAAGGATTATTAAGGATAGAGAAATTTAATCAATATCAGTTGTGTGGAATAAAATGACTATTCAATTAGTTTACTTTTAGAATTATCATTCAATCATTTTGATGGAATAACAATTCTATTAGAATTTCTATTCCTGTGACTGTCTCTAACCAAACATAGGTTGACTAAGTCAATCCAAGTGCAATACTATTACTTTCAAATTTACCATTGTATCAATGTCTATGAAGTTGTCATATATATATATATATATATATATATATAACACTCAATGTCCTGTCGTATATAGTTTGGTGATCATCACAAGTGGAAGAGTAATCAGAGAACACAGAATCACTTGATTAAAAAAAAACTATCAAAAAATATTCGGTTGGATGATTAGCTAATCATTTTTTTTTACAACGATTTAAAGATATATTGTTTTCTCAAAATTACTGAATATGTTACATTTTTTTTTTTTGTAATTTATTTTCTTGATTCAATTTTAATTAAAATTATTGTAGTATATAAGACTTTTATATTTAATTTATTTTTTCTCGATATTGTAACATGTTAGAGGTTTACAATATAACAACTAAAAATTTTAGTTCAAAATGAGAATATCAAACACTCTAGACACCTAAAAAGTTGAGAAAAATTAAAGTAATATTTCATACTCTAATTAATATAGCAAAAGGCCCTCTTTCTGCAATAAAAGTAACAATGGTAAGAAATTATTAGATCAACCTCTAAGGAATAAATTTATGACTATACGTTATTTTGATCACCAAGAATTTCAATCCATTTGCTTCTCAGGACTTGACACATTTGAACATGTAATCATGACATGCACTGAACAAAGTACTTAGTAATTAACTTATTACCAGCTTAACTCTTGTTTCTCTTTCTTTTTTTAACGGTAAATACATTTATTTCAAACCAAGGAGATACAAACACAACTCAAACACTACTACTGACATTAATAACAATAATAATAATAATAATAATATATTATTAAATAATACTAATAAGTTTCTAAATTATTTTTAAATTATTTGTAATGATAATAAGTGCAATTATCTTTTCAAAAATATATATATTATTTTATTAATATATAAAATAATAATAGAATTTTTTTTTGAAAAATAATACAGCAGTTTATTCTTTATAACCTAGAAGATTACCATGCACAACCAAGCATAATTATATATTATTCTTAAAAATCTGATAGAAGAATTTAGTGTATAACTATGAGACATTTTTCTCTGGATTATTTGCCTCTTTTGCTTTTTTGTTGGTATTCTAAAATTTGGAACATCAACAATATTGATGATGTATTTTATTCAAATATATATTTATATATATATATATTTGCTAGGAATTATATTCAAAGAAGTTGGTACGGCCATTGCGATTGCTCTTACAAAAATGGAAAAGTCCAACATGATTCATGGAAGCATTCAAAAAGAACTTTTATTATAGTTCTAATTCAAAGCATTTGAAGAAAGACTTAAAAACAAACTAAAAGTAAATGCAAAATACAACTAATAAATAAGTAAATAAATCATTGAGGCATACTAATGATTAATAATGGACCCACTAAACTCCAAGAAATATTTATGTTTCTTAACAATTTAAAGAATTAAAATAAATCTGTTGCTTCGCAGCCTGTGGTCCCATTTTCTTTTTTTATCTACGTCTCTCCTCCAAGCTGCTACTGTCTCTCCAAACTTGTCAAGTGAATTTGTATTTGCTGTAATTTTAATAAAGAAAGAAACAATTCAAACTTTTTCCTGAAAAAAAAAAAAGAAATATAATTTTTTGGAGGAAAAATCCAAATTTTCTTCCTTTTTTTTCCCTCTAGAAAAAGAAATTAAACCAAAGAAATATATACGTTTTCCATAAAACTCTTTGTGTTACTCTCCCCCTTCGGCGTTAAAAAAAAAGACATTTGCATGACGTTTTATTTCTACCCTTGTGTTTGAGAGAAGTGTTCAAACCAACAACTTGAATTATTTTTTGTTTAAAATACTTTAACATATAAGAGCTTTACATTACAGTTACTTTTTATTTTATATTATAATTACTAAAAAATTTATATTATAGACGGTCCTATTGAAAAGTTTATACTGACGTATCAAATAGATAATGCCTCCAACTATGAACTAAAGATCCACAACATCATCTCTCTCTCTCTTTTTCTTTCTTTGTGGTCATATGAAAACAAAAAAAAAGGGCCCAGATTAGACTCCACTTTAGTATGTGCGTTTCTACACTTGATTACTCTTTTCCCGCCTTTGATTTATTTTGACATCATTTGGTTTTGGGAAAACCCAAATTAGGGGAATTGCGCAATTTGAGAAAACTGAGATGGAACAGTGATTTTCAGCTTTTTACTTTCTATAAAAAAAAAAAAAAAAAAAACCTCTGCGCATAGCTAAGGGTCTATGATATTTTCAAATATAGTGTTAAATTAATATGTCAATCTAAATAGAAAAATTACTCTCCAATGTAATATTAATTTATTTTTTTTGGCTCAAAGATATTATTTGGTGCATTGAATTTGATATATGCTGTATTTAGTTTTAAATTTTACGTATATGTAAGGTTTTACATTTTTAAATCAATTCAAAATTTACTTTTATGAATTTCAAAAGAAAATTAAACAATATATTAGGGTCCCGTTTGGTTCAAGTATTTGAATAAAGTATTTGAACGAAGATTTAAATTTTTGTAAGAGAAAATATTGTATCAAAATGATTCAAACTGTGATTCGAGTATCGAAACAAACGGACCCTAGATATGTTATTTTTTTCTTGTGTTATATATAGTATTAATGGTGGCATGCGTATTGTAGATGAATTAAATAAAGTAAACTCATGTAAAATTGAGCTTCCATTGTAATTTGCTAGAAAATTTGACATCACTGCTGCTATGATGACATATGAATATTTTTAAGGATTCAAGTCCTTTTTTTTTTTGAGAAAAAAAAAAGGATTTAAGTCCATTCTACGCATTATTGAATTAGTTCTTCCCCCTAGGAAAGGCATATCTAAGTCTATAGTTGGGAATGATTACTTCAAGATTTAGCTTTATCCTCCATGATTAGCAATATGGCATTCCACTTTGACCAAAACATGGAATTGTGAAACCATCAACCAAACAAGCAGTATTATTACCATTACCATTAAAACTAAAAAAAAATAATTATTATGTCAATCAGTTGCAGTAGTATCAGTACTTGCATTTCAAGATCTGTTGTGCATTGGTTATCCTCAAATTAAATTTTGATATATATATGATTTTTTTAATTATTTTTAATATTTAGATTTTATTTGTATG
Source organism: Artocarpus heterophyllus (assembly GCA_025403435.1). Lineage (NCBI taxonomy): Eukaryota > Viridiplantae > Streptophyta > Magnoliopsida > Rosales > Moraceae > Artocarpus > Artocarpus heterophyllus. Next base: position 1,978,939 of record CM046339.1, on the reverse strand, counting down.
TTTAAATTATTAAGTTTAAACAACAAGTCAAAATCTAATTAGAAGAGACAAGCAAAGAGACGGAAAAATGTGATAGCACATCTGTATTGTAAAACCTCCCATATAAACTCCATGTTTACATCAATGAAACACTAAAAAATTTAATTTTTTCCAACAAATGGGTAATTTTTATAAGAAAGAAAAGATTAATTGTTCTCCCATTTGTAATAAGAACATTATGACTCTAGCCCACTCAATTAAAAATTTATAATTATGCCGATATTGAATAATAACAAAAGAAAATTAGTATGACTTTACTTATATCTCTTTTATGTTTCAAATTATGCTAATTAAGAACTAATAAGTCCTGCTTATATTGGATATGGTGTCTCAGTGATATTATTCCTTTCATTAGCAGTATTTTATTGGTAAGCATCACTTATTTTTAAGTAGGAAGATCCAATTTTTGGTTGAGAGAATGTTGCTAGCTAAAAAATTTTAATTACTCTAAAAAGCACAAACGTTTATAAGGAAAATATTTCATAATATTTCTAGATGTTAGATTAAATTAAAATAAAAAAGTGTACAGACTTTAACAAATTATGATACAAAGTGACGGTAAAAAACAGGGCCTTATCGGTAGGTTTTTTTCATACCTTATCGTAAAATTCTCATTGTTTATATCATACGTGACATAAAATCACTCTCTATATATTACTTAAGCAAAGATACCTAAAATATCTCTTGCATTTAGTAGCCGTGCTACATTTGTTTCTCTTATTGTCCTCTTCTGTAAAGGTCTATAATATCCCGGGTGTTTTTTAAAACAGTTTAAACTATCCTCTTGGCGACTTAAATTTTTAAAATATTAAAATTTCCCTTATTAGTCTTTAGTGAATAGTATTTTTAGAAAACATTTGTATTAAATATTATTTAAAACATAAAAATAGTTTTTTTTCTCAAAACTTTCTAACATTTTTTTGTTAAGGAAAACGCAACTCCCCAATTCCCTCCGTCCCTTATCCTGCATGTTCGGATTTGTGCTTATAATCATATTTATATAACTTTTCATGATTATGAGAAATAAAATATTGAGTTTTATTAATAACATACATAATAATCATTCCCCAATATCTACAGTGATTCACATTTTAAGGTTCATTTAAGTCCTTTAGTTATGGATATGAAGTGCTCAAATTTTGTTCACAATTGATTAATAAAATTTGGACGCTTTATTTTGATAAGATTGTTATATTATCTGTGGAATAATCTTATCTAAATTGTAATAATATGGTTCGCTTAATAAAGACATCGGTGTATGTAGAATAATTTGAACTAGAGCCACCAAAGAACTGTAATTCTTATATTACTTTGTGATAAAAATTAAATTCTATTACTATTGACTGTTTTATAGATTTACTTTAATTTTAAGTGACTAGTAAACTCACATTCATGTGTTGTTGTTTTTTATATCAACAGGTGATATCGATTGTAAGACACATGATATTATGGATAAATGAGAGCATTATTTAATAGACAAAGAATCCCCTAAATCGTTAAGAATAATAATATTTTATAGACGTAAAATTCAATGTATCGTTAAGAAGAGTAATAATATTCGACGGACATGAAATCCACTGCGTGTTAGCAATATAAATTAGTAAGGGCTATTTTGCTATTATAAATCATTTAAGCAGCCAAGGAGATATTTTTAGGAGGAATTATTCAGTAGACAGATTATATCATGTTATTTTACTATATATTCGGCCAATGTCAATTTGGAAAATTAATCTTTGTTAGCTTTTTGCAATTTGGTTTTTCTTTACTAATATGTATGGTATTAATTATAGATTTAGATCTACCATAATTATTTTACTTAAATCTTTTTTATTAATTGTTTTATTTTTAATAGTTTTTTGTTTTAATTTTGAAATATTATTTTATTATACAATTTTCTGATTTGACTCTTGCTTTTCCCTGAGGCATACGGTTTTCTATTCTATCACAAAGCCCGCCATATCTAATTGCTTCACGAGAAGAAGTGGGATGAGCCTTACATACCCTTGAAATGAAAGACGACGGACGTAAAATTTCAACACCTATTAACGTGAAAATTGAAGAATCTGGGCGTAATTCTAATGTGGACTCGTAGTGTATATATCTTTCTTTTTCACATGTTATACGTTTTTTATATGTTTCTCTTTTTCCCTTTTTTTTTTTTTGATTTATATGACGTTTGGTTATTGTAGTATAATCCTAGTATATTATACTTAAAAAAAAAATTGAAGTTTATATATGCTTCTTTGCAGATTTTACAGAAAACTGTATGCCTCAGGGAACAGCAAAAGCCAATGAAAAAAAAAAAAAAAGAGAGTAAATTGTTCAACTGGTCCCAATCTATTTAAAAGATGACTTGATGGTCTTTTTTTTTTGTTTTTAAACTGAAACAATCTCGAACTCAAAAAAAAAAAGGGTGCAAAAGGATTAATTTAACTAACCTCCACTTGTTTTTTTCTCAAAAAAATGCGCAGCACATGACTAAATATCAAGGATATTTTAGTACAATAACAATTTTTATTACATTTTAAATAATTTAAACCAAAATAAAACTAAAAATTATAAAACAAAAACAGACCCATTCAAAGAGTTTGCAACCGATGCCCACTCGGGTGTCTCTCTCTCCCTTCATCATCTCTCGTCCTATTCTTCTTCCCTGGCAATCACCTCCTTTCGCCATCTCTCTCCCACCACCATCTCTCTTCTTCTTCTTCTCCTCCTCCTCCTATTCCTCAAAGACCACTGGACCATTGGAGAAAATCAGGATAGATTTGATTCTACAATCAATGCAATACATATTAGGAAAGAGAAACCTAGTTGTAAGAGCATTGCTATAGGCTACCGGTGGTGCTAAGTATCATTCACTAATAGAAGAGGATCCCATAGTGTGAGACCTATAGGTGGAGCCCACCTTCTATTAGCGATGGTACTTAGCACCGATATTGCCTTAAGCGTTTTTCTAATTGTAAAAATTTGACAAAAATTAATTGTCTAAATGTCAAATTTTCATACCATATAAACAAAATGATGTGGTATACTCAATCTATCGAATAATTCTTCTACTTTTAGACCGTTTTTAAGAACATAATAAATTTTTACACATTTGAAGAGTACGAGGGACATACGTGGTATTTCGACTAAATATACAGGTATTATTTGTATTTTCCCCACGACTGCAAATTCTTTTTCTTATTTTCACTACAAAGAGTTTCTAATTAATAGTAGCTATACAAGGAGGCTACTTCCAAATCCCAAGCCACATTAATTTGCACAGAGAGGGGCCACTCTATTATAATTTCAATAGTTGAGTCTACTCGATGAATTTATCATCCCGTTTAAGACCTGAAATGTTCTACTTCTTCTTGCCTTTAACCTCACTAATATTCACGAACTGCCTCTCTGTTTACAGCTTGAAACAATGAAACCCTTCTCTCTCTCTCTCTCTCTCTCTCTCTATATATATATATATATATATCTCTTTCTGTCTATATATATATATGTGTGTGTGTGTGTGTGTGTACGACTCTCACTTCGTGAGTGGTCAATTCTGCATCCAGATATATTTTGTATTGATACCACTGCCACTACTAGCTAATAAAGGTTCTTATTTTGTACTGCTTTTATAATAGTCTTGATTAGTCATTGTAGGTAACGCATTTCAAAATTGACCACAGTCAAAGATGGATCTGACTAGCCTTTATTATAAAACCCAATACGCCAATCCAACAACTATACCTTGCCTTTCCATTAGGCCCCTCCAAGGGCAATTAATTGAAAAAACTGACAAACAAAACAAAACAAAACAAAACAAAACAGAACAACTGTGAATCATGTTAATTATTCAAGTTTGTTATTTTGTGGGACCTTGTGAGATCCACGTGAAATTCATGTATATGCACTCTTATCTAATTTTATAAATCCACGGCCATTAGCAATTTATTAGTAGAATCCTCAAAAATGTTTTTGGTTGTGTGTCACATTGTTTAATCTCATTGGTCTTATAATATCAATCTCCAATATTAAGATCACAAAGTCAACTCAAATCATCCACCGTGAAGTATGAAAATCAAATTTTCTCATTAATAGACAACACAGTACAAACCATGCATTAGGAGCACTGTTTTGAACTAATTGGTTAAATGTCTTGTAGCATATAAGAGCTTTATATTATATTTGCTTGACATTATAGCATGTGAGATGTATTGTATCAATTATCAACTAAATGTTTTGGTTGAAACTGACTTTCTCAAGCAAGCTATAAATGGTTAGTTCTTTTAAAAAATTTTAAATTGTTACATTTTTTTTAATTTAACATAAATATATGACATGAATGGCATGATGGGGTTTTCTTTTTTCCCTTAATGTTTTTGGTTGTGGGTCACATATTTAATCTCAATGGTATCAATATCAATTTTCAATATCGAGATCACAAATTCAACTCACATTATCTATGGTAAGGTATAAAAAAAAAATCTCATTAACAGGCAATATAGATTTAAATTGTTAGATCTTCATTAAATTTTAAAATTGTCATACTTTTTTCTTAATTTAGATGAATATGATGTATATCTCATTAACAGGAAATATAGATTTAAATTGTTGGATCTTCATTAAATTTTAAAATTGTCATACTTTTTCTTAATTTAGATGAATATGATGGGTATTTTTTATATCATGCCATAAAATTCTTTTTATCATTTTTTTAGTAGAAACAAAACTTTTATTATCATTATTGAACATATCATGTGAGAAAAAATGAGAATGAAATTGAAAACCACGGGAATTGCCAACTATTTCATATTTGTGTATATTGGATTTCGCTTTTTGATGAACACGTAATATTTAACTTTAAAACATTGTTCGTCATGGGACGGAGAGGCGTATTTGCCTAAAAAAAAATCCCTCATATATATTTATATATATAATATACTAAATAATAGATTGGCAAGGTTAAAAACGACAATAGCAATGCACAGTAACAATCAACGGCGGCCCAAAACCGCTTCTTATGTAGTTCTTGTAGTAAACAGAACCATATGATGTGCCTCTTCTTTTTGCCCTCTCGTCCGTCATGTTAATTAAAATGTCGCATCAAATAAAATATATATAGGGTATGTCACATTTTAATTTACCTAATGTGTTTTTATGATGTTGTTTATTTTAATTGATATAACGTGGTGGGATGGATAATACAAAAAATTAGATTTAATTTGATACAACAATATACCTTAATTATTTAGTGGAAGTATAAATATATTTTTTTTCTTACAAAATATAAACAAAGCTATATATATTAAAACATTTTGTGAGTAAAACTTCAAGATTCAAAAATTGAGTAGGACACATGCTTCCACCCATTTACACGAGATTCGCCACAGATGTTGCGAGATGATCAAAGAAAAAACAGAGGGAAAAAGTACCCAACAATTCATAGCAAATAGATGACTCGTTGTGGGAGTGAAAAATATGTCCTTATAAAATGACCACATTTTAATTGCAATGAATAAAAGAAACCATGACATTCAACTGGGTGAAGTGAATAAAGGGAAACAAGAAAAACAATGACATTCTGACTAAACGGATCTTCGAGCGTGTTCTAAGGCTTAAGTACAGAACGCCAAGGATTAATTAAGTGGGAACGTTTAAGGCCTTAGCGCATAGAATATGATTAAACCTAATGACCACTAAACTCGGAGTGACTTGGAACATACAAGGAAGGCTCTTTTGTTTATGAAACACCTGGCAAAATCCAATCTAACAATTGAAAATCAAAAGAATCAACGACGAGATTAGATCCTGTTGGAGCAAGAAATGAGGGCTTCAATTTCTGAAAATAAAGATAAGTTTGAGCGGCATAATAAATATTTTCCTTAGAGATTTTTTATTTGCCCTCACTTAGAAAGTTTGTTAACAAGTTTAACGATAAATTACTCCCAAGATATAAGAAACCATTGAATATAATATGTAACAATAATATTATATTCTAAAACAAGAAATGAAACCTATACAATCCATGCAACCTTTCACGTAAATGTCCCTCTTCGTTTGTATAGGCATCTCTTCATGTAATATCACTATTGCAACGGATATGCTCATTGGTAATAGACATTCAAGTTCGTATGAAAACATACAATCAATAAACACGTCAATTTGAAACAACTCAAAAGGAACATTATTTGAAAATATATCAACTTGGGTGGGCGCTGCGACGCTGGGTACACTGCACCAAAAACAGTGCAAATTTTTTATGGGCACAAAGGCACCAGAGCTACCTCCACCTAGAGCCGAAGTGCTCAAGGCGTTGGGCTCTTTGTCCCTAAAAAGCTAATTATTATACTTAGCGTTGCAACCTCAATTTCTAGCGCCGTGGTGCTATATGTTGATGTCAAATACACTAAAAAATGCGTATTTTCATATTAACATATGTGTCTTTGATTATATAACATGTGAGACATATTACAATCTTTCTTATAATCTCCCACTAGATGGTAATATTTCTCCAGATTCAACAACAATAAACTCATACATACAAGAATGTATCTTTCGATTCTAACCTTCAATTAGTAAATATACTTCGAAGTATTCACAAGACAACAATGTGTGATGCATTAAATTTTGTCTCTTAAGCAAATACTAAAAAATATCACATATGAGCTATTCAAGATTTCAATTAGAAATGACATCATTTCTTATGTTCACTTAGGTAAAGTTATCATGTCTCTAGCTACTTTGAGACTTGAACTTCTTTAAGAATATACATTCAACCTCAACTACAGAGTTATTTGCACCGAACATCTTGAAAGGGACTAATAAATTTTAAGTGCTAAACTGGTCACATAACAATGAATTATTCTTACCCATTTAACCATGGAATAGCAGTACAACTATAACATAGGTGGGTTACCATCATCGGTAACTCTTCCGTAGAAAGGTTTTAGTTCCATTCAACTAGAAGTGTCCTTGACTAAGTCTCTTGAAAGGCCTTTTGTTAAAAGATCCGTTAGGTTCTTATTTGTCGTAACAAAAACAACAATAATAACACCATTTGTTATTAGTTGTTCTACATATTCATGTCTCAAGCTAATATGTATAGACTTTCCATTATACACTTTATTATAAGCTCTATCATGGTACAAAGAAATCATGACATAATATGTGGCCACAACTTGATGTCAAACAATAAATTTCTTAGCCATTCTACTTCTTTGCTTGTAGCCGCAAGTATTATAAACTCACTTTCCATCATTAAGTGAGTTATGCACGTTTGTTTCTTAGAAGCCCAAACCACGGCTCCTCATGCAATTGTGAAATCCAATCAGATGTGATTTATCATCACTTGCGTTAGTTATCTAACCAATATCCGAGTACCTTCTAATATCACGGGATGATCATTATAAAAAAAAAAAAAACCACATTAATGGTCCTTTTGAGATAATCAAGTATCCTTCCAATTGCACTCTAATGTTCCACTTGGGTTACTTATGAATTTGAAAATTTTACACACCATATAAGCAATGTCTGGCCTTGAACAAAGCATAGCATACATCAAGCTATGAATCACACTAGCATACTCTAGTTGTGTTGTTGCTCAGCTAGAATTTTCTAGTAATTTAATACTAGAATCATCTGAGGTATTCACTTCTTTAAACTTTTAGTGATTGAATTTAAGAAGCACCTTCTCAATATAATGAGATTGACATAACAAGTAACCCTCACTATGCTTCTTCACTTTCACACCTAAGATAGTATCTACTTAGCCAAGATCTTTCATCTTAAATTGTAAAATTAGATACTTCTTAGTATCATTTACCCCTTGCATGTTTGTTGCAAAGAGAAGCAAGTCATCAACATACAAATATATAATCACATCAAAATCATTTGTAAATCTAGAATATATGCATTTATCTACATTATTATGCTTAAAACTATAAGAAAAAATAGTAGAATAAAATTTTTCATGTCATTGTTTTGGTGCTTGCTTTAATCCATAAAATGAATTTTGCAAACCTTTTTCTCATTTCTAGGCAATACAAACCCTAAGGGTTGTTCCACATAGATTCTTCATCTAGATCACCATTTAGAAAAGTTGTCTTTGTTAGACATGTATGCTCTAAGGAGTAAAAATGTAATACGTTTTTGGAGACATTTTTTATCAATAAAGAATTTATTCATTTATATATATACCAAATATTGTCCTCTTTACGTTCATATTTGTTGAATGTATGATAAGCAAACAGTAGTCTGAGACTGTCAGTCTGAACCTTAAGAGTTGGGCATATGATGGGATGATTATGCGGTAGACACGACTCTTAAGGTGATGGTCTAAAATATATGATCCGCAATCGAGGGAATAAAGTTGGGCGCTTTATTCATGTAAAGATTGTTATGTTGTCTATATCCCTTTTGGGAGATGGTTTGTCTTGGCCATCGGAGTTGGACTCCGTGAATAGAAACATTGACGCATTGTCATAGGTGACGATGTGTTGGATCGGGACATAAAGTGAATTGATTTGGATTAATAATTCTGTCTTGTCAAATCGATTCACTTTAGACAATCATTTGTATTGTATCTTAATCCTGAGATGAATAATGGGCCCGTTGTCTCGACTTGTGTCTTTTGATGTACCAATGGGTGACTCCCACATCTCTATAGTGGCATGCATGCCGGTACGTTGGAGGCATGACTCTTGGTAGCGTAGACTTGTTATTCATAGATATGGAATCCATAGCTCCTCTTTAGGAGTAATGATATCCTCTTATATGCGTTGTCCTGTAATTGGAAAACTGGAGCGCTCAACCATTTGGATACATAGGTGTAACCGAATGGTATACTATCTTTAGATGGTAAGTTTTCTAATGGTGAGACAATGGAACGTAAGATAAAAATAATCGGGAAGGTAAGACAGAACTTGTCCTTAAGCCGATTATGGATGATCATATGGGGATGCGATACACTATGATATGTCATGGAGACTTAGCTACACGAGCTTCGTAATTCTATAAAGTTCGAGAGTGCAGCTCCAAGCTTTTAGTGGAGTAGCGTTGGAGTTGATAATTGTGAAATGTATATCTGGGATATTGGGTTTCATAATTATCATGAGCTTGAACTTTATAGGTCCATTTTGGTCCCCTTTGCTAGCTCACAAAATCCTGTAACGACACGGCGTGCTTTTCCAATAATTGGTGACTTATGTCGGATTTATCAGATTGGTTTAAAATTTATAAGAATCAAATAATTCATGTCTGTTTATCGGTTGAATTAATTATGTAAGAAATTAGTTCAAGATGAACTTGTTGAATTATGGCGTTCGGATAATTCTTGTCTGTTTATCGGTTGTTTTAATTTTGGACAATTAGAACAAGATAAACTTGTAGAATTATTGTGAATTGATTTATTTTCTTAGAGATTATCTTGATAAAGTTTGTTTTGATCAGATATCTTTTCTATTGGGCTATTTGAATCAAAACTGAGACTTTATCCTTTAGAATCTCGGGTGAAAAATAAAAGATTCGCGGAGATTTTTTCTCGACAGTTCGGCCTGCCGATCAGAAAGTTCGGCCTGCCGAACTGGCCAGTTCGGCCTGCCTATCTCACAGTTCGGCATGCCGACCGCGACAGCTAAGATTACGCGTTTTTCACGCGTATCTTATCAGATATTGATCCGAACTTGATTCTGTTTCGATTTTTGAGACCTAATCTGATATGGACTGACCCCAAGGACCAATAGGTATAAAAAGGGAGTGAGTCTAATGATTTACTCAGATCAATTTGAGAGATTAAGAGTGATACTCTTCTAGTGAGCATCTGAAAACTCCCTGAGAGCTTTTGTTCACAAATCACGAACACTAGCTTTGGGTTCTCTCTATTGGTTGGAAGGAGAGTCACCGGTGGAAGAGCTGTACGTGTGAGCCCACACTCACTCCGGTTGTGGATAGAGAATAGCAAAGAAGACCAGTTGGTTGAGGCTCTTCTGGAACGTTACTTCTCTACACAGGTCGCGGAGGTTCTTCGGCATACTGAGGTTAGTAAGATCTGTTTAATTTATACATATAACATGTCAAACTTGTGTTTTGGAAAATACTCTGATGAAAAATTTAAAAAAAAAATTCCGCTGCGCACTTTGTTTCCAACAGTCTTTACATCTATTTCGTACACATGTAAATTATATATCGAAGCAATTGCAAATAGCATTCTAATAGATGTTAATCTAGCTACTAGAGCATATATATCAAAGAAATCTATATCATGCTTTTGTTTAAAGCCCTTGGCTACCAACCTAGACTTGGAAGTTTATATAGACCCATCGATGTTGTACTTTCTTCTAAACACCCATTTGTTGCTTATCGATTTTGATCCCGAAAGGAGATCAACCAAGATCCATGTTTGATTAGACATTATTGAATCCATTTTCTTATTTACAGCCTCTCCCCAAAAGGAAGCATGTCTAGATGACATGGCTTCACTAAATATCTTTGGATCTTTTCCAACATTTAGCAACAATGGTATTTTATTAAATGTACCATTTCTATCTCCTTCAATCAAGAAGATTAAAGCTTGATATGAAATAAAATCCAGTGCTAAACATTTTTCTTTCCTTTCCCGTTTCCTCATTTCAAAAGTTGTAGTAGACTGTTTCTTTTTGTTATTAGTGGAGATACCAAGAGTACAGTTACATAGTTGATCAATATTAGATTCCAATTATGTAGTAGAATCAATACTAAATTTATTTTCAATAAATTCAACATCTCTTGATTCCACAATCATATTAGAATCTAGATTTAACAATATATATGTCTTGGAATTTTCAATACATCCTACAGAAACATATTTAATTCCTCTTACACCAAATTTTGATGATTTATGGTCATGCACTCTATAGAAGGCTAAACAGCTCCACACCCTTAAATACTCAATTTTGGTTTCCTTCCTTTCTATATTTTATATGGAGAAACATGTGTTTTCATAGAAGTAATTCTATTATGAACATGACATACAGTAAGTAATGCTTCTCCCATAAATTATTTAGCAATTAAGGAGTGCTAACTGCACTCTCTTTCTCTTTCTCTTTTACACTTGCTTCAACATGTAGCCTCTACTATCTTATTTCTGTTTAAATAATAATTTATAATACTAGTAGATTCTAAGTATCAAGTAGTGCTTGGAAAGAGTATAAAAAAGAGTGATTTAGAGAGTGTAACTAACACTTCTTTAAGGAATTTAACATTAAGAAGCATAGAGTTAATCATATCCTTAAAGATCCTATTCTTGCCTTCAGTTAAACCATTTTGATGAGGAGTAAAAAGGGCTAATTTTAGGTGAATAATACTATGTTCTTTGTAGGAGGCATCAAACTCATTTACAAAAATATTCACCACCTCTATCACTTCGAACTATTTTGATCTCTTTATCTTTTTGATTCTCAACTTCAGCCTTGAAAAGTTTAAACTTATCTAAGGCTTTATCCTTTGTTCTAATCAAGTATATAAATGTGTATATAGAACAATCATCAATGGAAGTGATAAAGTATCTTCTTCCTCCTCTAGTCAAAATTCCATTATGCTTACAAATTTAGGTATGAATTAATCCAATATTTAAGTATTTTGTTCGGCTTTAAGAAAGGTTGCTTAGTCATTTTTGCTTGCGTGCAAATCTCACATTTATCATGTTTTTCATCTTTATAATTTGTCAAACTATGTTTAGACGTACATTTCAAAGATCTAAATTTTAGTGTGCTAAATGAGCATACCAAACATCAAACGAATCAACAAAATAAACAGAATTAATAGCTTTATTATCAATAATACTTAGTTTGTAAATGCCATCAAAAGAACAACCCTTTTTCCCATAAAAGCCCCATTCTTTGCTATATATAGGTATTGCCCCTCTAGTATAATCTCAAGCCCCTTTTTACACATAAGATTTATGGATACAAGATTCTTCCTAATTTTGAGAACATGGAAGACATTGTTTAAGGTCACTTTCTTCCCGGAAGTAAACTTAATCTTCACCACTCCTTTACCGGTAATCACCGCTGCATCATGATTCCCCATGGGAACCATTTGTCCTTCTTTTTCTACTGCATATGACAAGATCTTGTCATTGTAAACATGAATAGTGGCACCAAAGTCAAGCCACCAATCAAAGGACTTAGTTGTAGCCATGTTGGTTTTGATAATCATGACAATTTGTATATCCGAGACCATTGTACAAATCTCTTCAGATTTCTTAACTTTTTCCTTTTTCTTCTTGTACCTGCAGTCATTTTGGTGATGGCCTTTCTTTCCATAGAAGAAGCAACTTCTGGAAAACTTTTTCAGGCCATTATCATACTTCTTAAACTTGTTGTCATTATTGCCTTTGAAGTTCTTCTGAAATTTACTGGCTTTGGCAATATTAAGTTTGGAGGAATCCATTATCTTGCCCTTAGGATCACGAGACTTAGTCTTCTCCTTGATCCTCAAGTGTTTTTGCAATTCCTCGAAGGTTATATCATCTCTCCTATGAAAGAGTTTCTTTTTATAACTATTCTGGCTTTAAGGTAATTTAGCAATAATAACCCCTACTTGGCATGATTTAAAAATTTCTACTTTCAGCTCACGAAGTTTAATGACAAGGCACTGCAAATCTTGTATTTGCTCATGAACAAACTTGGAATTAACCATGACAAGTTCTAAAATTCAAGATGAGGAATATCTTTATATCTCCTTTCTCGGTTTTTGCTTATATTCGACAGCATTCCATATCTTTATCAGAGACTCCATTGAGTTGTAAAGATCGTAGAGCCTATCAAAAAGCGTGTTGAGAATGTGATTCTGGCACATCACCTCATCATATTCATGCTTCTTTCTTGTAGCCTTCATTTCATCGAAATTGTTCTCCTTTGGTTCTGAAAGCGGCTCTAACTTCGGATCATGAACATATGCAATCTTGAGGATGGTAAGTAGGAATAATAACTTTCCCTTCCAAAGGGTGAAGTTTGTGCCATCAAAATGATTAAGTTAAACATTTGAGTTGAGGAAAGAGGCCATGTTCTTTTCAACCTCCATTGCAATAGATTAAAACCTTTAAGAATGTTGGTGTGTATGTGTATGGAACAAGAAATGAAGACTTGAATTTCTCTAGATAAAGATAGGTTTGAGGCGTATAATGAATACTTTCCTCGAAGGTGTATTTGCCCTCACTTATAAAGTTTGCTAACAAGTTTAACGGCAAGTTACCCCCAAGATACAACAAACCCTTTAATACAATATCTAGCAATAATATTGTATTCTAGAACAAGTTATGAAACTCGTAAAATTTGAGAGATTTAATAAAAGACAGGAGTTTCATTTCACGAACCAATACAATTAACGCAATCCATGCAATCTTTCACATCAAGGCGCTTCTTCATTTATAAAGGTATCTCTTCATGTAATATCACAACTATTATAATGAATATGTTCATTGGTAATAGACATCTAGATTTGTATGAAAACATACAACCAATTAACACATCGCCTTGAAACAATTCAAATGACAAATTATTTGAAAACATATAATCTTGGGTAGGCGCTATGGCGCTAGGAACACTACATCATAGACGATGAATTTTTTTTTTACAAGAGCTATGGCGCTACCGTTTGGGCACCAAAGCACTGCATGCTCAACGTCAAGGCGTTCTTGGCCCCTAAAGAGCTTATTTTTACCCTCAGCATCGCCCCTCAATTTTGAACGTTGCGACACTTTACACCGATGTCAAATACACTAAAAACTATGTATTTTTATATTAACATGTATGTCTTTGATCATATAACATATGAAAGACATATTACAATCTCTCTTATAGGTCAAACCCTTATTCTTGAGCACTATTAAGCCTATAAATAGAGGTGTGTGAGGGAAAAATTATTGTTTCTTTGATTTTATTATTGAAATCGTCTTTTATTTTTTGAGATTTTCCTTAGATATTTTTTGTGACCTGAGTGTCAGGATCTTTCCTGGCAGGAATCCCCATTCCTCTAATCTTAGGTTTTTAGACAAGAACAAGGATTAAAAAAAACAAATGAGTAACAATTGTCAAAAATCTCACGCAAATATTCACCATAATACTTTATACGTATATATAGGGCTTTTTTTGGAGGGACCATCCCTACAACATAATATCTAAAAGTTTAAAAAAAATAACTTGACTATTAATATTAAATATAACATTGATGTCATCAAGAAATTTACATAAAAAAATGTAACAAAAAATATGTTATGCCTGTCCAAGATGAATATTAATTTTAATGTTTGAAACCATATTTTGAGGACAATCATGTTATACCTCTCTAATATCAATATTATGGTCAATGAATACCATATTACAATTACATGTACGACAAAGGAACGTACAAAAACTACATATACATACATACACGTGACTTTTAAAACACACACATGCATATAGACATGCATGTCAGATAGAAGAACTACTTTATACTTAGGATTTTTTCTGCTAAAAATAGTTGACAGGGTGTTTGACAATCTTGATTTAAGGTCATGATTTTGAATTAAAATAGTGTAAAGCTTTTATATACTATATTGTTGAATTAACGATTTCAAAATGGTTGCCAAATATCCTAATGGATTGATCATGAAAATATGCTTATCAATTTTCTCTACATATGAGTCACGAGCTAAAAAATCTCGAACAGAAAAATTGATAAACTTGAGAGGATTTTTTTGCTAGTCGAGAAACTTACAGAATTGTTGTGCAAAATAGTGGGTACTCCAAGGGGGAATGGACCATAACAATGGACCACCTAAATTCTTGTGCCATTCATCAATTGCTTATTTTGATGGAAACGCTCTTTCCCACATTAATTTTGTCTGCGAGAAAACTACGTGTGGCATACGGTACTTTGATATATTGGAAAACGAAAACACTTAATCTCACTTTTCTTTCCTTTGCCTTTTCTGGTCTTATCATTCAAAACAATGATCTCTTTTAAAAAAAAAAATGGTATCTTGATCATGATTCGTGAATATAAAATAGTCATTACATAAAACAATGGTGCATGTATAAAACAACGGAACCATACAGTTAAAGAGGCTTATTAGTTTATTTTCTAAATTATGCAACAGAAAAAAAAAAAAGTTTATCACATTATTGACTAAACAATGTTAACTGTGCGACCAAATAATATCAAACAATGATTATGCCCTAGGGACCTGCAGGAGGAGCCCTTGGGGCAGCGTTTTAAATGCGTCGTTTCTTCGACATCCTTGATCTTTTGAGGTCTCGTCCCTAGTGGTGCAACGCATCTGATGGTGCCAAAGGTGTTGTGTACTTGCGTTGGTCAAATGGTGCGTCAATAATGCTTCTCCCTTTCATTTGATGCTCGTCCTTTTTGTGGTGTTTCAAGCATTGATGATCATTTCTTTGTTGTAAGCTTGTTCGTTGCTTTTGTAGTGTTTTTTATTTTTCTTTTATGGGAATGTTTGGGTAGCCTTTCTAAAAGTTATTTTTGACTTTTTGAGTCTAAAAGCTGCTTCTAGAAATATTTTGGTTCTTCAAAAGAGTTTCTAATTAAAGTCACAAAAAATAACTCCTCAAAACAAAAAATAAAAAAACACTTCTGAAATATATTTTAAAACTTATAACCAAAGTTTTAATAAGATATATTATAAACTTCTAGGGTGTTTAGCAACCTTGATTTGAACGCTTGATTTATAACATATAACGGCTTTACATTGTTTGATATTAAACTTATGAAGTTAAAACAAAGTTGCAAAATACAAGGTTTATTATAATCGAAAAGTTCAGGTATGCTGCTTCAGCCAACGAAAATAATTTCATGCACTTTTGAGATGACGATTTCTATTCTTCGCCATTTTAACTCAATTTCCTTTGTTTCTTTTTTGGCAGTGCATGAGGAAGCGATCTTGAGACGACTTTCACAAATCATGTCTCCTTCTTTAGATTTTCCCTCTTCTCCAGTCAAATTTTTCTCTTCCTTTGTATCAACTATTTTTTTTGCCTCTCTACCAAAAGATTCCAATTGAGAGAAGCAAATGATGATCACGTGATCCGTCAAATAAGAGAAGATAGACAAACGTCAGTTAAGTTCGTCCTTTTGCTCTATTTTTAAGAGTTCAAGTTTGTTTCACCTAAAAAAATTAAAACTCTATTGCCCTTTTTTAAATCGATCGGAGACTATAAAAACAATTTACCTTAATTATGAATTAAAAGAATTATTTGACAAGATATAAGACATTAGAAAATATCTTATTAGACACAATTTAATTTCAAACTAAAGATTCTTTTTAAACTCCAGGCCAAATTATGATCATATCATAGATTGGATACTTTTTCATGTCATTCTATAAATAATTCTCATAATTATTATAACCTAATTATTTTATGTAAGAACTTTGAAACATTCTGTCCAAAGTCCAAAGCCCCTCTAAATAATTGAACCCAATTCCTAATAGGCTAGCTATCCTACGGTAATCAAACAGAGTCTTTATTAAAGTCTCTCTCCCTCACTCTCTCTCTCTCTCTCTCTCTCTCTCTCTCTTCCCCCCACCCTATACTCCCTTAACCAAGAAAAGTGAAAATAACCAAAAACAGTAGTTTTTTTTTGGATAGGAACGAATCTAGAACAAAGATGGGAATGTACTTTAGGAAAATCTTTGTCAGGAGTCAATATTTGCCTAAACAACAACGGTATTGATCTAATATTATCAGTAACATTGATTTGACTTCCTTGATTACGATAGATTTGACGTTAACTGCCTGTTTTCTCTTTCATTAATAATGTTCTGTGCTTTAGGATAGCAAGAAACTGTAGTCATGGTGTAGATCTGTTGGGTAAACTTGACATCCTCAAAACAGTGCTAATTACTAATTCACACTGCTTTTCAGAGTTAATCTACTTTAACGTACTCCCAAGCAAGGTTCAGCTCTCCCTTGTCTTTTTCTTTTTCTTACTCTTTCTCCTCTTTGATAACGTTTTTTTTTTTTTTTTTTCATTTCATTTATTAGTAATTTTAACATTTTATATATTCAAAAAAGATAGATATCAACTTCAATTTCGATTTATAGTAGTTTTGAGTTTTGCCATTGGATTCTCGATTTAGGTATGATTCCGTGTTTTATTTTAGTGTTTTATGTGTTTTTTAATGTTTTTTTATCAAGTATGTGAGAGGGTGTTTGGCAGTGGTGGGAATCACTCAGTTCCTACCACAATCTCAATTATGAACAATGTAAAATTCTTACATGTTACAGTAATAATAAAAAAAATATGCTACAGTATAAAATTCTCACATGCTATAGTAAAAGTGGTTCTCACCACTGGTTCTCACAACCCTTCTAAACACCCTATAAGATTTTTGGAGGACAAAAATGTTTAGATGATAGTAGATCATTATGTAGCATGTAAAAGAATGTATACTAGAGGTGAAAGGCATCTTGAAAGAGCCAAAGATCCATTTCTAGAAGAGCTAGATTAATTTTATTTGTGGAGTTACGTGCACATCGAATATGATTTAACTGTTTTGTTCATTGTAATAAATGTTTTGTTTTATCAAGCTTGGCGTTTCTACAAAATTTGTAGTGACAATATTATTTTCAGTAAATAATGTCATCTCTGTTTAAAAAAAATTACTTACAAACCTGTAAATATGTTATAAATGGTTGGTATAATTACATTTTTATTTTGATTATTATTTGATTTGATAATTTAGAATTGTATCTAGGTTTAATTTGATAGACAAAAATTGGGTCCAATCAACATGGTGCTATTTCATATCCTTCCACATATTTTTTCCTACAATTATAAGATAACACAGTAATACTCATAATTGTTCTCTCTGCTAATTCTATGTATGCTTGAAAACATAATAATACGGTGAAGAGATTTGACATGTTTCTACCTAAAAAATTAATTTGACTTAAAAACAGATGTAATTGTCATTGTGATTATAATAAGTACGCATTTCTTACAAAAAGGAAAGACCTAATTATTTTATTGGTTAGACTGATGATATTTGTACATGACTACTACGTAATTACGTTGTAATAATTTTAAGTACCAAAAAAATAACATTGTATTATTCTAATGATGTGGACTTTTACTATATTTCTAATGTTTTGAAAATTTTGTTATATTTAGCTTTATTATTATTTATTAAGATTTTGCTATGCCTTAAAAAAAAAAAAAAAAAAAAAAAGCCTGTTTGGATCACATGAGGCATTGAAAACGTAGAGACCCTTTGGGAGGGCAAACCCACCCTTTGAAAGGAGTAATGCGGCTGGGACACTCAGTTATGTCCTCTAATCATCATGTTTGGTCAATTAATGGCCCTTCTGTAGTTTGCTTTTTTGGCACCAACAATTTCGCAAATATTCCGTCTCTGCCCTAGGACCGGCAATTTCAGACATGGCGTGAGGCATGATACGAAAACGACACAAGATAAACGGGTTTAGATCACATGTTTATTAATTGAGCCATAAATGGGTTGACATGAATAACACAACAGGCTGGATTCGTGCTAGCATATTTAATACACTTTAACACGTTTAATCAAATGAGTTGTAAACGTGTCGAAATGACATGACACGACCTACCCTTTTATAGCTTATTTAAACTTAAAAATAAAAATATTTGAAATTTAAATCCTAAAATATATAAGGCATGTTACACTCAACCCTTAATTTTAAACCCTAGCCATTCAGACAATTTTATTTCAAACCCTCACCACTCAAACCCTCCAAGACTTTTGGAGAGTGCTTGGAGCTTGGATTTAGGGACCTTATTTCAAGCTCAAAAAGATTGATGTTTTATGTGCACTTATACTATTTATTGTTAGATATTTAGATAGGAACGTTTGAATGTTGGTTATGTTTTGAATTTCAATTTGCATATGTTTGTTATGTTCGAAACTTAGTTTGAGTGTTTTTTATGTTTTGGAACTAGGCATGATATTGCTTAGAGAGTTTTACATGCCTAGTACTAGTAGGCTAGTATTAATTAGATATTGTGTCTTTGTTAATTTTTTTATTGTCTTTTTTCTTTTATTTTTTTTAAATTTTTAGTTAACTGGGTCATAAACGTGTCATATACGTATTTTTATTGTATCAACCCATCACGGCCTGTTTAATAATCGTGTTTTAGGTACATTTATTAATCGTATCATGTTCATGTTCAGTTTGATTGTGTCGTGCTGTAATTATGCTGACACGAACACAATAGGCGAACACAAATGGCCAGCCTTACTCTGCCTCAATTCTTTATTACTTCATGAATTGAATTCAGTAATTTTTTTTCTCTTTATATCCTTGCCCCCACCTTTTGTTTTCTTGATAAATATACCTACTCTACTTATGGAAGCTAAACTAGTTTTTAGTCCATATCAAATAATCTTTTTAGCTAAGTAGCAGCAGGCAGCTTAACCTTTATATTACTTTATAGAAAATAATGTCGATTGTGTTTTTTTTTTCCTCTTTAAAGTCTTTTTTAAATACACAAAAATGAGCAGTTTTTTTTTGTTAAGATTTTCATATAAAAAAAATAGATTTTAACCACTTCACAAATAGAAAAATGGTTATTTACTTGTCTTGAAAATATTACTTGTTGCTAAATTGTAACATATTTGATTACACTTAAATTTATTTTTGTGCTTATGTTGTTCCCCAAGGAATGAGAATATGGGATATATATACTTTTCCATTTTGTTAGATGATTCATATGTCATATTTAGTAAGTCCAATTTTTTTTTTAAGTTCTTTCTAGACAATATTGATGATGTAATGTATGTATATATCATATCGGAGAGTGAGTGCGGATCTAAAGTTGCAAAGGTCTTCTTGCTTTGATAAAAAGTTGATAGTTTTTTTTTTATAAAAAAAAAAACATTGAAAAGTTGACGGTTGATAGCGCATTAACCAAGCATATGGTGCGCAACATGTCATAACTATGCAAGGGTCACTTTGTTGGTGCCTTAGATGATTAAGCAATTATGCTAATAATGTGACGGATGCATTCATCAACTACACATATATGGTCTAACTCGCGAATTAATATGCTCGCATATTCAGTTCTCCATTCCCCCTCTATTATTATATCTGGTGTTCGTTTGAGTGGCGGTTGGAACTATTTTTTATGGTTTGAATTGTTTTTATTTAAATTTTGTGGTAGAAAACATTGTAACAAAAGTTGTTAGAACCATTGAAAATTTTTGGAACTATTTTTGCTAAACAAGCTACTCTCTTGCTCAATTTTTGTGTCGAGCTGGCCTTTTCTGTTGAGTCTTGACACTGACGGTTTGCCTTTGCGCATATCCATTCTCACTGGTAGATCCAACCAAATGTCTAGAGTCTAATCCTCTTATAATGTGTGGTCATTTGCAACTATTTATGAGTATGTATTTTGTTTAATTTGAAATGAAATTTTATTCAAAATACGAGAACTAAATATGGCTAGAAAAAATATATTTATATATCAGTTATCACTCTACCATCTAAATAAAATAATCAACACAATTGATATATTAAATTGAAAAAAAGATAAATATTGACTACTATGGTGTTTGATTCATAGGTTTGAACTGTATTTTAAATCATTTTGTTATAATATTTTTTTATAAAAATTTGATTTAAATTCACACTTCATGTTCAAACCGACAACCCAAATGGGAGATAAATATAAAAACATTCAAGTATGCATAAAGGAGAATAATTCAATTGTTGTTAATATGCATAAAGGAGAATAATTCAATTGTTGTTTCAATCTAAACAATAATTTTTTTTTCTTTCAGATCAAGCCTAAACTGAAGATCATTAAAACTAGATGAAAAAGGCAAACAACACCTTTTTTGAAACTTAAAAAAGATATATAGACAAGTTTTAATTTTTTTTCCTTTTTACAAAATAAAATCTTTTCGAAAGATGACTTAAGTTGCTTGCCTAGAAGCCCAATTGAGCTCAATTTCGCTAGACCGATCATCCCATTTCAAGAGTGTTTGACAAAAGTGGTCTAAATCACTTTCTTAGTTACAAACAGTAACAATAAAAAAAATCGCTACAATGTAAAGCTCTCACATGCTACAGTAAAAAATAGTTCTAATTAATAATTCTAATCACCCTACCATTATAGATCAACGCGATAAAATGATCTTGAAAATCTTGACATTGACCTCAAATAGGTCTTCGATCATTCTACCTTGTTGTAAGGTTAGGAGTCTTTGAATATGAAAGAATTATCAAGATGAATTCAAATGAAAGGGAAAAAATGAATTTATTTATTAAGAGTAAATAAATGATTTATTGATAAACATTGTTTACTTCATTTACTTTAAAATACATTATATATTTGTTAAGTTTCTAAATAATTATAATTTTCATTAAAAAATATAATTGCCAATGCTATGAATGAAAGTGGAATGATCGATTTTTTTTCCCACAAACTTCTTATTAAAAAAATTACATATTGTGCTACATTTTATAATAATATATTTATTCATGTCATATTCTACCCATGTTATATATTTAAGTTTTGTCATACTTAAATATTAGAGGTATTTATAAAAAAGTTTTAAAAGATTATGTTTATACAAATTTCCTTATTGATTTTTTTTTTTGGAAAATCCTTGTTGATTTTAGCCACTTGAAATTGCAAAAGTAAATAAAAAAACATAAAAAGCAAAACTAGAAAAGGACAACAGTGTGAAATCAAGAGGAAAGAGAGAAGAAGTAAAAATGCAAATAAAGTAGATTAAAGGGGCACTTTCGGTGGATAGCTAAAACTCTCTTCAATCCCATGATCCCATCAAGTGAAATGGCACATTATATTTTAGCAATATATATATATATATATAATTGTTTTTCAATTTAATTGTTTTTTAGAAAACTCTCTTTGATTATGATTTATTTGTTATGAAATTACTTCTTATTTGATAAAAGTGGTGGAAATTATTTTTTTAATTATAAATAGTATAAACTCTCATATAACAATTAAAAAATTACTACAATATAAAACGCTTATATGTTATAACAAAAATAGTTCTAATCAACCCATCACTCTCCCAAACACCTTTTTAATAAACATGCTTATGAATTTCAATTTTTTTTAGAATTATTTGTCACAAAATTAATACACACTCATTTGGAGGTTTGGACCGTATCTTAAAAAACATCTTCAAATCTCTCTTTGACCGTCTTTCTCTCTCTCCTCTCCCTCCTCTCTCTTGCCTTTGTCTCATATACACGCTCTCACACACGCATATATAAATACAGCTAATACATTTTCTCATCATAATCATCCTTTGCCTTTTCGCCGCTGTGGCTGTTTTGAAGAGAGAGAGACTCTCTTTCTCTTTCTCTCTCTATCTGCGCAGAAGAGAGAGAAACTGAAGAGAGAGAAAGAAACTGAAAAAGAAAACATTTTTAGACTTCTCTCTTTCTCTCTCTCTTATTTTTTTTCCCTTTATTTTTTCTCTTCTTTTTCGCCACTCCAAAAGCTATTTTCTTCCGATTCTGATAGAAAAGGAAAATAAAGGATTGAAATTTTCTCTCTTTCCAATCAATATACATATATATACACATATATTCTCTTGTTCTTCTTCTTCGCCATTGATAAAAATCTTAAACTCATCGTCATCGGACTCGTCGTCGCTGTTGATTGGAATTTCGTCTGATCCGACGGTTGAGGTTTTCCTAGTCCCGCCAATCGTACGCCTAGGACTCCTTTGTCAGTCCCATTTCTCTCTCCTTCATCCTTACGTAAGTATATATATCTCTCCCTCGCTGAAATACATGCCGTTTTCTATATTCCTATCTTTCTCTCTCCACATATATACACGCAAACATACATATGAATGAATCTGAGAATCGTGTTGGTCTGTACGTATTTATTCTCTTTCTCTCTCTTTCCTTTTTTTTCGTTTATGTTTTATTTATTTTTTTATCGGCTTCTTCTAATTTGTTTTCGTTTTATTCCATTCATTGGAAATTATGCCCTTCCAGTTTGAAAAACGTCATTTCATTCCTTTTTTTAAAGTGTTTTTGGTTTTCGAAATCATGATTAATTAATATTGCTAATTATCATTAGCGTCTTCGTATAATATATTACCCATTTGTTTTCTTTGCACATGCAAGGTTTTAACTTTGAATTGTTATCCTGTCTTGGTGGTGGTCCTTTTCTGATTTAATGATCATTGACCTGAGATTTAATTTGATTTGTTGTGTTTCAATTTTTTTATTCATTTATGCTTCATTTCTTCTTTTATTTAGCATCATTAATTCATGTGTATTGTATTGCTTTTATTAGTGTGATTTTTTTGTTTCTAGATAGGTTTTAGGGGTTTTATAGTGTTGGGTAGTTATTTGATGGAATTTGAATTATATATAATTTCGTTATTGTGCCTTTGCATGTGGCTTTCATTTGATAACAGTTTGGTGGGGTTTAATTATGATTTGTTTATGGGTGAGGATAACCTTCATTATCAACAAGTGATCCAAATTTACTCCTTTTAGGTTATGGATTAACTTATTTGACTTCTTTTTATTAGTAAGGTGGCGGTTGTTCTATACTTAACCAGAAGAGAGATAAAGTGTAAATAAATTACCGAGTGATTTGTTTAAGTGAGTTAAGTGTTGGTTTAAATACCACTTGGCCTGAAATTATAAAAATGTTTTCTCGATTAATAGGGTGTTTGACAGGTTGGTTAGAACCATTGATTAAAGCTGTTTTTTACTGTAGCATGTGAGAGCTTTTATACTGTAGCAATTTTTTTATTGTTACTGTAGCATGTGAAAGATTTACACTGTTCATAACCGAGATTATGGTTAGGGCTGAGCTTGCAAACAAGACATAAGTATGAAAGTTGCTTTATTTGCAATTCTTCATTTATGGTATTGAATGGAGTGTAAACCATGTTCAAGGATGTCTCCAAGTGCGTGCCATAGTTTTGGATCTTGGACAGGTTTTAGAAGGTGAGTTTGTGAGGAGTTTTAAGAGTTTTTTTTTTTTTAAGGGGGAAAAAAAAGAGCATTCTGTGTTAAGAGTGTAAAAAAAATCTACCAGTAAGACATAGATTTAACGCTAGATCTTTTATCAAGTAGCTTTGTATTATCCTAGCTATTTTAATTTGTTATGATTTTGAGGTGATGTAATAGTTGAAAACTGTCACTTATGGTAGGTTTCTTTTTCAGAGCTTACCATAATTTTTTTCCCTTTTGAACGTTTGTTGGCCTTAATACACTTTACTTGGGAATATCAATTTGGATCGTATAAAATCTTCTTGGTGGAATTTTGTGTGTGGAAGGGTGGTTTTTCACTTTAGAGAATGATGAGAAGTGCCACCAAGACAATATGTAGGGATCGTGGAATTTTATGTGGAAATGGGTTGCTCCTTTATGGAGAAGGGTGTTGGATATTACCAGGACCCTTAGTACAACATGTAGGGAATGTACCTCTATGTCGCGAGACCTTGGTTTGATTTACGGCTGACTAATTTTCAATTTTAATGGATCAAACATGCAGGCCTTAGTGGTATTATGTTGTAGGCATGGAATGTTGCTGTCATCGCAGTGAAAATAATTGAGTGCTGTTAGCTTAAAATGGGGCGCCATGTTATTTGAAAAAATCATCACAACTTTCTTTGTGGTTTTTGATTTTCGAGTTTCATGAACATTCATGTGCATCCACTAATTTTTTTTAGTTGTTAAGAGTTTTGATTTCTTCATTGACGCCAGCCTCACCTTTTTTATTCTGTATTTTATCATTTGCGGTGAGCAGGTTGTCCTTTTCTGACGGTTGTGGCCAATGGAGCGGCCTAATGGTCATAGGAGGTTGAGGACAAGTGATCATCATGGTCAAGAAAACGGTGATGTCATTCCATCTAGTGTGGGAGATGACCTTGATCCGTGGACTGCATGGGCATACAAGCCTCGGACCATTTCAATGTTACTTGTTGGCGCATGTTTTCTTATGTGAGGATTCTGCCAATTTTGAAGTTCCTATATAGATAGTGTTTTTTTCTTTTTTCTTTTTTAATTAAATATGCAATTCTTTGTTAATAATTAATAGTGCATTTTATTTTTATAAGATCAACATTGATAGTAGGTGGTAAATTAAATATCAACTTTCACTTTCATGTTTTTCAACCTGGATTGTCTTGCCTCAACTTTTATAGTTTCTGCAATCCCTGCTTAAGTCATTTAATTCAGAGTCATGTAAATTTGCAGCCTCTCCAGATTCATATGAACCTTTAAACGGAATCTAATGTGAAATCTATTTGTATCAAGGATTAAAATTGGTTCTTTCTACGTAGGAGAATGACTTTTGAATTTCTCCTTCATTATTGACTTATTTATTTATTTGTATTTTGCTTTAACCCTTGTCATTACCCTTTTTCCTTATTGGGCTTTTGTTTTCATTTCATTCTCCACCTTTGGGTCATATAACAAAATGTTGCTAGTTCTAGTGGACTATATTAAGTTGCCAACTATCTAGAGTCTGATGGATAGAACTTCTATAGCAGGAAAATGTTTAGTTCTCCTCATTTGCTTTGCTTCATAGAGTTTGCAAACTTTTAATTTGGATGAGTTCCTGTACTAGATCGGGAAAGGATGCTTGAAGAAGATTCTTTCATCCTTTCTTTGTTGTTCTTTGTTCTCGTTTCTTCGAGTCTCAATGTGATTATGAGAATTTTGTGCATTTTGTCTTTTCATTTTCAATGTCTCTCAATATCAGAGAGAAGTCTTAAAAATTGTCCATTTTGTAGCATATGAAAGTCGAATTATAAAAAATCAACATGCATTAGATGAGCTTATCTTGCCATGCTGCTGTTTTGACGCAATGATTGGGTTTATTTGCATTAAATAATATTTTTCTTTTTTTTTTTTTTCCTTTTTTTACCCTGCATGCATTTACCAGATGGGCAAGTGGGGCATTGGATCCAGAAAGTACTATTTCTGGAGATCTTGTTACGTCAGTGAAAAGGTATGTTCTTATTTATTTGTATTTACCAATGTCTCTATGCAATATCTTTGTAGAATTTTTCTCATCTTTACTAGAATTTTTTTCAACACTTTGTGTCTTCTATTTCTTGTAGGGGCATATGGGCAATGATTGCAGTTTTTCTTGCTTATTGCTTGCTGCAAGCCCCTTCTTCGTAAGTCCTTGGATACAATTTTTGTGAATATTTATTGTTATCCAATTAATTGTTAACTCTGTTAATATATTCTTACTTCCATATCTTTTTTCTGAGACTAAAATATCATGTTCTTAAGTTGCGTTGTGATTTTTTGAGGCATAAGTCATATCTTTGTTCAACTTTCCTTTCTGTCTCCTTTTGACCCTTGAACTTGGGAGTTTGTAGTATCTTGTGTGATTGGCATTTCTATCCAATTTAATTTTGAAGGAAAGAGTGATTGATATGGGTAACTGAATTGCCTTTGTTTTGGAAGTCTCTTTGGCTGCCGGTCACCTTCTCTGTAGCAAGTTAACTGTAACAATAAATATAATTTACATGCAGTGGGTTTTGCAGCATATTTATGCTTGTAAAAAAAGGAGATCGTTTGTTTGGATCATGTGCTATTTGTTTTTGTTGTGTTTTAAAATGAATATTAAAAAAAAAAATGAATTGAATTGTTTTCTCAAAGTTTCTTGTAGTTTTTGGTTGAGCCTGTTGGCAGTTGGTATTGTTTGCTGATGTGAAACTTAATACAGGATTTTGATTAGGCCACATCCTGCAATTTGGCGCTTAGTTCATGGAATGGCTGTTGTTTACCTTGTCGCTCTCACATTTTTGCTTTTTCAGGTTGGTTTCTCTGCTTCCTTTGTGTTTAGAATGGATTTTTCCTCTCTTTTTGTCTTTCCAATATATATATATTGTTGTGTCCTCCTTTTGATTTTATCTAGAGTCTTCACTTAAGTTTTTATCACTTTTCGCCTTTTAATCTTCGTCATTTATTATTTGATTGATCGCTATTGCGTCATGGTAACATTGCAATTTCTCACTTTCCAGAAGCGTGGAGATGCTAGGCAGTTTATGAAATTTCTTCATCCAGATCTTGGTGTTGGTAATGCAGCTCTTGATAGCAAATTGTTAATTAGCTCATGGATTTCTCTTTTTTCGACCATTGTAGCTTCTGGAAGAAATAGCTTATATGGTCAGATATTTCTTGAAACTTTCTAATATCTGTATCTATTGTATTATTGCGTGCAGAACTTCCAGAAAGATCCTACGGAGCTGATTGCCGCATATATCTTCCTGAAAATCCTACAAGCAGGTTTAAGAATGTTTATGTATGATTTCTTCTTTGTGAACCTATCTACATTTTACATTTCCTCATTTTATGCTCTTCTCATAGTGAAGCAATCTTCTAATTTTGTTTTTCCTTCTGTTTAGGAGACACTTTTTGATGAATTTGTTCCAGCTCATATTATTGGATGGTGGGGAAAAGCTATATTGATCCGTAATCAGCCTCTTCTTTGGGTTCTATCAATTGGATTCGAGTTGATGGAGGTTACTTTCTTGACCTAATTTAGTACCTTATATTTTTATTCTCTGTATTCAGCTCAACTTAATTTCCTTCTCTCTCCTTGAGTGGAGGTTGTCTATCTTAACATCTCTAACATTTGACATTTGCATAATTTGTATGCTCAAGTGGCCATATTGATTGTATAATGAAGCTTATTTTGGCATTTCAGCTTACATTCCGCCACATGTTACCAAACTTCAACGAATGCTGGTGGGACAGTATTATTCTTGATATTTTGATCTGCAACTGGTTTGGTAAGAGCTTAAGTTTTTTAAAATTTTGGCCTGTCATGGTTGCTTTCTTCTGTACTCATATAATTTACCCTTGACTGTAAAAGTGAAGGAAACTAGTAATTTCTTTGAGTTATCTACTTTTTATTTGGTCACTGGGGATTTCTTAACTACAACTAAAAGCCCTCTGAACAAGCTTCTTGTGGTGTATATTCTGCAGGTATCTGGGCAGGAATGCATACAGTTAGATACTTTGATGGAAAAACGTATAAGTGGGTCGGGATTAGCCGACAGCCTAATATTATTGGAAAAGTATGTTTTCAGCTGTGCGCATAAGTTTCAAATAGTTGATAGACAGTTAATATAAGTCTTTTAGCAAGACGTTGAAAATTGCATTGTAACATATGGTGTAGAAAGACAATCGCCTTGCCTGGCCTTTCTGTGGGAGAAAATTTTCCCCCCTCGTATTCTGTTTTTCATGGAGCTTTGTTTTTTAAACTACATTGATTTGAAGATGCCTTTTCTACTGTTTCAGGTTAAAAGGACATTAGAACAATTTACGCCAGCTCAGTGGGACAAAGATGAGTGGCATCCCCTGCTTGGTCCATGGCGTTTCATTCAAGTTCTTTGCCTTTGCATTGTGTTCCTTACAGTAGAGCTTAACACATTCTTTCTCAAGTTCTGTCTGTGGATTCCTCCTCGAAACCCTGTTATCGTCTATAGGTTGATATTGTGGTGGCTAATTGCAATTCCGACAATTCGCGAGTACAATTCATACCTTCAGGATCGGTACTCTCTCTCCCCCTCACCCCTTGACAAAATCATGTGTGCACCTCTTGGCCTTACTCTTTTCCCATGTGTTTTTTAAGGAGAGCTTTATAGATATGCCATATTTTTAGACTATGGATTGAAATATGCCATATAAAATTTTTTAAAAAAAAAAACCCTCTGAAAAAAAGCCACAACCCACTTTTTTTTTTTTTTATAAGTTTAATCTTGTATTGATTCTTGTGAGTGGCATATAGTGTAAAATTTTTTTTTGCAAATGATAAAAGTCAATTCACTTTTCAATAAGGTGGCAGTGGTATAAATATTCCCTTTTTTTTTGTTTCCTTTTCTAAGCACCATGTGAATCATGCAGAAAACCGGTGAAGAAGGTCGGCGCATTTTGTTGGCTTTCCATTGCTATTTGCATAGTTGAACTTCTCATTTGCATTAAGTTTGGACATGGTATGTCTTCTTTAATCGGTCTTGCAAAAAGTACCTTTGTTACTTCAGTTTGGTTAATTACACCATCTCGATTATTTCAACGACGCTAAACTTCTTGATTCTGCCAGGATTATATCCTAAACCTATGCCCTTATGGCTGGTAACTTTTTGGACATCTGTTGGAGCATTCCTCATGCTATTCCTTATTGTTTGGTCGTGGCAATCACATCGAAGTTTAGTGAAGAAGAGGCATTGATTTTGAACTCTTTCTCTACATTATTCTTTGATTCCTACCTTTTCCTGAAGTTTATCCTTCCATGTAAATACTGATCCTCTTTATCAAAATTGTAAATGCATATTCTCTTAGAGTAGTGGATCACAGTTTCTTGAGCCAGAGAATATTATCAATTCTTTCTTGTTAGGTAGTGGGAAATGCCTATACTGGAAGGCTCATGAGTTAACGGGTTGCCACCATTACTGGCAAATTTTTCCCCGCTGCAAGAATCCCATTTTAAAGTTCCAGCTTTTTGTTAGTTTGGCCTCTTATGGCTCAAAGTCTAGTCAAGGCCTCAAATTGTATTTCATGACTTAAATGGTATAGCCTTTATTCTTTGTGCCACATGACTTGGTCACTCTTGACTCTTTATTTGGATGATAAGTTTATTTATTTATTTATTTTTTTTTTAAACTTAAAGGTGGGTGTTTGAACTCTATACTTTTAGTTAGAATCAGGTATGATTTTACTGCTAAGGGAGTCAGATATGGTTTTATTGTTAGGTTACATTTACAACCATATTTAGATGATTAGTTTTACTTGAAAGCATTGGATAATAATTTCGTGCTTGTTGGTTTCCGATAAACTTGGGTTTTGTTTCTTTGTTTAATTTATAACACACGTGTGACGTGTGTATTTTGCTGGAATGCTAAATTTGGAATTGTGCATTGTGTCACTGAATTAGCACATAATTACACCATCAACCATTGCCACTTGTTGCGGAAATCTAGAGCATTTTTTGTATGTAACATTGTCAATTAAAGCTTAAAGTATACAACTAATGGTAAATTTGATTAAGAATAAGTTAAAATTTTATGCTAATGCTAAATTATACACTTCACGCATGAAAATCATTCTCCAAATTAAAATGCAATATTTATGGACACATGCTGTATTCTACCAAATTTTGACATTTAGTTGCTATTGTTAGTTTTTGATTTTTGAAAATTAATTTTTTTTCTTTTGTATGTTTCAAAATTAAAATTTTTGCTTTGATATTAGTATTTAAAAGAATAGTATTATTTATTTGTCTAACAAATCTGATAACTGTAATATTCGAATGCTTTTCTAGGCAAAGGCCAAAGGTAATGTTAGCATTGATATTTGTTACAAGGGTGTTTGGTAAATCAATTTGAACTAAAAAAAATTGGTTTATTGTAGTTGTTTTTTGCTTTATATTATAACATCCTATAGCTTTACACTATTATTGATTCAAACCGATGTGTCAAACATCTTACAAATTTTATTTTTGCTGCGTGGTAAACTAAAAAAAAGAGTTCCTATTTCATCCTTTAAATTATCCAAACCGTTCTATCATGTCCACTACAACTAAAATAAACAGAATTGAGAAACGTGATATAAGATAAAAAGAAAAATCATACTTTGTAACACAGATTTGTTCGTGAGCCTCGGGTCTCATTTTGTCTTTAAACTCAACTTTTGCCTCTAGAGAAATTAATCAAAACATAACATTTAACCCACTTCTTAAATTTCTCCAAGAGGGTGTTTGGAAAAGTGGTGGAAACCAGTGGTGGGAACCACTTTTACTGTAGCGTGTGAGAGTTTTACACTATAACATATTTTTTTTATTGTTATTGTAGCATATAAAAACTTTACACTGTTTATAACTGAGGTTGTGGTGGGAACTAAGTGGTTCCCACTGCTGCAAAATTCCCCTTAAGAAAAGTCAATAAACTAGCACGTTTTCATCCCAAAAAAAAAAAAATTATCTTATCTTACATATATAAAAGGTATCTCATCGTATCTTATTTTACTGGTATAAAAGTGTGAATGTGTACTTGAAGATTCATTCTCCCATTTTCGTCCATGAGTTTTGTTCCCGTCTTGCATTTAAAAACAAAAAAATGTAGTTTGGTGCGCGCATAAACATTAGTTCTTTTTAATATTTTTTCTTCATGCAAAGATTGGTTTAAATGACCCTTTTGGAATTGACCAGTGCTGGAACCAACAAGTAACAAGAAGTAAGGATCACTCTCTAAACGTTTTTTTTTTTTTCTTGGTTTGAATAATTAGAGGGGTTATTGTCTGAGTTGGACTTGAAGGAGACCAAGCAGTCTGTGAAATGGGGGCGAGGGGGAAGCATTAAGACGCCTATAGAGACTACAAAAGTAGATCATAAGGGGATAAGATATGCCTGGCAAGTGGCAAGACAAGGCAAAGCCAAATAATCTCTCCCAAAACTTCACCATTGCCTCTTTGTCTCCCCCCCCCTCTCTCTCTCTATCTCTTTCTCTCTCTGTAGCTGTTTCTTAATGCAGTCACATGTGTGTGTACGCATGCGGGCGTTTGTTGTCCCATCACACCCTTATAATTGTCGGCCAATTCTTTCAATCAAACTCTTTCAGCATCACTTCAATTCAAATACAAATAGAGTCCAGTTACCTGTGGGGAGCTATAAATAGGTCTTATTTCTTAGGTTAGTGGAAGTATCATGTCTCTTTCTAAGCCTAGCGAACAAGTGTCCTAGGGACCGGACCGTGTGCATTTTAAAAAAAGCAATTCTATTCAGTTCCGCATAAAACTAGCTCTTCAAATGACACTAAAAACCATTTTTGTGGCGCAAAGTTAACAGGCATCTGAGTCCAACTTTGCTCTCTCACGGATCGGGTCCCACCCCACCTCATGAGGTGTGAAGGAACGGACCTCAGCAACTAGATGCCATTTTGTTTTAGAAAGGGTTTAGTGGACTCTTGAGTTATTAGTAATAGTAACGTTAGATCAAATCGAATTATTGATGTTTAGATTAAGTAGTATTTTACATCTAACAATATTTGATGACAGTAAGACGGTTTGAAAAGTACTCACTATGTGTAATTTTAATGATTTTGTATTCTATGCGGAACCTTCTTTCTTCCCCTTTCCTTCTTTCAAAGGCCAGAAAGATTTTCTTGAAATAAACATGTTTAAATCTACGTGTGTTCTTGTTCTTTATTTTTATCGCACTATTTTCGTAACAGTTGCTATTGAATTGCATATAATCTGTCTGTCCACATTGTACAACATTTTTCACTTGACAGATTGAATAGATGTATGATTGCTATTACTTACACCAAATGAATCTTTTACCATAATGAAGACTTGGACAACGCAATAATGACCTTTTCCTTTTCTAAGTGACCACTCTTTGGTAACTAACTTTTAGCTAGTTTCCTCTCACAATCATATTTACCAACACACATCATGACACTAGTTATTTCACTTGGTACAATCACTGAAAATCTCAGCTGTGATCTTCTGTTTTGAGGATTCAAATTTTATTATACCTTCGACCTACTTTATCAGAATTTTCTTCCAACTTTGGAGTGCAGGGAGCTTTTCTTTTGCAAATTATTTCAAGGCAACCACAATTTTGGTTGAGAATGTAAAATAGTGGGGGTCCTTGAAGCAAAAATATAGTTTCTTGCTAGGTAGAAAATAGCATTGTGGGAAGTTTTTTCTTCCATACAGTCCTTCCTCTAACAATCTCTTCATTTTTAGGCTCCTCTTTAGTTTGGAGAAGATGTGTATATCTCAATGGCCCTTTGTCAAAGGCCCCCAGAAATCCATTGCCCTTCATAATTTTAGTGGCCAAAGAAAATCCATTCAGTATGGTGATATCATTAATATCTTGGCTCACTCCACTGTCAAGTATCTCATCTTCATCTGGTTGACAAAGTGATTGAACTATATCCGAACTCCCGCATTCCTTCCGGTATTCTAGGGTGATTTCGGATAGTTGGTGAGACTCCAAAATATGGTCAGGTATGGTCTGTGGAAACAGATGGAGAAAATCATAAGATGAGAGTGATTTTAAAGGTCAAAAACAGACTAGAGAGTATTGCTAGAATATTTTTGTTTTTTTTACCTCAAGCATCCATCTTACATACTTTACATTGTTCACATGGTGGTTCATGTCCAAGTCACTTCTCTTTGGCTACAAAACATAAGCTTAATTGATTAGTTGTACATAGATGGCTTGAGCTATTGGAAGTTTGGATCTTTTTTTATTTTTTATTTTTATACCTTTAAGTCATTGTTCAAATACTTTGCCTTATCATCCAACTTGACAATTTTCACAGGGACATCTTCTATGATTGCTTGCTTCTCAATAAACCAAGGTGAAATCTCAGCCCTCGCCTCTTCTGGCATCTTCGAGAGACGCCTTGTTTTCAGGTTCATCATGACCCAGGTGCTGTTTTATAATTTAGCATAAGCATGAATGGTGAAAAAACTAAAGCAATATTGGTGATGAAAATGAAAAAAACGAGGGACTTTCTTTCAAGAAAACTTACCTGGTTGCACGTGCTAAAATATGGCCTGTGGCTCGACTTCGGATTAGCCAGTCTCGCCGCATTCCATTCTTGCCTGAAGCCCCAACCCACGTGTCAATTTCTACTATCTCTCCCCTGCAGACTCCAAGTTATACAATTTGCTGCAGATTAGAACGGATTCATTCTAGGAAAAAGGGTTGAGGAAAAGTAGCTGTTGTATTTTCCATATTCCAACTCTTGTCAAATTTCTGGTCTTTTTATGTTATGGTTTCATACTACAAGTACTGTTTTTTATGCCAGTGTAAGAACATGAAAACTAAGATTAGACTGACCAGATTGGATACTGATTAACTTGAACTTGCATTCTTGAGACAACCCATATGAGGTTGTTCCTCGTCATTCCATGTGTGGCACCAAATCCGTCACTAAGTAGACCAGACATCCATACGTGATTTAATGCCGTTTCCTATACAACAAACTCAAAAAAAAACTTTATAAGAACGCGCGGGATTTTTCATGCGAATTGTATAAAAAAATACCCCACTAATAGGCCTTGTTCTAGCAGTTTTGCTTACTTTTTCATTTTGATGTGATTTTGAATCATCAAGCAAAAGTTCAGAAACACACACTATCAGGGAGGATACCCCACTGAAGAAAACAAAACGAAGTCGTCAAATAGTACAATTTGTTACCTGAAGAAGATTAAGGATGCTCTCCAAAGTTGTAGTCTTATCAGGTCCAACCTCATAGGACCTAATAACAACTGTCTGTCTGTATCCGACACCGCCTTCAATGATGACACCATGACGAAAAGGATCAACCAACTGCTTCTTTGTTGGGATATTCTGTCGAATTCTCTCGGCAGTGACAGAGTCATTTTTAGTAACAGAAGCAACAGAAGTGGTGGCTGCTCCAATCTTCTGGCTCAGCAAATCAGCCTTACCACTTGACCTCGGAGAAGTCCCGTTAATTTTTATGTAATTCAGATTCTTCATATTTTGGTCATGATGATTATCTCTATTGGAAGAACACTTTATAACATATGAGGTTGGACATGAAAAAGCAGCCATTATTTTGTGCTGATATGTTGGTACTATAATTTTGGAGAAGTTGGAACAGAGAAACGGCAGTGATAGGTTTTTATAATTAGTCAGGGAAGGACCTGACGAAAACAAAAGTTGGTGTTCAGGAGACGAAACTAGGTAAGCTTTGTTATAAAGCCGAGCATATCAAGATGGGTTTTTTGTGTGTGTTGAAAAATGTGCTGCAAGTTTGAGCATATCTTAGAAGTAATCGACTAGATACGTGGAAAATGTTCTTTTTTTTGGCTTTTTTGTGTCCATAAAATACAAAGTGGGTAACTATGATTTGTGAGTTTTTGGCGTAGCGTTGGGGGTGTCTGTTTGCTCTTGAAAATTGGGCTTATATTATGAATAATCCAAACTCTGGGAGTTAAAACTTTCTGGTTAAGGGGTTAGAACAAACTGATAACTAAACTCTGGAACTTTTTCAATCAAAAATTAGGAATCCTTTTGACTATATATTCTAGGAAAGTGAAGTTCTGCCTCGTCTGCAAAATGTGTAGGCGTTTCATAACAGAAGCAAATATTTCAAAAACTCCATGTATTTAATGTGCACTTTTTGTTCCCTTAAAAACTTCCTTCATATCAGTTGTCCTGGATGATACGTACCTGTGTAACTTTGTCCCCCAACAATTATGGAACTTCACTGGTACACCAACCTTTCAAAACTTTAATCTTCTTACTTTGTCAGGAAGTTTTTAAACGTACAATTGGGACTAATCTTTGCTGCTATTTGTGGACATGCCGGTCTAAAAAAGTTCAAAACAGTTGTGTTTTTCACTGTATTATTTACAAATCTAGATTCTCTTATATCCCAAATTCTAACGAAAATGTGGTAATAACTCAATATCATGTCCTCGTGCAGCAGTAAAAAATGATTTTATATCTCTATGAGCAGGAAAAGGGTCACATCTTTTGTCTAAATTGTGGGATGTGATGTTAACAGCATCGTCATGACTCCTTAGAGGATTAATTACGAAAGACGATTTGGACTAAAAGAGAGTGGGAATGTCTATAGGGAGAAAGTGAAACATAAAAGTCAATCAGAGAATTGTGACAGGTTTGGGAATATTTTGTCCAATTTTGAATGCCCTTGGAAACATAATAAGACAAGTACTAGATTGATGGTTTTCGTTTGTTTTTATCAACACAAGGGTTGCAGTATCCTAGGTCAGTGCCGATCTTCTCTATGTTTGAGTTTTCAACCACTTCCTGGTTTGTTGGTGGAGTCCAAAATATTCCTTTATCTACCAGTGAAATACAACATATTCCTTTAGATTTCTAATAAAAAAAATTCACAATGAAAACTACTGGATTGTTCATACTGTCGGTTGCCTCACGCCAATATTAAAAAAAGAGTGGAAATGAGCTATAGAGAGCGAGGATGACGACAATGTAAGAAATCTAACCCCAACAAGAAAATCCAAGCAGGTGTCACATGATTTGCAAAAAAGGCTGACCTTGTTGACCCCAAGGATTAAAAAATTTAAATCGCCCTTAGTTTGTTGCCTTTAAAAACGTCACACTTTCATCATTAGGGAAAATCATGGTCCATTTCTACCCACTTTAGCAAACAAATGATAAAAAGGCATTGGAAACTGTAGTAAAAGTTGCCAAGAAATGAAGCATAGAACCCAGGACTAGATTTCCGATTCAAATTTCACCAAATGAGACCAATGGACCAAACACTGTGTGGCAGGTCTAAGGATAGTTTAATAGAAGAGATTCTTTAAAACACTCGCCCAAGAATTTTTCTTCAATCGGCAAATTATCCCTTATCCTTTTTAACTTTACCTCCCAAACTAGTCCCTAAACTTAAAAAAAAAATATTGTACGCCCCAAGTTGATGACAACTGTTGATTTTAGATTGCAACATCATCCAACACATGATGTGATGTGCTTTGTTGCAATCCAAAATTTTATAGGGTGTTTTGTATTATAGTAGGAACCATTGGTTAAAATTGATTTTACAGTTACATATAAAAACTTTTCACTATAACAATTTTTTTTTTTACTATAATACATGAGAGTTTTATATTGTTCAAAACTAGATTAGTAGTTTAAACCGTCCTACACCAAACACCCTTTTAACATATTCCCGTCAAACTGGCTCACATGATATGCACAAGGACGTTTTCGTCCAAATTTTAAAAGTAACCATCGTTTTACAACACTTTGCAACAGTGTGAAAGTTGAAGCCATTAAGTTAGAAATTCAAAAACGAACTCATCATTCACATCATAATAACAATAATAATAATGAAAAAATTAAAAATTAAAAATTAAAAAAAAGTAAAAGCACCAAATGGTAGATACCCAACAAATAAATTATGTCCACCAATACAATTGTAACAAGATTCTTTTTTTTTTTTTTAATAATCGGTTAAGAGAACTTCAATTAAAAGCCACTAAAGGCCAAAATACAGCATAAATTCAGAGCAAACAAAATGGGTGTCATTCACATAACTAGGCAATTTAACCACACTCTTGACTCATAAATGGGTCGATATTACCGATTTTGCCACACAAGCCACATTCTAATCTCATGAACCCTAACCAAACCCTTCGTACCGAGGGTACATACAACCAACATAGACTGTCGCCTAGTCAGACACCTACACATCTTCCGCCTTTAACAGGCAGACGAGACACTCAAACATCAACAGGAGGTGGGAGACCACTTCCTCTGTTACAACCTAAAAAAGACAAAGGTATACAAAAGAACAAGTCACAAAAAGACCGCATACTCCACCACGGTCGACAGTACCCAGCTCCCGCAATGCCAGCCACCCAAAAATTTCCTCAAACCAACTCCAGCCACGTGCCCACCTGAGTAACCGCATCGCCCCTCCACAGCCAAGCCAGCCCCACCGCTGCCCACCCCCACCTGGTGGCACAAACCCAACAATAACTAAGCCCCTCAATGCCGTTGCCCAACAGAAAGCACCAAGCCCATCAAGCGAGTGGCAGACCCAAACAACCATCCCCACAATTGTCTGACCCAGCCCAAACCTGGAGGAGATCCGAGCCTCCCCCAGCCTCCACGAATGGCAGCAGCTCTCCCTCCACGGTCCCCATCTCAGCACGTTTCCTCTCTCTTGGTGTCACGAGCCCCGGCTCTGCGTAACTCGGCTGACAATAGCCTCCTAGACGAGGATTAGAGGCCAGAGGCCTAGCGACGTGCCAACCACCGGCCTTTGGTATATTCTCTGTTGAAGACTCTCTTTCTCTCTCTCGAAGACTTTCTCTCTCTCACGTATTTTAGGAGTGAATTTAATCTCCAAGTTAGTAAGTAAATTAAAACCATGATTGTAACAAGATTCAAGACAGGTGACTAATTGCAAAAAATGCAAGTGTTTGCATAAACCTTTACAATATTAACCAAGATTGGCGAAAAAAAAAAAAAAAAGGAAAAATGAACCCATAATTACACATCAAATTGACTGAAAGAAGCTAAAACTTATCGGGTGCACCCGACCCATAAAGTGCACACTATAAAACAGCATAAAAATGACAATACAGTACAGTCTAACCACCAGCCAGGATACCACAAAACTGGTAAGTAAAAAAATGCGTTACATTCTCTTGCAATATTTTTATAGGAAAAAATACTTTTAGTTCACATAAATAACTGGACAATGGACATCCAAGAAAGTAATAAAAACACTTAAGTAACTTCTGCACAAATGCAGACAAGATTAACAATCATAGACTAAAGCAATGGTGAAAGAGAAGTCGAAAGAGATAGTAAAGAGTCTCTATAGAAAACTCTAAATATTAACCTTCATAAGGTTGCGATGATACCATCCTTTGGCTCTGTCAAATGATCGACAGAGGAACTTGTTATTAAAATGTGCATGTGGAAGAGCGTGCATGAGAAAGAATCCATTCGATCTCATTTCTTGGCAAAAAGTTACTCACAAGTTACATCACATCTGTTGGTCGCACACACACATAACATGAGCACCTGTCCAGCATTATTTTTCTTGTTAAGAACGAAAAAGAGAGACTTAGCATCCAAGTATCCCATTATAGTTAAAACGCCTTTGGATTCACTCAAATGAAAAGAAGAAAAAGACTTATAAAGGATGCTCATTCAGCCAGCCCAAAAAGGAGCAAAAGGGTTAGATCTCAATGGCTGTAAAAGGAGACACATTTGAATTTTAAAAATTCTTTTTTATGTCTTTGCTGTGAAGAATAGCAAGGGAACTTAAGGTTTTTTATTGGAAGGCTAATCTTCTGAAGAATACTAATCTATTCGAGCAAGAATTCAAGAAAGAAATGAAAACCAAATTTAAACTGTACCTGAAAAGGTAGCAAAATTTACTTCAGAGGCTTCATACCCTGCATACATTGCACAAGAGTTTGAGCTCTGTATTAGTGCCCAAATACATTAATACAGATCATTATAATGAGATGACATGAACATTGCATAAAGATTTTATCAAGGACCTAAAGAGGCCACTGAAAAATGGTAATGTTACAATCACAGATATGTTTGGTTATGAGGGGAAAAAACATAATATTCACTTAAAAAAAGACAGATTTTTTTAACATCAAATTGAGTACAAGCCAAAGGAACTATTGAATAAGGTGTTTTACCTTAGAGGCCCTTAATTCATTGACTGCCATTCGAAGAGAATCATCCGATAGTATCAAGCGGGATAATGCCCCTGTGCTTAATCTGAAATAGTGATAGAGATCACTGTAAGTGGAATATTAATCAAATACAAACTATTTTCTTTCTTTCTTTCGTTTTTTTCCCCAGAAGGAAGTACAATCTATTTTCCGGTCGGCAATAAATCAAGTCATTTAAACAAAGGGAGCACTCAACTTTACTGGTTTAACATGGACTGGAAATTCTAGTTTGAATCGGGTAAGCCACAATAATTAATCAGCCAATTTATTCTTTTCCCTTCTAGGTTCCATCACTTTTTTTTTTCCACCTTCAGTTGGAAATATCCTTTTCATCCTACAGATGACAGAAGGAAAGTGCGCAAATTTAACAGTCTATGACAGCTAAGATAACAGTGTCTCACCAATTATCATATGGTACAATTTTATTGTTATTTCAACGTTATTACTCTAGACATGCTATAAAATATCCAAAATTACCTCTCAATCGAGGCAGTCACATTCTCCTCAGATTAAAATATGACAGACAGAAGATGTGCCTTGCATACGCTTGTTAGCATGCAAGAATCTATAGGATATGAAGTAGAATTTTATACCCTAGATACTTTGCTGCATCTGCTACTGAACCCTCAACTGCAAACATTAGATCCAACAGAGCTTGCATTCCCTGTAGTTAAAGGGAAAAATAAATAAATAAGGATTTCACATGACGTGCTCTTACAATTTGCTAATTACGATGCAAACAAGTAAGATCAGTTTGATTGCTTTTGTTGCTTCTAAAGGTGATTATCATAGAATTTCAGTAATAATTGGAGTTTGGTAAACCTGCTTTTGGTTAGATGATATCATATAATCCGTTTACTAGAAAGAATCATCAGAAGCAGTTTGTTTGGTACAGCCATCTAAAAGCAATTGGCGCTTTACAGCAGTTTTGAAAAGCTAAAAGTTCTAGCTTTTAGCTTCTACTATCACGAATCCCAATATAAAATTCTTTACGAAGCACAACGATATCAAACTGGTTATCTATTCAAAACATTCTTTTGAACATAATGAAAAATGATCCAATGCATACCAGAACAAATTTAGGATTTTTCGGTCCAATTTGAGGACCACAATCTAACCCTCTAATTGTAGACTTTGGTGGAAGAATTTGAAGCAGCTCTCTAGGAGGTGAATAAGCTTCAAGATCCACAGGATTCCTCACTAGCCCACGACACATGAAAAACAAGCTTTTAGCTCTAGTAAAAGGAAACATTCGAATAAAGCCAGATATATCGCAGAAACATTATTATAAACTAAGCAATTAATTGATTGCACAAGCTTTCGAAAATGGCCGAAAGAATTGAAAGCGAATTTTTGATCACATACCTTTAAGAGCTAAGAGAGTGCGAAGGCGTACCAAAGCCGAAGCACGGTTCATGTGTTGCGATCGGTCCTCAACAGCCTGGTCAAGACTAAAAGATCAAAAATCAAAACTCAAACCCTAACCCTAAACCTAAACCTAATCCTAAGCAACGCGCCAAGCAGAGAAAGCAGGAAATGGACCCAAACCTGCGCAATGACGCCAGTAGGAAGGTGCTTGAGACGAACAGCAGACTCTCGCTTGTTGCGGTGCTGTCCCCCAGGCCCCGAGGCCTTGAAAGTGTCCATCTCGCACTGGCTCAACAGTTGTTCGTCCGTCAGTTCCAGAAATCCCTTTCCGGAGTTCGAGCACCTCACGGAGAAGAGCCTGTGTTGCCGCGGTTGCAGAAATGCCGTGCTTGGGATTCTTCCTGTTGTGATTAGCTTCACCAACGGCGATGAAGAAGACGACGACGACGGAGTTGAAAACAAAGTCGACCTTCCGGCGCCGCCATTGCTGATTGACGCTCCGAGTAATCGGAAGAGCTTAATGGAAAAAAGCTTCCGCATGGAGAGCAACTCGGTCGCCGCCATTTTTTATTTTGCCTGAAGCTTTGAATTTCTGATCATTCCGGAAACGAAGCTTCTTCTTTGGCGGGAGATTTGGGCGGATTGGTTATGCAGGTTTTTCTGTGAAATTGGAGGGATAAATAAAAATAAATAAATAAATCTCATCCTTGATAATTGCTGCTGATTGTTGGTTTAGAAGGAGATTGTTGTTCATCGAGTTGGCGAGATTATCCTTGGGAGTTGGACTTTGTAAAGTTTCAGCCCACGTGCTCCTTGGTTTTGGGCCATGTCTGGAGCCCAGTATCCTTTACATCGTATTCAAATGCTGTCTAAAAATTTTTGTACCAAAATAATGTCTAATTAACTAGATTATCACATATCATTTTAAAAAATTTAAATAATGTACATATTTCTCAGTAAATAATGTGTCATTATATGATTAATTGGCTATCAATAATTGAACTGAGAATTTAAGTCTAGATATAATCTACACTACATGGTAAATCTACAAAAGTGGAGTTAAAATATAACAAATTTTAAAAAAAATTTAGGAATAGTAAAAATTATATAGTAATTATTATGATGATATTGTTATTTGATACTAATAAATGTACATTGTGATCATTTTAATGATTTTAAATGTTATTTTATCTCCAAAAAATTATCATTTGTAATATGGTTTTAATTAATTATTGTATTTCCAAATAACCAGTAAATTTGTTCTATATGATTTTTCTCAACTAAAATGTGGGAATTTCACATTTCATAATAAAAAATGTTGAAATTTCAAGAATTTAAAAGATTGTAGAGACAATTATAGTTTAAGATTTTTATTTTTTTTTGGAGTAGTTTTGTTTTCCTCTCTCTTTCTTCTCTTTTATGATTATCATGGGCTTAAACAAAGGGAGTTTTTGGGAACAATAAACTATCAAAAATTGAGTCTCTGCCGTGTCATAACAAGTTACGAACTAACATAGCGTTTTGTGCATAGGTTTAAGCTAGTTCAAACTAGTGTTTAAAAGAGCAATGATTGAGATAGTTTAAACTTTGTGAGACAGTTTTAAACTAGACAAACTACCCAAAAATAAGAACTAAATGCCGCTTGCATTGGGCGATTTTTCATTTTTTTAATCCTCTAAAAACAAAGAATAAAACATGTTGTTGTTGTTGTTGTTGTTAACTTTAAAAATATCTCATGAACTATGGTAACGACTCGTAAAACGAGGATCGTTAAATTAAATTAAATACGATAGTTAAACAGAGTAAACGAACATAAAGTAAGTGAATGTAAATTAAATTGTTCAGCCGAAATCTCATCGGCAGTCACCATCACGTAGATACTTACCACGAAGGTGGGTAAGTAATTAAATAGAAATTAAATAAATATTAATATAAGACTGATGAAAATCATTATTTTTAGAAATAAATTATGCTATGTATCTGACATAGACAATATCGACATCTAGATAAGTCGAACAATACACTTATCATGCAACAATTTTACAGAAAATACTATTTCTACTCATGCTCCTTCTGCTCCAAACCTGGGGGGAAAGGTTTTAAAAACAATAAAATGTGAACGGAAGGCTCAGTAGGATAATCAATTAAAACATATTATTCAAAACTCATAGTTGTAGAGAAAAGAATTATTCACAAATCATCCTTGCTGGAAAAAAAAAAAAAAGAAAAGAAAAAGCCTCAAGATCTTAACGAAATCAATAAATACTTACTTGTAAGAAGCTTGATAAAATATCTCCATATGGGTTTTGGAAATTCGAAAAGAATATCAATGCACAATAACTTCTAGATCAAAGATAGAAATAATTCTCAAAACCATTTAAGAATTAAACTTGGGCCAAAACAATTTATAAAAGAAGGCTACCAAAGAAGGGATAGAAAATATCCTACCTCATTTTGAAATTCAATACCATTAGCTCCAGACAAAATTTAACATAAACACCATCAACGTTTAAAACCTTAGAAATTGCATTTAAAGTCAAAAATTTCATTCATCAAATATCATTATGTTGATTTAATTATCAATGTACCTTTTGACTCAAAATAATTATGACATAAAATCATAATCCTTTTAAAACATTTCTAGATCATTAAACGTTAAAAACTAAGAGTAAAAATATCATTTTATGGTACTTAGTCGACCAACCTAACATTCAAGGTCTGCCTGCCGAACTGTAGATATTTGGCCTACTAGCCATCTGAATCCAGCCTGCCGAGGCTCAAGTTTGGGTTGTCAATTTGTCGAAAGCTAGAAAATTTTAGGTTTTGAGTCTCAGCCAATCTAAGCTCAAAAGCTCATTTAAACCTGTTATTTCAATTATCAGAGTATGGGTAACACTTAAATATGATAAAATAACAAAATATAACACTTTTAAATACTTTTCAACAAGTTTTCAAGCGAATCCAAGGATTATTCTGAAAAATAGAAAAATGTAAAAACTAGTTTAAATCTCATTTTTGTTCAAACAAAGCTCGGATTCATGTTAATTTAAGTTCCACAAACCCAGATTGAATGTTATTTAAGCTTAAACATGTTTGGATTGCAAAATTACATAGAAGATTTAAAATGAAAATCAAAAACTTTGGAGAGAAAAAGGCTAACCTCAAATGGATGTTTTTGAAAAAGATTTATGGCTTGAACTTTGTTTCTTGG
The DNA here is from genome assembly GCA_025403435.1 of Artocarpus heterophyllus. Classification (NCBI taxonomy): domain Eukaryota; kingdom Viridiplantae; phylum Streptophyta; class Magnoliopsida; order Rosales; family Moraceae; genus Artocarpus; species Artocarpus heterophyllus. Next base: position 1,935,109 of record CM046339.1, on the reverse strand, counting down.
CCCAAATCAGTGGAAAAATTCAAAGGAAGAGAGAGAGAGAAGAGAGAGCCACAAGAGAGAGAGCAAGAGAGAGAAAAGAGAGTAGGAGAGAAAGTGGAAATGAGAAAAAAATAAAAAGGAGGCTCAAAGGCATTTTTGTAAATAAGAAGAAATATGGTACAAATATGTCATTTGGTATTTTAAAACCAAAAATCAAATTCTCAAATATAACAAATGCAACAAAATTTTAAATGACTAAAATTAACATCAAAATCTCACTTGGAACACTTAATAATTAAATTTAACATAACCAATTAACAAACATTACATCCCACCCTCCTTAAAAGAAATTTTGTTCTCGAAATTTTTAAATATCTAAAGTTTGAAATTATAAATAATACTATGTACTCAAATATAACTGTAACGATATCTGTCCCGACTTAAAACTTGAAAAATCAAAACAAAACAGTGAAAATCTCACAGGTTTAGTTCTTGAAAGGTCTGAAACCTAAGCTTTGGTGCTATTATTGTAACGACCCATAAAAAGAGGATTGTTAAATTAAATTAAATACAGTTAAACAGAGTAAATGAATGTAAATTAAATTGCTCAGCTGAAATTTCATCGGTAGTCACCCTCACGTGGATGCTTACCACAAAGGTGGGTAGATAATTAAATAAAAATTAAACAAATATTAATACATGACTGATGAAAATTATTATTTTTAGAAATAAATTATGCTATGTATCTGACAGAGACAACATCGACATCGACATCAACATCGGGACAAGTCGAACAGAACAAGTATCATATAACAATTTCAGAGAAAATACTATTTCTACTCATGCTCCTTCCTCTCCAAACCTAGGGGGAAAGGTTTTAAAAACAATAAAACGTAAGCAGAAGGCTCAATAGGATAATCAGTTAAAAGATATTATTCAAAACTCACAGTTATAGAGAAAACAATTATTCACAAATCATAATTACTGGAAAAAAAAAAAAAGAACTTCAAGATTTTAACGAAATCAATAAACACTTACTTGTAAGAAGTTTGATAAAACATCTTCGTATGGGTTTGAGAAATTCAAAAAGAATATTAATGCACAATAACTTCAAGGTCAAAGATAGAAATCATTTATCAAAACTATTTAAGAATTAAACTTTGGACAAAACTATTTATAAAATGGGGCTATCAAAGAATGGATAGAAAATTTTCTATCTCATTTTGAAATTCAATATCGTTAGCTCTAAACAAAATTTAACGTAAGCTCTATCAGCGTTCAAAACCTTAAAAATTGCATTTAAAGTCAGAAATTTTTTTCATCAAATATCATTATGTTACATTGTTAAATTAATTATCAGTGTGTCTTTTTTACTCAAAATAATCATGACACAAAATCATAATCCTTTTAAAACATTTATAGATCATTAAACGTTAAAAACTAGGAGTAAAAATATCATTTCATGGTGTTCAGTAGGCCTGCCGAACTGCAGATATTCTGCCTACAGGCCATCTAAATCCGGCCTGCCGAACTATTTGAATCCGGCCTGCCGAAGCTCAAGTTCGGCCTGTCGATTTGTAAAAATCTGGGAAATTTCAAGTTTCAAGTCTCAACCAATCCGAGCTCAAAAGCTCATTTAAACCTATTATTTCAATTCTCAGAGCATGGGTAACACTCAAATATGATAAAATAACAAAATAGAACACTTTTAAACACTTTTCAACAAGTTTTTAAGCGAATCCAAGGTTTATTCTGAAAAATAAAAAAATGTAAAAACTAGTTTAAATCTCATTTGTGTTCAAACAAAACCCGGATTCGTGTTGATTTAAGTTCCACAAACCTAGATTGAATGTTATTTAAGCTTAAACATGTTCAGATTGCAAAATTACATGGAAGATTTAAAATGAAAATAAAAAACTTTGGAGAGAAAAGGGCTAACCTCAAATGGATGTTTTTGAAGAAGATTTTATGGTTTGAACTTCGTCTCTTGGCCTAAATCAGCGGAAAAATTCAAAGAAAGAGAGAGAAAGAAGAGAGAGCCACGAGAGAGAGAAAAGAGTGGGAGAGAGAGTGCAAATGAGAAAAAATAAAAAGGGGCTCAAGGGCATTTTTATAAATAAGAAAAAATATGGTATAAATGCGTCATTTGGTATTTTAAAAACCAAAAAACAAATTCTCAAATATAACACATGCAACAAAATTTTAAATGACTTAAATTAACATCAAAATCTCACTTGGCACACTTAATAATTAAATTTAACATAACTAATTTTACTTAAAAGTAACGGACGTTACATTTCACGCTCCTTAAAAGAAATTTTGTCTTCAAAATTTTTAAATATCTAAAGTTTAAAATCATAAATAACAATGTGTACTCGAACATAACTGTAACGACATTTGTCTCGACTTATAACTTGAAAAATCATAATAAAATAGTGAAAATCTCACAAGTTTAGTTCCCAAAAGATCTGAAGCCAAAGCTCTAATACCATTACTATAACGACCCGTAAAAGGAGGATCGTTAAATTAAATTAAATACAATAGTTAAACAAAGTAAACGAACAAAAAAGTAAATAAATGTAAATTAAATTGCTTAGCCGAAATCTCATCGACAGTCACCATCATGTGAATGCTTACCACGAAGATGGTAATTATTTAAATGAACATTAAATAAATATTGATACAAGACTGATGAAATTCATTTTTTTTTAGAAATAAATTATGCTATCTAACATAGATGACAATGACATCAGGACAAGTCGAATAGTACACATATCATACAACAGTTTTAAAGAAAATACCATTTCTACTCATGCTCTTTTTCCGCCAAACCTAGGGGGAAAGGTTTTAAAAACAGTAAAATGTGAGCAGAAGGCTCAGTATGATAATAAGTTAAAACATATTATTCAAAACTCACAGTTATAAAGAAAAGAATTATTCATAAATCATCCTTAGTAAAAAAAAGAGCCTCAAATCTTAACGAAATCAATAAATACTTACTTGTAAGAAGCTTAATAAAACATCTATGTACGGGTTTTGAAAATTCGAAAAGAATATCAATACACAATAACTTCAAGATCAAAGATAGAAATCATTCTCAAAACCATTTAAGAATTAAACTTTAGCCAAAACTATTTATAAAGGGGGGTTACCAAAGAAGGGATAGAAAATTGTTGGAAACAAAGTGCGCAGCGGAATTTTTTTAATTTTTCATCAGAGTAATTTCCAAAACACAAGTTTGACATGTTATATGTATAAATTAAATAGATCTTACTAACCTCAGTGTGCCGAAGAACCTCCGCAACCTTTGTAGAGAAGTAACGTTCCAGAAGAGCCTCAACCAACTGGTCTTCTTTGCTATTCTCTATCCACAACCGGAGTGAGTGTGGGCTCACACGTACAGCTCTTTCACCGGTGACTCTCCTTCCAATCAATAGAGAGAACCCAAAGCTAGTGTTCGTGATTTGTGAACGAAAGCTCTCAGGGAGTTTTCAGATGCTCACTGGAAGAGTATCACTCTTAATCTCTCAAATTGATCTAAGTAAATCATTAGACTCACTCCCTTTTTATACCTATTGGTCCTTGGGGTCAGTCCATATCAGATTAGGTCTCAAAAATCGAAACAGAATCAAGTTCGGATCAATATCTGATAAGATACGCGTGAAAAACGCGTAATCTTAGCTGTCGCGGTCGGCATGCCGAACTGGCCAGTTCGGCAGGCCGAACACGTCATCCGGCATGCCGAACTGCCGAGAAAAAATCTCCGCGAATCTTTTATTTTCCACCCGAGATTCTAAAGGATAAAGTCTCAGTTTTGATTCAAATAGCCCAATAGAAAAGATATCTGATCAAAACAAACTTTATCAAGATAATCTCTAAGAAAATAAATCAATTCACAATAATTCTACAAGTTTATCTTGTTCTAATTGTCCAAAATTAAAACAACCGATAAACAGACAAGAATTATCCGAACGCCATAATTCAACAAGTTCATCTTGAACTAATTTCTTACATAATTAATTCAACCGATAAACAGACATGAATTATTTGATTCTTATAAATTTTAAACCAATCTGATAAATCCGACATAAGTCACCAATTATTGGAAAAGCACGCCGTGTCGTTACAGGATTTTGTGAGCTAGCAAAGGGGACCAAAATGGACCTATAAAGTTCAAGCTCATGATAAATATGAAACCCAATATCCCAGATATACATTTCACAATTATCAACTCCAACGCTACTCCACTAAAAGCTTGGAGCTGCACTCTCGAACTTTATAGAATTACGAAGCTTGTGTAGCTAAGTCTCCATGACATATCATAGTATATCGCATCCCCATATGATCATCCATAATCGGCTTAAGGACAAGTTCTGTCTTACCTTCCCGATTATTTTTATCTTACGTTTCATTGTCTCACCATTAGAAAACTTACCATCCAAAGATAGTATACCATTCGGTTACACCTATGTATCCAAATGGTTGAGCGCTCTAGTTTTTCAATTACAGGACAACGCATATAAGAGGATATCATTACTCCTAAAGAGGAGCTATGGATTCCATATCTATGAATAACAAGTCTACGCTATCAAGAGTCATGCCTCCAACGTACCGGCATGCATACCACTATAGAGATGTGGGAGTCACCCATTGGTACATTAAAAGACACAAGTCGAGACAACGGGCCCACTATTCATCTCAGGATTAAGATACAATACAAATGATTGTCTAAAGTGAATCGATTTGCCAAGACAGAATTATTAATCCAAATCAATTCACTTTATGTCCCGATCCAACACATCGTCACCTATGACAACGCGCCAATGTTTCTATTCACGGAGTCTAACTCCGATGGCCAAGACAAACCATCTCCCAAAAGGGATATAGACAACATAACAATCTTTACATGAATAAAGCGCCCAACTTTATTCCCTCGATTGCGGATCATATATATTTTAGACCATCACCTTAAGAGTCGTGTCTACCGCATAATCATCCCATCATATGCCCAACTCTTAAGGTTTAGACTGATAGTCTCAGACTACTGTTTGCTTATCATACATTCAACAAATTTGAACGTAAAGAGGACAATATTTGGTATATATAAATGAATAAATTCTTTATTGATAAAAAATGTCTCCAAAAACGTATTACATTTTTACTCCTTAGAGCATACATGTCTAACAATCTCCCACTTGCACTAAGTGAGTAAATACTGCAAATTTCGCATCCCCATAGCTTCCACATGCCTTTCGAAGACTCTCCCAGAAAGTGTCTTCGTAAATGGATCAGCTAAATTGTCCTCTGACGCGATCTTGCACACCGTGACATGCCCGCTCTCAACGAAGTCCTTTATCACATGATACTTCCGATCAATATGCTTACTCTTCTTGTGAAATCTTGGTTCCTTAGCATTAGCTACCGCCGCACTGTTATCACAGTACAGTGATACCGCTTTATCTATACCAGGAACTACCTCAAGATCCCCAAGAAACTTGCGGAGCCATACTGCTTCTTTCGAAGCATCACTAGCCGCCACATACTCGGCCTCCATTGTTGAATCCGAAGTGCAATCTTGCTTCGCACTTCTCCAACTGATGGCACCGCCACCCAGAGTAAACACAAACCCCGATGTCGATTTCCTAGAATCCAGGCAGGATTGAAAATCCGAATCAGTGTATCCTAGAGGGGTTAAATCCTCACCCGAATACACAAGCATATACCCTCGAGTCCTTCTCAGGTACTTGAAAATATGCTTTACCGCAACCCAATGGTTTGGTCCTGGATCCGCCTGAAATCGACTCACAATCCCGACCGCATAGCTAATATCCGGTCGAGTGCAAAGCATGGCATACATGAGACTACCCACTGCCGAAGCATAAGGTACCTTCTTCATGTATTCTCTTTCTTCATTAGACTTTGGAGAGTCTTTCTTAGAAAGAGTAATTTCAGACCTAGATGGTTGCCCACCTTTCTTGGAATCCTGCATTGCAAACCTCCTGAGAATTTTATCTATGTAGCTGGCCTGTGACAAAGCTATCATTTTGTTCTTCCTATCCCGAAAGATCTGGATACCGAGAACAAAATTAGCCTCACCCAAGTCCTTCATGTCAAACTGCTTGGTCAACCATAATTTGACCGATGACAACGCCCCAACGTCATTGCCAATTAGCAGAATGTCATCTACATAGAGTAGTAGAAAAACCACCTTCCCATTCTTAATGTGTTTGTAAACACATGGTTCATCCACATTTTGTGAGAACCCATAAGTCTTGATCACTTGATCAAATCTTATGTTCCAAGAACGAGAAGCCTGCTTAAGTCCATAAATAGACTTTAGCAACTTACAAACCTTACCCTCTTGACCCGTGACCTTGAACCCGTCTGGTTGTTCCATATAAATGGACTCATCAAGATAGCCATTTAGAAAAGCCGTCTTGACATCCATTTGCCAAATCTCGTAGTCGAGAGCGGCAGCTATGGACAAGAGTATCCGGATGGACTTAAGCATGGCTGCAGGCGAAAAGGTTTCCTCATAATCGATTCCTTCCTTTTGCGTATAACCCTTAGCTACCAGTCTAGCCTTAAAGGTTTCGACCTTTCCATCCACTCCTCTTTTCCTCTTGTAGATCCACTTACTCCCTATGGGTTTTACCCCTTCGGGAAGATCCACAAGCTCCCAGACCCGATTAGTCTCCATAGACTTCATCTCAATGTTCATGGCCTCTGTCCAGAGTCTTGAATCAACATCCTCCATAGCTTCTGCGTAAGTATAAGGATCCCTGTCATGTTCATCCGGTTCAACCAAAAAGACCTCCCCATTGAACATATACCTCTCAGGTTGACGACCGATCCTCCCACTACGCCGAAGCCCCTGAGGTTGTTGTTCAGGTTTGTTTGGTTTTTCTACACCGATCGGAATGGTTTCGTTCGGAACCTCCGGAGTAAACGGATTACCCCTCAACTCCTCAAGCACCACTTTGCTTTGAGGTTTAAAGTCGTTCATGTAACTCTCCTCAAGGAAAGTTGCATTAGTTGAAACCACGACTTTATTTTCCTTTGGGTTATAAAAATAACCCCCTTTAGTCCCTTTTGGATATCCTACAAACACGCAAACTTCTGAACGTGCTTCCAACTTATTCGGATCCTTAAACAGGACATGAGCTGGACATCCCCATATGCGAATATGGTTTAAGGATGTCTTCCGTCTTGTCCACAACTCGTGAGGAGTTTTAGGGACCGATTTTGAAGGCACATTGTTCAAAAGATAACATGCGGTTTGTAGTGCATATCCCCAAAAGGATAAAGTCAATGATGAATAACTCATCATGGACCGAATCATGTCCAACAAAGTCCTATTCCTTCTCTCTGCTACGCCATTCTGCTGCGGAGTGCCCGGCGCAGTCAAATGGGATAAAATCCCATTCTCTAACAAGTGTCCCAAGAACTCATCAGAAAGGTATTCCCCACCTCGATCAGATCGAAGTGCCTTTATGGGTCTACCCAATTGCTTTTCCACTTCAGCCCGAAACTCCCTGAACTTATCATAAGTTTCGCTTTTGTGGTGCATTAGGTACACATACCCATATCTAGAGTAATCGTCAATAAAAGTAACGAAGTACTCATACCCTCCTCGTGCCCGGATGTTCATCGGTCCGCAAACATCACTATGCACAAGTTCTAGAACCCCTTCGGCCCTATTGCCCTTAGACCCGTATGGTCTTTTGGTCATTTTACCCTCCAAACAAGACTCACATTGAGGTATAGATTCCACCTTTAAGTGACTTAAAGGTCCATCCCTTACCAACCTTTGAATCCTATTTAGGTTAATATGGCCAAGGCGCAAATGCCAAAGATAAGTCTTATTAGAGTGAGAAGTTTTAAGTCTTTTTGAGTTATTATCATTTATCTCAGCATTAAGCAATAGGTCCATCTTAGGTTTGATAAAATATAGATTATTTTGCATCCATCCAGAACAGATAAAAGATTTGTTTTTACGAATCACCACTTTTTCATTAAAAGATACCACGTAGGAGTCTTTAAATAAAGAAGATACAGAAATTAAATTCCTTTTAAATTTAGGAACATAAAAACAATCTCGCAAAATTAAACTCCTATAATTATCAAAATAAAGATGGACATCTCCCACTGCTTCCGCTGAGACCAAGGATCCATCGCCCATCCGAAGCGTTAAGTCTTCACGAAGTAGACTTCTCGTTTCTTTGAATCCCTGCAGAGAAACACAAACATGATTAGTTGCACCAGAATCTATGACCCAAATGTCACTGGATTCCTCAACCAAACAAGTTTCTAAATATAGAAGATCACACCTACCTCCCTTGGAAAGGAAGTCCTTGCAATGCTTCTTTATATGCCCGACCTTTCCACAAAAGAAGCACTTAAGTTTCTTTGGGTTCTTCTTCTTCTTCTTCTTGCTCTTGGTAGCAATAGGAATAGAAGACTTCCCACTTTTGGCCCGTTGCTTCTTTCCATTCCCAGAGTTAGGATTGGAACCAGAAGCAGCTACCATATTGGCCTCTCCACCAGCAGGAGACTCCCTGATCAGCAGTTCAAACTCTTGTAACTGTTTCATCAGTTTTGTCAAGGTCATATCCCGTCTATTGCTTAGATTAAAAGTAGCTCTAAACGGAATAAATTCCTTAGACAGAGTCTCAAAGACCATAGTCATCTGAGTTTCAGCATCGATGTCGGCTCCATTGGTTTGAGCCTCAGCGAGGTAACCCATGACCAACATCATGTGCTCCTTTACAGATGTCCCCGGTCTCTGTCTACAGTTTAAGAGTTTCTGAAGCGCCCCTTGCCGCTTTGTTATGGCCTGGCCTCCAAACATGTCCTCAAGATTATCCAAGATCTGCTTCGCAGTCTCATAATCCTGATGTTGAGCCTGCAGCACGTTATTGATGCTTGCCATAACATAGCAGCGGGCCTGATCATTAGCATCTTTCCAGCGTTCGTACGCTTGGAATTGCTCATTACTTGAGTCTCCCGTAGGCTCGGGAGGACAAGGAGTTGTCAGAACATATTTCAGTTTCTCAAAGGAAAGGACGATGTCCAGGTTCCGTTTCCAATCATTATAGTTCTCACCGGTCAATTGGTTTTTGTCAAGTATCGATGATAAAGCGTTTTTAGACATTTTCAATCTACAATAAAGAATCATATACCAAACATAAGCAAACATATATAATAATTTAGTAAGTTAACACAATCATGTAAAATCATACAAATGTGTTTATGTGTCAAAACCTTGAAAATTTCACAACCTTACAACGATAATTCCCAACTCAGAATTCAACAAGCTCCTAGGGGAGTCATGCCAAATTCAATCAGGAACACGGATCCCCTCCTGATTAATATATGCCATCCAGGACCCGTATGATCCAGCATATACTAATAATCGTTTCTTTGGCCATTAATTTTATTAACAGAGCTCCTAGGGGAGGTTAATAATAAAGTTAACGTGAGTGTATAACCACTGTTTTAATATTTTATCCATGATTTATAATCACCACCTAGGGGTGTGCAACCATAAATCATACTAAAATACCTTATCCTTTCAGAGATCCAATCTGGTACATGATAGAAATCCCTTCCTAGGGGTTGGGACCATCATGTTCTTCCTATGGACCAACGATGGAGGCCTTAGGTTCTCTCTTCGAAAACCTTCTCCCACTCAATCTTTTGAAGTCAAGGTTTTATTTTAAAATTATGCATGAACAATTTTAATATGAGCGGCACTCCCTATTCTATATGACATGTTATCAATATACATGGTAAATCATATTATAATGCAGACAAGCAAAGGAATCAAGCAAAGCTACAAGCATAATAATAATAACCGTAATATTATGGTTCCACCCTAGAGAATAGAAAAAATAAGATTACAAGAGAATAATCGAGACATTTATCGATTCTTCATCCTTGAATCCTCAAGCTGTATCCTTCTTCATGTAATATCCATCTTCAAGTCCTCAATCCCGTATGAATCGAACACTTCATATTTCCAGTCATATCCAAATTTAATGTTTCTCAGAATCGTCCCAAAAATAAAATTAAAACTGCACTGAAAAAATCGCACCTTTTCTGGACACCTGGCAGCTCTCGGTCGACAGGCCGATCTGGGTGATCGGTCTGCCGATCATGGTGGTTCGGCCTGCCGAACATGGATGTTCGGCCTGCCGGCAGAGCACCAAAATTTCTGCCCCACTGTCGGCCTGCCGGACCGTACGTCCGGCCTGCCGATCTGTGACCTTCGGCCTGCCGAACTGTGAGGTCCGGCATGCCGACCGAGCAGAAAACCCTCAATCCAGAAAATACAATTTTAATGCAATTCATCAATTTTATTTTTTAACAATTCAAAAACATAAAATTAGAGACTCAGGAAATACCTGGAGGCGCCATCATCAATCTTTAAGTTCCGACTTCTCGTTCCGTCTTCTCCGAATAATTATTTAATTACAAAATTCTTACAAATTAAAAATTAAATGATAATTCCAAGACAGAGATGATAGTCCGCCATCTAATTACATGAAAAACCTAGATACACATTCTAACCTCTAAGGAACCATAACCGGTATTAATTAATTAATAAATAATTAAACAACAATTTAATCAACCATAATTAATTAATAAACATTCACCATATAATCCATGACAACATATATATTATATAGAAACCTAGAGTGCCATCTCTCTATAAAATTTAATTCAAGCATTGGAGAGATTAAGATCACAAAATTTATGCATATAACATTATCACAAACTTGCAAATTTATGTAAAAACCTCGGCTCTGATACCAATTGTTGGAAACAAAGTGCGCAGCGGAATTTTTTTTTAAATTTTTCATCAGAGTAATTTCCAAAACACAAGTTTGACATGTTATATGTATAAATTAAACAGATCTTACTAACCTCAGTGTGCCGAAGAACCTCCGCAACCTGTGTAGAGAAGTAACATTCCAGAAGAGCCTCAACCAACTGGTCTTCTTTGCTATTCTCTATCCACAATCGGAGTGAGTGTGGGCTCACACGTACAGCTCTTCCACCGGTGACTCTCCTTCCAATCAATAGAGAGAACCCAAAGCTAGTGTTCGTGATTTGTGAACAAAAGCTCTCAGGGAGTTTTCAGATGCTCACTAGAAGAGTATCACTCTTAATCTCTCAAATTGATCTGAGTAAATCATTAGACTCACTCCCTTTTTATACCTATTGGTCCTTGGGGTCAGTCCATATCAGATTAGGTCTCAAAAATCGAAACAGAATCAAGTTCGGATCAATATCTGATAAGATACGCGTGAAAAACGCGTAATCTTAGCTGTCGCGGTCGGCATGCCGAACTGGCCAGTTCGGCAGGCCGAACACGTCATCCGGCATGCCGAACTGCCGAGAAAAAATCTCCGCGAATCTTTTATTTTCCACTCGAGATTCTAAAGGATAAAGTCTCAGTTTTGATTCAAATAGCCCAATAGAAAAGATATCTGATCAAAACAAACTTTATCAAGATAATCTCTAAGAAAATAAATCAATTCACAATAATTCTACAAGTTTATCTTGTTCTAATTGTCCAAAATTAAAACAACCGATAAACAGACAAGAATTATCCGAACGCCATAATTCAACAAGTTCATCTTGAACTAATTTCTTACATAATTAATTCAACCGATAAACAGACATGAATTATTTGATTCTTATAAATTTTAAACCAATCTGATAAATTCGACATAAGTCACCAATTATTGGAAAAGCACGCCGTGTCGTTACAGGATTTTGTGAGCTAGCAAAGGGGACCAAAATGGACCTATAAAGTTCAAGCTCATGATAAATATGAAACCCAATATCCCAGATATACATTTCACAATTATCAACTCCAACGCTACTCCACTAAAAGCTTGGAGCTGCACTCTCGAACTTTATAGAATTACGAAGCTCGTGTAGCTAAGTCTCCATGACATATCATAGTGTATCGCATCCCCATATGATCATCCATAATCGGCTTAAGGACAAGTTCTGTCTTACCTTCCCGATTATTTTTATCTTACGTTTCATTGTCTCACCATTAGAAAACTTACCATCCAAAGATAGTATACCATTCGGTTACACCTATGTATCCAAATGGTTGAGCGCTCTAGTTTTCCAATTACAGGACAACGCATATAAGAGGATATCATTACTCCTAAAGAGGAGCTATGGATTCCATATCTATGAATAACAAGTCTACGCTACCAAGAGTCATGCCTCCAACGTACCGGCATGCATGCCACTATAGAGATGTGGGAGTCACCCATTGGTACATTAAAAGACACAAGTCGAGACAACGGGCCCATTATTCATCTCAGGATTAAGATACAATACAAATGATTGTCTAAAGTGAATCGATTTGCCAAGACAGAATTATTAATCCAAATCAATTCACTTTATGTCCCGATCCAACACATCGTCACCTATGACAACGCGCCAATGTTTCTATTCACGGAGTCTAACTCCGATGGCCAAGACAAACCATCTCCCAAAAGGGATATAGACAACATAACAATCTTTACATGAATAAAGCGCCCAACTTTATTCCCTCGATTGCGGATCATATATATTTTAGACCATCACCTTAAGAGTCGTGTCTACCGCATAATCATCCCATCATATGCCCAACTCTTAAGGTTTAGACTGATAGTCTCAGACTACTGTTTGCTTATCATACATTCAACAAATATGAACGTAAAGAGGACAATATTTGGTATATATAAATGAATAAATTCTTTATTGATAAAAAATGTCTCCAAAAACGTATTACATTTTTACTCCTTAGAGCATACATGTCTAACAAAAATATCCTACTTCATTTTGAAATTCAATACCGTTAACTCCAAACAAAATTTAACGCAAGCTCTATCAGCGTTCAAAACCTTAAAAATTGCATTTAAAGTCAGAAATTTTTTTCATCAAATATCATTATATTAATTTAATTACCAGTGTGCTTTTTTGACTCAAAATAATCATGATACAAAATCATAATTCTTTTAAAACATTTATAGATCATTAAACGTTAAAAACTAAGAGTAAAAATATCATTTCATGGTGTTCAGTAGGCCTGCCAAACATTTAGGTTTGGCCTACCAAACTGTAGATATTCGGCCATTTCTATAGAAATCTGGGAAATTTCAAGTTTCAAGTCTCGACCAATCTGAGCTCAAAAACTCATTTAAACCTATTATTTCAATTCTCAGAGCATGGGTAACACTCAAATATGATAAAATAACAAAATAGAGTACTTTTTAACAAGTTTTCAAGTGAATTCAAGGTTTATTCCAAGAAATAGAAAAATGTAAAAACTAGTTTAAATCTCGTTTTTGTTCAAACAAAGCTTGAATTCTTGTTGATTTAAGTTCCACAAACCTAGATTAAATGTTATTTAAGCTTAAACATGTTCGGATTGCAAAATTACATGGAAGATTTAAAACAAAAATCAAAAACTTTAGAGAGAAAAAGGGCTAACCTCAAATGGACGTTTTTGAAGAAGATTTTATGGCTTGAACTTCGTTTCTTGGCCTCAATCATCGAAAGAATTCAAAGAAAAAGAGAAAGAGAAAAGAGACCCATGGGAGAGAGAGCAAGACAAAGAGAAGAGAGTGGGAGAGAGAGTGAAAATGAGAAAAAATAAAAAGGGGGCTCAAGGGCATTTTTGTAAATAAGAAGAAATATGGTACAAATGTGTCATTTGGTATTTTAAAAACCAAACATCAAATTTTTAAATATAACAAATGTAATAAAATTTTAAATGACTAAAATTAACATCAAAATCTGACTTGGCATACTTAGCAATTAAATTTAACATAACTAATTTTACTTAAAAGTAACGAACGTTACACCTTATGTCAATGACCTCATGTTAAGTTGCCTCCTGATCTTTGAAAAGTGTCAATCTTATCCCCTCATATATGAAAAGTTTTCTAGAACATCCTTCCATCCAAGAATTAAACGGAAAATCCTGTGTGGCAATGACAAAGGTTGGCAGTTTTTTTCCCCTCACACTATACACTTTCGATCCTAAAAAAAGCATTAGGCACCAAAAGCTAGCAAATTTCCTCCTAAAACTCCATTACATTTCGTTATCTGTTAATCTATCTTTTCTTCTCATAATTTCCCCTTTTCTTCTCTATTTTCTATCTGTAAATTAAAAACCCATGGCAAAGAAGCTTCGTACCACAGTTCTTCATATCCACCACAACTGAAGGACATTCCTTGCAAGGCCAAGCACACCTAGATATTAAATATTATTCTTAAGATAATATCCCAAATCAAATGACATGAATAGAAAATCACCTTTTTTTAGGGAAGAAAAATCTCACAAATTTGATTACCAAGGCTTGCACAAAATGTATGAATCCCAATGATACAACCCCCTCGACTTTCATTTCTTCCTTTTGCATTCTCCAACAAATATCAGCTGCTTTCAATGGCCTTTTTCTCTTCCTATTCCCTGTTATGATCATCATCATTGAATAATGATAATCTATATCATTTATACCTATGCATTTATTTACCCCCGAGCCAACAGCAAACATTGCTTGGATCACCATACTATAGTAAGAGTACAAAAGATAATCCACTGAATACCTTTTACATTCGGCGGCAACTGATTGCACCAGATCTTGTTACAAACTAATAGCGTCCTCTTCCATTTACAAAGACCCAAAAAAACATATTCGTTGTAATTTGGGTTTTTTTTTTTTTTGGGTAAATTGCCCATTGGGTTTCTAACCTTTTACGAAAGTAAAATTTTGATCCTTAATATTTTTTTTATCAAACTGATCCCGACCTTTCATTTTAGTTATTGAGGACCAAATTAACTAATCTCCATTGAATTTTGTATCACATATGGGGCATGTGACCTTGGTAAAAAGGGTATTTTTGTAAAAATATCTTCTATTTTTTAAAAAAAAATTAAAACTAAAACATATAAAAATAGTTACAAAACAAGAAATAAATTAATAAAATCAACAAACAAAATAAAATATAAAAACAAAAAAATTGCTCATTAGCTCTTTTTCTTCTTTTTGAAACGACTACATTCTCGATTAAAGGTTTGGAATCATTGCATATGCGAAAGTGTGAAAGATTGGATCTTTATACCACAAAAAATCATTTTGGGTTGTTTCTATTTTTTGTTTCAATCAATTGTAAAGCTTTGTTTGATCGACTATAGCGGATGCAGGATAGGAAGTTTTTCACGCGCGTGGTTTTTGTTTTGAGGAAGAAGAAGAAGATTTGAGTGTTAGAGGAAACTTTTCATAGATGAAAACTATCACTAAATCTAAAATCTCATATTAATTCATCAAGAAATTTAGTGGAAGCATACATGAATCCATATGAACGGATGTAATTCTTTAATCTTTCGGTTCTTGATCTTCTGAGTCAATACATATGATTTTTCTAAGAAGAAGTCCTCTCTTTTTTCTAATGATGAGATATCAAAAAAGAAAATTAAACGTATGACTTAGGGACCATAACCATTTATAACTACCTTAAATTTGTATTATTTTTATTTGGCCCATCATAAAAATAGAAATTCGATTTTTAAGTCTCTCTACATAAATAAGTCTATACTTTATGAGATCTTTTAAAGCCTAAAACTTTATACTTTATTAGATCACTTTAATTAGGCTCAATCTTATGATAGCCTATAATATACAATTATTATTATTATATATATATATATGTTGCCCGCACAAATTAAATCTAACAATCTTATGATAGTCTATATATATGCTTTTCATTTATATAGAACACTTTATAATTGTATATCATAACATAACCTTATGAGCTCAAAATTTGCTATCATTACCAAAAGCATCTCTAATCAATCCGGCCCATCAATCATATCAATATAGGATCAAAGCGGTCTTTGTTACATGTAACATAACCAAACCCATTAATGGTCACGTATATTAATATAACGAACGATATGGATCAAGTATGGATGTGTAGTAAGGAAATTTCAAACAATGTGATCTTAGCATGCCTATTTCCTACGGGTCCAACCTTATTCTTTAGTGAGATCAAATCAAACATATTCAAAGTTAAAATAAACTATAGATTTTATTTCTGCAGAAAATAATCATAAATTATCCATAAAATGTGCCTACAAATGAAAAGCATCCAAAATACAAACTCCCACTAAAATGACATATCCTTAAGAGATACAACACCCATTTGAGCAATATGCTCATAAAGACCTTGGGTGGTAATCCTTTAGTAAGCAGATCCGTAACCATAGAGTTTGTCCCAATATGCTTTATAGACACCTGACCACTCTATACTCTTTCTTTAACAACTAAGAACTTGATGTCTATGTGTTTTGATTTTGTTAAGTTCATATTGTTGTTGGAATATAGCACTGCTGACTTATTGTCACAAAATAACTTAAGTAGTCTTTCAATTCCATCCACAATTCGTAGTCCAATGACAAAATTTTGTAGCCATATCCTATGGTTGGATGCCTCATAACATGCTATAAACTCTACTGCCATGGTAGAAGAGGCTATTGGTGTCTGCTTAGCGCTCTTCTAAGAAATTGCTCCTCCAACTAGTAGGTAGATATATCCCGATGTGGATCTCCGACTGTCTTGGCATCCAGCAAAATCAGAATCATAATACCCAATGATCTCTAACTGATCTGATCTTCTATATGTGAGCATGTAATCCTTTGTTCTCTATAAATACCGCATGACTCGTTTGGCTGCTTTCCAAGGATCCATTCTTAGATTACTTAAGTACCTGTCTAGCATCCCAACAATGTGCGCAATATCTAGACCCGTACAAACTTGAGTATACATCAGACTCCCTAGGGATGATGCATAAGGAATCTTCTACATCTCTTTAACTTCAAAGTTATTTTTGGGGCATTGACTAAGACTGAACTTGTCTCCCTTAACAACAAGGGTGTCACCTGGTTTATAATCTTGCATGCCAAATCTCTTAAGTATCTTCTCGATATGGCTCTTTCATGATAATCCAAGTATACCCTGAGAGCGATCCCGGTGTATCTGTATACCTAATACAAAAAAGGCGCCCAAGAACTTTCACCTCAAATTTCTTTGCTAGAAATTTCTTGGTTTTGTGCAACAAGCCTATATCATTATTGGCTAGCAATACGTCATTGACATATAAAACCAGAAAATATGCTTACTCCCACTGAACTTGTAGTATATACAATCATCAACTACATTCATCTCAAAACCGAACGAAATTATAACTTGATGAAATTTGTAATACCATTGACGGGAAGCTTGATTAAGCCCATAGATAGATTTCTTCAGTTTGCAAACTATTTGCTTTGAGTCTTCCAACACAAAGTTTTCTGGCTGCACCATATAAATCGTCTCATCAATATCACCATTGAGAAATAGAGTCCTTACATCCATCTGATGTAACTCAAGGTCAACATGTGCCACTAAATGCTATTATTTTCCTAAAAGAGTCTTTCGATGAAACCAAAGAGAAAGAGATCGAAACCAGAGAGAAAGTCTCTTTATAGTCAACGCCTTCCTTTTGAGTAAAGCCCCTTGCAACAAGACGAGCCTTATGCCTCTCCATATTGCCTTTTGAATCCCTCTTGGTCTTAAATATCCATTGGCAACCAATGGGTTTCACTCCTTCAAGCAACGAGACAAGATCCCAAACGTCATTGTCTTTCATGAACTTTATCTTCTCATTCATGGCATCAATTCACTTCTAAGAGTTAGAACTTTGCATGGCTTGATGGAAATTGATTAGATCATCCTCCACCACTCCAATGTTAACCTCATGTTCTTGGAGAAACATGATATAATCATCGAGAATCGTACTTCTCCTTTCTCTAATGGATCTCCTTAATGGCATTTATTCTAGAGGCTGTTGAGTTTATTCATCTGGAACAATTTCTTGAATTTGAATGGGAGGTTCTTCGATATTGTCTTGATCTGGAGTTACTTCTTGAACAATGTCATGAAAAGAAGCCTGATCATGATCATTGTCAATAACAATTGAAGAAATAGTGACATATTCCTCTTCAAAGACAATATCTCTAATCCCATCTCCCCTCGTAAACTCAATATCCTCAAAGAACCGAGTAGTTCTTGTCTCGAAAATCGACTTTGTCGTGGGATCATAAAATTTGTAACCCATTGACCTCTCAAAATATCTAATAAAATAACATTTGATTGTTTTGGAGTCTAGGTTCTTTTCATTTGGCCTATTAGGCCTTGCCTCAGCTGGACAACCTTAAATGTGCAAGTGCTTCAAACTAGGCTTCTTGCCTATCCAAAGCTTATAAGGGGTTTTAGCAGTGGCTTTAGTTGGAACTCTGTTGAGTATGTAAGCTGTAGTGATACGAACCACGCCAAGAACTGACGCGACCCTAACCGAAGTTGGTTTCCAAGATCAACTTTCTAACCGGTTTTGGATGGAACCGCGACCCGATGCCCAACAAGAAGCACGAACCTTGGTATGTGAGGACGCCACAATCAGCTATGGAGAGACCGATTGATAAGTCTTGGTATGTGAGGACGCCACAATCAGCTATGGATGGACTGATTGATAAGTCTATGAACGCCACGGAAATTTTCGATAAGTTCGAATAGTTCGTTTAGGAACTAAAGAGAATTAAACCTCAAAATTATATGTTATTACTTGTCTTCATTGATTGAAATTCGTTACAATTATATAGGGGTTCCTATGCGAATTTTCAGCCCCTAATTCCCATGGAAATTTCGGGAAACTCATTTAACAAAAGTCAAATCTAGACTAAATAAGGAAAGTTCCCTTAATGGCTTAAAAGCCTTACAATAATAGAAATACCAGAAACGAAAAAAAAGGAAACTAGACATTAAAAGGTCAAAACTGATTCTTCTCGCCATGTGTCGCCTCAAAATGGGAAAGTAACTGAAATGGAAATTACTCAATCCCTTCTATAGCTTGAATCACGCATTTGTTAGTCAGATTTTCGCATGCAATTCCCTCAATGGGCCTCCATGCAATGGCTTGAGCCCAAGTTGCTTGAATCAGCCCAATAAGTGTTTCTTTAAATTTCTTCGCACGAGCTCTCGTAACCGGACCAATGGGAACTTGAATTGGATCTGAATAAGTCTCCCACGTGCTCTTGCTTGTGCTAATGATGTCCTCATGATTCCCCTCCTCTTGAGAAGGATTTGCCCTCTAATCGTCGCCTGCATCAAAAGGACTTAGGTCAGAAACATTAAAGGAGGCACTTACACCATACTCACCTGGCAAGTCTAGCTTGTACGCATTATCATTGATCCTTTCGAGAACTTGAAAAGGACCGTCCCCTCTAGGCAATAGCTTGGATTTCCTTTGTTCCGGAAACCGTTCCTTGCGTAAGTGCAACCACACCCAATCACCGGGCTCGAAGACGAGCTTGTGACGCCCTTTGTTGGCTTGTTCAGCATATTGTTTAGTCCTTCGCTCGATGTTGAGTCTTGCCTTCTCGTGTATCTGCTTAACAAGATCAGCTTTTCTTTTTCCATCTAAATTCACATGCTCAGACAAAGGTAATGGCATTAAATCCAAAGGAGTTAAAGGATTAAAACCATAAACAATTTCAAACGGTGAAAATTGAGTAGCAGAATGAATAGATCGATTATAAGCAAACTCAACATGTGGTAAACACTCCTCCCATGTTTTGATGTTCTTTTTAATGACAGCCCTCAACAAAGTAGACAAGGTTCTATTCACAACTTCTGTTTGACCATCGGTTTGAGGGTGACAAGTAGTTGAAAACAATAGCTTAGTCCCTAACTTAGCCCACAAAGTCTTCCAAAAGTAGCTTAAGAACTTGGGGTCCCTATCAGAAACAATTGTCCGAGGCATACC
Source organism: Artocarpus heterophyllus (assembly GCA_025403435.1). Lineage (NCBI taxonomy): Eukaryota > Viridiplantae > Streptophyta > Magnoliopsida > Rosales > Moraceae > Artocarpus > Artocarpus heterophyllus. The sequence goes on along the minus strand of CM046339.1, from coordinate 1,915,249 downwards.
ATGAAGTCTCACAATTTCCCTAAAGAACAAACCAGCAACATTGGAAGCATCATCTGTCTTGTGGCATGGAATAAAATGAGCCATCTTTGAAAACCTATCCACGACCACAAATATTGAGTCTCTTCCCCGTTTAGACCTAGGCAAACCTAACACAAAATCCATCGAAATATCAATCCAAGGTTCACTAGGTATTGGTAAAGGGGTGTATAAACCATGGGGCTGCACTCTTGATTTAGCCTGCCTACAAGTTACACATCTACCACAAAGCCTCTCAACATCTCGTTTCATATGTGGCCAATAGAAGTGTTCCTGCAACATAGCTAAAGTTTTCACTACTCCAAAATGTCCCATCAATCCTCCCCCATGGGATTCCCTCACTAGCAAATCTCTTAATGAACAATTAGGCACACATAATTTATTCTCCCGAAACAAGTATCCCTCATGCCTAAAGTATTTACCACTAGCAGATCTCTCACAAGCTTGATACTCAGTAAGAAAGTCATGGTCATCAGCATATAACTCTTTAATGTGTTCAAAACCCAGTAGTTTAGCATTAAGAGTTGAGATTAAGACATACCTGCGAGAAAGTGCATCGGCAACGACGTTTTCCTTACCTTGCTTGTAGCGAATGACATATGGAAACGTCTCTATGAATTCTACCCAACGAGCATGCCTCTTGTTCAGCTTGTGCTAGCCCTTCAAGTGTTTCAGGGACTCATGATCAGTGTGAATCACAAACTCCTTAGGCCATAGGTAGTGCTGCCACGTCTCTAATGCCCGAACCAATGCATACATCTCTTTATCATAAGTTGGGTAATTAAGAGTTGCCCCATTCAGCTTCTCACTGAAATATGCTATTGGTCTCCCTTCCTGCATTAAAACAGCACCAATTCCAACACCTGAAGCATCACATTCAATCTCAAAAGTTTTGGCAAAATTAGGTAAAGATAACAATGGAGCATTTGTCAACTTCTCCTTGAGTAGCTGAAATGCCTTTTCTTGCTCTTCTCCCCATCTAAACCCAACGTTTTTCTTGATCACTTCAGTCAGTGGTGCGGCTATAGTACTGAAATCTTTCACAAACCGCCGGTAGAAACTAGCAAGTCCATGAAAACTCCGTACGTTTCCCACACTAGTTGGACTCGGCCATTCCTGGATGGCTCGCACCTTTTCTTCATCAACCTGTATACCTTGAGCACTAACAACAAAACCAAGAAACACAAGCTTATCTGTGCAAAAGGTACATTTCTTGAGGTTAGCATACAACTTTTCCTTCCGCAAAACATCTAAAACAAGTTTCAAATGTTCAATATGTTCATCCAAATTGCTGCTATAGATAAGGATATCATCAAAATAAACAACAACAAATTTTCCAATAAAAGCTCGCAAAACATGGTTCATTAAACGCATAAATGTGCTGGGCGCATTGGTTAAACCGAAAGGCATTACCAACCACTCATACAAGCCTTGTTTTGTTTTGAAAGCCGTCTTCCACTCATCTCCCTCTTTCATGCGAATTTGATGATATCCACTCTTCAAATCAATTTTAGAAAACACACAAGCACCATGCAATTCATCTAACATGTCATCCAAGCGAGGAATGGGATGTCGATACTTTACCGTGATGTTGTTGATGGCTCGACAATCAACGCACATCCTCCAAGTCCCATCTTTCTTAGGCACAAGTAAAACTGGTACGGCGCACGGGCTCATGCTTTCTCTCACGTGTCCCTTCTCCATCAACTCATTTACCTGCCGTTGGAGTTCCTTTGTCTCCTCGGGATTACTCCTATAGGCTGGTCGGTTTGGGATTGTAGCTCCAGGTATGAAGTCAATTTGATGTTCAATCCCGCGGATTGGAGGTAAACCTTGCGGTGTTTCCTCGGAAAAGATATCCTCAAAATCCTGCAAAAGAGAAACAACAGAACTATGCAAGGTGGAATCAAGATCGTTAGTGTTTAATAACGCCTCCTTGTACATGAGTAAAATCATCGGCTGATTAGAAAACAAAGCTCTTCTCACATCACTCTTTCTTGCATAAAAGTTTGTTTTTCTCTCTACTTTTCTCTCATTGGCTGATTGTGAATTCTTTTCAGCCCTCTCAATTTTCTCTCCCTTGCTCTCTTTGCTCTCCTTTTTCTCAGCCATCTCTTCCTTTTTTCTCTCACTGGCCGAACTCTCTCTCTGCACTCCCACTCTTGATTTTTCTTCACTCTTTATTTTTTTATCACTTTCTCTTTGTAAGCTCACTTGGTCTTCATAGACCTGTTTTGGTGTTAATGGAACAAGAGTGATCGTCTTTTGATTGTGAACGAATGAGTACTTGTTGGTGAAACTGTCATGCTTAACTCGCCGATCAAATTGCCATGGTCTGCCTAATAACAAATGCCCAGCTTGCATTGGAACCACATCGCACAAAACTTCATCTTCATATCTTCCAATGCGAAAAGGAACTAACACCTGTTTATGCACCTTTACCTCACCAGTATCATTTAACCATTGCAATTTATATGGTCGAGGATGCTTAATTATTGGCAGCCCTAACTTCTCTACCATGGTTGTGCTTGCAACATTAGTACAACTCCCACCATCAATAATCACACTACATACCTTGTTTTGAACGTGGCACCTAGTGTGGAAGATGTTTTCCCGTTGCTCCTCTTCATCTTCTTCTTTGGCTTGCACACTTAAAGCTCTCCTTGTGACCAACAATTCTCCTTGGACAGCGCACTCCTCATCGTCGACATCCTCTAATGAAGGCATAGAATCATTGTCCGAATCTTCCTCGGTTTCAATGTCTCCATTGTCCCGCATCACCATAACTCGTTTGTTCGGACATTGGCTTGCCATATGACCCCTGCCTTGACATTTAAAACATTTAATATCACGAGTCCGAGTAGTGGAAGAATCGGATTTACCTTGATTCCCATGGCTGACCACCTCTTGTTTTTGCTCGATCTTTGGCTTGGGGTTGGATTGCTTCTCATCCCTCTTCCATTGGTTGGTTTTCCAAGCCGATGTATTCGGGTTTTGGCTTGGACGTGTGCTACTGCCCCTCCTCATAAGTTGATTCTCAATTTTAATAGCCATGTGCACCATGTCCTCCAACTCCACATAATGTTGTAACTCAACGGCATTGTGAATTTCTCGGTTCAAGCCCGCCAAAAACCTTGCCATTGTAGCCTCCCGATCCTCCTCTATATTAGCCCGAATCATCATAACCTCCATCTCCTTATAGTACTCCTCTACACTCCGGTTGCCCTGCTTAAGGTTTTGTAGCTTGTTGTACAACTCCCGGTAGTAGTAAGTTGGCACAAATCGCTTTCTCATCACCGTCTTCATCTCTTCCCATGACTCAATAGGTCGCTCTCTATTTCGTCTCCTGTTTATAACAAGCTGATCCCACCAAGTAATAGCATAATCAGAAAATTCAATTACAGCCAATTTTACCTTCTTTGCCTCAGAATAGTAGTGGCAGTCAAAGATGAACTCCATTTTCTTCTCCCATTCTAGGTACGCTTCTGGATTGGATTTGCCTTGAAATGATGGTATCTTCATTTTTATGCCTCTCAAACTATCATCTTCCCTGTTCCTAACGCCTCTATCCCGTCCAAATCTTCGGTGACTACCTGCTGAATCTTCTCCTTCGTCAAACTCTTCCCCATCATTCCTATAGTAGTCATCAACCTCTCCTCTAACTGGAACCCTTTCTCGCCTTCGCGCATGAGGAACATGTTGTGGCTGTTCCACACGTGCATTCTCTATCCGGTCTATCCTCTCATGAAGCTGTCCTATCTCTCCCCTCAACAATTGCCTCATCTCCCCCATCATCGCTTCCATAAGAAGTTTTGGGTCTGCTACACCCGAGGTACCCTCAATAGTGTTCTTGCTGTTGTTTGACATTTTCCAAAGGACCTTACCACACTCCCTTACGTGTTTCACTCGTGAATTGGTTCACTCAATTTCACTCGTGTTTACACTCAATACTTTCGGCTTTTGTCCACTCTAATGCTCTCGCCTCTATGCCTTTTTTCACTCGTTAATTCTCACTCAGTTCCTATAAAACTAGTCAAATCAATATCGAAATTTCCTTGACAATTCACAAATAGATTACCAAAGAGACAAGACTATAACAGGAACAAAGAATTTAGGCTTTTCAGAATCACACCCAAAAGGAACAAAATTTCAGCAAAAATTTTTTTGGTCTATGAAGGGAATTCAATTTTGGATTCCTTAAACGATGAATAACAAGAATCTGAAATAAAATTTTTTTTTTTCGGATCCTCTTGTTTTTCTTCTTTTCCTTTTTTTTTTTTCTTTTCACTTCTTTTCTTTCTTTCTTTTCTTTTCGGATCTTTTTTTTTTTTTAACCGACTTTGATAATGGAAATCAAAAACTTACGAATAACTAAAACAAACATAAACTAAGAGAACAGATAAGCAAAACCTGATTAAAACCTCGCTCTGATACAAAATGATACGAACCACGCCAAGAACTGACGCAACCCTAACCGAAGTTGGTTTCCAAGATCAACTTTCTAACCGGTTTTGGATGGAACCGCGACCCGATGCCCAACAAGAAGCACGAACCTTGGTATGTGAGGACGCCACAATCAGCTATGGAGAGACCGATTGATAAGTCTTGGTATGTGAGGACGCCACAATCAGCTATGGATGGACTGATTGATAAGTCTATGAACGCCACGGAAATTTCCGATAAGTTCGAATAGTTCGTTTAGGAACTAAAGAGAATTAAACCTCAAAATTATGTGTTTTTACTTGTCTCCATTGATTGAAATTCGTTACAATTATATAGGGGTTCCTATGCGAATTTTCAGCCCCTAATTCCCATGGAAATTTCGAGAAACTCATTTAACAAAACTCAAATCTAGACTAAATAAGGAAAGTTCCCTTAATGGCTTAAAAGCCTTACAATAATAGAAATACCAGAAACGGAAAAAAAGGAAACTAGACATTAAAAGGTCAAAACTGATTCTTCTCGCCATGTGTCGCCTCAAAATGGGAAAGTAACTGAAATGGAAATTACTCAATCCCTTCTATAGCTTGAATCACGCATTTATTAGTCTGATTTTCGCATGCAATTCCCTCAATGGGCCTCCATGCAATGGTTTGAGCCCAAGTTGCTTGAATCAGCCCAATAAGTGTTTCTTTAAATTTCTTCGCACGAGCTCTCGTAACCGGACCAATGGGAACTTGAATTGGATCTGAATATGTCTCCCACGTGCTCTTGCTTGTGCTAGTGATGTCCTCATCATGTAGTCTTTAACGCTTCTCCCTAGAGAGATTCTAGCAAAGTAGAATGACTAATCATACTCCTCACCATGTCCTTAAGTGTCCTATTTCACCTTTCAGCAACACCATTCATGCTAGGTGATCTCGGCATGATATACGGTAGGACGATACCGCACTCCTCTAAGAACTTAGCAAACGGTCTTAGACGTTGTTCACATGATCCGTCATATCTGCCATAGTATTCTCCACCACATCAGATCTGATGCTTTTAATCCTTTTGCTGAGTTAGTTTTCAACTTCAACCTTATAATTCTTGAATACATCAAGTGACTAGGACTTTTCATGAATGAGATACAGGTAGTCATATCGTAAGAAATCGTCTATGAATGTAATAAAATATTATTGACCATTCCAAGAAGCCATAGGGAATGGCCCACAAATATCCGTATGAATTAGTTCTAAAATGTTTGAGGTCCTGTTGGCACCTAATCTCCTTATGTTTGTCTGTTTTCCCTTTATGCAATTAACACAAATTTTAAAATCTATAAAATCAAGGGGATCAAGAATCCCATCGAATACAAGTCTTTCAATTCTCCGCTTGGAGATATGACCTAATCTCTTATGCCATGATTAAGCAGAATTCTAATTGGTTAATTTTTGCTTTACACCATATGTACTTATATGCAAGGTTTCATTAAATGGCATAACCGTCTCAAGCAAATAAAGGATATCATAAATAGATAAAGAACCAGAACCAATAACTTTTGAATTTTGAAAAAGACTAAATTGACTATTTCCAAATGAACAAGAATAACTGAATTTGTCTAGTACAAAAATAGAAACCAAATTCTATCTAAACGACGGTACAACACAAGTCTCATTCAAATCCTAATAAAATATAGTCCTTAATAATAACCTAAATGTTCCTATTGCCTCAACTTCCACTAACTGGCCATAGCCCATATAGATGTATCTTTCACCTTTATTTTGCTTTCGATAGCTCAAGCAACCTTGCCTAGACACACTTTGTGAGTAGTAGCACCGAAATCTATCCACCAAGTGTGTCTTGGAATCGAAGTAAAATTAACCTCAGAACAAACTAGATTGAGAAGTGTACCTTTCTTTGCGTGCCATACGTGATAGTTGGTATATTGCTTCTTCTTGTGTCGAGTACCTCCACAGAAGGAACAGACAAATTCATCACCTTGTCCTTTTTGTTGTTTCTTCTGTGGTGCCGCACCTACAGCTTCCTTACCCTTTTTCTTTTCTTATTCTTGTCCTTAAAGGTTGTAGCTAAATCAACACTTTTTGCCTTCTCTTGCTTCAACCTTTCCTCTTCTTGCACACAATATGAGATGCGCTCATTAAAGGATCATTTGTCCTTTTGATAGTTGTAGCTCACCTTAAATTAACTGAACTGTGTAGAAAGAGATATCAACACTAAATGCATGAGTAAGTCCTCTAATAGCTCTTACATGAGTGCCTTTACTTTTGAAGCAAGATGAGACATCTCCATAAAGTATTCCCTTATGTTACCCTTTCTTTTATACCTCATTGAAATAAGGTTTGCCAAAAGCATACTTGTATCAGCCTTTTTATTCTTGGCAAACCTCTTCTCAATTTCTTCAAGGAAACCTTTGGCGATAGTAACCTTTTCAGGCATAGTGTCCCTGAAAGCTTCCGAAATAGCACGCTTCATGATTATAAGACTCATGTGTTCGAATGGTTCCACCTTTCCATGTCCCTCTTATCAACAGAGGAACCGTTATTTGTAAGGTCAGTAGGCCGTTCAACCCTTAACGTAAAGTCTAGGTCCATGACACTAAGAACACTCATAACGTTCTTTTGCCATGCCTTGAAGTTTGTGCCATTAAGCATGGGAATCGAATTGATGCTAGCAAAAATATTAGAAGCAGAACTTATAACTGGACAGAGAACAAAACAACAAAACAAGAAGCTCATATAAGTTCCATATCATACTTAAATAAATTCAAATACTGGTAGGGCCCATCATAAGATGCCCAGCACAACATTAATATTTAGTATTTGGATAGAAATATTAACTTGGAAGTGATACTCGTGGTGTAGTAATTAAACATTGATAATAAGAACATATCAAACAATAAATCTTTATTTGGGTTGATTTATTGTTCACATGTAAAGAACCAAATAATTATCACGTGTTTATTACCACAGGTATACATGCAATTCTATCAAATATTAGCCTTTCTTTGGGCCGGTCAATATTCACATTAGTTGCATGGACATAACCATTTATATTCCAAAACAAATTAATTTCCACAAGAGAGGCCACTTTGGTGACATGTTGCTTCAATTAATTCATCTCAAAACAAATATAAAATACCAACATTTGAATTTAAAATTGCACCATAAATGACCAAAATTAAAATTAAAAAATTTTTTAAAAAAATTGGTTAAAGTCAAAGTCAACGGTCAAAGTCAATCATTAGAGTCAGACCGGGCCGGTCCCTACGGGTCGAGTACTATATAGATGAGTTAACCCTATCAAACTCTTTACCCTAACCTAATAACCCAAATCTAATGACCTATTATTTGACCCAATATTCAAAACCAACCAAAAAATTGACCCAAACCCAATATGTTCTTAATATACTCTTCTCGGCAGCAATGGCTGCCGTAAAACAACTTACACCAAAGAAGAAAAAAAAAACTGTTTGCTTATAGCCAAAGTTGAAGCTGAATTTGCAACCAAATCAATTTTTTTTAATCAATGAATTGCATAAGGCCCAAAAAAAAAAAATAATGAACTCTTCAATCCCCAAAAAAAGAATTGAATGAAATCATACATGTACATACACTTGAAGCACATGTAATGAATTCAACCCAAAGGTTGAAAACTGAATCCACAAAACCAAATAACCGTAAAATCCAAAAATTGAAATCGATGTCCTGACTTTCCCATTAAACCAAACCCACATTATATATACGTATATATTTACTTTCAACCAAATTGCAATCAACTAATTTAAATAAAATATTGAAATCAAGGTATTGTCAAATCAGAAATCAACATATTTAATCAATATCGAGATTTCGTATATGAAATTTAGTCAATTCAATAAATGTATATATATCCCAAACTTATTGATAAATGTATATATATCCCAAACTTAATCCAAATTCAATAAAGTAAATAGCCATAATTGTTCTCAACGTAAAAATTCAACTAAAAATTTTGAGAAAATATTTCTCAATGATTCAACATGAGAAGGCTCTTATGCCACTTGTTAAAGGAAACTTCTTATAGATGAAAACCATCGTCAAATCCAAAATCTCATATTAATTCATCAAAAAATTTAGTAGAAGCATACATGAATCCATGTGAATAGATTAATCCTTTAATCTTTCGGTTCTTGATCTTCTGAGTCAATATGTATGGTTTCTCTAAGAAGAAGTCCTCTTTCTTTTCTAATGATGGGATGTCAGAAAAGAAAATTATATGTATGACTCAAGGACCAAAACCATTTATAAGTGCCTTAAATTTGTCTTATTTTTGTTTTGGCCCAGCATAAAAATAGAAATTAAATTTTTAGGTCTCTACACATAAATGAGCTCATACTTTATGAGATGTTATAAGGCGCAAAACTTTATACTTTATTAGATCACTTTAATTAGGCTCAATCTTATGATAGCCTATAATATATAATTATTATATATATATGTATGCCCACACAGATTAAATCCAACATTGAGGTCTGATTTTTTTTTTTAAAAAGGAAGATTTGGTTTTTGTTCTAAGGGTTTAGAAACAGAGAGGATCTGATGCTTGGGTTTTGTCCTCCATCAAATGTTGATGAGGAAAATCTAAGGCAGAAGAAAGATCTAGGTCTGACGAGAAGTGGGGATGGGGTGGTTGGGCCACCGGTGTGGGATGAGGGCAATGGGCAGGGGTGGGAGGTGGGAAGAGGGGCCAACAGGGAGAGGGCTACAACGGGGCCTGATTGGTGGTGGTTTGGCTATGCTCAGCCATGGATTTTTGGTTTTTTCTAGCTAATCAGTGATGGATGTTAAAGGTTGAAGATGAGATAATTTTTTTGTTTTTTGGTTGTTGTTGTTTTTTTCTTTTTCTTGTGTTGATTTTTGAAATTTTTTTGGGGTAAATCAAACTAATGGTCGTAATTTGGTGTTTTTGTATCAATTATTGTGATTTATCCTTAATATTTTAATATGAATATTTGAAGGATAATTTGATAATTTTAGTTAAAAAATCATATCCAATAATGTTTAATGGTCACACTTAATAGTTTGATCATTAAATTGGTCCCTCAGCAGCTTAAATGAAAGGTTAGAATTGATTTGGTCAAAAAAAATAAAAGTTGGGAACTAGATTCTCACTTTTATAAAGGTTTGGGACTAAATGAACAATTTACCATTTTCTTTTCTGTACCAAGTCATTTAAATGACACACTACATATCATGACCAATTTTATGTTGTTCTCCTTCAGCTTCCCATTTGATTACTGCCAAATAGAATTCTCCATCCAATTCATTGGACGGAAGGACTTTTTTTGAAAACTTTTCTATATATGAAGGGGTGAGAATAACACTTTTAAGATTAGGGGCAACTTGGCATGAGGTCTATAGTTCAATGGTTATTTTTAAAATTAATCTTTATTGTTATTGTTAGGGTAAATTCATTGATATTACAAAAACATTTTTCATACTAAAATTATTTACACTAGCACCTCTTGAACTTAACTCCATTACATTTTACTTAAAATGACAAAAATAACCTTTTTAAGTTCAGCCATTGAACTAAAAACATCATATCTCAACTATTGATTTAGACAACAACAAGAAAAAACCTAACTACTCTAACCGAACCAAACAACCCCTCTCTCATAACCCAGTCAAACAGTACCCTCCCCACAAACCATCCCCCATCGCTGGTAGGCACACCCCTAGCCATCCCACCGTCAGCAACCCCACTCATCGCGGCCGCTGCCCATTGTGGCTCCCACCCGTCGCCCAGCACCTCCAAATCGCCTCCCCCGGCTGTCGCCACTCATCCAAACAGGACCCCCATTTGTCGCCTTACCCAATTGCGAGCCCAGCCGACAGCCGTCGTGGCCCCCGCTCGTCGGCCCTTAACTAAATCATCCTCCCACCCTGTCGGCCTTCCCACGCAGTCGCCCCTTTTCCATAGCACTCAACCCCCGCTCTCCTCCTTCCTGTCATGCCCAACTCAGGAAGATTTTGAGGAAAGGGCAAAAAAAAAATCCTAATTGGGTAAATGGCATCTTTTTTTTTGAAACCAAAAAACACACTTTTCTATGCAGGTAAACTGTCCCAGTTTTTTTCAAAAAAATAAGAAAAATGACTGTAGTAGGATAAGGAACCTCAACAAGATGAAAAAAAAAACTGAAACAGTTTTGATGTCTAAAAAACCTTTTTTTATACCAAAAATTGTCCAAAAAAAAATGGACCATTTATAAAAAAAAAATTCCCCCCCAAGGCCCTTTTTAAAAATCCCTCCCAACTCATTGACTGCCAAGCCCTTTTCCTGTTAAGCCGCCTTCCCGTGCCCCAACCAAAGAAAGAAGGAGAGAGGGATGAGAGAGGGCTTTTTTTTTTTTTTAAGATTTTAAAAGTTTTAAATATGATTCTTTTATTTTTTTTTTTCAAAAAATCAGTTTTTTATTTATTTTGATTTATAATTTGTGATTTTTTTAATCTTTTATGAAAAAAAGGAGTGTTATATTTTTGGGAACTAATTGTGATTTTCTTTAAGCAATTGTGGAATTTTTTTAAGATTGTGTGACTCTAATTTTTGTATTTTATCTTATTTTAGATATATCTGAGAAAAATATTTTATTAGATAAGGAATATTTGTATCATTTTAACTATTGCAAATTTAAATTTTTCAATAACATTACCACCAAGAAGGGACTTTTCAAGAGGAAAAAAGATATATTCTACCATTAGATTGAAATTCATAATCACAAGTGTATACAAGTCCTTTATAGTCCTTTTTAAATGTAAAAAAGGTAAAATATCATTTTTAGGTTCATAAATAGATAAAAACGGTTTGGGCATTTTTGGCATTTAAAATAAAATTAACGGTTAACTCATGATCAACCCTAACAGTCAACTAACATAAGATATCTCTCTGTAATATTTTTAAACCGTAAGAAGATGTCAATGTTATTAATTTTGATACAAGAGATAGTTGTATAATTTGAGTAAAATATAGAGTGTCAATATAATTTCCCCTTATCATTATTTAAAAAGCCAAACGATGTCGATTTCATTAAGCTTCGAATAGGCACACATTTCTTCCTTTCCTCGAATTGGCCCTTTTTATTCTCTCGAATGAAGGAAGCAAACATCTATGCATTAACGTGCATTTATTTTTTTATATCACCTATTTTAGATTAATTTAAAAACTATATTTTTTATCTTATCAAATTTATATATTCAGATTAAATTTCATACAAAAATCTACACCTTATCTAGTTAATAGTTAATTTTTATCTTTAAAATGACTAAATTATCATTAAGTAAAAAAAAAATTATAACGTTTTAAAAAAAGAGGAAAACAAAAATACAAAAGACCTACTTTGAGTCTTTTATACATTTTTAAAGTCAAAAACCTGAATATAAAGTTTTTTTTTAGTTTTTGAAGTTTTATTATTTTTCAATTTGAAGGTATTTCAATCGAATTTTTTTAGATCAAAATTAAAGATTAATCGACCAAAAATATAAATTTGCATATTAAATCTAATTTAAACATATAAATTCGATGAGATCAAAAGTTGCTGATATATTATCTAATAAAACTAAAATATAAAGTATAAAAAAGGTAAATAACCCATAAATTAATTGGGAATTTAAGTTCACTCCTCAAAATTCAACTGGCCAAGAGTTACATTTCCACGAGGACATAGATAAGATTTTCAATGCAACACAAAAGATATCAATCGAATTTCCCATCTAATACCACAAAAAAAAAAAAAAAATTCCCATTCAATATTATGTTTTAGCTATCTTTTTATATTAAATAAAAGAAAAAAAATGCTATGGTCATCAACTTTAATCCCAACTTCTATACCAATTTATAAATTATCACATTTTCTTTAGCACATACAACTCGCTATCTTTAAATGATGTGATATCATTTAAACACCAATAAAATAAGGCCAGCTGATGAGAGAACAAAAATTCTGATTGGGGTTAGTATCTCTAACATTTTTATAAAACAAAGATAAGCGCATAACATTTACATCGCACCTCCAAAATGACAAGTACGTAAAACGCAAAAACCATTTTCCCCGTCCGCTCCTTGTCATGTCTATAGAACTCGAGATCTCCGTATTCAAAAGAGCGGAGTTACTCCTAAAAATGAGGTATGTACAAGATCAAATGATGCTAAAACGCATACATACAAGTAAAAATGGCAAGGTACTAAAGATAAGAAAAAACCTCATACATAGAACAAATACACTTCCTTTCTCACTTTTGCAATTTTACCCGTTTAAGAACTTAGTTTGAAACAAAAAGTTCTCGTTCAAACCAATAAAAACAAGTGCAACTTGCAAAAGTGAAGTAGATTAGAAGATGGCAAGGTCAAATGGCGTAACCAAAAACAGATTCCAGCCTTCACCATCAACTTAATAACACGACACGAACCGGACCCAAATGCTGACACAACTGAAATGAAATTGACTCGAAGGAACTAAGCAAAACGAAAAATATAAGATTAGCGATATAAATTCACAAGATAAAACACAGATAAACATACTAACACTCAAATTATTTGTATTAGGTGTGACAATATTAACCTGAGCGGCACTTTCATTAAACGGGTCACACATGGGTCAACTCGAAACTAACACGACTATATAGCTCGACAAGAACACGATCCTGATTTCCACCATTTATAACCTCAACTCCTCACTTTCAGCAATTCAAAATTATAGGGGAAAAAAGTTCAATGTAATCTATGCAAATTTGTATTGAATCATATTGGTGCATACATCAAAATTTTCACCTTTGAACATAATCATATATGAACAAGGTAAATATTCCATTCCCCCCCTTCCATTCTCCCTCTTCCCAAAAAAAAGGTTAAAAGAATGAATAAATACGTGGGTAATTTATTTGAACAAGCTTGACAAAGCAGTGGGATATATGTGCATACCTCTTATTGACTCTTCATTGTAAAATTTTGATTCTGTTAGGAATAAAGAATTATCCAATCCCACTAACAATTTCAAGTACATCCAACTGCAGTTGGCCATGAAACAAAAATGAGGTAGACATTGGTCAACCTTCGAGCTTTGCTGAACTCACCCATTTAGCAGCCTTCCTTCAGATTCCATCTGCTGTGAGACATTAGACAAAGCATCATAATCAAAAGTGAAACGAAGTTAAGGAACAATTTAGAAAACAAGTAAACAATCAGATAAATAGAAGCAGAATCCAAGTAAGGAAGAAATCTTACAGTATCATCCAAAATATTTGCCCAGTTGGCGACGGAGCAGCTCCCGGTTATGCGTTGACAAATACCACGACACGTCCCTCTTGCAATTCATCTTATAAACCTAGAAAACCATTTTATCAAGTCTTTAATCAACAGTTTCTTCTAGAACTTTACTCTCGAGGTACTCGATCGCATGCCGCTTGTAGTCTTTGTCTAACAGTTGGAATAGGGCACTATGCGTACAAGAATCAGGTTCAATTTCTCTATCAAGCATTTGCTTATACAATCTCATGGCCTCCTGCCAATTGCCCATCTTGCAGTTTTTGTTTATTAGCATAGTGTATGTATACTTGTTTGGAAGTATTTTTCTTTCTTCCATCTCAATAAAGAACCTGTAAGCCTGATCCATAATCCCACCTTTGCAAAGTCCATGTATCAGAGAGTTATACGTAATCACATTTGGGGAGATACCCTTCTCTTGCATCTCTGAAAAATACATAAATGCTAGCTCTAGTCTTCCGTTATCTCCATGAACATGAATCAAGATCGTATAGGTTACAACTGTAGGCAACACTCTGTTGTTTAGCATATGGTAGAATACTGCTCTCGCTTTCCTGAGATGCCCATTAACCAAGTGAGCATGAATGATGCTGGCATATGTTATGTGATCGGGGACAATACCATCACGTACCATATTCTGCAATAACTGATATGCTTCTTCCAAATTGTGAAGTTTACAAATTCCACTTACAAAAATATTGTAAGTGATCAAGTCAGGTGAGAAACCCCTAGCTTGCATTTCTTCTTGCATGCTAAACGCTGTAGATGGATCCCCAAGCTTGAGTTCGCCTGCTATTAGAGTATTGTATGTATACTGATCTAGCTTTACACCTTCATTCAACATGGCATCACAAATCTCCTTGGCCATTGGTAAATTCTCAGCCTTGTGATATCCATTTATCAAGATGGTGTACGTAAAAACGTCAGGGCGAAGTCCTTGATCGACCATTTCTTCCTTGAGATGTAGAGCAGTCTCCAAGTCCCCCGATTTAAAAAAACCATCAATAAGAGTATTATACGTAACAAACAGTAGCGGTGAGATTCCTGTGTTTTGACTCCTCAAACAAGAGGAAAGCCTCCCTCACTCTTCCCAACCTACAATGCCCATATATTAGACTGTTGTATGTGATTATATCTGGCATCACATTCCTCTTTAACATATCTGAATACCACCAGCTCGCATCATCCATCCTTCCCCATTTGATGAGACCAGATATAATTGTGTTGTAAGTCTCAACCGTTGGTGATACGCCTTTCTTCACCATCTCCTCCGCAACGCCCAACGCCTCATCAAGCAATCCTCTCTTGTGATAACCATGGATCAAAGAGTTAAACGCCATAGCTGAAACTCTTAATCCCAACCTTAACATCTCCCCAATCAGTCCCTCTGCATGCTCAAACTCCCCTTTCTTCGACAAACCATTAATCAACCCATTATAGGTCACATCATTCGGAACACACCCTCTCTTCTGCATCTCAATCAAAAGTTCAAGCGCTTGCTTAACCTGTCCTTCCTTACAGAAAGAATCCAACAAAGTATTATAAGAAACAATTGTGGGTTCAATCCCTAACTCACCCATCATTCTATAAACTTCTTTAGCCATACTAACAAGATTCTCATCTCTAAGTAATCTCAAAATCCTATTACAATTCTTAACATCAGGCAAGAACCCATTTTTCACCATTTTGTGAAAAACACTTAAACATTGCTCAATCTTGGATTTCTTCGTATAAACCCACAGCTTAACAAATACCTCAGCACAAACATACCCATCAATCAAAACATCCACAATCCCATGCATATTAATTACAACAATCGCTCTCTCGGCGACCCAATAAGCTGACCTCATCAGATTATTAAGGGCCAAAATCTCGAGAATAGCGCAGAAGCCAAACTCGGAGCGGCGAAAGTCAGGTTGGCCCTTGGCCCATCGGAAGAACCGGAGGGCGATTCTGGGTTTTTCACGAATCGAACGTAGGACTCGAGCGAACAAATCCGGGTCGAGAATGACTGGTCGGAGGCTGTCGGGGACGGCCCAGTTCGGGTTGGAGAAAGCCCACGGCTTTTCTTCAATGGCGTCGAAGATGAGGTCTCTGTAATGGGTTTCGGAGAGTGTTGTTGGAGCTAAAACGGTGGTTGTGGCGGCGGTTGTGGTGGGGTAATTAGCAGCTAAGGAAGAGAAGAGAGGGAAGAGAAGGCGTACCTTGAGAGAGAAAGGGTGTGAGGAGTTGTTGGCGGCGGCTCCGGCGAGAGCGAAAACGAAAGCCTTTGAAGCTCTCACGCAAAGGATCATTGAGCAGAGAGACTACTCAGGCGAGAGGAGAAGGTTAGAGAGAGAAAGAGTGGAGAAGCGGAGCTCATGGATGGCCTTGGCAATGGCGGGTATCGCCGTATAAGCCTCAGTCAGAAGGAGAGAGAGAGAGAGAAAGAGAGAGGTTTGAGTTTTGGCCTTGGGTTTGGGAGTTCGGCCTCGATCGACGTGGAGAGAGACAGTTCACTCAGAAAGAAAAGAGAGCAACGACGCCACCTTCAGGAAGTTTCAATTCTACAGTCCGCCGTTTTTGGAAAATATGTCGTTGTTTGACGCATTTGTGGTAACTGGCAAGGCAATCGCCTTCCGTATGATGTCGTTCCGTAAAATTTGTCGTTTATTTGACATGTGATTGCACGGGTTATATCGTTTATTCTAGATGTTGTCCGTTGTGTGAATCGTAGCATTGCTCTTTAATTTTTTTTTTTCCTTCTTAAGAACAAATTAACCCATTTCTTGTAATAATAATTAATGGAAAAATTCTATTCAGACCTTCAATACTCTTAAATTCACCTTCAAATAAAAACATTACATTCAAATTTGAAATTATCTACGTATAGTATTAAAATCTATTATATTTTTCAAATACTCTTCACGGTACAACCTAACAATGATATTAAAGATTGAAGTACATACGTTTGTGCAAACAACTCAACATTTATGATAACTCAGATTTTTTTTCTGTTTATTTAAAAAAAAACTTCTGGAGATTACTTTTTTTTTTTTTTTGCCTATATTGGAGTAGTAACTTGCAATATTTGGGATACTTTCTGCTCAATATTGACGTGAGCGTCTTATAATTAAGCTACAGCCCTGCGAGTTAACATACCACAATACACAGTTTAAAAAAAAAAAAAACATATCATAGTATACACCCATTTATGATTTTTTTTTCCAGTTTACTATTTAACAATAATTTGAACCCGTTTTTTTAGAAGAACGGTTGAATTTGTTCAATAAGTATTGTATAAGGAGTTCCTTTTTTTTTTGTTTAAAAAGAATTAAAAAAAAAGGCGTTTCCATCTTTTTAATTCCTTTTATAACTTTTGTGGATCCAACTCTTAAAAAAAAAGAACCACCAAAAAAGTGTCACAAAACTACGAGTTACAACTCCTACGTAAAAAAAGAAAAGGACGAATCAAAAAACTTTTTTTGAACTACCCCTTATACCACTTTGCCCATTGAATTTGAAATTATAATATTTATTTTTCTTAAAGTATAAACCGTTAAAAAAAAAAGACAATTTTGTTTTATTTTTAATGAAAATTTGACAAATAATTTTAAAATTTGAGGTGTTGGGGTTCGCTTTGAAGAAGCACAAATCAATCCAAGATCAAAGCCCAGTGGCCAAATTGTACGGCGAGTGAAGCGAGTCTAAGGGCCCGTTTGTTTCGTGATTCGAATCATGGTTCGAATCATTTTACTACAGTATTTTTTCTCACAAAAATTTAAATTTTCATTCAAATACTCTATTCAAATATTCGAACCCCTAAATATATCAGTAGTTGTCCAAGTGTTCGATGTGCTCGCATCGAGTGATTTAGCCCAGACTAGACCGAGAATTATCCTCGTCAACTTTTCAATCGTATATCATGACTGATGTGCTCCTCTCGTCCACAAGCAATCAACTTAAAGCTAGTAACCGCAAAATAAGAGTTATGATCTACTAAGTTCAGCGATTATCCGAGTCAAAGTGGTCCGAAATACAAGGCTAATAAACCAATGACACTGATCCCAATTTTCTTTACAATTGCTCCAACCCACCCCCTCTTTTGCGCGGGAGCTTTTATATATTGGGTCTATTCTCCATAAATAAGCCCAAAGTCCTCAATATCGGGAGGATTCTTGTCACGCCCCGGAGTACGGGAGGTGACGTGGCGGAATATTTGAGTTAATTAAAAGAGAATTTAATTAAAAACCAATGGTTTAAGATTCAAATTAAGTAAGAAATAGAAAGATTTCCACCACATTTGATAAAAGAATTTATAAATATTAAGCAATTAATATTAATTAAATAAAAACCGCGAATATGGGTTCCATAACCCACAACTTGTGCACACACATGGTTCTAACAATATCATAAATACAATTACAGTCCAAGTATAAATAAAGTTAAGTCTTACATGCCTTGATTAAATAAATACAGACTATAATTAAATTCTCCTATTGCTCCTGAGTTCGGTCCGAAGAATCTTCTCCAAACCTAAAGGGGAAACCACCTAGAGGGGGAAAATTTAAAACAGACAAAACGTGAGCGAAAGGCTCAGTAGGACAAGGTTTTATAAAAATAGTTTAACACAAAGGAACACAGCATTATTAGAAGTTATTCAAAGGAAACTTAAATAAATAAATAAATAAATAAACAATTTGAGTAGAACCGTCCTGACACAGAACAGTCTACTCGTCAAATCAAACACCATTTTATTTTTACCTAGGCAAACCATGATATCACCACCGTAGTGGCCCAGCTGGGTTTCGAGACCTGCCCCCAAGGTCGATTGCTACACGACACGATCTCTGATATGGCATCATGCCCATGTGTTTATTATCATTATCATTCAAAACCCAATTACTGAGTGTTATCAATTACATTTATTATGGAATTCATTTCATAATCACGGTATATTAAAATATAACCGATAAAACCATTTTCAAACAACCGTTGAAGACATTTTAATAGAAACCCTTTTCAAAGCCAAATCATTTCAAAACCAGGCTATCAAAGAAATAGGATAGAAGTCCTACCTCAATACTCGTGCCGGTACCCCACACCGTAATCCCGGTCCGCTATACGTTAGCTCCACGGAACCACAAACGATCCTAGATACCAACTAAGTCAATCAATATCTAGTTTGAGACATTATATGTCATTAAATCATTTCATGATGTCCTAGTGTGCCATTTGTACCTTTAAAATCATCCTATAAGGTTGGGATTTAAATCAGGGTTCAAAACAGTGAAAACGGGTAAAAATCACAAAATTTTCCATGCCTCGGTCGGCCTGCCGGACGCCCTGCTTCGGCCTGTCGAACTGCACAGTTCGGCCTGCCGGAAACAAGGTTCGGCCTGCCAAACATTTCCCCAGATTCGGCCTGCCGGTCGGAAGAACACCGGCCTGCCGATCATCACTTCGGCCTGCCGAACTGGGAAAACCCAGAAATTTTCAGCCACGGGTTTCGATTCCCCAAAACTCAAATCTGGATTCCAACCTGTTTTTCTCAATTCCCAGGCATGAAAAACAATTGTAGTTGATAGAAAAACATACTAAAACATGTTTGGAATCATTTAAACAAGATTTGAACTCGAAATCCTCAAAAATCCGAAAATAAGAAAATGAGGGACAAATGAAAAATCTTGAATTCAATCTGTTTTTCTTCAATCTAGGCTTAGATTCTAGTTGTTCTAAGTTTATTTAACACAAATCCACGGTTTTCTAAGCTAAAACAAACCTAGATTTCAAAAATACACAAAATTGAAAATTTTGTAAGAAGTTTAGAAATTTCGAATTCTAACCTCGAATCGAAGCTTCAATCCGCGTTCTCGGTTGCCGAATCACGTCCCCGAGCTTCCTCCTCGCTAACCCGAAGCTTGGATTCGAAATTGGGTTTAAAAAAATTTGAGAGAGAATTGAGAGAGAGGGAGAGCTGCCGAGAGAGATGAGAGGAGAGAAAGAGTGAAACGTGAGAGTGAGGAGAGAGAGAGGAAGGAAGGAAATAAATAGAGAAAATCGGTGGGCGGTTTTACTGTGTGAAAACCATGTGCCGCCCACGGTTTTGCAAAACGGAGTATTTTTAACATTTTACAAATTGTGGTGTTTTAAAACTCAAAACATTATTTTAAAACAAATAGGAAATCCTTCGAATTCATTAATTTAACAAAACTACCAAAATTCAAAAACCAACCAAACAATCTAATTAATGTTAAAACGTTAATTATGGCACACTAATTCATCATTTATAGTACATTAACATTAAATAAATTTCGGGGCGTTACAACTCTCCACCCCTAAAAGAAATTTCACCCTCGAAATTTACAACTCACTTCAAAAACAAAACAAATGCGGATACAGCTCTAGCATACTCGACTCTAACTCCCAAGTGGCTTCATCAACCCCATGATGCTGCCACACGACCTTTACCAACGGTATTTCACGACGACGCAAGCTAATCACTTTTTGGTCGATAATCTGAATCGGCACTTCTTCGTACGTCGTATCCTCCTGAACCTGTACATCGCAGAACGATACTATCTTACCCTGCTCAGGTGGACACTTCCTAAGCATCGACACATGAAATACATCATGCACATGAGAAAGTTCGGGCGGAAGATCAAGCCGATAAGCGACCACACCAACACGCTGAGTGATCTCAAACGGCCCAATATACCTCGGTGCGAGCTTCCCACTCACCCCGAACCGCATAGTTCCCTTACGAGGTGACACCCTCAAGAGAACGAAATCTCCAACCGCGAACTCTAAAGGTCTACGTCTCCTATCTGCGTAGCTCTTCTGCCGACTCTGAGCTGCCCTCAACCGATCTCGAATCGCTGCGACTTTCTCATTGCTGTCATGAATCTCATCTGGCCCAAGAATAACTCTATCTTCCGGCTCGGCCCAACACACAGGTGACCGACACAGTCGCCCATACAACGCCTCAAATGGTGCCATACCGATACTCGCCTGATAACTGTTGTTGTACACGAACTCCGCCAAATGCAAATATTGCTTCCAATTCCCACCGAAGTCCAACGCACAAGCACGTAACATATCCTCGAGAACCAGAATAACCCGCTCAGACTGCCCATCAGTCTAAGGATGAAACGCCGTACTGAAGTTCAAATCTGTACCCAAAGCCTCCTGAAAACTCCTCCAGTACTTAGCATTAAACCTGGTGTCTCGATCAGAGGTGATGGACAAAAGAACTCCATGCAACCTCACGATGTTCTGCATATACAACTCCCCGAGAATCTTCCTAGAACACGTCGACCTAAACGGAATAAAATGCGCCGATTTCGTCAACCTGTCGACCACAACCCAAACTGCATCGTGCTGCTGCTCCGTCCTCGGCAAACCTGCGAGGAAATCCATCGTCACATGCTCCCATTTCCACCCTGGAATAGGAAGCGGCTGAAGCTAACCTGCAGGCTTCTGATGCTCAGCTTTCACCTGAAGACACGTCGAACACTTGGCCACGTACTCGTGAACATCTTTCTTCATGCCTCTCCACCAATACTGCCTCTTCAAATCACGATACATCTTGGTGCTCCCCGGATGAATAGCAAACTGAGACCTATGAGCTTAATCTAGAACGGCTTTCGTCACCTCGGCGATAACTGGAACTGCAAGACGCTCCCGGAAGTACAACGATCCATATGCATGCACACTCCATTCTTCAAACTGCTCCCCGTTTTGAATCCGCGACCAAATCCCTTGCAAATGTCGATCCTGCCACTGACTTTGCTTCACCATCTGAACAAGAGCTGGAGTCGCTTCCACATGATATAACGAAACTCGATCGCCGTCTTCATGATACAGTAGCCGATACTCACTCACTACCGCATCCCTGCTCCAGTCCTCAAAAATCAAACAAGCGAGAACCCCTGAAGACTTCCTGCTAAGCGCATCTGCGACCACATTAGCCTTCCCTGGATGATACTGCAACGCAAAATCGTAATCCTCCGTGTACTCTACCCATCTGCGCTGCCTCAGATTAAGATCCCTCTGAGTGAACAAATACCTCAAACTCTTGTGATCGGAGAAGACCTGAAACGATGCTCCATACAAGTAACATCTCCAAATCTTCAGCGCGTAGATCACCGCCGCAAGCTCTAAATCGTGAGTAGGATAATTCCGCTCGTGAGGTCGTAGCTGTCTCGATCCGTACGCAACTACACGCCCATGCTGCATCAACACGCATCCAAGTCTGCGCCCTGAAGCATCAGCATAAACCTCATACGGCTCGTCACTGCTAGGAATAACCAACACTGGAGCTGAAGTTAACCGGTTCTTCAATTCCTGAAAGCAAGCTCACAGTCTTCATCCCACTCAAACCTGACATTTTTCTTGATCAATCTCGTCAACGGAGCTGCAATTTTCGAAAAATCCTTCACAAATTTCCTGTAATATCCAGCAAGACCTAAGAAGCTGCGAATCTCCGCTACATTCCTTGGTCGTTCCCATTCCAATATAGCCTCAATCTTGGATGGATCCACTGAAATACCATGCTCCGAAATGACATAACCCAAAAACTTGACCTCGGTCAACCAGAACTCACACTTTTCCCTCTTAGCATACAACTGGTGCTCCCGCAGAGTCTGAAGCACGATCCGAAGATGCTGCTCATGCTCCTCACAAGTCTTAGAATACACAAGAATGTCGTCGATGAACACGATCACAAATTGATCCAAATATGGCCTAAATATCCTATTCATCAAATCCATAAAAGCTACCGGAGCATTCATCAACCCAAAAGACATAACCAGAAACTCGAAGTGCCCATACCGAGTCCTAAAAGCTGTCTTGGGAATATCCTCTTCCTTGATCCTGAGTTGATGATAACCTGACCGCAAATCAATCTTCGAGAAGTATCACGAACCTCCCAACTGATCAAATAGCTCATCAATCCTAGGCAAGGGATACTTGTTCTTCACTGTAACACGATTCAGCTGTCGATAATCCACACATAACCTGAGAGTCCCATCATGCTTCTTAGCGAACAAAACCGGTGCTCCCCACGGAGATGTGCTATTCCGAATATACCCTTTATCAGCAAGTTCCTGAAGTTGCTTCCTCAATTCCTTCATTTCTATCGGCGCCATCCGACAAGGTGCCATAGAAATTGGTGATGTCCCTGGAAACAACTCGATACCAAACTCAATCTCCCGATACGGTGGTAATCCTGACAACTCGTCGGGGAAGACATCCTCGAACTCACCAACCACCGGAATCGCTGCACTACCCCTCGAAACATAAGGCTCGCAATCTAGATTGGCAAGAAAAGCAAAACAATCTAGATTCCTTCGCCCTCCTAGACATGACTTCATAAGACGCTCACTCATTAGCCAATCACCACCACCCTGGTAAGTGATCACCGTCCCCCTATCAGATACTAGGGTCACTTTTCTAAGTTGGCAGTCCACCACTGCACTATACCTGGACAACCAGTCCATCCCTAAGATTACATCATAGGAACTCATGGGGAGTATAATCAAATCACTTTTCAAAATCTCATCCCCAATCTTTATTTTACATGATTTACACATACAATTCACACACACTCGCCCCAAGGGAGAAGCTATAACTAGGGGTTCATTAAACTCTTTTACCTCTAATCCCAAGGCATGTACAAAAGAACTCGAAATGAGAGAATGATAGGCACCGGTATCGAATAAAACACGAGCTAAAGATCTGAAAACCAAAACCATACCATCGACAACCGCGTTACCAGTCTGAGAATCTGACCCTCCAGATGCCATTGTATGAACCTGCACTGGCGCCTTCCCTTTTCCTCTACCGACATTACTGGGTCCTGCATTACTCGGCCGATGCTGCTGAGATGGAGACGACTGCACACTTCCTGCACTCGGAGCTCTATACTGAGGAACACTGCGCTGAAAATACTACGGCTGCTGCCCCCGTGCCGGATACGAGAATTGCTGAGGAGAAAACTACGGATACTGCAACTGCGGGTACTGCGGAGGCGGAGGTAGGGTCTGAGGCTGAGGCTGAGATGAACGACTGGCATCCTCCCCGGTCTGCGATCCAAGACGAGCACTCCTGATCGGGCAATTCCTCTTGATGTGTCCGGGCTACTGACAGAAATGACAATGGAAGCTGTAGGGATTGTTGCGCCCGCTGCCAGACGAACTGCTACTGCCACTGGTCGCACCGCCTTGCTTGCCTTTCCCCAGAGCTGGACGACTACTGGTGCTCTTCCTGCCACTCCTCTACGGTCCTCCTGAAGCCTTGGCTCGATCCTCACAATATTGCACATAATCATTCTCCACGGAGATCGCCGACGACACGAGCTCTCCGAAACTCCTAAGCCGTAGAGCAACCAACTGCCGCCGAATAGGAGCCTTGAGTCCTTCCTGAAACTTGATGCACCTTTCACGCTCCGATGCCACCGCTGATGGAGCAAATCTAGCCAACTTGTTAAATTTTGCCTCATACTCCCGAACTGACATATCACCCTGCTGCAATCTGTAGAACTCAGCTGCCTTCTGATCTCTATACCCCTGCGGAAAATACCGATCATAGAACAGCTCTTCGAACTTGTCCCAACTGATATCGCCACCGCGCTCCAGACGCTTAGTCTGCTTCCACCAAGTGTTAGCGCCACCCTCAAGCTTATACGCTGCGAATTCCACTCGATACTCCTCAGGCACACCAAGAGTATCTAGATGCTTCAAGATCGAAACCAACCAATACTCTGCTAAATGCGGATCCCCATTGCCATCAAAAGTCAGAATAGACGCCCGCTGGAATTCCTTAAAGAAAGCATGCCGACTACCAACACTGGAGTCTTCCGGTCTAGCCCTGGCTGCCATCTGCCGGAAAGCCGCAAACATAGGCCTCGTCATGCTCTCATCATTCCCGAACTCGGCGTCAGCAGTCGAACGACGTCTAGGTGCCATTCTCTCACTTCTGAAAACAAAATTTGGACTGTCAGAGGTATTTCATTGTCAAACCTATGCGTGCACAATTCCCAAGGTTCATAACCTTGAGCTCTGATACCATTCTGTCACGCCCCGGAGTACGGGAGGTGACATGGCAGAATATTTGAGTTAATTAAAAGAGAATTTAATTAAAAACCAATGGTTTAAGATTCAAATTAAGCAAGAAATAGAAAGATTTCCACCACATTTGATAAAAGAATTTATAAATATTAAGCAATTAATATTAATTAAATAAAAACCGTGAATATGGGTTCCATAACCCACAACTTGTGCACACACATGGTTCTAACAATATCATAAATACAATTACAGTCCAAGTATAAATAAAGTTAAGTCTTACATGCCTTGATTAAATAAATACAGACTATAAATAAATTCTCCTATTGCTCCTGAGTTCGGTCCGAAGAATCTTCTCCAAACCTAAAGGGGAAACCACTAGAGGGGGAAAACTTAAAACAGACAAAACGTGAGCGAAAGGCTCAGTAGGACAAGGTTTTATAAAAATAGTTTAACGCAAAGGAACACAGCATTATTAGAAGTTATTCAACGAAAACTTAAATAAATAAATAAATAAACAATCAATTTGAGTAGAACCGTCCTGACACAGAACAGTCTACTCGTCAAATCAAACACCATTTTATTTTTACCTAGGCAAACCATGATATCACCACCGTAGTGGCCCAGCTGGGTTTCAGGACCTGCCCCCAAGGTCGATCGCTACATGACCCGATCTCTGATATGGCATCATGCCCATGTGTTTATTATCATTATCATTCAAAACCCAATTACCGAGTGTTATCAATTACATTTATTGTGGAATTCATTTCATAATCACGGTATATTAAAATATAACCGATAAAACCATTTTCAAACAACTGTTGAAAACATTTTAATAGAAACCCTTTTCAAAGCCAAATCATTTCAAAACCATGCTACCAAAGAAATAGGATAGAAGTCCTACCTCAATACTCGTGCCGGTACCCTACACCGTAATCCCGGTCCGCTATACGTTAGCTCCACGGAACCACAAACGATCCTAGATACCAACTAAGTCAATCAATATCTAGTTTGAGACATTCTATGTCATTAAATCATTTCATGATGTCCTAGTATGCCATTTGTACCTTTAAAATCATCCTATAAGGTTGGGATTTAAATCAGGGTTCAAAACAGTGGAAACGGGTAAAAATCACAAAATTTTCCATACCTCGGTCGGCCTGCCGGACGCCCTGCTTCGGCCTGCCGAACTGCACAGTTCGGCCTGCCGGAAACAAGGTTCGGCCTGCCAAACATTTCCCCAGATTCGGCCTGCCGAACATTTCCCCAGATTCGGCCTGCCGGTCGGAAGAACACCGGCCTGCCGAACATGAACTTCGGCCTGCCGAACTGGGAAAACCCAGAAATTTCCAGCCACGGGTTTCGATTCCCCAAAACCCAAATCTGGATTCCAACCTGTTTTTCTCAATTCCCAGGCATGAAAAACAATTATAGTTGATAGAAAAACATACTAAAACATGTTTGGAATCATTTAAACAAGATTTGAACTCGAAATCCTCAAAAATCTGAAAATAAGAAAATGAGGGAAAAATAAAAAATCTTGAATTCAATCCGTTTTTCTTCAATCTAGGCTTAGATTCTAGTTGTTCTAAGTTCATTTAACACAAATCCACGGTTTTCTAAGCTAAAACAAAGCTAGATTTCAAAAATACACAAAATTGAAAATTTTGTAAAAAGTTTAGAAATTTTGAATTCTAACCTCGAATCGAAGCTTCAATCCGCGTTCTCGGTTGCCGAATCACGTCCCCGAGCTTCCTCCTCGCTAACCCGAAGCTTGGATTCGAAATTGAGTTTAAAAAAATTTGAGAGAGAATTGAGAGAGAGGGAGAGCTGCCGAGAGAGATGAGAGGAGAGAGAGAGTGAAACGTGAGAGTGAGGAGAGAGAGAGGAAGGAAGGAAATAAATAGAGAAAATCAGTGGGCGGTTTTACTGTGCGAAAACTATGTGCCGCCCACGGTTTTGTAAAACGGAGTATTTTTAACATTTTACAAATTGTGGTGTTTTAAAACTCAAAACATTATTTTAAAACAAATAGGAAATCCTTCGAATTCATTAATTTAACAAAACTACCAAAATTCAAAAACCAACCAAACAATCTAATTAATGTTAAAATGTTAATTATGGCACACTTATTCATCATTATAGTACATTAACATTAAATAAATTTAAGGGCGTTACAATTCTTCTCTCCAAACTACTCTTCACGCATACAAGCAGTAAAACACTATTTTTCTCTTTCTAAAGTTCTTGTACCAGTTCTTTGATATAGTGAAGTGATCCTTCTCAACAACGGATGTAGCTTTTAAGTAGATGAATCACTATAAATTTCGGTGTTGTGTTCTTATTTTACATTCCCTTGACACCTTAGTTTATGTTCTTTTTTATTTTTGCAGCTTTTATGGATGTTTCTCTATTATTTTCTAAGTATTTAAGCCTCTTTAGGACCTAATAACAGTGATCAAAGAGCCGAATTAAATCTTGATTTGTACACTGATTACATCTTAACAAAATTTGATTTAATTATAGATCTGATATTTACAAAGAGTATTTTGAAAATCTTACTTATAAAAATAGCCAAAAAACTAAAACTATAATAAAAATAGTCTTTGTTGATGATTAAAACAAAAAAAAAATCAATTAAAAACATAATACTATCTTAATTCTTCTTTTTTTTTTTCGACGTACCAAAAAATTTTTTTCACACCGAAAATGTCTTTTGACACTTAAAACGTATCATAAATGTTCTTGTCGCTTGCCTCCCATTCTTTCTCTGTTCCTTCCATTGCACAGGTCTTCAAAATTACCTTAGGGTTGATGACCTCATGAGAGGAGATTGTGGGGAATCTGTTGAGGGATTTCCCGCTCCACCAATGAAAGTATGACACATATCGTTTTATTTAAAAGAGTCAGCATCTGACCTAACAACTCGACCAAGAAGAAATAGAGAGACTAAGCCAGAGAACTTCAAAAGCTAGAAACTCTCCCTCCAGTAAGGACTCCAGATGATTACTACGAACTGGAGACTTTTATATGCCATAAGTGATGGGACACATGTCTGTGTCAGGATGACCATCCCTAACATGACATGTGGCCCACGACTTGCTCAAATCACTAAAAGAACGTGGGATGGAAATCCTAAGATAGACAAAAAAGAAAAATAAAGAACGTTCTTCTTAGGCTTCTTCCCAAAAAGAAAAGGTATGAAGCCCAAAATCCAGAAAGAGAAAATGATATGTTAAAGATAAAATGATTGACAAGGCAATGATCAGATCTTCAATAACCTAACTATAAATAGATCATTTCAAGAAAGAAAGCAGGGGCTAATTCATTCATTACACTCTCCAATAGAAATTCAACTCTCCTCTCTTATCCTGTTCAAGAATTCTTCTCCGTTATTATTTGGGTAAGCTTTGGAGTGTCTCTGCAAATACGTTGGCGGCGATCAAAGGACAGAGGAGCTCTACCATTTCACATGGAGATCATCGGAACAGGCTTGAAGGGATTGATGTTTGAAAATCTACCCAAACAGAATCTGCGCCAAATATGGTTATATGAAGGATCCGGGTTTACGCCGGTCACATGAGGCGGCTTTTGTTGAGGTGGGCAGTGGGTTCGTGAGGCGGCATTGTGGTTCACTTTCAAAGCTTTTCTTTTCTCCATGTCACGGTACAGGCACTCAAATTTTGGACGAGATAGTATGCAAAATTTACCAAGTAAAAGCCCAAAGCAACCATGTCAATCATAGCAAAAGTTGGACACCAATCAAGTATGCAGACATTCAGTGCTTTGGCGGTGAAAAAAAACACTGCATGTCAAATAAGTAAAACTAATGGTGGTCAATCAAATCTGAAAGCAGCAGTCCCGCAAGCTGTTAAAGAGTTGCCATCTTCAGTAACTAGGACCATTAACGAGCTGTGTTCAAACAAGGGGTTTGTGTTCGCAAAACCCACTATAGACAACAAAAACGATAGTCTTGTTACAGCCAAGTTCCTCACAAAATGAACAGAACTAGCCGGAACGGTTTTAATTGTCAATGATTAAGGAGTTGAAAGAGACCAAACTATCACCTACTAAAACGTTGAGAGACTAACCGTGCCAATTACCCAATAAAAATGTAGATATCATGTGCCACGTACCATGCGGTATGCACACATGCATCGTTACAAAACCTTAATTCTTCTAAAACACACACAAAAATGTATCTAATAGTCAAGACAATTTAATAATATGTAAAAGATAAGGTGCTTTTAATATAAACTAAAACCAAAATACGATGGTTCACTTATTAAGAGAAGGAAAGAACAAAAAATGATAGCCAACTGAAACAAACTAATAACGAGTTTTGTTAGCGGTTGAACAGATTCTCTCTCTTTAATGAAACCAAACTCCGGACACAGAGAAAGGCATGAGTCCGAGATGGTAATACCAACCCCGGAATGGGAAGTTCCATTAACTTTCGAGCATGAAGGTTATATGATACGATTCGACGATCTCTAGTTTGCATTAGCAGCTCATCATCTTTCCAAAACGCTAAAGGGGAATGAATGCAAGCAAGTGGCCCAATTGTAAGATGCTTGTTCCATTCAACATCACTGAAGTTGCGCACCATTATCCACATTTCATATGACGTTGAATGAAACGATCTTTCAGTAGAGATAAAAAAGACAACTGATTCATTCCATATTGCAAGCCTCTTAAATTCTCTATTTGGCTGACGGGCCAACGTCGTTGGTAACTGAATGCAATCAAATTGCTCCTCAGAGATGTCTAATGAAAGAACCGTACATTCAGAACCTTGTAACCCTGTATTCCACCAATAGCAGAAACCCCCGCAATACACTCCGCACTGAAGCCAACAAAATATACCTTTCAGGTCTATTTCCCTCCAAGAATCCGTTCCCGAAGTGTACTCATGAGCTCTAGATTTCTTGTCGGGACGTACTTAGCAAAAAACTTAACATACTTGCAATCATCAGCCTTAGGATCATACCCAAATCCAGATCCTGAATAAATAAAGCCATCAGAGCGAAGATGTGATGTGCGAAGAAGCTTGAATTCTCCGAGTTCTATATTGCAGAAAACAACTACATCTATATCAAGGGGAGATGGACCATATAAGCAAATGATGCCATTACATTGAGTGCCTGCAAAAAACCCAGGAAATCTGTCTTCCACGTCTTTCGGAATAGGTGGTAAATTGATTTCTTCAATGGCACAAGGAAGAAGGCGATCAGCAACACTGTCATCCTTGTGAATTGTGACCAGTGATAAAACTTGTTTTTTGCGAGCATTGTCGTACTGTCCAGTTAAGACTTCATTTTCTGAGAGTTCTCGATAAAAGCAGCCGAAACATAACGTCGTAGGGGAAGCATGTTTGTTTTCTTCTATACTGACATGGAGTTGCTTCTTTATAAACGACGGATTATTGATCATGGCGTACCACAACTTGCAAACGCATTTACAAGCTTTTAGGAACTTGGGAGGCAACCTCAACAAGATTCCCTCTAATGTCTCTTCTGTTAAGTCTTGGAAAATCTCCTCATTTCGGTCGCTGCCAATAAATTCAAAATTAATCACAGATCAAAATCATTTGAAAACAATTAAAAAAAAAAAGAAAAGAAAGATGTTTAATTGGAGTTAATCCCACGAAAGAAGCATTGGAAAAAGAATGAAGTATGAACAAGAGAATCAACAATCTATCTTTAGTAATGAGATTTGTGAGATTTGTGTTTTGAGTTTTGAGAAGAAAGCATTGACAGTAGCTACTGATCGAAAAGATCGCAATCTATCTTGGGTAATCCATAAGTTTTTTTTTTAACAGTCAATTCTCATGAAACAACACCTTTAAAACATAACGATAAATGTAATAATTACAATAAATTCAAGCACTGTTCACCAAAACACCCTTTTAGAAATATTCTTTAGAACGTCAATAAAATGCAATAAAAAACAATCTAATGCACTCAAAAAGCAACTAGAAGGTAGCTTCGAGGGTCTTACTTTGGCTGTGGTTTAGCCTCTGGACCATTAACAAAACAGAGAGATCGAGAGAATAAGACGAAGAAGACCCAGTCAATAAAAAAGTAATTATGTTAGCCTTAGAAGGAGTAAAAAAAGAAGCGGCCAAGATGGGTCATCCTCCGACGGTCACAAACATACTGCCTGATGAAAGACCGAATTTGCCGCTGGATGAATATCTCCAACCGCGCGTCATATATATAAATATATATATATACACACACACACGCTTATGGAGATTTTCTTTCTATCCATCCAGACGGATGGAGCATCCTTTAGTTGTATATTTGTAGGTCTGTAAATTGATTTGAATTGTATTGATTTAGGTTATTTTGATTTGAGTTATATGGTTTAAATTAGTGATTTGAATTGTTATCTGAATTAGCATTTGAATGTGCATTTAAGTGTATTTAAAGTGTTAATTTGAATAAGGAATAAAATTAGAATTTGTATTTGAATAAATAATCAAAACGTTTTCAATTTATTGACAAATTTAACAAAATCTTTAGGTTCATGATTCTAAAAATATACGATATGGATTTTGATTTATTCCTCTCTTCATTAGGAACACAATGAAAAAATAATTGTTTCAATCGAATATTAAATAGAGAAGTTACGATTTTTTTTGCTCAAATATATAAGAAAAAATTTTAACTTTTACTGTGACAAATATATTCGAGTCCAAAGAGTTAAAGGGAGAGTAAAACTCTAAAAACTTAGATTCAAATGATTTATTTGATTTTAATTTTAAGAAAAACAAACACGTATTTAAAAGATTTTAAAAATTTAAATCTGAAAAGTTGTTTGAATACGTAAAATAAATGACACTTAAATTGGCTTTAGTTAGGAGCAAGAAATGCCAAGTGGGCTTAGTTACGGTAGTTTAATTTATTTGAAATAGTAGACCACTGGGTATTGCAAGTGGAAGGAATGATTTGATTGGGAAAATATATAGCTAATTCAACGTTTGTTTTGTAAGTTGTTATGTATAGATTTAAAACAGCAACAACGATGTAACTTCTTCAACAAAAAAATAATAATGCAACACTTGTTGAAATCTAACGTAACTTTATGTTGTTTTATTAAAAGCCTCTCCTAGATAAAAGACAAAAAGTTATTACAATATAAAGCTCTTACATATTACAACATTTTAAACTAAAAAATTGGTTCCTATTTACTTTGCCAAACACCCTGGAATAAAATTTTTATATTTGCAGCGTATATTTAAATTGAGTGAAATGACTCTTATAGTTGAATATGGTAGTTAAAACTCTAATACATAGTCAATAACGGAGCTAGAAAACTTTGTCAGTAGGTGCTAAAAACTAAACAAAATTTTATATGGACTATAACATTCTTTTAAATTTGTAGTGAGGGCTACGTGTGTATTAACATAATACAATATATATGCATATATAAAGGATTTTAAAAAATAAAAAACTTAAGTGGGGGCTTAAGCCCCCATTAGGATGTAAGTAGTTCCGTGCATGTGCATAGTAACCAAAATAAAACGTAAAATTTTGTCATAGTACAAAAAGAAAATGTGTGTGTGTGTGTTTTTTCTTAGATACTAGCAAACACTAATTAACCACTTGTATTTGTATGGTGAAATTTCAAAGTTAGGAACTCATGAAGCTAATATGTTGCTTGTCACGCTGTCAGAACATGTCATACTAGCTGCTTCTTGCACGTTAATAACTTGCCAGTACACACCTTCATTATCATATAATGTATTGTCGCATTGGATTCTTGGTGGTGTTTCTTGCTGGCTTGCTAACATAATGGTTTAGGACATTAGAATTGCCGTGTTGTATTGAAATGTCCTATATGATTAATCAAATTAAGCGTATTTGGCAGGTTAAAATATGAAACTGCTTATTTATTTTCATGTTATCTGTGTCAACGTATTAATGACTGGAATAATAAATACACAATCTAAACTTATATATATTGTGTTATTGTGTCGTACCCAAAACTGTTGGTCCTACTCCAAATAAAACTAACTTCTTG
Organism: Artocarpus heterophyllus; assembly: GCA_025403435.1. NCBI lineage: Eukaryota > Viridiplantae > Streptophyta > Magnoliopsida > Rosales > Moraceae > Artocarpus > Artocarpus heterophyllus. Next base: position 1,882,400 of record CM046339.1, on the reverse strand, counting down.
ACTATATTTGTTGATGCCTAAGATTGGTACAACATCGCGTGTAGGGAAGCATGGTAGTCGGGTCCCTGTTCTGCCTAGCTCTGCCTAGTCTGGTCAGATCTACAAGAGGAGAGAAGGCCTTGGAGCAAGGGGACACTAGTTTGGTGTTTGCCAAAGGCACTTCGATGCTCAAGTCAAGGAGAGAGGTTTTTTTCCCCCTTTTCTCCCTTACTTTCCCTTCTCTTTTTTCTCTCCCTCCTCTAGCTGCCCCTCCTTCTTCTGTCTCTTTTAGATCTGCCACACCTCCACCTCCATTCATTGCTCCCAAAAATTTTCGGTAGAGAAACTGTTGCAACAAGTAAAGAGCAATGCCATGGCCAAGATTGGCCTCACCCAAGCATCACTACCAATAAAGCCATGAGATCAAAACATGATGGCTACTCTATGTTTCTCTTTCGCCCCTTTCCCTCTGTAACACCGCGGAATTTATTAATGTTATTGTAATATAAGTGATGAATTAGTGTGCCATAATTAATGTTTCAACATTAATTTGATTATTTGGTTGAATTTTGAATTTTTGGTTGTTTTGTTAATTTGATAAATTCAAATGATTTCTTATTATTTTAAAATGATGTTTTGAGTTTTAAAGCACAACAATTTGTAAAATGTTAAAAATATTCCGTTTTACAAAACCGTGGGTGGCATTTGGTTTTCGCACAGTAAAACAGCCCACCGTTTCTCTCTATTTATTCTCTCTCCTCTCCTTCTCTCTTCACTCTCTCTGCTCACTCTCTCTCCTCTCCTCACCCGTGAACTCTCTCTCTCATTCTCTCTCGGTTTCTCTCTTTCCCACTCAAATTTCTTCAAGATTTTGAAGCCAAATTCGGGTCTAAGCTTCGGGTTAGCGAATAGGAAGCTCGGGGACGAGATTTGGCAACCAAAAACGTGGATTTAAAGCTTCGATTCGAGGTTAGTTTTGAAATTTCTAAACTATTTTCAAAATTTTCAATTTTGTGCATTTTTGTGATTTAAGTTCGTTTGAGCTTAGAAAACCTTTAATTTGAGTTAAATGAACTTAGAACAACTAGAATCTAAGCTTAGATTGAAGAAAAACTGATTGAATTCAAGATTTTTCATTTTTCCCCATTTTTGGATTTTTGAGATTTTTGTGTTTGAATCTTGTTTAAATGAGTTCAAAAGTGTTCTAGTGTATTTTTCCATCATCTATGATTGTTTTCCATGCCTGAGATTTGAGAAAAACAAGTTAAAATCAAGATTTAGATTTTGGGGGATCGAAAACCCGTGGCTGAAATTTTTGGGTTTTCTCAGTTCGGCAGGCCGGATTCAAGGGATCGGGAGGCCAGACTGCACCGTTCGACAGGCCAAACCTGGGGAATGTTCGACCGACCGGACCTGGTTTTCGGCAGGCCGAACTGCACAGTTCAGCCGGCCGAAGCAGGGAGTCCGGTAGGCCGGCCGGGCATGGAAAATTTTGTGATTTTTTACCCGTTTTCAATGTTTTGAACCCCGATTTAAATTTCAACCTTGTAAAATGATTTTAAAGATACAAATGACACACTAGGACATCATGAAATGGTTTAGTAACATAGAATATCTTGAGCTAGATATTGATCGACTTAGTGTGTATCTAAGATCGTTTGTGGTTTCGCGGAGCTAATGTATAGCAGACCGGGATTAAGGTGTGGGGCACTGGCATGAGTATCGAGGTAAAACTTCTACCCTATCTTTGGTAACCCAGTTTCAAAATGATTTGGCTTTGAAAAGGGTTTCTATAAAAATGTTTTCAACGATTGATTGAAAAATGATATTTTATCGGTTATTTTTATAAACCTTGAATTGAAGTGAACTTCATAATGAATGTTAATAAAAATACCTGGTAAATGGACTTTGTATGATAATAGAAATGAATATAAGGGCATGATGTCATATCAGAGATCGGGTCGTGTAGCGATCGACCTTGGGGGCAGGTTCTGAAACCCAACTAGGCCACTACGGTGGTGATATTCTGATGGTTTGCCTAGGAAAAGAAAATGATGTTTTTGGTCTACCAAACAAACTATTTTGGGTAAGAACGGTTTCATCATATTTATTTATTCAAGGTTTTTTTTAAATAATTCCCTGAATAATGAGACTTTTCTTTAAATTAAATGATTTATTAAAATATAGTCCAACTGAGCCTTTCGCTCACATTTTCTTTGTTTTTAAATTCCCCCTCTAGGTGGATTTCCATTTAGGTTCAGATAGGACTCAACAGACCGAACTCAGGAGCAGTAGCAGGATTAGTAGATTAATTGTACTATTTGAGCAAGGCATTTAATGTTTTTAACTGTCTTTATGCTTGGACTGTGGTTGTATTATTATATTATCAGTACTATATGTGTACACAAGTTGTAGGTCAGTGGGACCTATACTCGCGGTTCTTTATCATTTTATTATTCGCTTAATGATTTCACCTGCTCAATGTTTATGAATTCTCTTATAAAATGTTGTTTTGAAACTTTCACATTTTTATTATTTAATTTAACCCCTAAAATTTTTGATTTTAATTAAATTTCTCTTCTAATTAATTTAAATAATCTGCTATGTCACATCTCGTACTCCGAAGCGTGACAGAATGGTATCAGAGCTCAAGGTTATGTACCTTAGGAATTGTGCACACATAGGTATGATAATGAAATACCTCTAACAGTCCAAATTTTGTTTTCAGAAGTGAGAGAATGGCACCTAGACGTCCTTCAACAGCTGACGTCGAGTTCGAAAATGATGAGGGCATGATGAGGTCTATGTTTGCGGCTTTTCGACAGATGGCAGCCAGGGCTAGACCGAAGGATTTTGATGTTGGTCGTTGGCATACATATTTTAAGAAATTTTGGCGTGCATCTATTCTGACTTTCGATGGTAATGGGGATCCGCAGTCGACAGAATATTGGCTGGATTCGATCGTAAAGCATTTGGATACCCTTGGTGTGCCTGAGGAGTACCGTGTGGAGTTTGCTGCATATAAGCTTGAGGGTGGTGCTAATACTTGGTGGCAGCAGGCTAAGTGTTTGGAGCGCGGTGGTGATATCAGTTGGGACAGATTCGAAGAGCTGTTCTATGATCGATATTTTTTGCAGGGGTATAGAGATCAGAAGGCAGCTGAGTTCTATAGGTTGCAGCAGGGTGATTTGTCAGCTCGGGAATATGAGGCAAGGTTTAATGAGTTGGCCAGGTTTGCTCCATCGGTAGTGGCATCAGAACGTGAGAGGTGCATTAAGTTTCAGGAAGGGCTCAAGGCTCATATTCGGTGACAGGTGGTTGCTCTAAGACTTAGGAATTTTGAAGAGCTTGTGTCGTCAGCAACATCAGTGGAAAATGATTATACACAGTATTGTGAGGATCGAGCAAAGGCTTCAGGAGGATCGCAGAGGAGCAATAGGAAGAGCACCAGTAGCCGTCCAACTCTGGGAAAGAGCAAGCAGGGTGGCACAAACAGTGGTAGCAACAGTTCATCTGGTAGCGGGCGCAGCAATCCCTACAGCTTCCATTGTCATTTTTGTCAGTAGCCAGGACACATCAAGAGGAATTGCCCGATCAGGAGTGCCCATCTTGGACCTCAGACCAGAGAGGATGCCAGTCGTCAGTCTCAGCCTCAGACCCTACCTCCGCCTCAGCAGTACCTGCAGTTGCAGTATCCCCAGTTCTCTCCTCAGCAGTTTTCGTATCCGATACGAGGACAACAGCAGTAGCATTTCCAGCGTAGCGTTCCTCAGTATTGAGCACCAAGTGCAGCTAGTGTGCAGTCATCTCCGCCTCAACAGTTTCGGCAGAATAATCCCAGACCCAGCAATGTCGGTAGAGGAAAAGGAAAGGCACCAGTGCAGGTTCATGCAATTGCATCTGGAGGTTTAGATTCTCATACCAGTAACGCGGTTATCAATGGCACGATCCTAGTTTCTCAATCCTTACTCGCGTTTTATTTGATACAAGTGCCTCTCATTCTCTCATTTCGAGTTCTTTTGTACATGCCTTGGGATTAGATATAGAAGAGTTTAATGAACCCCTAGTCATAACTTCTCCCTTGGGGCGGGTGTGTGTGAATTGTGTATGTAAATCTTGTAAAATAAAGATTGGGGATGAGATTTTGGAAAGTGATTTGATTATACTCCCCATGAGTTCATGTGATGTAATTCTAGGAATGGACTGGTTGTCCAGGTATAATGCAGTTGTGGACTGCCAACTTAGAAAAGTAACCTTAGTGTCTGATGGGGGGACGATGATCACTTACCAGGGTGGTGGTGATTGGTTAATGAGTGAGCGTCTCATGAAGTCATGTCTAGGAGGGCGAATAAATCTGGTTTGTTTGGCTTTTCTTGCGAATCTAGAGTGTGAGCCTTATGTTTTGAGAGGAAGTGTAGCGATTTCGGTGGTTGATGAGTTCGAGGATGTCTTCCCCGATGAGTTGCCAGGATTACCACCGCATCAGGAAATCGAGTTTGGTATTGAGTTGTTTCCAGGGACAGCACCGATTTCTATGGCACCTTATCGGATGGCGCCAGCAGAAATGAAAGAATTGAGGGAGCAACTTCAGGAGCTTGCTGATAAAGGGTATATTCGGAATAGCACATCTCCGTGGGGAGCACCAGTTTTGTTTGCTAAGAAACATGATGGGACTCTCAGGTTGTGTGTGGATTATCGGCAACTGAATCGTGTCACAGTGAAGAATAAGTATCCCTTGCCTAGGATTGATGAGTTGTTTGATCAGTTGGGAGGTTCGCGGTACTTCTTAAAGTTTGATTTGCGCTCAGGGTACCATCAGCTCAGGATTAAGGAAGAGGATATTCCTAAGATAGCTTTTAAGACCCGGTATGGACATTTTGAGTTTCTGGTTATGTCATTTGGGTTGACGAATGCTCCGACAGCTTTCATGGATTTGATGAACAAGATATTTAGGCCGTATCTGGATCAGTTCATGATCGTGTTCATCGATGACATTCTTGTGTATTCTAAGACTTAGGAAGAGCATGAACAACATCTCCGGATCGTGCTTCAGACTCTGCGTGAGCACAGTTGTATGCCAAGAGAGAAAAGTGTGAATTTTGGTTAACTGATGTCAAATTTTTGGGTCATGTCATCTCGGAGCATGGTATTTCTGTGGATCCATCCAAGATTGAAGCCATAGTGGAATGGGAACGACCAAGGAATGTAGCGGAGATTCACAGCTTCTTAGGTCTTGCTGGTTATTACAGGAAATTTGTAAAGGATTTTTCAAAAATTGCAGCTCCGTTGACGAGATTGATCAAGAAAAATGTCAAGTTTGAGTGGGGTGAAGAATGTGAGCTTGCTTTTCAAGAATTGAAGAACCAGTTGACTTCAGCTCCAGTGTTGGTTATTCCTAGTAGTGACGAGTCGTATGAGGTTTACGCATATGCTTCAGGACGCGGACTTGGGTGCGTGTTGATGCAGCATGGACGTGTGATTACATATGGATCGAGACAGCTATGATCTCACGAGCGAAATTATCATACTCATGACTTGGAGCTCGCGGCGGTGATTCACGCGCTGAAGATTTGGAGGTGTTATTTGTATGGAGGGTCATTTCAGGTCTTCTCCGATCATAAGAGTTTGAGGTATCTGTTCACTCAGAGGGATCTTAATTTGAGGCAGCGTAGATGGATAGAGTTTATGGAGGATTATGATTTCGCGTTGCAGTATCATCCCGGGAAAGCTAATGTGGTCGCGGATACGCTTAGCAGGAAGTCTTCAGGGGTTCTCGCTTGTTTGGCTTTCGAGGACTGGAGCAGGGATGCGATAGTGAGTGAGTATGGGTTACGGTATCATGAAGACTATGATCAAGTTTTGGTATATCATGTGGAGGCGACCCCAGCTCTTGTTTAGATGGTGAAGCAAAATCAGTGGCAGGATCAACATTTGTAGGGGATTTGGTCACGAATTCAGAACGGGGAGCAGTTTGAAGAATGGAGTGTGCATGCAGATGGATCGTTGTATTTCCAGGAGCGTCTTGCAGTTCTAGCTATCGCCGAGGTGACGAAAGCCATTTTGGACGAAGCCCATAGGTCTCAATTCGCCATTCATCCGAGGAGCACAAAGATGTATCGTGATTTGAAGAGGCAATATTGGTGGAGAGGCATGAAGAAAGATATTTGAGAGTACGTGGCCAAGTGTACGACGTGTCTTCAGGTGAAAGCCGAGCATCAGAAGCCTGCAGGTCAGCTTCAGCCGCTTCCTATTCTAGTGTGGAAATGGGAACATGTGATGATGGATTTTCTCACAGGTTTATCGAGGACAGAACAACGGCATGATGCAGTTTGGGTCGTAGTCGACAGGTTGACAAAATCGACGCATTTTATTCCGTTCAGGTCGACATGTTCGAGAAGGATTCTTGGGGATTTGTATCTGCAGAACATAGTGAGGTTGCATAGAGTTCCTTTGTCCATCACTTCTGATCGAGACGCTAGGTTTAATGCTAAGTACTTGAGGAGTTTTTAGGAGGCTTTGGGTACGGATTTGAACTTCAGTATGGCGTTTCATCCTCAGACTTATGGGCAGTCTGAGTGGGTTATTCAGATTCTCGAGGATATGCTGCATGCCTGTGCGTTAGACTTCGGCGGGAATTGGAAGCAATATTTACATCTGGCGGAGTTCGCGTACACAACAGTTATCAGGCGAGTATTGGTATGGCACCGTTTAAGGCGTTGTATGGGCGACCGTGTCGGTCACCAGTGTGTTGGGCCGAGCCAGAAGATAGGGTTATTCTTGGGCTGGATGAGATCCGTGATAGCAATGAGAAAGTCGCCGTGATTCGAGATCGATTAAGGACAGCTCAGAGTCGACAGAAGAGTTATGCGGATAGGAGACGTAGACCTTTAGAGTTTGCGGTAGGAGGTTTCGTTCTTTTGAAGGTATTGTCCCGTAAAGGAACTATGCGGTTTGGAGTGAGTGGAAAGCTTGCACCGAGGTATATTGGACCGTTTGAGATCACTCAGTGTATTGGTGTAGTTGCTTATCAGCTTGATTTTTTGCTCGAACTCTCTCATGTTCATGATGTGTTTCATGTGTCGATGCTTAGGAAGTGTCTACGTGAGCAGGGTAAGATAGTTTCATTTCGCGATGTGCAGGTTCAGGAAGATACGACGTACGAAGAAGTGCCGATTCAGATCATCGACCGAAAAGTAATTAGTTTGCGTCGTCGTGAGATACCGTTGGTAAAGGTCGTGTGGCAGCATCACGGGGTTGATGAAGCCACCTGGGAACTAGAGTCGAGTATGCGGAAATTGTATCCGCATTTGCAGTAGGAGGTTTCGTTCTTTTGAAGGTATTGTCCCGTAAAGGAACTATGCGGTTTGGAGTGAGTGGAAAGCTTGCACCGAGGTATATTGGACAGTTTGAGATCACTCAGCGTATTGGTGTAGTTGCTTATCGGCTTGATTTTTCGCCCGAACTCTCTCATGTTCATGATGTGTTTCATGTGTCGATGCTTAGGAAGTGTCCGCCTGAGCAGGGTAAGATAGTTTCATTTCGCGATGTGCAGGTTTAGGAAGATACGACGTACGAAGAAGTGCCGATTCAGATCATCGACAAGAAAGTAATTAGTTTGCATCGTCGTGAGATACCGTTGGTAAAGGTCGTGTGGCAGCATCACGGGGTTGATGAAGCCACCTAGGAACTAGAGGCGAGTATGCGGGAATTGTATCCGCATTTGTTTTGTTTCTGAAATGAGTTGTAAATTTCGAGGGCAAAATTTCTTTTAGGGGTGCAGAGTTGTAACGCCCTGGAATTTATTTAATGTTATTGTAATATAAGTGATGAATTAGTGTGCCATAATTAATGTTTCAACATTAATTTGATTATTTGGTTGAATTTTAAATTTTTGGTTGTTTTGTTAATTTGATAAATTCAAATGATTTCTTATTATTTTAAAATGATGTTTTGAATTTTAAAGCACAACAATTTGTAAAATGTTAAAAATATTCCGTTTTACAAAACCGTGGGTGGCATTTGGTTTTTATACAGTAAAATCGCCCACCGTTTCTCTCTATTTATTCTCTCTCCTCTCCCTCTCTCTTCACTCTCTCTGCTCACTCTCTCTCCTCTCCTCACCCGTGAACTCTCTCTCTCATTCTCTCTCGGTTTCTCTCTTTCCCACTCAAATTTCTTCAAGATTTTGAAGCCAAATTCGGGTCTAAGCTTCGGGTTAGCGAATAGGAAGCTCAGGGACGAGATTTGGCAACCAAAAACGTGGATTTAAAGCTTCGATTCGAGGTTAGTTTTGAAATTTCTAAACTTTTTCCAAAATTTTCAATTTTGTGCATTTTTGAGATTTAAGTTCGTTTGAGCTTAGAAAACCTTTAATTTGAGTTAAATGAACTTAGAACAACTAGAATCTAAGCTTAGATTGAAGAAAAACGGATTGGATTCAAGATTTTTCATTTTTCCTCATGTTTCCCCATTGTTGGATTTTTGAGATTTTTGTGTTTGAATCTTGTTTAAATGAGTTCAAAAGTGTTATAGTGTCACGCCCCAGAGTACGGGAGGTGACGTGGCGGAATATTTAGATTAATTAAAAGAGGATTTAATTGAAATTAAGGGTTTAAAAATCCAATTAAGCAAGAAATAAAGAGATTTTTCCACCACATTTGATAAAGAATTTAAAATCATTAAACAAATAACAATAATTGAATAAAAACCGCGAATATGGGTTCCACAACCCACAACTTGTGCACACACATGGATCTAACAATATCACAAATACAATTACAGTCCAAGTACAAATAAAGTTAAGTCTTACATGCCTTGATTAATAAATACAGAGTGTAAACAAATTCTCCTATTGCTCCTGAGTTCGGTCCGAAGAATCTTCTCCAAACCTAAATGGGAAACCACCTAGGGGGGGGGGGAATTTAAAACAATAAAACGTGAGCGAAAGGCTCAGTAGGACTAAGTTTTATAAAATAGTCTTATACAAAGAAACATAACATTATCAGGAGTTATACAAAAAAAGGAACTTGAATAAATAAATAAATAAATTGAGTAGAACCGTTCTGACACAGAACAGTCTACTCGTCAAATCAAAACACCAGTTTACTTTTACCTAGGCAAACCATGAAATCACCACCGTAGTGGCCCAGCTGGGTTTCGGGACCTGCCCCCAAGGTCGATCACGACCCGATCTCTGATATGGCATCATGCCCATGTGTTTACTATCATTATCATTCAAAACCCAATTACCGAGTGTTGTCAATTACATTCATTATGAAATTCATTTCATGTCACGGTATATAAAAATATAACCGATAAAACCATTTTCAAACAACCGTTGAAAACATTTTGATAGAAATCCTTTTCAAAGGCAAATCATTTCAAAACCAGGCTACCAAAGAAATAGGATAGAAGTCCTACCTCAGTACTCGTGCCGGTACCCCACACCGTAATCCCGATCCGCTATACGTTAGCTCCACGGAACCACGAACAATCCTAGATACAAACTAAGTCGATCAATATCTAGTTCGAGACATTCTATGTTACTAAATCATTTCATGATGTCCTAGTGTGCCATTTGTATCATTAAAATCATCCTATAAGGTTGAGATTTAAATCAGGGTTCAAAACAATGAAATCGGGTAAAAATCACAAAATTTTCCATGCCTCGGTCGGCCTGCCGGACGCCCTGCTTCGGCCTGCCGAACTGTACAGTTCGGCCTGCCGGAAGCAAAGTTCGGCCTGCCGAACATTTCCCCAGATTCGGCCTGCCGGTCGGAAGAACACCGGCCTGCCGATCATCACTCCGGCCTGCCGAACATGAACTTCGGCCTGCCGAACTGGGAAGATCCAGAAATCCCAGCCACGGGTTTCTCGATCCCCAAAATCCAAATCTTGTTTCTAACCTATTTTTCTCAAATCCCAGGCATGAAAAACAACTATAATTGATAGAAAAACATTCTAGAACATGTTTGGGATCATTTAAACAAGATTTAAACTCGAAATCCTTAAAAATCCGAAAATGAGAAAAAGAGGAGAAAAATGAAAATCTTGAATCCAATCCGTTTTTCTTCAATCTAGGTTTAGATTCTAGTTGTTTTAAGTTCATTTAACACAAATCCACGGTTTTCTAAGCTAAAACAAACTTAGATTTCAAAAACACACAAAATTAAAAATTTTGTAAAAAGTTTAGAAATTTCGAATCTAACCTCGAATCGAAGCTTCAATCCGCGTTCTCGGTCGCCGAATCACGTCCCCGAGCTTCCTCCTTGCTGTTCCGAAGCTTGGATTCAAATGGAAATCAAAATTTGTGAAGAAATTAGAGAGAGAGAGGCTGCCGAGAGACCAAGAGAGAGGAGAGAGAGAGCTCGTGAGAGTGAAGAGAGAGAGAGAGAAGAGAGAAATAAATAGAGAAAATCGGTGGGCGGTTTTACTGTGCGAAAACCATGTGCCGCCCACGGTTTTGCAAAACGGAGTATTTTTAACATTTTACAAATTGTTGTGTTTTAAAACTCAAAACATCATTTTAAATCAACAAGGAATCTTTTGAACACATCAATTTAACAAAACAACCAAGAACTAAAAATCCAACCAAATAATCTAATTAAAGTTAAAACTTTAATTATGGCACACTAATTCATCATTTACATTACATTAATATTAAATAAATTTCGGGACGTTACAGCTCTCCACCCCTAAAAGAAATTTCGTCCTCGAAATTTACAACTCATCTTAAAAACAAAACAAATGCGGATATGACTCCCGCATACCCGACTCTAATTCCCAAGTGGCCTCATCAACCCTGTGATGCTGCCACACGACCTTTACCAACGGTATTTCACGACGACGCAAGCTAATCACTTTCCGGTCGATAATCTGAATCGGCACTTCTTCGTACGTCGTATCCTCCTGAACCTGCACATCGCGAAACGATACTATCTTACCCTGCTCAGGTGGACACTTCCTAAGCATAGACACATGAAACACATCGTGCACATGAGAAAGTTCGGGCGGAAGATCAAGCCGATAAGCGACCACACCAACACGCTGAGTGATCTCGAACGGCCCAATATACCTCGGCGCGAGTTTCCCACTCACCCCGAACCGCATAGTTCCCTTACGAGGTGACACCCTCAAGAGAACAAAATCTCCAACCGCGAACTCTAAAGGTCTACGTCTCCTATCCGCGTAGCTCTTCTGCCGACTCTGAGCTGCTCTCAACCGATCCCGAATCACCGCGACTTTCTCGTTGCTGCCACGAATCTCATCCGGCCCAAGAATAACTCTATCCTCCGGCTCGGCCCAACACACAGGTGACCGACACGGTCGCCCATACAATGCCTCAAATGGTGCCATACCGATACTCGCCTGATAACTGTTGTTGTACGCGAACTCCGCCAAATGCAAATATTGCTTCCAATTCCCGCCGAAGTCCAACGCACAAGCACGCAACATATCCTCGAGAACCTGAATGACCCGCTCAGACTGCCCATCAGTCTGAGGATGAAACGCCGTACTGAAGTTCAAATCCGTACCCAAAGCCTCCTGAAAACTCCTCCAGTACTTAGCATTAAACCTGGTGTCTCGATTAGAGGTGATGGACAAAGGAACTCCATGCAACCTCACAATGTTCTACATATACAACTCCCCGAGAATCTTCCTGGAACACGTCGACCTAAACGGAATGAAATGCGCCGATTTCGTCAACCTGTCGACTACAACCCAAACTGCATCATGCCGCTGCTCCGTCCTCGGCAAACCTGTGAGAAAATCCATCGTCACATGCTCCCATTTCCACCCTGGAATAGGAAGCGGCTGAAGCTGACCTGCAGGCTTCTGATGCTCAGCTTTCACCTGGAGACACGTCGAACACTTGGCCACGTACTCGCGAACATCTTTCTTCATGCCTCTCCACCAATAGTGCCTCTTCAAATCACGATACATCTTGGTGCTTCCCGGATGAATAGCAAACTGAGACCTATGAGCTTCATCTAGAACGGCTTTCGTCACCTCGGCGATAACTGGAACTGCAAGACGCTCCCGGAAGTACAACGATCCATCTGCATGCACGCTCCATTCCTCGAACTGCTCCCCGTTCTGAATCCGCGACCAAATCCCCTGCAAATGTCGATCCTGCCACTGACCTTGCTTCACCATCCGAACAAGAGCTGGAGTCGCTTCCACATGATACAACAAAACTCGATCACCGTCGTCATGATACTATAGCCGATACTCACTCACTATCGCATCCCTGCTCCAGTCCTCAAAAATCAAACAAGCGAGAATCCCTGAAGACTTCCTGCTAAGCGCGTCCGCTACCACATTAGCTTTTCCGGGATGATACTGTAACGCGAAATCATAATCCTCCATGTACTCCACCCATCTGCGCTGCCTCAAGTTGAGATCCTTCTGAGTGAACAAATGCCTCAAACTCTTATGATCGGAGAAGACCTGAAACGATGCTCCATACAAGTAACATCTCCAAATCTTCAGCGCGTAGATCACCGCTGCAAGCTCTAAATCGTGAGTAGGATAATTCCGCTCGTGAGGTCGTAGCTGTCTCGATCCGTACGCTACTACACGTCCATGCTGCATCAACACGCATCCAAGTCCGCGCCCTGAAGCATCAGCATAAACCTCATACGGCTCGTCACTACTAGGAATAATCAACACTGGAGCTGAAGTCAACCGGTTCTTCAATTCCTGAAAAGCAAGCTCACAGTCTTCATCCCACTCAAACCTGACGTTTTTCCTGATCAACCTCGTCAACGGAGCTGCAATTTTCGAAAAGTCCTTTACAAATTTCCTGTAATATCCAGCAAGACCTAAGAAGCTGCGAATCTCCGCTACATTCCTTGGTCGTTCCCACTCCAATATAGCTTCAATCTTGGACGGATCCACTGAAATACCATGCTCCGAGATGACATGACCCAGAAATTTGACCTCAGTCAACCAGAACTCACACTTTTCCCTCTTAGCATACAACTGGTGCTCCCGCAGAGTCTGAAGCACGATCCGAAGATGCTACTCATGCTCCTCCTATGTCTTAGAATACACAAGAATATCATCGATGAACACGATCACAAACTGATCCAGATACGGCCGAAATATCCTGTTCATCAAATCCATAAAAGCTGCTGGAGCATTCGTCAACCCAAAAGACATAACCAGAAACTCGAAGTGCCCATACCGAGTCCTAAAAGCTGTCTTGGGAATATCCTTTTCCTTGATTCTGAGCTGATGATAACCTGACCGCAAATCAATCTTCGAGAAGTATCGCGAACCTCCCAACTGATCAAATAGCTCATCAATCCTAGGCAAGGGATACTTGTTCTTCACCGTAACACGATTCAGCTGCCTATAATCCACACATAACCTGAGAGTCCCATCGTGCTTCTTAGCAAACAAAACAGGTGCTCCCCACGGAGATGTGCTATTCCGAATATATCCTTTATCAGCAAGCTCCTGAAGTTGCTTCCTCAATTCCTTCATTTCTGCCGGCGCCATACGATAAGGTGCCATAGAAATCGGTGATGTCCCTGGAAACAACTCGATACCAAACTCAATCTCCCGATGCGGTGGTAACCCTGATAACTCGTCGGGAAAGACATCCTCGAACTCACCAACCACCGGAATCGCTACACTACTACTCGAAACATAGGGCCCGCAATCTAGATTGGCAAGAAAAGCAAAACAATCTAGATTCCTTCGCCCTCCTAGACATGACTTCATGAGACGCTCACTCATTAGCCAATCACCACCACCCTGGTAAGTGATTACCGTCCCCCTATCAGACACTAGGGTCACTTTTCTAAGTTGGCAGTCCACAACTGCACTATACCTGGACAACCAGTCCATCCCTAAGATCACATCATAGGAGCTCATGGGGAGTACAATCAAATCACTTTTCAAAATCTCATCCCCAATCTTTATTTTACAAGATTTACACATACAATTTACACACACCCGCCCCAAAGGAGAAGTTATAACTAGGGGTTCCTTAAACTCTTCTACTTCTAATCCCAAGGCATGTACAAAAGAACTCGAAATGAGAGAATGAGAGGCACCGGTATCAAATAAAACGCGAGCCAAAGATCTGGAAACCAAAATCATACCATCGACAACCGCGTTACCAATCTGAGAATCTGACCCTCCAGATGCCATTGCATGAACCTGCACTGGCGCCTTCCCTTTTCCTCTACCGACATTACTGGGTCCTGCATTACTCGGCCGATACTGCTGAGATGGAGATGACTGCACACTACCTGTACTCGGAGCTCTATACTGAGGAACACTGTGCTGAAAATACTGCGGCTGTTGTCCCCGTGCCGGATATGAGAATTGCTGAGGAGAAAACTGCAGATACTGCAACTGCGGGTACTGCGGAGGCAGAGGTAGGGTCTGAGGCTGAGGCTGAGACGAACGACTGGCATCCTCCCCGGTCTGCGATCCAAGACGAGCACTCCTGATCGGGCAATTCCTCTTGATGTGTTCGGGCTGCTGACAGAAATGACAATGGAAGCTATAGGGATTGCTGCGCCCGCTGCCAGACGAACTGCTGCTGCCACTAGTCGCACCGCCTTGCTTGCCTTTCCCCGGAGCTGGACGACTACTGGTGCTCTTCCTGCCACTCCTCTGCGGTCCTCCTGAAGCCTTGGCTCGGTCCTCACAATACTGCACGTAATCATTCTCCACGGAGATCGCCGACGACACAAGCTCTCCGAAACCCCTAAGCCGTAGAGCAACCAACTGCCGTCGAATGGGAGCCTTGAGTCCTTCCTGAAACTTGATGCATTTCTCACGCTCCGATGCCACAGCTGATGGAGCAAACCTAGCCAACTCGCTAAACTTTGCCTCGTACTCCCGAACTGACATATCACCCTGCTGCAATCTATAGAACTCAGCTGCTTTCTGATCTCTATACCCCTACGGAAAATACCGATCATAGAACAGATCCTCGAACTTGTCCCAACCGATATCGCCACCGCGCTCCAGACGCTTAGTTTGTTTCCACCAGGTGTTAGCGCCACCCTCGAGCTTATACGCCGCAAACTCCACACGATACTCCTCAGGCACACCAAGAGTATCCAGATGCTTCAAGATCGAATCCAACCAATACTCTGTTAACTGCGGATCCCCATTGCCATCAAAAGTCGGAATAGACGCCAGCCGAAATTCCTTAAAGAAAGCATGCCGACTACCAACACTGGAGTCTTCCGGTCTAGTCCTGGCTGCCATTTGCCAGAAAGCCGCAATCATAGACCTCATCAGGCCCTCATCATTTCCGAACTCGGCGTCAGCTGTCGAACGACGTCTAGGTGCCATTCTCTCACTTCTGAAAACAAAATTTGGACTGTCAGAGGTATTTCATTGTCAAACCTATGTGTGCACAATTCCCAAGGTTCATAACCTTGAGCTCTGATACCATTCTGTCACGCCCCGGAGTACGGGAGGTGACGTGGCGGAATATTGAGATTAATTAAAAGAGGATTTAATTGAAATTAAGGGTTTAAAAATCCAATTAAGCAAGAAATAAAGAGATTTTTCCACCACATTTGATAAAGAATTTAAAATCATTAAACAAATAACAATAATTGAATAAAAACCGCAAATATGGGTTCCACAACCCACAACTTGTGCACACACATGGATCTAACAATATCACAAATACAATTACAGTCCAAGTACAAATAAAGTTAAGTCTTACATGCCTTGATTAATAAATACAGAGTGTAAACAAATTCTCCTATTGCTCCTGAGTTCGGTCCGAAGAATCTTCTCCAAACCTAAATAGGAAACCACCTAGGGGGGGGGATTTAAAACAATAAAACGTGAGCGAAAGGCTCAGTAGGACTAAGTTTTATAAAATAGTCTTATACAAAGAAACATAACATTATCAGGAGTTATACAAAAAAAGGAACTTGAATAAATAAATAAATAAATTGAGTAGAACCGTTCTGACACAGAATAGTCTACTCGTCAAATCAAAACACCAGTTTACTTTTACCTAGGCAAACCATGAAATCATCACCGTAGTGGCCCAGCTGGGTTTCGGGACCTGCCCCCAAGGTCGATCACGACCCGATCTCTGATATGGCATCATGCCCATGTGTTTACTATCATTATCATTCAAAACCCAATTACCGAGTGTTGTCAATTATATTCATTATGAAATTCATTTCATGTCACGGTATATAAAAATATAACCGATAAAACCATTTTCAAACAACCGTTGAAAATATTTTGATAGAAATCCTTTTCAAAGCCAAATCATTTCAAAACCAGGCTACCAAAGAAATAGGATAGAAGTCCTACCTCAGTACTCGTGCCGGTACCCCACACCGTAATCCCGATCCGCTATACGTTAGCTCCACGGAACCACGAACAATCCTAGATACAAACTAAGTCGATCAATATCTAGTTCGAGACATTCTATGTTACTAAATCATTTCATGATGTCCTAGTGTGCCATTTGTATCATTAAAATCATCCTATAAGGTTGGGATTTAAATCAGGGTTCAAAACAATGAAATCGGGTAAAAATCACAAAATTTTCCATGCCTCGGTCGGCCTGCCGGACGCCCTGCTTCGGCCTGCCGAACTGTACAGTTCGGCCTGCCGGAAGCAAAGTTCGGCCTACCGAACATTTCCCCAGATTCGGCCTGCCGGTCGGAAGAACACCGGCCTGCCGATCATCACTCCGGCCTGCCGAACATGAACTTCGGCCTGCCGAACTAGGAAGATCCAGAAATCCCAGCCACGGGTTTCTCGATCCCCAAAATCCAAATCTTGTTTCTAACCTGTTTTTCTCAAATCCCAGGCATGAAAAACAACTATAATTGATAGAAAAACATTCTAGAACATGTTTGGGATCATTTAAACAAGATTTAAACTCGAAATCCTCAAAAATCCGAAAATGAGAAAAAGAGGAGAAAAATGAAAATCTTGAATCCAATCCGTTTTTCTTCAATCTAGGTTTAGATTCTAGTTGTTTTAAGTTCATTTAACACAAATCCACGGTTTTCTAAGCTAAAACAAACTTAGATTTCAAAAACACACAAAATTGAAAATTTTGTAAAAAGTTTAGAAATTTTGAATCTAACCTCGAATCGAAGCTTCAATCCGCGTTCTCGGTCGCCGAATCACGTCCCCGAGCTTCCTCCTTGCTGTTCCGAAGCTTGGATTCGAATGGAAATCAAAATTTGTGAAGAAATTAGAGAGAGAGAGAGGGTGCCGAGAGACCAAGAGAGAGGAGAGAGAGAGCTCGTGAGAGTGAAGAGAGAGAGAGAGAAGAGAGAAATAAATAGAGAAAATCGGTGGGCGGTTTTACTGTGCGAAAACCATGTGCCGCCCACGGTTTTGCAAAACGGAGTATTTTTAACATTTTACAAATTGTTGTGTTTTAAAACTCAAAACATCATTTTAAATCAACAAGGAATCTTTTGAACACATCAATTTAACAAAACAACCAAGAACTAAAAATCCAACCAAATAATCTAATTAAAGTTAAAACTTTAATTATGGCACACTAATTCATCATTTACATTACATTAATATTAAATAAATTTCGGGACGTTACATATAGTATGCTTTTCTATCATCTATGATTGTTTTCTATGCCTGAGATTTGAGAAAAACAGGTTAAAATCAAGATTTAGATTTTGGGGGATCGAAAACCCGTGGCTAGAATTTCTGGGTTTTTCCAGTTCGATAGGCCGAACTATGTGTTCGGCAGGCCGGATTCAAGGGATCGACAGGCTGGACTGTACCATTCGGTAGGCCAAACCTGGGGAATGTCCGGCCGACCGGACCTGGTTTTCAGCAGGCTGAACTGCACAGTTCGACCGGCCGAAGCAGGGAGTCAGACAGGCCAGCCGGGCGAAGAAAATTTTGTGATTTTTCACCTGTTTTCACTGTTTTGAACCCCGATTTAAATTCCAACATTGTAAAATGATTTTAAAGATACAAATGGCACACTAGGACATCATGAAATGGTTTAGTAACATAGAATGTCTCGAGATAGATATTGATCGACTTAGTGTGTATCTAGGATCGTTCGTGGTTCCGTGGAGCTAACGTATAGCGGACTGGGATTACGGTGTGGAGCACCAGCATGAGTATCGAGGTAGGACTTCTACCCTATCTTTGGTAACCCAGTTTCAAAATGATTTGGCTTTGAAAAAGGTTTCTATAAAAATGTTTTCAACGATTGATTGAAAAATAATATTTTATCGGTTATTTTTATAAACCGTGAATTGAAGTGAACTTCATAATGAATGTTAATAAGAACACCTGGTAAATGGACTTTGTATGATAATAGAAATGAATATAAGGGCATGATGCCATATCAGAGATCGGGTCGTATAGCGATCGACCTTGGGGCCAGGTCCCGAAACCCAGCTGGGCCAGGTCCCGAAACCCAGCTGGGCCACTACGGTGGTGATATTCTTATAGTTTGCCTAGGAAAAGAAAATGATGTTTTTGGTCGACCAAACAAACTATTTTGGGTAAGAACAGTTTCATCAAATTTATTTATTTAAGGTTTCTTTTAAATAATTCCCTAAATAATGAGACTTTTCTTTAAATTAAATGATTTATTAAAATATAGTCCTACTGAGCCTTTCGCTCACATTTTCTTTGTTTTTAAATTCCCCCTCTAGGTGGATTTCCATTTAGGTTCAGAGAGGACTCAACAGACCGAACTCAGGGGCAGTAGCAGGATTAGTAGATTAATTGTACTATTTGAGCAAGGCATGTAATGTTTTTAACTGTCTCTATGCTTGGACTGTGGTTGTATTATTATATTGTCAGTACTATATGTGTGCACAAGTTGTGGGTCAATGGGACCCATACTCGCGGTTCTTTATCATTTTATTATTCGCTTAATGATTTCACCTGCTCAATGTTTATGAATTCTCTTATAATGTTGTTTTGAAACTTTTACATTTTTATTATTTAATTTAACCCCTAAAATTTTTTATTTTAATTAAATTTCTCTTCTAATTAATTTAAATAATCCGTCACGTCACCTCCCGTACTCTGAGGCGTGACACCCTCTCTCCTCTATCTCTTTCATCGATGTTGTTGTGAGCTGAGCTCATGACATAAACGGAGTCACACTAGGGGGAGGTCGATCATCATGAATTGCCAACAGGAAATGTACTCTATGCGATGGAGATTTTTTCGTAGCTGCCATGCATGCTAGGGAGATCTCTCCCCACTAAGGTTGCATGGATGAGACTTGTCTCCTTCGCACGGTAAGAGGTTTGCCCATCGCGTCCGCCGCTGCCACATCGAGATGATCGAGGAGCTTTTTTGACATTTTTTTTAATCTAATTTTTAGGATTTTTACTCTATATATTGTGTTTGTGGTTTTTACGATAATATGATTTTCCAATGACAACGACGGTTGTGGTGTTCATGGTCTTTTCGATTATTAGTCAGTAACGATGGTTGATACTAGCCACTGGCTTATAACTACAATGGATATTAGATATCGGATTGTAACTGCGACAAATACAGTATTGCAACTGCGACAAATACCGGATACTGGTTGGTAACTATGATGTATGTGACGCCTTACCTTTTTAGGTCGCCACTTAACTTCCTTAGACATCATTTCTTAAACTTTAATCTTACTTATTTAGTAAGAAAAATACTGAATAATTTTTTTCCTTTTCCTTTTCTTTTAACATACTTTAAAACATACTTAAAAACTGTTACGACTTATGTTGCAACTTAAGTTGAGACTTAAGTTGAGACATTGCTCAACATTTGAGTTTAAAACCGTTTTAAATCGTTTCTTAAAGTTTAATAAGAAACATTAACTAAATCATAGCTTAAAACTTAACTTTAAAATTATATAGAACATTTCATAAAATGTATCCTAAAACTTTTTAAAAACTTTGATTTTCTTAAAACTTTGAAAACACTATATCAAATAGTGCAAAAACATTTTCTTTGAGCAGCGAAAACATATTGTAGTGGTATCCTTACCCAAATCTTCGCATCTATCATTCGCAGCACCGAGCTCTTCAAATAAGTCCTACTAGTCACTCGTAAGACTATCTGTAGTATGAAAGAACTTTTAATGAGCTTTCGCTCAGTAAGTTCAAACATAATCTCACAAATCATTTTTACATGCTTTATAAGCTTTTTTTATAAAAACCTTTCTCTTAAAACATTTTTCATAAAACATTTCTTAAATGTTTTTCTCAAAACATCCTTCATAAACCTTTTCTTATAAACATAGAAATGTTTTTCATAAACATTTAACGTAAAACATTTCTCAGAACGTTTTTCATAATCATTTCACATAAACACTTCATAATAAGGAATACAAGCAAATTCATAATGCATAATTCCATTAATGCTCAACTATAAACTTTCAATTATGTGCATCTTATAATCATTCTTTATCCTTACTTTCAACATGTAAACTTTAGTGTTCTTACTAACATCATTAACTATGAGAACATAAAGATGTTGCTTTTCTTGTGGAAGACTTAAGACCATCGAACACCAAGGTCATAACTTTAACTTTATTTATGTATCTTACATCAAGGAGGCTGGTACGACACTTTCTTTTTATCTTTATTTTACATTCTTTTTAATTTTAGTGAGCACATCAAATGCTAACATATCATATGCAAACACATTTGTAAATCATAACTTGTACTTTTTAAAACATTGTGTATTTCACATGCAAACATACTTTAAGAATAATAATTGCAAATACATTACAAACCTTTACTTGATCTTTTAAACCTTATGCACATTAAATGCAATCATGCTTTAAACATAATAGTTGCAAGTACATTGCAAATCTTGATTTAAACTTTAAAACCTTTTGCATAACAAATGCAAACATACCTTAAAAACAACTTGCATAATTGTTACAAACACATTTGCAAACATATGTATAAGCATTTGAAAATTATTTACTTTATACTGTAGGTGAGGTTTGAACTTACCTGGATTCTAGCGTTCTCATTTCATTCCTTTTCCTTTTAATAGTTGGCTTCTATGTCCTGATTATATGACACATGACTTATTAGCTAAACTATCATATTACCAATCTACTCGATGGATAACAGAACTTAATCATTAAATATTCATTCCGTTTTACATAACTTGTATACTATCAGTGTGCTTTCTTTTACTGTGTATCCTATTGGTTTACCTTTCATCTGCTTAGCTTTGTAACCCATCGGGGTTACCTTTCCCTTTACTTAACTCTATAATCCACCGAATTATCATTCTTTTAACTTAAGTCTATAACCCATCGGGTTACTCTTTTTTTTTACTTAACTTTGTAACCCACCAATTACCTTTCTTTTAACCTAACTTAAATACCCCTTAGTTAAATCTCCCATCTCACTCGACGGTTTATTTACCTAACAAGATATGAAACATTTTCTGTCTAAGAGCATTTTGCTAATTCGGAGTGTTCAACTCCGTTTTAGCCATTTCCTCAAAAATGATGATTTTACACTTAACAAGTTTTTCATAAAGTGCGTAACTTGTTAAACTTTTTGCTTAACTTTTCCTCTAATTTCTTACATGTTACAAAAAAATTCCCACTAAGAAGGGTTTTTCAACAGCGGGCATTTTGGGTCCGTTTTGACCTTTTTTGTAAAATGACCATTTTACACTTAACAAGTCTTTAAAAACTTTTGAAACCTATTTTAAAACATAACTTTAATTTCTTTATGTCTCATAATATTACAGTAAACGAAAACAATGGTTTTCCTTTTAATTAAATCTGTTTTGTCAAAACTTTACAGTTTTGATCCGAAACTTAAAGATCTTTTCATTTTTGCCTTTAATGTTCGTTTCTTTTTTTTACTTGATTAAACTTTAAATCCTTTAAAACTTAGCATCTATGATTACTCACTACCTATAGCAGTGCAGGAACCCAATATTCCCTGGTGAAAACCCAGTTTTCATACGATTGTACGGTTTTGGCTCGAAACACAAAAATCTTGACATTTTTGCCCTCGGGACTAAAAACGACCGTTTTATACCAAAAAGTTTAGTTTTTTGCAAGGACTAAAACTTACAAAAGCTCCTTGGTCGAATTCTAAACATTTCATAACATTTTCATTTCATGAAATTTTGTGCTTAAAATTTTGTAAAATTCATAACTTATCAACCATACAGAATTTTGACAATCCATTCGCGTTGCCCCATAGGTTCGGTGAGATCTACAACTTTCATATTTTAACTTTCCTAAAATTCTAATGTTACAGTGGACTTTTTGGTTGATTTTCAAATCCATCAAATTTTTACAAAACTTTGCAATTTAGTCCTTTTGGAATTTTACAAAACTTTGTTCACAAAACTTGTTTCTCTCACTGTTTTGGCAGATCCTATACCATGTTTGGAAAATAAATTGGCCTTTATGCCCTCAAAACCCCATTCTTTCAAAAACTAGTTAAACTTTGTGTAAAATACAAAGTTTAACAATTTTCCACTTTTAAATACAAAACCCCTACTTTCTTTCTTTCTTTCTATCGTCATCACCATCAATATAAGACATAAAACAATCATGCCATAATGTCCATCTTACATGCCATAGTCTAAAACATTTCATGAAACACTTGGCATACATGTTTATAACATAAACTTTAAAGTATAAAGTTTAGAGATTTACATAAACTTTATCAAGCTTTTTGATCCTCCTTTGCTAAGCTCAAAACTTTGTTATGTTCTCTCTACAAAAACCATGACAAAACGTAATCAAAACCCATTCAAAGTTCAAGAGAAATATCAAAATCCCTAAGAAAAAGCTTTAACTTTTACCTCCACAATTGCTTATCCTTGATCTTCAACACTTAAACTTGCTTCAATACATGATTTGAAGGCTTAAAATTCATCAAAATTTTGAGAGAAAATGGCATAGGGTGGGTGGTTTTCATGAGGAAGAAATGGGAAAAATTTTCATGAAATCAAACTTTTTATTTCTAACAATGCGACGACTCGTCTTTTCGGGCAGTCACTTAACTTTCTTAAACATTGATCTTACTTACTTAGTAAAAAAAATATTGAAATAAATTTTTTCTCTTTTTAACATCCTTTAAAACATACTTACAAGCTATTGCAACTTCTGTCACATTTCAAGTTGAGACCTCGCTCAACACTTGACTTTAAAACTATTTCAAATTGTTTCTTAAAACTTAATAAGAAACGTAAACTGATTCATAGTTTAAAACTTAACTTTATAATTACATAAAACATTTCGTAAATCTTTAGAAACATGTCTTCAAACTTTGTTTTTCTTAAAACTTTGATTTTTGTAGAACCTTGAAAACACTATATCAAAAAGTAGAAAACCTTTTCTTTAAACAGCGAAAGCATACCATAGTGGTATCCATATATTCAAATCATTGCATCTACCCTCTGCAGCACCAAGCCCGTCAAATAGGTCCTACTAATCACCTGTAGGACTACCTATAACATGAAAAAACTTTTAATGAGCTTTTGCTTAGTAAGTTCAAATATAATCTCACAAATCATTTAAGAATGCTTTAAAAACTTCTCTCATAAAAACCTTCTCTTAAAACAGTTTTCATAAACGTTTTTTCATAAAACATCTCTGAAACGTTTTGCATAAACATTTTTTATAAAACATTTCTCAAACGTTTTTCTTAAAACGTCGTTCATAAACCTTTTCTTAAAAACATGAAAAATTTTTTCATAAACATTTAATGTAAAACATTTTTCAGAATGTTTTCCATAAAATATAAATATTCTATAACAGGGAAAAACAAGCAAAATCAAAATGCATGTTTCCATTTGTGCTCAATTATGAACTTTTAGTTATGAGCATTTCATGAACATTCATTCCTTACTTTAACATTCTATATTTTTTCCTTAACTTTCGTTATCTTACTTTAATGTTCGTACCAATATTATTAATCATGAGATCATAAACATAATGCCTCCCATGTGGAAGACTTGAGACCATCGAATACCGAGGTCATGTACCTCACATCTAGGAGGTCATAACTTTAACTTTACTTTCAGTACTTCACAACAAGTAGGCTGGTACGACGCTTTCTTTTTATTATCTTTACTCTTACCTTCTTTTTTAACTTGGTGAGCATATCAAATGCAATCAAATTTATGCAAACACATTTGCAAATCATAATTATTTTCTTTGAAACTTATTGCATAACAAATGCAACATAAAACTAATTACTTAAACTGTAAAACA
Source organism: Artocarpus heterophyllus (assembly GCA_025403435.1). NCBI lineage: Eukaryota > Viridiplantae > Streptophyta > Magnoliopsida > Rosales > Moraceae > Artocarpus > Artocarpus heterophyllus. The sequence goes on along the minus strand of CM046339.1, from coordinate 1,858,204 downwards.
TTATGCATTAACAAAATGCAAAATATATTTTAAACATAATTTTTGCAAATACATTGCAAACTTTTACATGATCTTTTAAAACTTTATGCACATCAAATGCAATCATGCTTTTATGTAATAGTTGTAAATACATTGCAAATCTTGATTTAAACTGTAAAACTTTTTGCATAACAAATGCAAACGTACTTTTAAAGACAACATGTATAACAATTGCAAACATATTTGCAAACATATATATATATATATAAACATTTAAGAATTATTTACTTCATGCTGTAGGTGAGGTCTGAACTTATCTAGACTACGTTCTAGCGTTCTTTATTCTGTTCCTTTTCCTTTCATTAGTCAGTCCCTATGTCCTAATCAAACGACAGCCGACTCATTAATTAACTTTCTTTATTATCAATCCACTTGATTGATAATTTAACTTAAACCTTAAACATTCATTCCTTTTTACTTAACTTGGTATACTATCGGTTTACCCTTCTCTTTACTTTGCACCCCATTGCTTTTAACTTTGTAACCCATCAGGTTACCGTACCTTTTACTTAACTCTGTAACCTATCAGGTTATCACTCTTTTTACTTATCTCTGTAACCCATCGGGTTACCTTTTTCTTTACTTAAATTTGTAACCTACCGAGTTACCTCCCGTTTACGTAAACATCCCTTATTAAATCTCTCATCTCACATGACGGTCACATTACTTAACGTATTACAGAACAATTTTCGTCTAAGAACGTTATGCTAAATTGGAGTGTTGATTTCGTTCTAGCCATTTTCTTAAAAATAATGATTTTACCCTTAACAGGTTTTTCGTCTATTTTGTAACTTTATACCGTTCCATTACCTACATATTACGAAAAAATTTCCACTAAGGAACTTTTTCCAACATCGGACGTTTCGGGTCGGTTTTGGTCATTTTTCATTATATGAGTATTTTGCCCCTAATGTTTTTCTTTCATTCTTTTCTTTGACTAAATTTTGAATCCTTTAAAAGCATTCTTAATTACTCACTGCCTATAGCAGTGTAAGAATTTTACATTTCTTGGTGACAAACCAAGTTTTCACATGATTTTACGGTTTTGGCCAATATATAAAAATATTTACAATTTTGCCCTTAAAACCAAAAACGACCAATTTATACCATAATGTTCAGTTTTTCTCAAGGAATAAAACTTACAAAAGCACCATGATCAAATTTCAAACATTTCATAATGTTTTCATTTCTTGAAATTTTGTACCTAAAATTTCGTAAAATTCATAACTTCTAAACCAGGCAGAATTTTGAAAAACTATTTACGTTGTCCTAAACTTTTAACTTTCTTGACTTTCCAATGTTTAGGGGGACTTTTGGCTGATTTTCAAATCTACCGAGAATACACTTTCTTTGCAATTTAGTCCCTTTTGGAATTTCACAAAAACCCTTACTTTCTTCTTTCCATCACCATCACCATCACCATCAATATATAACATAAAACAACCATGCCTTAACATTCATCTTACATGCCATAGTCCAAAACATTTTATCAAACATGTAATATACATAAAAAAAAAAAAAAAACTTTTCAAGTATAAAGTTTAGAATTTTACCTAAACTTCACCAAGCCTTTTTATCCTCCTTTGAAATGCTTTAAAACCTTCTTAAAACACTTGACAACATTCATAGCAACCCCATAAAAATCTCAACCAAATCATGAATAGAAACCCTTTAAGCACAATAGGTAAAACTTAGATTTTTACCTTGAAACTCTCAAATCTCCCTCCATACCCTTGACTTTTGTTCAAGGCATGATTTTGGAGGTTAAAATTCATCAAAATTTCTTGAAGAAACTCTCATGGAGGGGAGAAAATAGAGCATTTTTTTCTTCCTTTCTTTCTTTCTTTCTTTCTTTCTTTCTTCCTTTCTTTCTTTCTTTCTTTCCTTCCTTTCCTTTTTCACGTTTCACTCTCCTTTTTTTTCTTCCACCGTGGATTCCAAATGGTCTCTTATATCATTAATAAATTCACTTTTTTTTTCCTTTTTCCTTTTTCTTTTCTTTTCTCTCTTTTTTTTTAAACAAAAAGGTGATAAAGTCACCTTGGTAATCAATTTGGTTTCTTTGGGTGGCCAAATGTGATTGGGCCATATTAGTGGATGTGGTGGCCAAATCAAAATTTTCAAAGTGTTCTACTAAACTTTTTACGCAGTCTAAGTTTATACTAACATTATTTTTTCTATACTACTAGTATTCTTTTCTTTACAATTCATGAGGTCCCATGACCTTCAATACTTATCCACATCCTTCACATAATGTAATTCCTATATTATCTAACTTTGTATAATCTAAATTTATATTGACATTTTTTTATACTGTTGGTATATTTTCTATGCTGTTACAGTATTCCTTATTCATCCATATTCTCTAAACAGTATTATTCCTATATTGCTTTAACTTAAACAGTCTAATTTTTGTACTATTTAACCTTAAACAGTCTAATTCTTACATTGTAATTTTTATACTACAAAACTTTATCAGTGTACTTCTTTACATTATATTATTCTAATACTATATAATTTTCTGTATTATTATACAATATTTTTCTTTAAATTGTATTTTTGTCTTACATAATCCTTAACTTATTGCATTTTTAATGTATTAAAAATGTTCGGGTGTTACAAACAAGTCCTTGGCTATATATATACATCACTCTAGGGGCTTGTTTGCAAAGGAAAAATTACCCAACAACACTTGTCAATTCCACCAAGGGAGATGTGGCATATTTTTCATCCTTGGAGTGTCCCCCTCTTTTTTTCTGTTCTTTTTTTTTTTTTTTTTGTGACTAACCATGCCTACTCACCCATAGGCATCATTAAGGGTAAAGGTAAGCTTAATCTTGGCAAGATTTGATTTGGCCACACCAAGAGGGTGTGGTGGCAATTTCTTATCCATTTGGGTGTCCCATGGTGGGTCCCGTATTTTTTTATACAGTCTAAATTTATATTGAGAGTATTTTTCTTATACTATCAGTATTTTTTTATACAATTCATGAGGTCCCACAACCTCCCGTACTTATTTGCATCCACTACATAATGTAATTTCTATGCTGCTTAACTTTATACAGTCTAAATTTATACTAATAGTATTTTTCTTATACTACTGGTATATTCTTTATATTGTTATGAGTTTATACATCATTCCATACTCATTCATGTCCTCTAAATAGTAATATTTCTATACTACTTTAACTTGAACAGTCTAATTTCTATACTGCTTAACCTTAAATAGTCTAATTCCTACTCTATATTACTTTTACAATGTAATTTTCATACTTCATAACTTTACAGTGTACTTTCTTACACTGCATTATTCTAATACTGTATAATTTTTTTATATTATTATACACTATTTTTCTTAAATTGTATTTTTGTCTTAACATTTGTTGCAATACATTCTGCAATAGTTTAGCTTTCCAGCTTATTTTCATATCATTCCTTCTTTATTTAAGACCATGGCATGATTTTTACCCTTAAAAATCTCATTTTTGCTTTTATGGACTTTATCATAAAAATTCGATTAAACAATAACCTTGTGACACATATTTTGCTCAACATAATCCTTAGGTTATTGAATTTTTAATTTACTAGAAATGCTCGGGTGTCACAATATATGTCAGATACTAGCTGGTACATCAAGGGTATATTTGATTAGTTTTAAATAAAGTGTGATGATGTACCATAGCATTCTCTACAATCATTTTTTTGGTAGTATAAAGGATACTAGATTACCTAGTATAAAAGATTGAAAAATTATCACAAACCTCCCTTTTTCTTTTCAATTTCTATTTTTGAATTATTATATGATGATTTTGTTAGATATGTATGCCCTAAGGAGTAAAAATGTAATACGTTTTTGGAGACATTTTTATCAATAAAGAATTTATTCATTTATATATACCAAATCTTGTCCTCTTTACGTTCATATTTGTTAAATGTATGTTAAGCAAACAGTAGTCTAAGACTGTCGGTCTAAACCTTAAGAATTAGGCATATGATGGACTAATTATGCGGAAGACACGATTCTTAAGGTGACGGTCTAAAACATATGATCCGCAATCGAGGGAATAAAGTTGAGCGCTTTATTTATGTAAAGATTGTTATGTTGTCTGTATCCCTTTAGGGACATGGTTTGTCATGACCATCGGAGTTGGACTCCGTGAATAGAAACATTAGCACATTGTCATAGGTGACGATGTGTTGGATCGGGACATAAAGTGAATTGATTTGGATTAATAATTATGTCTCAGCAAATCAATTCACTTTAGATAGTCATTTGTATTGTATCTTAATCCTGAGATGAATAGTAGGCCCGTTGTCTCGACTTGTGTCTCTTGATGTACCAAAGGGTGACTCCCACATCTCAATAGTGGTATGCATGCCGGTACGTTGGAGGCATGACTCTTGATAACGTAGACTTGTTATTCATAGATATGGAATCCATAGCTCCTCTTTAGGAGTAATGATATCCTCTTATATGTGTTATCCTATAATTGAAAAACTGGAGCGCTCAACCATTTGGATACATAGGTGTAACCGAATGGTATACTGTCTTTAGATGGTAAGTTTTCTAATGGTGAGATAATGGAACGTAAGATAAAAATAATCGAGAAGGTAAGACAGAACTTGTCCTTAAGTCGATTATAGATTTTCATATGGGGATACGATACACTTTGATATGTAATGGAGACTTAGCTTTACGGGCTTCGTAATTCTATAAAGTTCGAGAGTGCAGCTCCAAGCTTTTAGTGGAGTAGCGTTGAAGTTGATAATTGTGAAATATATATCTGGGATATTGGGTTTTATAATTATCATGACCTTGAACTTTATAGGTCCATTTTGGTCTCTTTTGCTAGCTCACAAAATCCTATAACGATACGGCGTGCTTTTTCAATAATTGGTGACTTATGTTCGATTTATCAGATTGGTTTAAAATTTGAAAGAATCAAATAATTCATTTCTGTTTATTGGATAAATTAATTTTGTAATAAAATTAATTTAAGATAAACTTGTTGAATTATTGGGATTGGATAATTCTTGTCTGTTTATCGGTTGATTTAATTGGATAAATTAAATCAAGATAAACTTGTAGAATTATTGTGAATTGATTTATTTTCTTAGAGATTATCTTGATAAAGTTTGTTTTAATCAGATAACTTTTCTATTGGGTTATTTGAATCAAAACTGAGACTTTATCCTATAGAATCTCGGGTGGAAAATAAAAGATTCATGGAAATATTTATGCGGCAGTTCGGCCTACCGATCTACGTGTTCGGCTTGCCGATGGGGTCTGTTTGGCCTGCCGATTAGCGAGAGATAAGATCACACGTTTTCACGCGGATCTTATCAGATATTGATTCGAACTTGATTCTGTTTCGAGTTTTTGAGACCTAATCTGATAAGGACCGACCCCAGGACCAATCGCTATATAAAAGGAGTGAGTCTTATGATTTACTCAGATCAATATATAGATCAATTGAGAGATTAAGAGTGATACTCTTCTGGTGAGCATCTGAAAACTCCCTGAGAGCTTTTGTTCACAAATCACAAACACTAACTTTGGGTTCTCTTGATTGGTTGGAAGGAGAGTCACCGGTGGAAGAGCTGCACTGTGAGCCCACACTAACTCCGGTCGTGGATAGAGAATAGCAAAGAAGACCAGTTGGTTGAGGCTCTTTTGGAACGTTACTTCTCTTCACGAATCGCGGAGGTTCTTCGGCACATAGAGGTTAGTAAGATCTGTTTAATTTATACCTATAGAATGTCAAACTTATGTTTTGGAAAAATACTCTTATGTTAAAATTTTTAAATTTCCGCTGCGCACCTCTCACCTATTTTTCCAACAGATTTTTTAACCTTCCATATATAGAAATAGAAAGGGATAGACTAGAAATGACATCTCTTATCTCAATGACACCAAAGGGTTATTAAATGAATGGAATTGAGATATGGATGGAGTTAATGAAATTGAGCCACTTTGAAGTTCCCTATGAAATGATGCATGGGAGGGAGTCACTACGAAGAAGTTCCAAGAGTTAGAAAATAAGCTTTGAGATTGTATTGGTCATAGGTTAAGAACGGGAATTGAACTTTATAAGATCTAATCTCCGATTGTTCCTTAGAAGCTTAATAGTAGAGTGGTCGATTATTAACTGACTGGTCGTAGGTTTGAATCCTACTTGGGGAAGATTGATTCATTCCAAATTCTTTAATTCGGAATAAAAAGGTTCACTTTAACTGTTCAGAGTAGATAACCCGTTCCTTGTGTCTTTTTTTCTATTGCATTCTATCTTCTTGTATCACATTTTGTTGTACGATATTTGAGAACCATCGTTAATACCTCGACGTAGGTCCAGCATAATCCACAGTTTGGACTATTTACAACTTACATATGGCATCAATTAGAAAAATACAACTTCTGTGACACTGTTTTTCAATCTTACTATTTTTATGAGAAAGTTTGAAAAATAATACTTTTAAAAAATAAAAAGACATAATTGATCACAAGTATTTTAAGTTAAGACAATACAAACAAGTATTGTCTAAGAGTATTTTGGTCTCTTTGGCTAAAAAAAAAGTATAAATCAAAAGAAAAAAAATTAAGCAATAAAACACAATAATAATTAGAAAGTAGGATAATAATGATAATATAAATGAAAAGAAGAATTTACTCTATGACTTTCCAAAGTGAGTACAATGTAAAGACTCTAATTCGTAGACGGCGTAAAAGTTGGCGGGTTCTTTTATTACCTGTCCTTTTAGGCAGTAAGTATAGTTTAGTTTCTTTCTTCTTCTTCTTCCTTTTTTTTTTTCCTTTGAGGGGAGTAATGTATTCACACGACATGCTAGCAATAAGCTTTCAATCTTTTCAACTTTAGGCAACCAAATCTATAAGTTTGCCTGTTTTCTGCAAAATTTCCGTACTAAGAAGAATACTTTAATTTTATTTTCTTGGCAGTTCCACACTCACACCCTTTATTAAAGCATGCATCTCCTCTCCTCTATTCGTTACTCAATTATCGCCACCGGGATTCCACTTGAGGAGTCACCAAGATGATGAAAGGAAATTTTACATATACATATTAGCACTTATTTCACCAACAATGATTTTAAATATGCGGCTTCTGTTGGAAGTACATCCTCACAATGGCATTTTGGTTAGCCTTAAAATCCGCAGGAAGTAGAAGAGTACAAATTTCCATTCTTCAAAGGAAAAAGAGAGGAGACAAAATCTCACGAAAGAATTACAGATTGTAGTGGAGTACAAATTTCTTAATTACAGAAGAGCAGCTAACCCGCCATCAATTTCTGAAGAATGGCCTGTCAACAACAAACCACAATTTCCACAAATGGTTAGTGCAGCAAATTCTTGAATTTACAATCACCAAGCAATTTAATTAAAATAAGTTCATGAACTAGAACAAAACACAACGCAATGTACTTTCACTAATTACTTTGAAGGATTCGGAATAAAAATGATGATCTTGGCAGCCATAGATTTAAACACATAATTAGGCAAGTCACTTACAGGACAGGAACGATATGATTTCAGTCCCTGATGTAGTTCATGGGATGAGACTAAAAGCTTTACTGGACGAAACTCAATCGACTGATTGTTTCCTCTGCTGTCTGTAAAACTAATTAATTCGCGTTGTAAAAGGTGTTCAAATGCCTGCAAAGAACAGAAGAATAAAGTCAAAATAGTACAGCGGAAAAACCACATTAAGATTCAGTTATATTCACAAGTTCTGTAGAGAGCTATACTGTACACACCCGTAAGCATACGTTTTGTGCATAATAATCGGATGTTTGGAAGGAATCATGTACGCTTTTGTACTCTGCCATGTAAACATCGATTTAAGTTGTCAATAATTGATAACTTAATTGTAACAATAAAACTTGGAACTCTTAAAATCAGGTTTACCTTTCATTACTGAGTTGAAGTTGTATGAATTTTGCTCTTTAATCTCCAACCTCTTCATGCATACCAGGATATAGAGTTCCAATATGGAGCAATCTGTTCCAACAAGTTGAAATGAACTGAAAACCATCAATTCCATAACAGACAGAGATTAACAAAGTTTTCATAATCCCTTCAATGAACCAAAAGTTTTTTTTATTCTTAAGTATCTTTTCTTATTAAGTATATTGCCTCAGAGATTATATGACTTGTTTGGTAACTCAAGTAGCAATCATCGGTAAGGAAGGATAGATATCTTTTCTGATATCTCAACCTTTTATGCATTCCAGCTTAGGCTGCCTTTGGACCTTCAATAGTGCGGTTTTGAAGTTCTCCAGTGACAAGAATCCAGTAACCAAATCCATGTTGGAAACAGCACGAAATCTGGTTTCATAATCTATGAATGGTAAGTTTAGCAGATGATAAAAATATTCAAAAGGTTCTATGAGACATTATATGCTTCTGAATAAATAAGAGATGCTTACAGAAATTTCAATAAATAGTTGACGGTGGAATCGGTGTTTATGTATGTATTGATAACATCTTTAAATTTCTCATCTGCTAAGATATTCTGTAATATGTTCAGAAATTGTCCAGATATGAAATGCACAGCCACAATACAAAGGAAAAAGATTACCGTTTTGTAACAAGGCAGTGAATTAAACTAGTGAAGTAAACTATCCTATCTAAAAATTCTAAACTAATGCACGTAATAAGTTATAATGATACTCCTTATAGTATCTATTTACGCTGTCATATGCTTCCAATGCTGTACCCAATTTAGGCTTTCATGCGCTAAAAAGAAAAACACAAGATAAAGAATTTTAACTCCAGACTGAACATATCAAAAGGTTGAAATTAAGGAATTGCAAGAGAATATAGGCGTACTCCAGATAATTTTCATTTATTTTATCCTAATGACCAACTGCAAAGCCTTATGGGTATTTCCATGATTAAAGTGCTACACTTCTTAAGTAACCACATTTCTCTAATTTATCATCAACAGATATATTCAATTTAAGGATACTCGTAACTTTGCATTGAACTGAACGGCATAGTCTTGGGAAAATGTTGAGTCTGTTGGTAATAACAAAATATGCTCCAACAACCTGCATCATTAGAAATCAAAGAACTTAAAAGCAAAAAATTTATTATGCCAAAATATTGACTTTAAAATGATCCACAGTTGCGACCTTTATTTGGAAAGTAGAACATTTTACCTCTGGATGTCTTCCATGGTGGGTGGAAGAAACAATAGCTTTCTATGTGAAAAACGAGATCTTACTCTTTTCTCCAAAAGCTGATCTGCATCCTGCATAGTTTTCAAAATTCTTAACTAGAACCTCATGGAAATCCTACTCTAGAGATACGGTCTCACAAGGTATTCCGAGCAATTAAATCAAATAAATAACAGTTGGGTCTTGTATGACTTTTTCATAAAGGTAGCTTGCAAAGGGCCCGGGAACCACTGCTCAAAAAGAGATTCTATTCATCCCTTTGCTGCTTCTGAATTCATCATTATAGTACCCTACATGATTTTGATGGAAATATCTTCATGGCAGAAACTATAAAAAAAACAGAAGAAGTGAACTTTAAAGCAACATACCAATCGACAACTCACGCCAATGACAACAGCTTGTGATGACACTGATTGCATAGCATCTAGCAAACTATAAAGTAATCGTTGTTTTCCCTACAAAGAATCCAAAATAGAAAATACTAAATGTCTAATCAGAAAATTCAAAAACCATACTGAATCTTTTAACATAAGCACAGCATAAGTTTCATATCTACCCTGTCTGAATGCATTAAGGTGTTCTTTGTTCAAAAAAAGCCAAAACCCAGAAAGTCATTTGTTTATCTGTGATGTTATCTGTAGATGACCGGACAATCTTAAAGGACTTTTCCAATGCCAACAAAAACTTCAAATTAGATCCCAAAGTATTTCCTATTCAATCTGATTCTTCGTGGCAAATTGTACCTCATGATTATTAGTGTCTTACGAGCCAAAAGATTGTGTCTGCAAAAGAATCCTAAGTTCATCCAAGTCCCTTCAACAGCTTATTGAATAAACTCCATCTTTTTTTAATCTCCTTGTCTTGACCAAACAACAGCTAGTTGTCAGAAATAAAAGCTCAATTTGTGAAACAACTTAATGCCTCAAAACCTGGAGGTGACTTGAAGGTTATCCTTCACCTCATTTAGGTTTAAAGGACTTGCCTAATGGCTATGTGGTGAAAGTAATAGACATGGTCTTCTAAGTGAAAGAGGCTTTAGATGGCAAGTAATCAATTCCATTCAGAACAAGTAACTAAGTATGATGGAACCTTTCCGAAAAAGGAAATAATATGAACGCAGATGTCAAATTGCAAGATTTAGGCGAAAGGGCATGCAGAAGGTCGAAAGGACAAGGAGTCTTACCTGAGCAAATAGGTCAAATTCATCCAGTATGAAAATAATTGTTTTATGAGCTAATCCACACTCCCTAACAACAAAAAGCACACACTTATAGAATTTCATAAACCACTAGATAAAAGACCACATAGAACTAATGTCATGCTCACCTTAGCATGGCTATCATGAACTGCAAATTATCATCAAATGACGCCTGCAAAATTTATCTCAAAAATAAAAAACCATGAATTTTCTGTCAATAAAGATTTTGTAGCAACAGCAAGCAAGCAAAACATTCAAATTACCATTTTTGAAAACAATAGCTGATGCTCCACACATAGTTGTCTTGCAATTTCCTGTATGATCAAGAATCATATCAGGCAACCTACTAAAAGGACAATAGTGGTAAGAAAATTTCATTGCGAATCTGTTACATAGGACCAAAAGTAACTTGATTCCTTTGATCAAAATTCTGAAAATTAAGCATGATTAACAATACAGTTTAGCAGAAAGTAAAATAAGATGTGTAACCTTGAATGCACAATTGTCATCACTGTGAAGAAGCCCACTTAGCTTTATCTGAAACACGCATCCATTAAAATTAGTTACATATTTCGTAAAAGAATTTGCTTTTTCATATTTCATTATCAATATAGGAATTCAAAAATCAATCACATATGACTTAGTGTAGTGTATGTTTGAATTTCCCTTAAATCAAGCATACCACTGAAATCATATCAGGAAATTCTAGTAGCAAATCCCTGATAACAAGCTCCAGCACCTAAAACACAATTCAATAAAATGAATAAATGAATAAATAAACGAAAATGCACAAAAAAATGGATACAGTTCAAAATGAAACTAGAATACCGCAATTTTCCCAGAACCACGGGGACCTAGAAGCAAAATGGAGTTGTTGCAAGCCTCAGTAATCGAACTTGATAGTATGAATTTCAGTTTGCTGCAAAATTAGGAGAACACAATAAAAAAATCAATTTAGCCAATAAATAAAATGCCAAAATGCTTGTACATCCTGGGATTCTTTCCGATTCAAGATGAGATTTTCATTAACATTTTTCCTTTGTGTTGCAACTACATTTTCTCGGGAGCCAAACAGAGAGAAAGAGAGACCTGTAATTGGAGTCGGGAGAGTCGGAAAAAGGCTTGAAGATGAAACTGGGATCGCAGAGTCTTCTCCGCAGAAGACCTAGGGCTTTCTCTGCCGGATTTTCTCGCCTCATTGGAATTGAAAGTTGAGTTCTGTTCTGTGAGGAGAGAGAGAAACGGCGGGAAAAAGAGCGGAGCAAAGGGTCCGCGTAAGTTTTATACAGGGCCTTTTGGACCGGGCTGAACCCCTCCTTAAGCCGGACCGTTTTACTTTGGGCCTCAGTAAAAGCCCAATACACGCCTCAGACTATGCTGCCCGCATTCCACGGAAAACTAGCAGAGTGTTTGGAAATGAAGTTTAAACAGTTAGATTGTAAATATTTTATATGTGACAGTATAAAGTAAAAATATATTACAATATAGAACTCTTATATAAGATAATTAAAATTAAAAAAAAAAATTGCAAACATAGGTTAATTTTATAAGTAATCCTTAACTCTCTTTTTTTTTTTTTTACTTCAAAAGTATTACTTTAATCCTTGACTTTCAAAAAGTCTCAAATTTAATCTTCAATCTATTAGTTTATTTCATCTTTAATTTTTTCATCCGTTTAGTGTTAAAAAAAATAAATTATGAATGACATTTAATTAGTATAGTATTATTTTGCATTTTTGGGTTAAAATCACATATATTTTGTGTTCCATTAATAAAATTCTATTTTTTACCAATATAATATGTATATTTTATAATATTTTTTTTACATATCATGATAAAAAGAATTAAAATTTAAACAAACTGATAAATTAACAATTAAGTTTCAGACATTTTAAAAGTTATCGACTAAAGTGGGATTTAGGATAAGATTTAAAAGCCTTCTTTAAGTAAAGCTTGAATAATATTCGTCGAAAAATAAGAGGATTGCAAAGTATCCCAATAGGATACCAATGGTTACTAGCAGTCAATCATCAGTCTCAAATTATTTTTTTAGGAGATTTTTTCAATGGGAATCTCTATTGGTGGTGCACATTTTGAATACTTCATATATGATCAAATTTTTTTCTATAAATCTGACGACTAAAAGACACATACTCATTAATAGGTTTTTTTTTGTTCTCATCAGAGAAATTGCATCTTTTTATTACTCTTTTTTGAGTTATTTATCTTTTTATACCTTGAATTTTAGATTTATTCATACACTATATCTTTAGTTTTTTATCTCATTGAATGTAACCTTCGGATTGGATTTAATACACAAATTTATACATTTGCTCGTTAAGTTTTTAATTTTAACTTGATAAATTAACAAAAATACCATCAAATTGAAAGATAAAAGAACTTTAAAAACTAACAAAAAAAACTTTATACTAAGATTTTTGACTTCAAAAATCTATAAAATATCATCAAAATGGGTGTTTTTTGTGTTTTTGTTTTTTTTTTGAAAGTTTTGATTTTTTTTCTCATATACTTAAAAATAGTTTGGACATTTTAAATGTCAAAATTTATTATTGGCTAAATTAACATATAGCTTTGTATATTAAAATTAATTTAAAGGTATTTATTTTATAATATAAAAAAATAAGAGGTGTAGTTTTTAAATTAATTTAAGTACAAAAAAAAACATATTTTTTTTTTTTGGTCTCAAATTTGTAATAAACAAAAAGAAAGCAAAATCCAAAAATATGGTCGGCTGGAGCCGAAGTCGTGTTAATTCCGTAATAAGGTTCAGTCGTTCATCGTTTCAGATTTTGCCCAGCAATACAAGCCCAACGCAAAACTACAAACAACACAAGCAAGAAAGAAAAAAGAAAAAGAAAGAGCAAAAAATTCGATTCGAAGAATAAACGGTTAGTGAGAGAAAGAAAGAGGGAGAGAGAGAGATATGGGAAGCACTAGTGGTGCTCTCATTTCCCAGTTGCAGTTCAACCTCAAGCTCAACAACCAATGCTGCTTTGAGCGCCTTGGCAATATCAAATCCCACCTCAACTCCGTGCAATCCCACCATCCAAGGGGGTCAATCTTGAGACTTCGGACTCGCAGGGATTCTAGAAGCTTCGTTTGTTTTGCCGTCGACGACGATTTGAAGGAGATGCAGATTGAGCTGGGTGGTGGGTCCCGGATTGGCTCCGCGGTCGAGGAAAGGCCTGGTGAAACCTTGATTTCTATATTTTTCTCAACTATTTTCTGTATTTGGGTGTCCCAAAATTGCTTAGCACAACCCAAAAAATCATGGGTTTTCTCTGTTTAATCTAATTTCTGATTTAGTTTAGAGCTAGGAGGTTTTAGTACGTCAATATGTGTGTGTGTATTTTGTGATTGGTTGTTTCATTCATGAAATTCTCAGTAACCCAATATGGTATGCATTTTCCTTTCGTCTAAATTTCTAATTTGGATCAAAGCTATGTGGTTTGGTTTTAGGTTGGGGAAATTTGTAGCATGCTTAGTGCCGTGGTGCTAGAAAACAGCTAATTATTTAGAAGGGTGGGTTTTTTTTTTTTTTTTTTTTTTCCTGTCAAAATCAGGACATTACATTCACTAAATTTACGGATTATCTAAAAGTTAATGCCTGTGCAAGGCTGTATAGTGAATATCCAAATTTCCAAGAATCTGTGATGTCCTGACCATGTCTTTATTTTTTTAGGATAGTTCTGTGTAGGGTATACACTATCTTTAAAATTGTTGGAATACATCACAATTATATCAGTTAAAAAAAAAAGGAGCAATGGAACTTAGTGAAAATCTTGGTTCATAAATGCCTTTTTTCATTTTTTTTTATATTGTTGGAAAAAGAAAATATGTCAAACATATTCTTTTTTGAAATTTAGTTTTTCACCTTCCTATATTTACATCACTTTGATTTGAGCTGATAAGCAGTGGTGTTATGCTATGTATATTAAGTAAAAAGCTAAATTTATCTTTATGATCCATTTTGTAGATGTTGCTGCTAGTTCAAGAGAAGAAACATTAGGAGATCTTGACCAAGATAAGCAGGGAAGTCCAATTTATGATTTTTTATACCCTACCAAAGAGCTTCTCCCTGATGATCAAGAAATGAGTTTATTTGATCATCTTGAAGAGTTGCGTGAGAGACTTTTCGTATCGATTTTGGCAGTTGGAGCAGCCATTTTGGGTTGCTTTGCATTTTCTAAAGAACTGATAGTGATTCTTGAAGCTCCAGTTAAAGCACAGGGTGTAAGATTCCTGCAGCTTGCTCCTGGCGAGTTTTTCTTCACGTCCTTAAAGGTTAGAATGAATGAAATATCTCTCGTCTCTATTACATTATCTGTTATGGGATAACAACAAAAATCTCCCGTGTTTAATGAAAATGCACGAATCTATTATTTGTTTTTGAAAATGTTGAGGTTATCCCTTGCGATTTTCTAGTCAGCCAAATTTTACTCGTATTTGTTTCTAATCTCAGAAAACCCTCGTGTTAGATTCAGGCAATAATTAGCTGTGCAAAAAGAGACAACTATCCTATTTGGGACAATATGCTTTTGGCCTGCTTAAGTTACACCACTTACCATCTAACATTCTCTCGTGTCCTTATCATTCATTACCTGTAACGCCCCCTCACGGCGCCATAAGGAATATTGCATTTACCGTTCAACTTAATAATTACTTATAAGAAGTTTAAAACAATCAATAACACTCAGAGAAATATCTCAAGAACACATACATATATTTTTTTTCCGAAAAAGTAAAACTAAGAAACCAAAATATAAAAACAAAATTTTGTATTCAACAAAACATAAGTTCAAAAGAACATATCACAAATAGAACTGAGTTTCAAACAAATAAAAATACGGAACATAATATATTAAATTTTGTTTGAGTTTAAATTCCTTTCATGACATGACTCCATTTCCAACACTCCTTGCACACACGCCCATCTTTGTCTTCTATCCTAGTCAACTTGCATCTTATCCTTATCTGCAACATGATATAAATTAAGTAAGCATAAGCTTAGTAAGTACACATTGCTATCTCACAATATAAAATATTTCATAAAAATCATTACATAAAATCGTAATATTAATCATAGCAGTGCACGAGGCACGAGTTTATATAGAACATATTTTTTATTTAAACTTCCGTATTAAAACATCATTCATTTTATTTTTAGAAGCCTAAGCGTTGAACCATTAATATCATAGGCACATCATCATGAGAGGAGTGAGATAACTAGTCTCAAATCAAACATGACAAGTCTAAACCTTCGGGACATTATAAACATAAACATGGGGTGTGCAACACGTAATTAAGTGAGACATATATTTTATATAGATATACTTTTAACATACATTGTCATTAAAACATCTTTTAAACCTTGTTGCAACAAGAGTTTTCATGAAAAGACAATATGTAAAAAGAAATTTAAAAAATTATCATAAAACATATTCTCAAAAATTTTTCTCAAACTTTTTATTATGTTACAGGTGAGAATGTACTTATTTGGCTTGTTTGCTTACTAAACCTTAATTCATGTGACGTTGCCGCGGTTCTTGGTGTGCTCGGTGTGCTTATCTTTTGGAGTGTTCATGTCAATTATTCATATAATACATAAAATTTATATTCATCTTCATGATATTATTTAACACCATATTGCATCATCATTATACATTATTCTTAACGAAACAAAATATCTTTTAGTCACAAATTTGCAACTAAAGTCAAGAAACACAAAGACAGAAAACTTGACCTTTAATGACTTAGAGATATTAATGTCAACTTATAAGTATGAATAAAGTGTAAGAATTATTCCATAACATAATTAACTTATATAAACATCACTCAAATTTTCTTTTCTTGAAAATATTAATCCAAAATACCTTTTTTCAATTTTTAAAACATTCAAGTAAATCTGTCAATAATAAACACTGCCTAACCTTTAAAGATTTATAACTCTATATCTTTCAATTTACATTCAATTAGGACATGAAAATTTACAAGAATAAAGTCAACATATATATATATATATATATATATATAATACCTAGATTTTTCTTTAGCCAAAAAAATTCCCTTTGATAATTAAATAAACTACATATTCAATACCACAAAATCTGCCAGCAAAGTCTAGGCAGTGAACAGTCCTAATTAAAAGTTACGTATTAAATTATTTATGACAAAATAATTTATAAAAATTACTATACATAAAAGACATAAAGTTATAACATATTCAAAATTTAGCTTTATATAAATTCGGAGTAATTCAAAACATACGTTCGAATTCATAGTTAATGTTAACATCATACATGTTAACCAATAAACACGTTTTATTCAAAGATTTTTATAAAATCCAACATGCATGATATGCTTTCAAAATTTTTATGTGCAACACTTAACATATAAATAAATGTTACAAAAATAATAAATCATGCAAAACATATTTAAAAATATGATTTATCATCCTACGTATTACATATAGCATATGAAGCAAACATTTATAACCACTGAGTACTTGGCAATCAATGAATTTTATCTTAAAACATAACAAGGATATGAAGCTAAAAATTTACAAACGTTTAGTTAACATATCAATAATGATTCATAATTTTTTACAGAATCAAAAAAACGCATTTTGCCCCATAGGACTCTACAAAACACAAATACAAATCTGTGATTGAAAGCTCATAACCTTAAAAATATTTTGAACCAAAATTTATAAAAAATCCCAGATATTCCTAGCATATATGTACACATCATATTTAAAAATCGTGGCAAAATGAAATCATGTTATTTCAAAACATTACCAGCCACCTTACCGACAAAACGAAAAATCCTAAAATCTCTTATCACACCCCAACAACAAAACCTTATTTTCGTGAAATTTAATGATTTCATTTGAACAGAAATACTTTCAACCATAAAATAACATTACGATAATTAAAGTAATAAACAAAATAATTTATTTTCCATACAAACTTACATGTATAGACATTCACAACATAAAAGAATAATTTTCTAACAAAGTTTGTCATGAAACAATATATATCAATTATAAAAATTCAAGACCATGAAAATCTTTCAACCATACTTTAAGTTCTTATGTTTTCTTCAACAAATACGAAGACTTGCACACAAAATCTCTAAAAAGAATTCTTTCTATCTTAGCATGTGAGGTTTAGGGAAGAAAAGAGAGCTTAAAAGCGTGAAAGAATATGAGATCCCGATTGGAGGATATCCTCATAGAGACTCATTCAGCCTCCTCTCGCACCATGAGAGATGCTTTAGAGATAGCTTATTCAGCCATCAGAATACATAATGTTTTGTCTTATGTAGACTGAGGTAAGAGTTCTCATCAAAGGACCTACTTCTCGACCCCTAATAGTTACTCTAAATCCTATAATTATTATTACTATATTGAAGCTTGGGAGAATGTTTTTTACTATCAAGATAAAGTTGGAAAACACATATGGTTTGTAACATTTAAAATAGAAACCAAGTACTATAACAAACAGTTTCGAAATTAGTTTAGAGATTGGTTTGCTTATTTAGGGTTATCACCAGAACTTCACCCTGATGAGCTGCACAGAAGTTATGGAAATTTTCAAAGAGAAAACAAATCAAAAGTTCCAAATCTGGATGAGTCATTGCTCTTATTCATTGCCTTTTATAAAATTCTATGGATTTTAAAATGGAGCTATATAATAGAAAAACCTTTCTAAGAAAATGAATCAATTGTTCCTTATTTATCAAAAAGTTTCCAAGGAAATGGTCGAAAAATTTCAGTTATGTTCGTAGCTTAAAAGAAAAAATGGAATGATTTATTTTTAGAAAGATAGCTCGTCTCAATTGAAAGAATATATTTCTGTGCCAGACTCTTAAAAGGTCTCAAAGATTATTGACTTATTTGTTAATAGGACTTTCTAGTAAGGATAGAGAGAGCTCAAACGGCTTTTCGAAACTGATAATGAAGATGAAGACATGGATACCATTAAATTAGATATAGATAGTGATGAGTACTGACAGCCTTCACCTCATCTTAGTGCACACCTGGCAAGATATTCTCAAGACCCGAATAAGCAGTAATCTTATCAAGATTGTCTTGTCCTAAGTCAGTTCAATTTTTTACAGCTCAAAAGGGAAAATTATTGAAGAATCTTTCTTTTGAAAGATGGCATGTGACGATGGGGCCCAATGAGCACCTAGCAGCCAGCTCAAGATAAAGAAGGAATCTTTACTTTCCAGCTATAAAGATGTTTTGTTTTAGGTCTTCTCTGCAAATAAAAGATCTCTTCAATTGGGGAGATCATCGAAAAAATATTTTGAGTGCTTTCATTTGTAATATACTCTCTTGTAAAATATTCTCTGAGAGTCTGAGTGTTTTCTCTCTTGTAAGTCTGAGTGTGCTTTAAGATTTGGAGTTTGAAAAGTGTTATAGTAATAAAATTTCTCTGTTTTAATTAAAGTATTTGTACCGTTAATCTTTATATGTTCTTTTTTACATAAGTTGTCTAAAGTTATCTCAATGCCGATTGGTATCAGAGCCAAAAGTTCCTTAGGAAGAGGATGGTTTGAAACTTTCTTTGGATTTTTTTCATAAAATTGTAAATAGGGTTTAGTTGTGCAGTTATAGAAACTAGGCCGTTTTGAGAAGTTAAGGCCATGATAGTACCGTGTAAGCCGTTGATCGATCCTAAGTAGCAAACCTTATGGGAAGAATTTTAAGAAGCCTCTCACGATCTAATTCTTCTAGATCTTTAAGTTCTTTTACTAATGGCGAGTCTTCTTCATCTACCTCACTCTTTCCTATAAAAAATAAAGAAATGATAACTATAGAAAACATAGAAAGGCACCTCCAGAACTGGAATATTCATAAACTTAGTTCTTCCTCAGTCTATAACAAAGGTTCTTTTCTGCAAAAATCTGATTATATCATAAAAATTGTGGAAGAAGTTTTACCTAGAACCGGGGAATACATAGAGATACCATTAATATCACAAAAACTAGTAAATTTTTATGCTCAAAAGTATAGGAGAGAGAGTATTTTACAAATAAAAAGAAAAAGACATCAGCATTTGTAAAATCTTCTTTAGTCATTACCTTAGAGAAGAAAACATTTTTATACCAATTAAAATGGGATAAAGGTGGGGCACTTCAAATTGAGAAGTTGCTTTTGGCTCCTATCATCAAGGATTCTTGTTGTACCAATAAAATGTAATAAGATGGTATAGATTAAAGTGTTTTAGCATCTTGCTGAATTTCAATGCTTGCACCTTTTGCTTCTTGTTTTAATCACTGTTTGAGAAGCATTTAATATCATAGCCTTTTCTGCTGGGGTAACATAATTATCCCAGCAACTTTGTAATTATTCTTCAGATCCTGTGATAATAATATTTGCAACATGTATATCACTATTTCCTTTGATTTTATAGGACGAGGCATAAATGGTCATTTTTTTATAACCCGTAATATATGGTATTCTGATAGACCATCTATATTCCATTCAACTATTAAGGATCCATCATAATGGACTCCGTGCTAGATTTCATTTTCATATTCAAGATCAACTAGTGAAGGCCTATGATAATAAGGCTTCAACCCTGGCTAGCTATAATTAACCTTATGAGATAACTTATTCACTTTTGGGTTTGGAATAGACTCTTTTTTTGTCAGAATTTTTATTGCTTGGTTTATTTCCTCATCAGGAATATCCTCTTGTCCTTCTATCATATTTAAGTCTTTCTTTTTGGATATATTAAGTTTAGACAATCTATTTATAAGTTTGATAAGAACTCTGGTTGTTTGTTAAGCTTGAATTTTGGCATTTCTGGAGGAGGTTTAAAGAAAACCGGCTCTATTGTTTCTTTCTTCGAGCTTTCCCCTTCTTCTCTATTAAGAGAAAGCATTGTACCTTTTTGAGATTCTATTCTATTCAGTTGCTTTCCTAATGTTTGAAGAAACAAATTGGTGTAGTTGTTCTGTTCAACTACATGATTTAAAGTTGCAATCGAAACTAGTTTAGACAAATTTTTGAAATTCCTTTATAAGCTACTGCCAATACATCTTTTTTAATCTAAACATTAGTTTTGGGTGGGTGAATGGCTGTTGCTTTATCTCCTGATTGAAGGAGAAATTCTTTATGGATCTTTTCAACTGTATTTAGTTGACTAAACTCTAAAAATTTTATTCTTTTCATCTTATAATATTCTTTTAGGAATTTAAAGAAATCAATTTCCATCTCATATTTAGAGATAAATTTGTTATATTTTCTATGTAAATTTCTTGTTTGTTCTTCCGTATGGTTTAAGAAAAACCATTATCTTTTTTCTCTATTTTCTTTTGAATTATACATCTTTATAAGACGTTTTTAAGTTGATTCTATTAGTGTTCAATGGCACAGATACTATTGTATCCCATGTCAGAAGCTGTTGGACTAGTGGGGACCTCATAAATTGGTTGAGCGACTCCCTCAGGTTTATTCTGAACTCCTGCTACTTCAGATTTGGCCATCTCAGGTGGTGTTGTAATAATTGGTATTTGAGATGCAGGTTTTGGATTCCTATTAAGATTCTACTTGTTGCATCTGAAGGTCTAGGAGGAATTATACTTTTTTTTTCTCTATTAAATTTAATTGAACAGTCCCATCATCGTATTGAATAATCTGATCTAACTCTGTATTTTAAGGAACCTTTGGATGTGCAACTCTATTTAGAGTCCATGTTTCTAGGAATTTAATTGTATCCCATTTATTTTTTGTGGAAACTAGTAGCTTAGATTTAGCTAAGTTTGTTTGAAACTATGTGGTTTCACCTTTTTATCCTTTATTAAGGATTTCAGTTAACATTTGGGCAAATTGTGTCCATGGCTTTAAATATTTCTATGAATAAAAGCCAGATTACTTGATTCTTCTTTCATGTCAAAACCATGGGTTTGAATATCAACCATAAGGGATCTAGTAACATTTGGATCCATCAATTGAATTGAAAAATTAGGGAGACAATCGAGTGGGCTGGACCCTGACTAAGGGTTGACTCTACAGCTCCTATTAAGGAGTCATTAAACTTTTTGTGTCTCTTATCTCTATACATGTTAGAACAGAATCATTTAATCCATCCTTGGTTAAGGGTTTGACTGCTACCTGTACTAACCCATAATGTAAATATCCATACTTTCGAGCATAAAAATTTACTAGTTTTTGTGATACTAATGGTATCTCTATGTATTCCCCGGTTATAGGTAAAACTTCTTCCACAGTTTTTATAATATCAGATTTTTGTAGAAAAGAACCTTTGTTATAGACTGAGGAAGAACTGACTTTAGGAAATTCTAGTTTTGGAGGTGCCTTCTATGTTTTCAATGGTTACTATTTCTTTATTTTTCATAGGAAAGAGTGAGGTAGATGATGAATACTCGCCATTAGTAAAAGAGCTTAAAGAGATATAGTAATTAGATCGTAAGAGGCTTCCTAGGATTCCTGCCATAAGGTTTGCTGCTTAGGATCGGTCAATGGCTTACACGGTATTGTGACGGCCTTAACTTCTCAAAACAGCTTGGTTTCCCTAACTGCGCGACTAAACCTTGTTTACAATTTTATGAAAAGAATCCAAAGAAAGTTTCTAACACCCTCTTCTGAGGAACTTTTGGCTCTGATATTAATTGAGATTAAGACAATCTTAGACAACTTATGTGAAAAAGAACATA